>CM057081.1:6065484-7265484 GCA_029379335.1 Thymus mandschuricus | reverse complement strand
ATGGCTTCGTTTATCAAGTATCCCTCAGAGTTCCCCCTTAACAAATTGGTCCATAACAATTCCCAACAATTTCCCCCTTTTTGATGATGCCAAAACCCAAAGGCTAAGATTTAGAAAATTCCAGCCTATCTAACCGTGAAGGGAACTTCAAGCGACTGCTTCCTTTGCAGTTTCGTTTGTAATTTTTCTTTTAAGTTCCTTTCCCTTTTTTTTTCGGTTAAATTATTTGAGTTTGTAGCAAAAAGGTAAAGTCATTCACAAAGCGAGTAAATGACACGAGAAGAGACAGAAATTGAAATTTGGATATATGAACAAGAAGTTCACACAAAAAGATATGTAAGGAACTTGAAACTCAGAGGTTTCCTGCAGTTCCTTCCCTGTCATCCTCCTTTCCTTCTTCCTCCTTCTTCTCCTCTTCTTCAGCAGCAGTATCCACGTAAGCTGATAGAACTCTCGATTCCATAGAGTCTACTGTGTGGATACTGGGATTTCTCCAAGCGCTCTCCAGCCTGAAGGCTTCAGTCACTTCATCATCAATAATTCCTCTGTCTGGAATATCAGTTCCTGGATGATAAGGCATGGGGAATTGCTTTATGGTAGGAATCTTGACAATCAGAGGCTTGGGCTGAGTCAGTTCAGCGGTGGTGAAGATCTTCCTCCGCATCTTCTCGTCATATGTGCACAGGAAGTTGCTGAGAGCACTCATTCGAGAGCAACGATCCTGAAGTGGCACTACCTCCCAAAAGTAGTAAGCTTTGATAAACAGATTCTTGTAGTCTAGCCACAAATCGCGCAGATCCCTCGGAATGAACTCCTCAATCTCCCTGGCTTCTGGGTGATCAATCCTTCGCTTGGCCAACTCCTCTTCTGTCCTGCTTGACAGTTGAGCCATGACCTTTGATATAGGTGAAATTTACCTTGTTTTCATAGCCAAAAAGAGTCAATTTTGTGTCTCGATTTTATAGTATTGTCTATGTTTTATATGGTTTTTAGTATATGGGACAATATTATGCTTGTAGGTGTTTTTATGTGTTTTCAGGCATAAATTGATGATAAATCGATGATAAAACCCCGAGACGAGAAAAGGCGTGAAGATCGAAGCTGAAAATCCAAGATTTGAGTTCGAGTGAAGGCCTCTCGATCGACCTCTCGATCGAGAGAGGTGTCGAGAGGTGCCTTCTGTTTGAGCTATCGATCGAGAGCAGAAATTTGACCCTCTCGATCGACCTCTCGATCGAGAGGTCTGTCGAGAGGTGTCCAGCCGAGGATTTTTTCTCCTTATTTTAATTAGACTCCTTTTTGGTCTAGGTTTTCCTTATGTAAATTTCTCCTATATATACTCCTAGTCTAGCATTGTAAACCCTATCAAGCACCCTTTTATTGTTTTACATACTTTCTAGCATATTTTTATTTCAGAGTTTGGTATTTTACATTGGAGCTTTTCAAGTTTATTCAAGATTCAAGTTTCGAAGTTCTTCGTGTTCAAGATTCAATTCCAAGTTTTTCTTACTCTTACTTTTTAATTATGTTCTTTCAATCTTTTGTGTTCATGTCTACTTTAATTATGTCTAGCTAAATTCTTTAGTTGATTTTAGGGATTGAATGCCTAATTGAATCTATGTAAGTGTTTTTGTTTACAATTAGCCTTCCAATCTAGATGCATGTTTCATGGTGCTTATTCTCATGCATAGTTAACTGGCCATTAATTGTGTATGCATAATTATGTGTTTATGCCTTGATCGGATAATTGCATAATCGATCTCATGAAAGCATGATATAATAGTTTGATTCTCTTAATTGATAATTGAATTGTTATATGTTTCTATATAGTTGATTTGGTGTCGTAGTTGAACCTAGTTGACTATATTATTGGTACTTGTTCTATTTTGCACTTGATTCGTTTCTTATCATTCGAGAGAATATTAGGATCTTGTTAGGTGACTACTTGCATTGCTTTAATCGGGGTGTAAGTTATATTTGCATGTATCACATTTAGATTGGATTAAATTGGTTAATTGTATTCATTAATTGCTTGCATAAGTTTGATTAGGTAGGCTTCCCTAGAATCAACACTTTTCCTTAATTGTTCACTTTCCTTATTTATTTAATTGCTTGTGCCTTAAGTTGTTTAATTTTGACTAATTATTTTCCTGCACATTTTATTTCCTTATTTGATTTAATTGAGTCTTTTTATTATTTGCCTAGTCTATAAATACCACAATCATTAAACTCTTAAAAGCCTAGACATCACATTAGTTCTTGAGTAGAGGTATTGTGTGCGTTTTCGACTTGTCAGTCCCTGTGGATACGATACTCGTGCTTCATTATATTACACCTATTTTTGTGTGGTAGAAATAGTGCGATCAACCTTCTAGAATTTTGCTCCCGACTCGCTGTTCCACGATGGACGCTTCGCATTGAGTCGTTTGCGAATGTAATCTTGTTCATCATTGCGAGGATATCGACCCGACTCCACCATCTCCTTTGTAGTCACGTCGCATGCATCAAATATGGCTTGAGCTTTACATGCTTCGGACTCATCTGGCATGAAGGGAATGAACGCGCTTCGGACCAACGAGGACTGAATGAGAAATACTTCACTGAAGTGCTCCTCGATCCGTGCGTCAATCACTTGGAGACGCCTGGCGTGACTCCTCTTCTTTCTCTCCTCTTCGCTCCTTCCCTCCTCTCTTTCTTTCCTTTTTCTCTCCTCCTTTCCTGCTTTTGAAGCAACTGCTTGCTTGATCTTTTGGCGCTTAGCCGCGGGGTCATTACTTTTCATCTCTGGTGCAGTTCGCTTCATTGGCATCTTTGGTGGTGGGGGCGGCATGTCTTTCTTCGTAGCTTCACTAGAGGGGACAGCTGTAGATGAGATGAGTGCAGCTGTTGAAGCTAGTGCGGCGGATGAAGCTGGTGCGTCCACTTTGGGTAAAGCGGCCGCTTGGGAACTGGACGAAGCACCTGCATTAACAACGTATTTGGTTAGTTGCTCCATCTCCCATGCCAAGGCAGCATCCTTCTCCACCTGCTTCCTCTTTTCCTCCTTTGTTAACACTGTCACCGGAGGATGTCGTGCAATCGATGCACTTAGCACTTTTTCTTGAAGTGGTCTACTGGGCTCTTCAAGCTGTTTTAATAACTCCTCCTCCGTGAGTTTTGTCTTGCCCAGAGACCTCGCTTCATCCTCCTTCTCATCTGCACCACTTCCTCCCTCCAACATCAACTTCACACCGACTCTCCTTCCTCCTGAACCTTCAGCATCACCTTGCTCTACTTGCCCTTCCCTCATTTGTCCTTCCCCCTTTTTGGCATCATCACAGCCAGGGGTTAGGATTATAGATTTTCTAGAGAGGGATTGTTGTAGTGAATTGTCTGTGTTGAGGACAGTCTGAAGCATCTGCTGGGTTTTGTCCATGGATTGCGCTATTATCTCAGCAGTCTTGATAGATATCTCTTCAAGCAGATATTCGCACTGCCTCTCTCTCTCAACAACGGACGCCATCATACTCTCCAATGGCTCCACCTCTCTGAAGCGAGCCTCCAGCTCCGCTTCTACAACCTTGGTGATCTTCTTGGTTTCTTCTTGAAGCGTGAGTTCCAAGTGTTCCTTGGACGCTTCAAGTTCTGCTTTCATCACTGCAAGCCTCCTTTCCCTTCGATTGAGAGAATTGTGAAATTCGGCATCTGCAGTGATTCTTACAGTGAGAGTTTCTTTCAGTCTCTTGACTTTCTGTAGTAGAATAGAAAGTTCTGCTTTCTCTAAGTCAAGATCTTGTGCACTCTTCCTCCGACTCTCTAGTTCTTTCTTATCAGTCTCTCTCTCTTGCTTCAGTAGTTTCATTTCAGTCTTGAGTGAATCGAGTGTCTTTTTAGTGCTCAGCAGCTCGCTTCCCGTCCTTATCAGTTCCTCCTCTCTCTTCTCATACTTCTCCTTCACCTTCTTCACTTCCTTCTCCAATACCTCCTTTTCCTTGACAAGAGAGGTCAATTTGGTATTAACCTCCCTCAAGCGGCTTCTTTCTGTATCAAGCAAGCCCTTGAGTTCTGTGGTAGATTTGGTGTTGTCATCCACCAGCTTCACTTGCGCCTCCAGCGCCTTCTCTTTCTCTTCCAGAAGCCTCTCCTTTTCCTCCACCTTTCCCTCCAACTCCTTCTTCTTCTTGTCAAAGTCTTCTCTAAGACCAATGACCTCCCCCGCCTTCCTCTCCAATTCATCGCTCTTCTTGGTAATCTCGCTTTGGAGACTGGCAATCTCAGCATCCTTCATCTCCATCTCCTCCTTATACTCCCGGATGAGCTTCCTCTCATGGGATGAGGGCACTCGCTTCGGAACTGTGGCGAGTGGATATGATTCCTTCACCTTGGCATCCAGCTTCTCCCAGAAGCTAGTCCCTTCAAGGAAGGCATGGAAGCCATTTTCGCCGATAAAATTGAGCAGATTGACTTCCATCTGGATCAACTCCTCCTCTGTGAAGGCTTTGAGGAGCCTGAAGATCTTGTAGTATTCCGTTCCTCGGTACGTGATGTACGTCAGAAAGTCTACTACATTGGTGTAGAATATGTCGCTCCATTCAACACTTGCGGAGCGAAGATTGTAGCGAAGGTTGATTGTCTCCGCGGCTTGCTCTCTGTCTCGAACATAGCGTTCGAGAGCCCGCTTGTGTTCGGTGAGGGCAGGGGTTTTGAATTGAGGAATAATAGGAAGTTCTCCTATGGTTTGGGCGGTATCGGCTGTAGCTGCCGATGTCGAGATGGATTGGGTAGGTGATGAGGTTTCTTGGGTGTCGGAAATCTGGATGGCTTCAGTGGGGGGTGGTTGTATTGGCTGGGATTGAAGTTGGGTGAATGTAGTGTAGGCAGCAGCTTCATTAGTGCTGAGGAATGGAACAGTGGGAATGTGGAAAGAAGAAGCTGACTCTTCTTCATGGGGAGAGAGGGGGGTTATCTGTTTTGGTGGTTGATGGGTTGATGAAGATTGGGGTTCTGGATTTTGGGTGATTTGGAGTTGAGGGGATTGGGCTTTGGTTGGTGAAGGCTGTGGTTGGGTCACTTCGATGTCCTCAAGCGGCTTCTCCACCGCCTCGCTATCTTGGACAAGCGAAGTGACTAGCTTCATCTTCTTCCTGCCTCGCTTGGACCTGGCTCGCTTCACAGGTGAAGTGACCAGTCTCTCTTGGCCTTTCTCAGCTTGCCTTTCGGCAACTGGTCTTGCAATGGGCACTTCAACTTCCAGAAGTCCCAGATCCATCAAGGTCTTAGTTTTCCTCCACGTGTCGTAGAAGATGGTTTGCTTGTTGTATATGGTCGTGTCGGAATCCGGCCACATTATTTCTGGGAACATCATTTCAAGTGCAACAGACAGTCTTGAAAAGAATTTTAATTTTCCTTTCCGAAGGATCTCATTTGCAGTTCCTGGAACAAACGTGAAATCGTCAGCAGCTTCGTGGATTTGCTTGAGAAGCCACCCGTGCCAGTTAAACTTTGTTCCAGTGAGGCTGTCGATGATCATGGTGGTGCCGATCAGCTTCGTCTCTGACAGCGTGTCGAGAGAACCGACATAGCATGCAATGCTCTTCGTAAAGAGTTCGCAGATGAGATTGAACGGTTCCTTCAGACTTTTGCGAATGTTGGCCTCCTTGAAGTTTGGATCTGCTCTGGTGGTTGCAAATCGAACATACTGCACTTCGGCCGAAAGACCTAGATCTAGCAGAGAATCTCCTCCTTCTCTTGGTAGATCGAACACCTCGATGAGTTTACTCATATCAACCTCCACCGGCTTCCTGGTCCGTGGATCAGTGAAGGAAGATGTATTTTGTTCCTTCTTCAGATTCAGCAGAATCTCTCCAATGGCTTTCGCCAGAATCTTCATTGGTATCAAAGTTACAAACTTCCATAGACCGGCCGTGGTCACGGCTCTACGGAAGAAACCATTAACTTCGACGACAATAGGGTCGAGATGGGGCTCGACGTTGATGTGCTCGCCAACTTTCGTCATGAACTTCTCCATCGTTTCTGTACTCTTCTTCTTGCCCATGGTGAATTTGAAAGAAATTTGAAGAGAATTTTTACGATGAAATAGAAAGGGGTTGAGACTCGTGAGTTGCAGAAGTTGCAGATCTAAGCACGAGAATGGAAATTTTTGAAGGCTGTGAAAGGTTTGCAGTTCTGCCTCGTCCCAAATATATAGAGTTAGGTCTTGGCTGACGTGGCAGGGGTATTCTGGTAAAATCACTCCAAGGGTTTTGTGCGTGGGTGGCTACCTCCGGTGATGGAACTGACGTGTCCGGCGTCATCACTGGAAAAGTGAACCGCCAATTTCGCTTGACGTGGCCACGTGGCTGTTGATGATTCGTCTCTCCCAACAGTAGTCAATCCAGCGGTTGAGATTTCGAGACGGTTCAGATTCGACGGCTGGATTGAGTGCGATTTTTCCCGCTTTCCTCGGCTTTGACGTCCACGCGCCTGTCGTTTCTTCCTCTACGCGCCACTGCATTAAATGCTTGGCAGAAAGTGAAATAGGCACTCGAGTGCAGACAGCTCATACTCGCTTCGTGCCTACTCGCTTCGAGTTGGGCCGCTTGGCCTTTACTCACTTGAGAGGCACTCGCTTGAGTGACTGTTCCGCACTCGCTTGCGATGGCTAGCTTTGAGTGGCGAAGCACTCGCTTGGCCATCTGAAGCGACTGGAATAAATTTCTTTGCTTAATTTAAAATGTTTCTGACTTACATACTTCGAGGATAAACAAGAGTGTTTTCCTCTTTGTATTTGTGTCAGATTCACTTCATATTTTCCACGTAGTGAGTGAAAGTTTCTAGCACGTTTCACCTCACTTAGTGTACTTAAATTTGAAACGCTTACCAGTCAATCTCACTTCGTAGGAGATTGATACCACAATTTGAAGACTTCATTAGGTTTGGACTTCATGTTGAACCCACTTGTTGGAATGTTCATCACTTGTTGTGTGTCCCATCTTCTTGGCGTTCGTCTTCATGGCATTCATCTTCCTCTACGAATTAGAGAGTCCTCCATCGAAGTGAATGAGAGAGAAAATGAATATAGTACACAAGCTTACATCAACCCAGAGGGGAGCTTCACGTAAGTGTACATATTCACGACGAATGGGGGATGAGTACAAGTCCTTATCTCAGAGCAGAAATGGACAGGATGACAATGAGAATGCTCTGACAAGATAATCTCGTATTTTACGCAGAAGCATGTCACCAGCCCTGCAACCTTTTGTATAAAAAGGTAAACCTTCAAGCATCCTCCTACATGCTACAGAATGAACTTGCAGTCGACTCGCTTTGACCCAAGATTGGGCAAATTGAAGCGATGCGAAGTTCAAGGTGAGAGGGGAATGGATAGACATCCGGCAGCTCAACTCAGTGAAGAGTGAGTAATAAATGGACATTTATCCACGATGAAGGAGATAAGAAGACTTGCTCCTCTTCGACGGAGAGATGGGAAGAGGACACAAGGTCTAGGTGCCAGCCCTGCCTAAGCTTTCACCATTTTTACGTGGGAAGGCCCGATACAAGACCCCACAACCGTTACTAGAAACGGCACTTGCGAGTGATTATACCCACTCGCTAGGAATCCTAGGCTAGGTAGCAGCTTTCCTTGCTCGCTTTGGAAGTAGCTTGCTCCGAGAGCAAACAATAGTTCCCCCTTAACCAATGGCTTAACAATTCCTGTAAGCGGGTAGGGAACGTCTTCCAACACTCCACCTTGCTCCACCTTATTTCTCCTTCTTCAAGCGAGTGAGATTTTGAAGTAACTCGCTTGAGTTGGTGAATATCCGAAGCGAGTGACGCTACGAAAAACTAGCGACCACTCCTTCGTGCATCCTGGATCTAGCATTCTTCACCAGGGTCTAACAACCCTAATTCCATGCATAGCTGATTGAAACGAGACTCAGCTAGAGGCTTGGTGAGGATATCTGCTCGCTGAAGATCGGTATGAATTTTCTCGAGCTTGATATCCTTCTTCTCGACATGATCACGAATGAAGTGATGTCGGATTTCCACGTGCTTGCATCTGGTGTGTAGCACTGGATTCTGCGAGATAAATATAGCACTGTTGTTGTCACAGAAGATCGGAATCTCATTTGCTTCAACTTTGTAGTCCTTCAACTGCTGACGAAGCCATAGAATTTGAGAACAGCAGCTTCCTGCGGCCATATATTCGGCTTCAGTCGTTGAAGTGGCTACACTCGTCTGCTTCTTTGAGAACCATGAGATCAGCTTGCTTCCCAAGAACTGACACGTGCCCGAAGTTGATTTCCTATCAATTCGGCACCCTCCATAGTCAGCGTCTGAGTATCCAGTGAGCTCCAGATTGTCCTCCGTTGGATACCACAGCCCCATATTGACAGTGCCCTACAAATATCGAAGAATTCTTTTGGCAGCTTCAAGATGGCTGTGCTTGGGGTTGCTTTGGAAGCGAGCACAGACTCCAACTGCAAAAGCAATATCTGGCCTACTTGCAGTGAGATAGAGAAGTGACCCAATTAGGGCACGATAATCTGTAGGATTCACAGATTTTCCTTCTTCGTCTGGCTCCATCTTCCAGTTGGTATTCATCGGGATCTTCACAGCTTTAGCATGCTGAATACCAAACTTGGCAAGCATATCTCTAGTATACTTCGCTTGATTGATGAAGATACCATCATCCTGCTGCTTCACTTGAAGACCTAGAAAGCAGCTCATCAAGCCAATCATTGACATCTCATATTTGGTCTTCATTAGCTCTCCAAACTTCTCGCTAAGCGACTGGTTTGGTGACCCAAATATGATGTCATCTACGTAGATCTGAACCCATAGCATGTCTTCTCCATGGTTGATGGTGAATAGGGTTCGATCTATCTTTCCTTTGTGAAATCCATTTTCCACTAGGAATTGAGAAAGTATATCGTACCAAGCTCTGGGGGCTTGCTTCAACCCATATAGAGCTTTCTTCAAGCGATACACTTTGTCTCCTTGCTCGAAACCCGGTGGCTGCTCCACATACACTTCTTCCTTCAATTCACCGTTCAGGAACGCGCTCTTCACATCCATTTGATAGACCTTAAACTTCTTGGTTGCTGCATAGGCTAGAAACAATCTGATAGCTTCAAGTCGTGCCACTGGAGCGAAAGTCTCGTCAAAGTCGATTCCTTCCTCTTGGCAGTAGCCTTTGGCAACAAGACGCGCCTTGTTCCTTACTACGTTGTGGTCCTCGTCCGTCTTGTTCTTGAACACCCATTTGGTGCCAATGACGTGCTGAAATTTGGGACGATCCACGAGGTACCATACGTCGTTTCTGGTGAACTGGTTCAGCTCTTCTTGCATGGCGATCACCCAATTTGAATCGGCTAAGGCTTCTTCTACGCATGTCGGCTCAATGTTTGAGAGAAAGCAACTGAACATGGCACTTTCTCCAAACACTTGACTTCTGGTCACTACACCCTTGGATGGATCTCCGATAATTTGACTTGGTGAGTGATCCTTGAGCCACGCGCGCTTGGATCCGCCAGCTTCATCTTATCGTCTTCCTTGTCACTCGCTTCACCGTCTGAAGCGACTGGATTGGGTGCTTGGCCTGTACTCGCTTCAGGAGTCTTGGGGGCAGCTTCATCTTTTCCTTGGACCTTCTGCTCGCTTGAGCCTTTGATTTCTTCTTCATCCTCAAGTATGTCCCAAGTGAGAGTGTTGATGGGTTCCTCACTTGACTTTCCGTCTTTAGATTGATCCTGTTCCTGTGGATGACTTAAAGAAGATTCATCAAATACGACATGGGGTGATTCTTCCACGATTAGGGTTTTACAGTTGAATACCCTGTAAGCTTTGCTTGATGTAGAATATCCTAAGAATATTCCTCATCAGCTTTGCTTTCAAAGGCTTTCAACTATGACTTCCCATTGTCATGGATGAAGACCCTACAACCAAAAATATGGAAATAAGATATGTTAGGAATTCTCCCTGTCCATATTTCATATGGTGTTTTGTCGTGTCGTTTGCAGAGAAGTGTTCGATTCTGCGTGTAGCATGCTGTATTGGCAGCTTCAGCCCAATACTTCATTGGAAGTTTTGAGTCTGCAATTATTGTTCGAACAGCTTCCTTGATGATTCGATTTCTTCTTTCAGCAACTCCATTCTGCTGTGGTGTGCGTGCTGAGGAAGTCTGATGTGCTATGCCATGCTCCGTGCAGTAAGCTTGAATGGTAGAGTTCAAGAACTCTGTGTCTTTATCGGAGCGGATGGTCACGATAGCTTGATTCTTCTCCACAGCCAATCGCTTGAGCAGTTGTGGTAGCTTGGTCAGAGTCTCCTTCTTGCTGTAGAGAAATACGACCCAAGTGTAGCGAGAAAAGTCGTCGACTACAACTAGAGTGTACTTCCTACCATTTATACTAACTGGAGTGACTGGACCAAACAGATCCATGTGAAGCAGCTCGAGCACTCGCTTGGAAGAAGCTTCTTCAAGACTGGCGAAGTGCGTCTTTGTCTGCTTCCCACGTTGGCATGGTGAGCATGGATGGTCTTTGATGAAGACTTCATTCGGTATGCCTTGCACCAAACCTTTCCGAGCTAAGCGATTGATAGCTTTGAAGTTGAGGTGATTCAAGCGTCTGTGCCATAGCCATCCAATCTCTGTAGCACTCCTTGCTACTAAGCACGTCTCCACTTTGCAGCTATCCCATTGTGCTATATAGACGTTCCTTTGTCTTATTCTAGTAAGCACAATCTGGGATGTGAGCTAGCTCTTCACAATGCACTTGTTGGAAATGAATTCTACCTTGTATCCCTTGTCACAGAATTGTGAAATGGATAACAAGTTGTGCTTGAGTCCTTCCACGTAGGAGACTTCTTCAATTGTGAGCTTTCCAACTTTCAGTGCGCCGTATCCTTTGGTGCTTCCTCGAGAGTTATCACCAAACGTAACGTATGGACCCTTCTTCTCAATGTAGTCTTGAAGTAGAGCTTTCATGCCGGTCATGTGTCTCGAACATCCACTGTCCAAGTACCAGATTTGATGACCCTCACTTGGCATGGGATCCACGGCGCCCACCTGCAATTAGACAGATTTTGGTACCCAAATCAGTTTGGGTCCTTGCAGGTTAGTTCCCTTAGGTACCCACACTTGCTTCACTTTCTTTTGAAAGAAAGCTTGTGCTTTGGGTTTCTCGACCTTCGAAAACTGTGACTTCTGCCTTAAAGCAGCTTCACATATGCAGCAGTGTGTGCAAGAGGGGTAGCGGCTCGCTCCAGTCCTACCTATGCTCTTCCCACTTTGCTTAAATCCTGAAGCGACTCGCTTCGGATTAGCTTTGGGTTTAGAGACTGACTTAGGGTTTCTAGTCTGTTGAAGCGGCTCGCTTAGTTTCCTCAAAGCGGTCCAACTAGGGTTTTGACCCTGACTCGCTTGAGTAACCTTGGAAGTTCGAAGCGGCCTCTTTGGTCCTTCGAGTTCTTCCCCCTCAATGTTAGTCCGGTTGGACCATCTCCAGTCCGGATAACGTGACACATAGACATTACTCCTTTTCTTGAAAGGGAGATCCTTTGTCTCTCGTGTCATGGCTTGAGGCTTAGAAGCTACAACTGGTTTCCCTTTACCTTTGGATTGGTAGTCTTTAGCATTATGAGTGCTAGGGATAGTTGTATTTTGCTTACCCTTAGATTCAGTCCTTAAAGATATAGACATCTTCATTGGCTTCTTCTTAGGGCTCTCAGCCATTTTGCCTTTGTCTTTGTTAGTGGTCGCTTTGGATGCAGTGGGCATTTCCAAAGTGACTGATGGTGTCGTGTTTGAAGCACCAACAAAGACAGTTGGCTTGGAAGGTCCACCCTCATATCCAAGTCCTCCCTTTCTACCAAAAGGTAGAAGAGAACTCTCTAGTGCCTGTCTAGCGTATGATGCTTTATTTAAGTTGGCGACTAGAGTGGATTGGGTTTCATACCTTCCCTCCAAGCTTTGATGTCTAGCGAAGAGATCCTCGAACTTACTAGTCATAGCCCTTAGATTAAGTTTGACTTGGTCAAGCTCAGTGGCTAGCTTTCGGTTCTCCTTCTCGCTTTGAGACAGAGCTTGTTTTACCACTTCGTGGTCGCTTGACAATTTCTGGTGTTTGTCAAACAACTCACTCAATGTCGAGGAATTGGGTTCCTCTTGGTGCGAGTGTGCGAGTGTAATTTAACTAGATGGGGGATAGATAAATACCTCTCCAGTTTCTTCATCGGTGAGCGCCATGAGTCCAAGATCCTCTCCATCACTGGAGTTGGGATCAGTGAATGCGTCTGAGTCGCTTTGTGGATCTTCAGTTGAAGCGACCGGAACTTCACTTGCTACAAGCGCTCGCCTTGGAGCATCCCTCTTGGCTTTCAGTTCTTCTCGCTCTTTCGCACTCAGCTTTGGGCAATCGGATTTGTAGTGGCCCATCTTGTGGCAGTGGTAACACTCCACTTCCATCATGTCGCGCGGGATCGGCTTTGTCGTCTCTTCTCTCTTCCCTTTTCCTTCTCGAGCATCAGTGCTCCTCCATTTGTATTGCTTGTAGAATCTTTTGTATTTGCCCACTCGAGAATTCATTTTATTGAAGTTCTTGGATAAGAACGCAATGTGTTCTTCCAACTCTTCCCTCGTCATCTTGGCTAGCGACTGCTCGCTTGGCCCTTCGGCAGCTTTGAATGCTACTCCTTTTGACGTAGTGGGTGCTTCATCCTCTTCGTCGAGGTTCATTCGATTCAGATCGAATTCATGAGCTTTGAGTTCAGAAAATAGAATCTCTGGTGTGAGCTTTGATAGATCCTTGGTTGCTAGATACAACTCCTTCATAGTTTGCCACTTCCTTGTGAGAGCTCGGACAATCTTTAGGTTGACTTCCTTATCCGTGAGTTCCTTCCCAAGCGAGTTGAGAGTTGCAGTGATGTTGGTGACTCTCAGTTCGAAGGTGTCGATGGATTCTCCTAGCTTCATTATCAGGCTTTCAAACTCCCGCATTTGTACGGCGAGTTTGTTTTCTTTGATTTTGTCAGTGCCTTGAGAAATGAGAGCTAGAGTTTCCCACATCTCCTTCGCTGTTGCGCACTTCCTAATCCTTGGAAG
The DNA here is from genome assembly GCA_029379335.1 of Thymus mandschuricus. Lineage (NCBI taxonomy): Eukaryota > Viridiplantae > Streptophyta > Magnoliopsida > Lamiales > Lamiaceae > Thymus > Thymus mandschuricus. The sequence goes on along the minus strand of CM057081.1, from coordinate 7,252,400 downwards.
GTAGGCGTCCGACACGGTGCTCTGCATCGTGTGGCGTGCGATCTTGTCAAGATTGGCAATCTTGAAGTCGTTGGGAGTGTACTCATCTTTGTCCTTGTCTACTAGTTGTTGTCAAACATGAGCTGCTCGTCCTTCCGCTGCTGGAACATCCACCGTGATGCTCTTCTTGATTGTGATAGGTCCATCTTCTATGACCTCCCACATGCGGTCATGGACGGAGCATAAGAAGCTCTCCACACGGAAGCTCCAGATCTCGTAGCCTTCAATGGAAAACTGTGGAAGACTAGAAGCATTCATGGTAAACAGTTAGTAGTAATGCAGTATGCGTGGGTGAGATTTTGATGCACTTAGGAAATAGGATCCGGGTCAGTGAGACAACGTGAAGTGAGTGGGGACTCACTTCGGATATGCAAAGCAGAGGCTCGAAAGAACCGCTGCTCTGATACCACTTGTTGGTCCCGGTTTGTTAATAGGAAAAATACGTAGAGGGGGGGGGGGGGGGTGAATACGTATTTTGAAGTTTTTCAACTTCAAATCCCTTAACTCAGAGTAACAAGTAAGGAGCTCGCTTTAAACTTAAGACCTAGCTGAAGCTAGATCAACAGTACGTAGCTAGCCTGCTTGACCGAAGTGATGACTTGATCAAGAGGGAGTCCTTACTCGTGTATGCGGAATTTGGTGAGCTAAAATCTTTTCCTAAGTAATTAAAATATCCAGATTAAGTTGTTTAGATGCACGTGCAACGGATAAGCAAAGTAAAGAGTTTAGGGTTAGAGAGATACGACACGAAGATTTATAGTGGTTCGGAGATAATGCTCCTACGTCCACTTTGTTGCACGACGGCAACTGTTCTTTTCACTCAAGAACTTGAAGGTTACGGGTCCTTCAAAAACCTGGTCGAGATCGGGCTTCACTCGCCTGGATCTGACGAACAACGCAGTGATTACGGGTTCACTACTAAGACCTAAACTGGACACGAAACTTCACTCGTTTCTGTCCGAACAACAGGGAGATTCCGGGCTCTCCTTACAGCCTAGCTTCGATCGAGCTTCACACAAACGGTGTAAGTGTAAGCTTGGATCTCAACTCTATGATCGAGGCTTCTTCAATCGATGAAAGAAGGGCCTTGGATCGAAACAACCTAACGACAACACTCAAAAACCTAACAGACAAGTATAGGGTTTTTGGTTGACGAAACACACTATGAAGAGCTCTTTACAATAGATGCAAAGATGGCTAGAGCTCTTCTTCTAAGCTTGGATATGGAATGGGCTTAGACTCTAAGTGTGAAGGTTGTGAAGACGAGTTCCGATGAACTGGAAACTCGGAGAACACTGGAAAACAAAGACTCGAAGATTGCTCTAAGGCTTGGGAGTGTTTGTTTGCAGTAGGCTCGTATGCGCAGGTAGTGTTCTATCTTTTCTTCGTCTTCATCCTTCACTATTTATAGGCGGAGGGTTGAATGAGATCCGTTGCTTGGTTGGTGGCCTTGTCCCTCCTCCTCTCGACAGTACTTGCGCAGGCAGTAGCTTTTGCAGGTGCCCAGTTTGTCTCTTTGCCGAAAATGGCTAAGTTACAAACTTAACAGTAACTGAGGCGAGCCAGTACTGTTGCGGCGCCTTTGTCGGCCTGGCAGTCAACTCTTCCGCTCCACTCCGCTTTCGACACGTGGAGATCTCGTAATTAATGCTACGATCTCCTGTTGACTGGAGTTCAAAATATGGGCGGGAGTTGTGCTGTCGCTTTCTGGTAGGTAGTGGCTTGCTTTGCTTTAAGTTGTAGCGTCCGCTCTGAAGTGAGTCGCTTCAGGATCATACTGTAGCGGGTCGCTTTCGAAATGAAGTTTCGTAGTGACCGCTTTAATAAGTGTTGACCCGCGTTGACTCGCTTCTGCTTTTCTTTGTAGCGTTCGCTTTGCTTCGCTTTGGTGGCTTCACTTTGACTCCACTGTAGCGCTCGCTTCGCTTCGCTGGTTTCGGCACGCTTCACTTCGGTTTGCTAGACTCGCTTCGCTTTGGAAGAACACACTCAAGCGAGTGGCCTTCACTTGAATTCCTGCAGTCTAAAGCTAAGCAAAATAAAGCCATCCTAACAGATTTAGGCTTAGAAAAATTCTAACCTATTAACTACATCAAAATGGGTCGCTTGGGAGCTGGACACTTGGGGTTTTGGGATCCAATCAAAAACAAATGGCTTCGTTTATCAAGTATCCCTCAGAGTTCCCCCTTAACAAATTGGTCCATAACAATTCCCAACAGTGGTGATTGAGGAGCTAAGAAGCTTTCCAGCGATCGGCATGTGAGGCTCCTCTGTCACTTTCTCCTTGCCCTTCTTTCTAGCCAACTCGGCTCTAGCTTCATCGACCACTTCTTCCACTGCACTACCTCCTACAACTCCAGTTCCCCCTTCGATCAAGCCTCTCGCTTCGATCCTTCTACTACTCGACCCTCCAACTTCTCTAGCTTGAATGGTTGCTCTCTCAATGATTTCCCCCTTTTTGGCATCATCAAGACTGCCGGGGGTGGTTGTAATCACCGTTCCGCTGATGGATTGGTGGATGTCTGTCAGTTTGCTAAGCACGTCATGAAGCATATTTTCTGTTCGGGCTGCAAACACGTTTTCCTGGGAGAGGACGAGCTCTGCCGTCTTTACAGAGATTTCTTTAAGAAGATATTTGCACTGATCTTCTCTCTCCTTTACTGAACGCATCAAGTTCTCCAACGGCTCTACCTCTCTGAAGCGAGCGTCCAGCTCCGCTTCAATCTCATCCTTCATCCTCTTCCTTTCCTCTTGCAGATTGAAGTACCAGAAATCCTTGGAAGCTGCAAGTTCTGCTTTGTCAGTAGCAACGGCGTTCTCTCTTCGTTTCAACATGACATAGAATTGAGCAGCGCCGGCCATTTTGACTGAAAATTCTCCTGCCAACTTCTCATCTTTGTTAATTTTGGCGGCAAGTTGAGTTTGCTTGAGAGCTACATCTTTGCCTGCTTTCCTTCTGCTCTCCAACTCAACATTTGCTTCATCAAGTCTGCTGTTGAGGATCTCAATCTCCTTCTCAAGACCGTGAATTTTCAGTTTAGCTCTGGTCAGCTCGCCGTCCAAATTCACTATCTTTGCCTCATGTTTGGAGATTTGCTTCTCCATTTTCTCAACATTAGCGGTTGCTTTGTTGATATTCTCTCGGTACCTGTTTCTCATGCTCCTCTTCTCCTCCTTTTCTGTCTCCAGCTCCTTCTCTAACTTCTCCTTCTCTCCACTTACTTCCACCATCTTTGTGTTTACTTCCCTAAGCCTGCTCCTCTCAGCATCTAGGGATTGTTTGAGTTCTTGGGTACTTTTCTCCAATTCCTCTATCCTCTTTGATTTCTCTTCTACCAAGCTTGCCTTCTCCTTCACAAGCTTGGCTTTTTCCTCTATCTTCTCCTCTAGTTCCTTCTTCCTCCTATCAACCTCTTCTCGCAAATTCGTGACCTCCAACACCTTTGTAGTCAGCTCAGCATCCTTCTTGGTGATCTCACTCTGCAGATTAGAGATCACTGCCTCCTTCACCTCCACCTCCTCTTCACGCTCCTTGATCTGAAGTTCATGATGTGAGGGCTCACGTTCTGGGATGGGCGCATCAGGGTACTCCTTCTTCACCCTTGCGTCAAGCACCTCCCAGTAGTTAGCCTCATTGATGAAGGTGTGAAAGCCATCAACTCCGGCAAACTTCAGCACTTCCACTTCTTTGGCCTCGATCACTTCTTCTTCCATTGCCTTGCGCAGATTAAAGATCTTGTAGTACTCTGTTCCTCTGTACGTGATGTACGTGAGGAAGTCTACAGCGCTGGAAAAGAAGCTATCGGACATCTCCAAGGAAGGGTAGCGTTCGCGGATGAGCTCGGCCGCTTGCTCCCGGTCCTTAGCGTAACGCTCGAGGATCTTTTCTTCCTCAGTTGGAGATGAGGTAGTTTCTGGGATGACAGAGGGGATGGTTTTGGCTGTTTTGGCTGTTTGGCGGTATCAGCGCTTTCGGCTGATGAGGATGGAGAGCTGGGAGTGGAATCTTTGGTAGCTTCAGGTTGGGTGGTCTGTTTGAGGAATGAGTGGGGTGGAGAAGAGTTTGTAGGCATCGGTGAGGTCCGTGCCTAGGAAGGGTAGGTCAGGAATCTGAAAGGATGAGTGAGTTAATTCCTGTGGTGAGGATGGTGTTTGAGTGGTGGGAATGGCGGTGGTTGATGTTAGGGGTTCCGGTAGAGGCTGGGTTTGGGTTTGGATTTGAGTAGGAGGTGTTTGGATTTTGGTTGGTGAAGACTGGGGTGGCTCTTTTTCCGGTGAGGTTTGGGGTTGTTCTTCTTCAGCTATCTTCTCGAGCGGCTGCTCCTCAGCCTCGCTCGTTCCGATAATGGTGGTGACGCTTCTCAATCTCTGTGGTCGCCTCGACCTTTCTTTCCTCGACACTCGCTTCGATGGTGAAGGAGCTTGGACTTCTTCTTCCGCCTCGCTACAGGATTCAGCGACTGGAGCGGAAGGGAGGACTATCACATTGATGCAATCCCGGTCCATCGGGAGCTTCTCAGTCTTCGACGAATCGAAATAGATGGTGTTTTTCTTGTATGGTGCTGTATCCCTCTTGCCTGTCCACCGCATGTTCTCGAACAGTGTCTCCAGAGCGTAGGAGACCTGGAGAAAAACTTTAACTTTCCCTTGCGAACGATTTCACTGGTACTTCCCTCCTCGTACTTGAAATCCGCCGCAACTTCATGTATCTGGTTGATGAACCAGCGGTGCCAGTTGAAGCTTGTCCCTGTCAAGCTATCAGCAATGACAGAGGTAGCGTAAATTTTGGTGTCTGACAGTTGGCTCAGCGAACCAACTCCACAGAGTACAGATTTTGTATACAGCTCGCAGATCAAGTTGAATGGAGCCGCCAAATCATTCCTGATGTTGCTCAGTTTTGGATTCCCAAACTTCACGCCTCTCCGTTTGGCAAATCGGGCGTACTCCACTTGGGTTGACATACCAAGTTCTGACAGAGAAACTGGTCCGACCGTCGGCAGATCGAACACACGGGCTAGACGGCTCAACTCAATCGTCACAGGTTTTCACTCCTGTGGATCGGTGAAGACTGACGTTTCTTCTCCTTCTTTGAGATTCAAGAGAATCTCTGTGACGGCTTTGGCCAGAATCCGTTGTGGCTTCGCCGTTACGAACTTCCACAGGCCGGCCGTGGTCACAGCCCTGCGGAAGAAACCATTTTCCATCACCACGTCCTCGTCGAGGTGTGGTTCTACGTTGATGTTGTCGTTGAGAGTTTTCAGAAAATCCTCCATTGTTTCGGTTTTCTCCTTCTTTCCCATGGTTATTTTGTAGAGGGATTTGAGAAAAGTTTGAGATTTTGAGGGGTTTTAGGCTACGTGAATTTGCAGAGGTGCAGAGATTTCACGAAAATGGCAATTTTTGAGAGTTGAGAATTTTTCTGCAGGTCTTCGGCTTTTCATATATATAGAACTAGGGTTCGGCTGATGAGGCAGGGGCAAGACAGTAATATCTTCGAAGATCCTGTGCGGAGGCGGCGGACCTTCGGTGATGGATCTGATGTGTCCGGCGTCATCACAGGAAAAGTGAACCGCCAACTTGACTTGGCGTTGCCACGCGGCAGCTTTTGATTCGTCTCTCCAATAGGCGTCAATCCAACGGTTGAGATTTAAAAACTGTTCAGATTCGACGGCTGGATTGAGGGCGATTTTCCCGCTTTTCTCGGCTTCACGTGCACGCGCCTGTCATTCCTTTTTCTACGCGCTGCTGCATTAAATGCTAAAGTAAAAGTGAAATTCTGCACTCGAGTGTTGACAGCTCATACGTTCGCTTCGTACCCGCTTGCTACGAGATTAACCGTTTGGCTTCTACTCGCTTGCGAAGTACTCGCTTGGCGTGACTGCTCCGCACTCGCTTGCGATGACTTGCTTGAGTGACGTGGCACTCGCTTCGTCATGTGAAGTGACTGGAATAAGAAATGAAATTTCTTTGCTTAATTTAAAATGTTTCTGACTTACATACTTCGAGGATAAACAAGAATGTTTTTCTCTTTGTATTTGTGTCAGATTCATTTCATATTTTCCACATAGTAAGTGAAGGTTTCTAGCACACTTCAGCTTACTTAGTGTACTTAAAATTGAAACGCTTACCAGTCAATCTCACTTCGTAGGAGATTGATACCACTTATTGAAGACTCCATTTTGAGGATTTGGATAGCACTTGATGGATCCACTTGTTGATATTGCTTTGATGCTTGTTGATACCACCTGTAGAGTACTTCATCTTCTTGGCATTCATCTTCATGGCATTCATTTTCATGGCATTCATCTTCCTCTATGAATTAGAGAGTCCTCCATCGAAGTGAATGGAGGAGAGAATGAATATAGTACACAAGCTTGCTACTACCCAGAGGGGAGCTTCACGTAAGTGTACATATTCACGACGAATGGGGGATGAGTACAAGTCCTTATCTCAGAGCAGAAATGGACAGGATGACAATGAGAATGCTCTGACAAGACAATCTCGTATTTTACGCAGAAGCATGTCACCAGCCCTGCAACCTTTTGTAGAAAAAGGTAAACCTTCAAGCTTCCTCCTACAAGCTACAGAATGAACTTGCAATCGACTCGCTTTGACCCAAGCTCGGGCAAATTGAAGCGATGCAAAATTCAAAGTGGGGGAGGAATGGATAGATATCCGGCAGCTCAACTCAATGAAGAGTGAGTAAAGAATGGACATTTATCCACGATGAAGGAGATGAGAAGACTTGCTCCTCTTCGGCGGAAAGAAGGGAAGAGGACACAAGGTCTAGGTGCCAGCCCTGCCTAAGCTTTCACCATTTTTACGTGGGGATGCCCGATACAAGACCCCACAACCGTTACTAGAAACGGCACTTGCGATTGTTTATACCCACTCGCTAGGAATCCTAGGCTAGGTAGCAGCTTTCCTTGCTCGCTTTGGAAGTAGCTTGCTCCGAGAGCAAACAATAGTTCCCCCTTAACCAATGGCTTAACAATTCCTGTAAGCGGGTAGGGAACGTCTTCCAACACTCCACCTTACTCCACCTTGTTTCTCCTTCTTCAAGCGAGTGGAATTTTGAAGTGACTCGCTTGAGTTGGTGAAGATCCGAAGCGAGTGACGCTACGAAAAACTAGCGACCACTCCTTCGTGCATCCTGGATCTAGCACTCTTCACCAGGGTCTAGCAACCCTAATTCCATGCATAGCTGATTAAAACGGGATTCAACTAGAAGCTTGGTGAGGATATCTGCTCGCTGGAGATCGGTATGAATTTTCTCGAGCTTGATATCCTTCTTCTCGACATGATCACGAATGAAGTGATGTCGGATTTCCACGTGCTTGCATCTGGTGTGAAGCACTGGATTTTGAGAGATGCAGATCGCGCTGTTGTTGTCGCAGAATATAGGAATTTCATTTGCTTCAACATTGTAGTCCTTCAACTACTGACGAAGCCATAGAATTTGAGAACAGCAGCTTCCAGCGGCCATATATTCGGCTTCAGTCGTTGAAGTAGCTACACTCGTCTGCTTCTTCGAAAACCATGAGATCAACTTGCTTCCCAAGAACTGACTAGTGCCCGAAGTTGATTTCATATCAATTCGACACCCTCCATAGTCAGCATCTGAATATCCAGTGAGATCCAAATTATCCTCCGTTGGATACCACAGCCCCATATTGACAGTGCCCTTCAAATATCGAAGAATTCTCTTGGCAGCTTCAAGATGGCTGTGCATGGGATTGCTTTGGAAGCGAGCACAGACTCCAACTGCAAAAGCTATATCCGGCCTACTTGCAGTGAGATATAGAAGGGATCCGATTAAGGCTCGGTAGTCTGTAGCATCCACAGACTTCCCATCTATGTCTGGCTCCATCTTCCAGTTCGTGTTCATTGGAATCTTCACAGCTTTGGCATGCTGAACACCGAACTTGGCAAGCATATCTCTTGTATACTTAGCTTGATTGATGAAGATGCCATCATCCTGCTGCTTCACTTGAAGAACTAGAAAGCAACTCATCAAGCCAATCATTGACATCTCATATTTGGTCTTCATAAGCTCTCCAAACTTCTCGCTAAGCGACTGGTTTGGTGACCCAAATATGATGTCGTCCACGTAGATCTGAACCCATAGCCTATCATCTCCATGATTCATGGTGAATAGGGTTCGATCTATCTTTCCTTTGTGAAATCCATTATCCACTAAGAATTGAGAAAGGGTATCATACCAAGCTCTGGGAGCTTGCTTCAGTCCATATAGGGCTTTCTTCAGTCGATACACCTTATCTCCTTGCTCGAAACCCGGTGGCTGCGCCACATACACTTCTTCCTTCAATTCACTGTTGAGGAACGCGCTCTTCACATCCATCTGATAAACTTTGAATTTCTTGGCCGCTGCATAGGCTAGAAATAGTCTGATCGCTTCAAGCCGTGCCACAGGAGCGAAGGTCTCATCGAAATCGATTCCTTCCTCTTGGCAGTTGCCCTTGGCGACGAGACGCGCCTTGTTCCTCACAACGTTGTGGTCCTCGTCTGTCTTGTTCTTGAACACCGTGTAGCTACTTCAACGACTGAAGCCGAATATATGGCCGCTGGAAGCTGCTGTTCTCAAATTTTATGGCTTCGTCAGCAGTTGAAGGACGACAATGTTGAAGCAAACGAAATTCCTATATTCTGCGACAACAACAGCGCGATCTGCATCTCTCAAAATCCAGTGCTTCGCACCAAATGCAAGCACGTGGAAATCCGACATCACTTCATTCGTGATCATGTCGAGAAGAAGGATATAAAGCTCGAGAAAATTCATACCGATCTCCAGCGAGCAGATATCCTCACCAAGCCTCTAGCTGAGTCTTGTTTCAATCAGCTATGCATGGAATTAGGGTTGCTAGACCCTGGTGAAGAGTGCTAGATCCAGGATGCACGAAGGAGTGATCGCTAGTGTTTCGTAGCGTCACTCGCTTCGGATCTTCACCAACTCAAGCGAGCCACTTCAAAATCTCACTCGCTTGAAGAAGGAGAAATAAGGTGGAGTAAGGTGGAGTGTTGGAAGATGTTCTCTACCCGCTTACAGGAATTGTTAAGCCATTGGTTAAGGGGGAACTATTGATTGCTCTCGGAGCAAGCTACTTCCAAAGCGAGCAAGGAAAGCTGCTACCTAGCCTAAGATTCCCAGCGAGTGGGTATAAACACTCGCAAGTGCCGTTTCTAGTAACGGTTGGGGGTCTTGTATCGGGCCTTCCCACGTAAAAATGGTGAAAGCTTAGGCAGGGCTGGCACCTAGACCTTGTGTCCTCTTCCCATCTTTCCGCCGAAGAGGAGCAAGTCTTCTCATCTCCTTCATCGTGGATAAATATTCATTCCCTTCTCACTCTTCATTGAGTTGAGCTGCCGAATGTCTATCCATTCCTCCCCCACTTTGAATTTTGCATCGCTTCAATTTGCCATAGCTGGGGTCAAAGCGAGTCGATTGCAAGTTCATTCTGTAGCTTATAGGAGGAAGCTTGAAGGTTTACCTTTTTCTACAAAAGGTTGCAGGGCTGGTGACATGCTTCTGCGTAAAATACGAGATTGTCTTGTCAGAGCATTCTCATTGTCATCCTGTCCATTTCTGCTCTGAGATAAGGACTTGTACTCATTCCCCATCCGTCGTGAATATGTACACTTACGTGAAGCTCCCCTTTGGGTTGTAGTAAGCTTGTGTACTATATTCATTCTCTCCCCCATTCACTTCGATGGAGGACTCTCTAATTCGTAGAGGAAGATGAATGCCATGAAGATGAATGCCAAGAAGATGAAGTACTCTACAGGTGGTACCAACAAGCATCAAAGCAATATCAAAAAGTGGATTCATCAAGTGCTATTCAAATCCTCAAAATGGAGTCTTCAATAAGTGGTATCAATCTCCTACGAAGTGAGATTGACTGGTAAGCGTTTCAATTTTAAGTACACTAAGTAAGCTGAAGCGTGCTAGAAACCTTCACTTACTATGTGGAAAATATGAAATGAATCTGAGACAAATACAAAGAGGAAAACAATCTTGTTTATCCTCGAAGTATGTAAGTCAGAAACATTTTAAATTAAGTAAAGAAAATTCATTTCTTATTCCAGTCGCTTCAAATGGCCAAGCGAGTGCTACGTCACTCCTAGCGAGCCATCGCAAGCGAGTGCAGAACAGTCACTCAAGCGAGTATCTCTCAAGCGAGTCAAAGCCTAGCGGCCCAACTCGAAGCGAGCGGGTACGATGCGAGTATGAGCTGTCTGCACTCGAGTGCAATTTTACTTTCTGCTTAGCATTTAATGCAGGTTCACGTACTGGCGAAAATAACGGGCGCGTGGTTCTCACTTTGAATTCAAAGCGGGAAAAGACGGAGAAGATCCAGCCGTCGAATCTTAACAGTCCCCAATCTGTAGCCGTTGGATCTGCGCCGTATAAGACAAACCAATTACAGCAGGCCACGTGGAGACGACGTGCAAGTGGGCGGTTCACTTTTACTGTGATGACGCCGGACACATCAGATCCATCACCGCACGTCCGCCGCCTACCTACAGGATCTTCGCCGATTTTACTGTCTTGCCCCTGCCACGTCAGCCGAGACCTAATTCTATATATATGGGACGTCGCTGAACTGCAGAACCTTTCACAGCCTTCAAAAATTGCCATTCTCGTGCTTAGATCTGCAACTTCTGCAACTCACGAGTCTCAACCTTTTTCGTCGTTAAAACTCCGTTCAAAATCTCTCATTTTACACCATGGGAAAGAAGCAGAAGACTGAGACGATGGAGGAGTTTCTCACGGAAGTCGAAAAACACATCAACGTCGAGCCTCATCTTGACCCTGCCGTCGTAGAAGAGAACGGATTCTTCCGTAGAGCCGTGAACACGGCCGGTCTATGGAAATTCGTATCAGCGGTACCAAAGAAAATCCTGGCGAAGGCGGTGGGAGAGCTTCTTCTGAATCTGAGGAAGGAGCAAAACATATCTTCGTTCACAGATCCACAAACCAGAAGACCGGTGGAAGTGGCTATGAGCGAGCTCATCGGCGTGTTCGATTTGCAGAGGGAAGGAGGAGATTCCCTATTACATTTGGGATTTTCGGCCGGAGTGGAGTATGGTCGATTTGCCGTCGCCAGAGCTGAACCAAATTTCAAGGAGGCCGGTATCCGTTCCAACTTGAAGGCCCCCTTCAACCATATTTGCGAGCTTTTCTTGAAGAGCGTCGCGTGCTATGTCGGAACTCTGGACACGTTGTCGGAGACAAAACTAATAGCCACCACCGTCATCGTCGACAGCCTCACTGGAACAAATTTCAACTAGCATGGTTGGTTTCTCAACCAAATCCATGAAGCCGCTGAAGACTTTGCGTTCGTGCCAGGAAGCGCCGATCAGATTCTCCGCAAAGGGAAGCTGAAATTCTTCTCTAGACTCTCTGTTGCATTGGAGGAGAAATTTCCAGGCAAAGTGTGGCCGGAATCCGATACTGCTGTCTACAACAAACAATCGGTCTTCTATGACAAGTGGAGGAAGACCAAGAATCCTATTGATCAGGGACTTCTAGATGTAGAAGTGCCCGCTGCCATACCAGTTGCCGAAAGGCAAGCTGAAGTGAGCCAAGCAAAGCGAGTTGCTTCACCCGGGAAGCGAGCTGCGCCCAAGCGAGGCAAGAAAAAGATGAAGCGAGTCACTTCACTCGTCCAAGAAAGCGAGGCGGTGGAGAAGCCGCTTGAGGATGTTGAAGTTACTCAACCTTAGCCCTCACCAATCAAAGCCAAAACTCCCCCACTACAAATCCAAACCCAATCAACCCAAATACCAGAACCCCAAGCCTCATCTACCCACCAACCACTTACACAGACAACTCCCCTCTCTCCCCAGGAAGAAGGATCAGCTTCTTCATTCCATATTCCTACTGTCCCATTCCTCAGCACAGATCCATCTGTTGCTTACACCACATTCCAACCCATCCAAACCAAGCAAATACAACCACAACAAACTGAACCTATCCAAATCCCTGAAACCCCCGAAGCCTCATCATCATCCCATTCCCCCTCGACATCGGCAGCCATAGTCGATACCGCCCAAACAGCCGGTGAACTTCCCATCATCTCACCATTCGTTCCGCCCTCCATCACTGCAGAAATACAGGCCATCGATCGCTACGTCAAGGATCGAGAGCAAGCTGCGGAGACCATTGCTCTTCGCTACTCCAATGTCCCATGGACTGACGAGTTCTACACCAAGACCGTCGACTTCCTAACCTACATCACATACCGTGGGACGGAGTACTACAAGGTCTATAACATTATGCAGGCCTTCAAAAAGGAGGAGTTGATTCAGCTGGAGGCCAAGCTGCTCAACTTCATTGGCGTGGACGGCTTCCACAACTTTATTGGTGGGACCAGCTTCTGGGACAAGCTGGATGCTAAAATAAAACAAGAATACCCAGATGCTGTGATTCCCAAGCGAGAGCCAACTCCACATGAGCAGAAGCTGATCAATGCACATGCGGAGGAGATGCAGGCGAAGGAGGTGGAGATCTCAAATCTCCAAAGCGAGATCTCCAAGAAGGAGGAAGAGGTGAACCGGAGGGTGCTGGAGGTCAAGAGTCTTCGTGAAGACTTTGACAAGAAGAAGAGTGAGCTGGAGAGAAAAGTGGAGGAACAAGGGAAGCTGGTGGAAGAGAAAGAGAAAGCTCTGGAGGAGAAATCAAAGCTGGTCGGAGACCAAGAGAAGACCATTGCTGAACTCAAGCAGCTGCTTGATGCTGAGAGAAGCAGGCTGAAAGACTTGAAGAGCAGGATGGTGAATCTAGAGAAGGAGAAGAGTGCTCTGATCACAAGTCACAAGGAAGAGATGGAAAAGGTCTCTAAATATGCTGAAAAGATGATTAGAGCAGTGGAGGATAAGGATGGAGAAATGGTCATGATGAATAGCCGACTGTCTCGTGCTGCAATTCAAATAGTTGCTCAAGCCGAAGAGATTGACTCAATCACTCTGAAGAAAGCAGAACTAGATGAGCAGATCAATCAAGCGCAGAAGAACGCCAGTGAGCTGGCATGCAAAATCATCGAAGCTGCCCAGATTCGCGTAACTCTTAATAGCCAAGAAAGCGCATTGGCTACTGCAAAGGCGGAGCTTGAAGCCTCTCAGAACTTCCTAAATCTCACAATTGAGGAGGAGCGCAAGGACATTCGTGCAGAAATAGAAGCGGAGCTGGAGGCTCGCTTCAGGAACGTAGAAACGCTTGAGAAGTTGATGGTGTCAGTCGTTGAAAGGGAAAAGCAGTGCGAGTATTTACTCGAAGAAATCAGTGCCAAAACAGCTGAACTGGTGCTATCTTAGAAGCATGTATTCGCTACACGAGCTGAAAAGATGCTTCACGCCCTGTTCAACAAATTCGAAGAGCTTAGCCAATCCATCTGGAAAGACAATCGTCCCAACCCCCGGCAGTGATGATGCCAAAAAGGGGGAAGGACAAGTGAAGAAAGGAGGAGTTGGAGGTGCTGGAGGAAGTGGAGTTATGATGGAGTTGATGCTGGAGGGAGGCAGTGGTGCTGGAGAAGAGGAGGAAGAATTAGATGACGAAGCGAGGGCTCTGCGTGCGAAGAAAGGAAAGGTGAAGCTCACGGAGAATGAGCTTTTGAAGAAGCCCGAGGAGCCCAGCATGATGGATTTGTATACTAGAAAGCAGGCCTTTTAGCTTGTATGCATGTGTTGTCCATAACCACTAACAATCTTCTATCTGATTAAGTATGAATTGTTATCTATGCATCAAACATCTATCCATTATCTCAAAGTTGTAGGCTATATGGTGTGTTGTAGATCACAGAAGACCATAGTTGCCGGTTCCTCACGAGATATAAAAGGGTATCACAGTCGAGACAGTTCTGGATATAACTGTCGGTTTAGGCTGTAGTATAGGCTGCATAAGTAGCTTGTCTTGGCTACTTGTCTATACTAGTACGTGCGTGTACTGATAAGATCACGGTGAGGTGTATTCTTCTATTCTGACCAGATGTAGAAAGAATCAAGACCTCGGTGACTTAAGATGAACCTTAACTCTAGTTGAGTCCTAAGGGTGTATAGTTGTAGTCTGCTTCTTTGATTTACCATGGGTGAGAGTTCAGAGTATCTGTAACTCAATATGCTCCGTATCTTGGGAAGCAATTACAACTAGTACGACTCTTAGTGCAACTGCAACAGAGCACCATATCCTGGTAGAACAGGTTGATCACATCCCCTGAGGAATTCATTAAGGACTATCATACCAAACCCTGCAGGTGGATTAAATTCCGGTATGATGAGTAAGGTATGAATGGTACTACTCAGGAAGATAAAAGAAGTTGAATAACACGAGCAGTCAGAAGCTCTAAGTTAATCAACGGATGTGGGATATCTTAAATATGGGGGTCATTAAGTCTAATACTAGCCCTGAACTCAACAGGGGTAAAACAGGTAATTCAGTACTATTACTCTAGTGGAATGTTTTAGTACTTATGGACTAAATTATACTCTGGGCTGAGTATGGAGAATTTAGCCATTGGGAGGCCTCGGTTTTACCAGCTAGTAGATCCCTGATCTGGCCCAAAAAGCTCAACAGGCCACAGTATAAGGAATAAGTGGGCCACCACTTGATTGGGCCCAGTGAGGGCGCCAATACTGCAGTTGGACGGCTAGTCCATAAGTTGCAGGCCTGGCCTGCAACTTAAGCCCAAGTCTCACTTGGTCTCCTCTATATATACCCCCTCAAGGTCTTGTTCAAACCTAATGATCAGAATAATCGAGTGCACTTAATATTCTGAACAAGAAAAGGGAGGCTAGGGTTAGAGAGAGAGAGACGCGCGGCCGGGCAGAGCAGTTCGGTGGGGTTCCCGTTTCCGTGGCTGATTCCGAGGCTCGTTGTCCATCCAACGTCAGAATCGAGCAGGGATACAGATCAGAAGATCTATTCGCGAGTTCTCTACTTCTTCAGGTAATCGATCTATAAACCCCCTATGATTCCGCATTTAATTCATAGGAGCATGATAGGTTTATTCGATAGTTAGATATCCGAAATAGATCCTCGGGCGAACCGATCTTCACCGATCAGATATGGTTCCTTCAGTTGGTATCAGAGTCAAGGATCAGATTTTCGGCTCTATCTGAGTAATTATCGATTATTATGCATGTTAGATCGATTAGGGTGTCGCTTTTCGTGGTGTTTTTCATTTTTCGGGGCCGTTTTGGCAAATCTATGTAATTTTTGATCGCGAGATAATAAGGTGCGATCTAGAATAGGATTAGATAGATTTTTTCTATTGTTTTTCGTTTGTAACTGCTGCAAAGAGACGAGGAACACGAAGAACGAAGGAGACGAACACCAGCTGGGCCCCGTCGCACGAGGCGGCGCGTGAATCACACGCGCCACCGCACGCGCGTGCGAGTCGCCCAACGGGCTGTCTCCTTCTTCTCCGGTGATCGACTTGGCTCCAGCAGGCTGCTGGAGCCTGCACGTCGTCGGAGGAGGTTAGGGGTGGCCGGAGGGGCGGCGGCAGCAAGGGAGGCGCGAGAACGGCGCCGCGGCGGAACCCTAATTAGGGCTCGATGCCGCGGCAGCAGCCGTGTACTGCATGGCGGCCGACGACGGCAACCACGGAGTCCGGCAACGGACTCAACGTGGCCACGAGCGTCGCCGGCATCAGCAGGCCGTCGGGGAGCAGCGCCGGAGGAGCAGTAGCAGCGGCAGAATCCGTTAGGGTTTCTGCCGCGCCTTGCAGCGGCGGCTGGCGGCGGTAACGGCGACGGAGAGGGTCCAGCAGCTCGGCGGAGGGGCGGCGACATCAGCCAGCAGCAGTGGTGGCCGTGGCGGAGGTCGTCGGCGGCTGTAACGGCGGCAGCAGGCGCGAGAGTTTCGCGGCGGAACCCTAGTGAGGGCTCTACGCCGCGAACGTCGCCGGAGAGGGCTGCCGGCCGTGCCACCGGCAAGGATAGACCACCAGCAGCAGCAGCGGCGCCAGGGAGGCGGAGGCGGCCGGCGGCAGAGCCTCACGCCGTCGGCTGCGGCGCGGGCAGTCTTGCACGCCCGTGCCCTTGCCCGTGGACGGGCCTAGGGTTTCCAACCCGGCCCGTTCGCGTTTACGGGCTGCCTCCAGCGTTCGGGCTCGGGCCCAGTCGCGAATTCGGGCCGTGTTAGGTCGGTTTCGGGTTCGTGGGCCCATAAGAGTGAAACGAGCGCGGTTTGGGCCTTTTCGAGAGAATTGGGTCACGTGGTGTGGGCCCAATCTCGGTTAGAGAAGCCCAATGGCAACGAAAATTAGAAAATAAATTATCTAAATAATTTATTTATTTTCGGGGAGAAACGGGAGATCAACTCGGAGGACTTATTCAAGACCGAAGCCTGTTTCGGATTTTTCAATTTTATGTAATAGATTAGACGGGTCGTCACACCACAAAAAGCGAGTTTTATTTTTGTTTTTATCTCGTTTTTCTTAAGCATGCTATGGATGCAATTTATTTATTATTATAGCATGTCTTGCCTGTCGAGGTGATTAAATTGCGCTTAGTCGAGCATGTTTTAGGATTGTCAATATAAGCATGTTTTAAATTTTCTGCGAGCATGGTTTATTTGCTGCGTATAGAAAATTATGCTTAGGATTATGTGACAACGTGATCGAGCATGTCGACAACCTTTTGAAAGAAAAATTCTAAGCAGATAAAAACGTTTTTGGTATAGAAAATGTTAAGACCTCCACAACTGACCTTAAGGTGAAGTTTGGTGCGAGTGTGTAAACGTCCACACGAACGTGGCTTGCACATCGTACTGAACGAGTTCGCCAGACTTAGGGTTTCTTAACAAAAATGTTCTAACCAAAATGAGAAGTGGGAGCTTTTCTGAGTAAACGTCCACACTAACGTGGCTTACTCGGAATAGTAACTACGGTTTTCTCTGGAGTTGGTTTTTGAACAAAGATAGCTTAAGGAAAATGGTGCTTTTTCCAAGTTAGGCTAAGATTGTGGTTAAAAGCTTAGATATTAGTTAGAATACAACTCCCCAACGGAGTCCCTTTTCTAATCTAATATGGTCTAGTAAGGTTCAACTATTAGCTCTATTTGCCATAAGGATAGGTTGGCAAGATAAGTAGAGTTAAAGATCCGAGTATCTGGTTGAACAGTGGGAGCGTAAACGTCCACACGAACGTGGCTTGCGATCTGCACTGTTTGGGCTGTTGAAGGTTTCGAAATTATTGGTTTATCAAAAGGTTACAATAATTTTCGTTACGAATTGATGCATGATCTTTTCTTACTTGTGTCTACGTGTTTATTGCTTTTTCAGATATGACTTTAGGCCCGTTGATAAACATTCTCACTTCGAGTCCTCTCACGGATTCCAACTACATGGAGTGGAGGAAGAATCTCGATGTTGTCCTAGCTGCAGGCGAGTATACTGATATGCTCGCGAGTCCAGCTTCTCCTATCCTTACTGATTTGGCATCACAAGAAGAGAAAGAGGTTCATGAGATTTGGCACAAGAAAAATGATGAGGCTATGAAAATAGTCTTGTCATCTGTGTCAGATGGGATGCAGTATATGATTAAGCATATGGTGACTGCATACAGCATGATAGAGACTCTGGAGTCCTTCTTGGTTGATGAAGTGGTGCCGAAGGCCGAACCAGTTGCAGAGTTTATTCAAGCTGTGAATAAAGCAACAGGAGTTACTCTGACGCATGAAGACGTCAGAAAGATGGTTCGGAATGCAAAGGGAGCTGCGAAGGTGCCTCTCGGTGTTGTAAGGAAACCGAAGTTCAAGGGCAAGTGCTTCATTTGTGGCGAGAAAGGACACTGGAAGGCTGACTGCCCTCTAAAGAAGAAGAATTCTGGTACGTCATTCACATTTGTAACTGAAACATGCTTAGCTGCAAGTTCTACCCAGACCTGGGTAGTAGATACGGGAGCAACTGACCATGTATGTTACTCCTTGCAGGGGTTTCTGCGGACAAGGGAGCTGAGTGATGACGAGATTACCATCTCCATGGGCGATGCATCGAGAGTTGCAGCTGTCGCAGTTGGAGATATTCATTTATCGTTTGATAGTACTGTTTTGGTTTTGGGAGACGTTTTGTATGTGCCTGCCTTTAGGCGAAACTTGATTTCTGTTTCGAAACTTTTTGTTTACGGATATTCAGTTGTTTTTGATGGAGGCGTTTCTATCATGAAAAACGATGAAGTTATAGTTTCTGGCACATTGTCCAAGTCTCTCTATACCATTACTTGTCCTATGAATGATTCTTCTTCTTATAATGCTTCCTCATCATTGAATACTAAAAAGAGGAAGAATCCGTCTCAAACGAACCAAACTCTATTATGGCACTTACGATTGGGTCACATCAACCAAAAGAGGATTCAAAGGTTGATAAAAGAAGGTGTTTTGGATTTCCAAATAGAACCTTTATCAACATGTGAATCGTGCTTGGAAGGTAAGATGGTGACCAGACCTTTCAAGTCCATAGGATATCGAGCTCAAGAGCTCTTAGAGTTGGTTCATTCTGACTTGTGTGGACCGATGTCCGTTCAAGCTCGAGGAGGTTACGAGTATTTCGTCACATTTATTGATGACTACTCGAGATACGGTTTTATCTACCTGCTCCACAAGAAATCCGAGTGCTTTGACAAATTCAAGGAATTCAAAGCAGAAGTGGAGAAAAGAACGGGTAGAAGTATCAAGTCACTTCGCTCTGATAGAGGTGGCGAGTACCTCGGAACTGAGTTTCGAACCTTCTTGTCAGAAAATGGGATTTCATCTCAGTTAACTACGCCCGGTACTCCCCAACAGAACGGTGTAGCTGAGAGACGGAATCGTACTCTTTTAGACACAGTGAGATCGATGATGAGCTATGCATCCTTGCCAATTTCGTTCTGGGGATATGCCTTGGAAACAGCAGGTTATCTCCTCAATCTAGTACCTACAAAGTCGACGGTTAAAACTCCTTCCGAACTATGGACAGGGCGCAAGCCCAGTTAGGGCCATATTCGGGTTTGGGGATGCCCAGCACACGTGCTGACTAAGGAGGCCGACAAATTGAGGTCTAAGACTGAGGTTAGGCTGTTTGTAGGATATCCAAAGGGAACGAAAGGAGGTTATTTCTATAGTCCCCAGGATCAGAAGGTCATTGTGAGCACCAATGCCCGATTCCTAGAGGAGGACTTTATTAGTAACCATCGGACAAGGAGTGAAATAATGCTCGATGAGTTGCGAGCATCAGCAGTAGCCAGTATTCCAGAACAGCCGAGTGTACAAGAGGTTATACCACCAACTGCACCCTTATCCGATACTGTATCTCCACCATCGCTTCGTCGCAGTGGGAGGGTTGTTCGTCAACCGGACCGTTTCATGTTCGTGGGAGAATCCACTGAACTACTCTCGGGTATCGAACATGATGAGATTGACCCCTGGACTTACAAGGAAGCGATGGAGGACGAGGATGCGGATTCCTGGAGAGTTTCTATGGATTCGGAGATAGAATCCATAGTTAACATGGACGTGTACGACCTTGCTGAGCTGCCGAATGGGGTAAAGCCCATTGGTTGCAAGTGGGTGTACAAGAGAAAGAGAGGACCTGACGGGAAGGTTTTAGCCTTCAAAGCTAGATTGGTGGCGAAAGGATTCACCCAGAAAGAGGGAATCGACTACGATGAGACATTTTCGCCGGTTGCCATGCTTAAGTCCGTCAGAATACTCTTGTCCATGGTGGCACATTTAGACCTAGAGGTTTGGCAAATGGACGTCAAGACTGCGTTCTTGAACGGGTACCTTGAAAAGGGTAGGGAAATATATATGCGCCAACCAGAAGGTTATGTGAAAGATGGCCAGGAGCATCTCGTATGGAAGCTTAAGAAGTCCTTATACGGACTTAAGCAAGCGTCCAGGTCCTGGAACATTCGTTTTGATGGAGTGATTAAATCCTACGGATTTGTCCAGTGCTTAAACGAAAGTTGTGTTTACAGGCTCAGTTCGGACGGAAGCGTGGTATTCTTAGTACTGTACGTAGATGACATACTTCTCATTGGCAACAATGTGAAAGTGTTATCAGGCGTAAAGGATTGGTTGTCTGAACAGTTTCAGATGAAAGACTTGGGAGAAGCAGGTTACATCCTAGGGATCAAGGTGATCAGAGATCGCCGTAAGAGGATGTTAGGCTTAAGCCAAGCTTCATATATAGATACTGTGATCGCCCGTTTCAGCATGCAGAATGCCAAGAAGGGTTTTCTTCCCTTCAGACATGGCATACCCCTATCTAAGGACATGTGTCCGAAGACGCAAGAGGAGATAGAGGGCATGAAGACTATACCGTATGCTTCCGCGGTTGGAAGTCTCATGTATGCAATGCTGTGTACTAGACCGGATATCTGCTATGCGGTTGGCATGGTGGCAAGATATCAGTCTAACCCTGGTCAAGGACATTGGACGGCTGTTAAGCACATTTTAAAGTATCTCAAGAGGACATGAGATCATGTGCTTGTTTATCAGTCCAATGAGATGATCCCGATAGGGTATACAGACTCAGACTTCCAGGCTGATCGAGATGAGAGGAAATCTACCTCAGGCTATGTGTTTACCTTGGGAGGTGGAGCCGTCACTTGGAAGAGTGTGAAGCAGAAGTGCATCGCAGACTCGACCATGGAGGCCGAATATGTGGCTGCTTGTGAGGCTGCTAAAGAGGCTGTGTGGCTCCTGAACTTCCTTAATGAGCTAGAACTAGTTCCCAGTTTGCCCAGAGGTATCACACTATATTGTGATAATGCTGGAGCAGTTGCAAACTGCAAGGAACCTAGGGCTCACAAGGCGAGCAAACACATAGAGAGAAAGTACCATCTCGTACGAGCAATCGTCGAAAGAGGAGAAGTAGAAGTGAAGAAAATCCCTTCAGCGGATAATCTGGCGGATCCATTCACAAAGAGCTTACCAGTCAAGGTGTTCGACAAGCATGTCGAAGGGATGGGACTGGGGCGCCTCCCACACTAGTAAACTTTGAGTATAAGTGGGAGAAGATGTGTAATAGATGCTAGATTGTAGACACTTTGCCTTTTGTCACATGATATACTAAAAGTTTGCTTTAGTATAAGTGGGAGATTGATGGATTTGTATACTAGAAAGCAGGCCTTTTAGCTTGTATGCATGTGTTGTCCACAACCACTAACAATCTTCTATCTGATTAAGTATGAATTGTTATCTATGCATCAAACATCTATCCATTATCTCAAAGTTGTAGGCTATATGGTGTGTTGTAGATCACAGAAGACCATAGTTGCCGGTTCCTCACGAGATATAAAAGGGTATCACAGTCGAGACAGTTCTGGATATAACTGTCGGTTTAGGCTGTAGTATAGGCTGCATAAGTAGCTTGTCTTGGCTACTTGTCTATACTAGTACGTGCGTGTACTGATAGGATCACGGTGAGGTGTATTCTTCTATTCTGACCAGATGTAGAAAGAATCAAGACCTCGGTGACTTAAGATGAACCTTAACTCTAGTTGAGTCCTAAGGGTGTATAGTTGTAGTCTGCTTCTTTGATTTACCATGGGTGAGAGTTCAGAGTATCTGTAACTCAATATGCTCCGTATCTTGGGAAGCAATTACAACTAGTACGACTCTTAGTGCAACTGCAACAGAGCACCATATCCTGGTAGAACAGGTTGATCACATCCCCTGAGGAATTCATTAAGGACTATCATACCAAACCCTGCAGGTGGATTAAATTCCGGTATGATGAGTAAGGTATGAATGGTACTACTCAGGAAGATAAAAGAAGTTGAATAACACGAGCAGTCAGAAGCTCTAAGTTAATCAACGGATGTGGGATATCTTAAATATGGGGGTCATTAAGTCTAATACTAGCCCTGAACTCAACAGGGGTAAAACAGGTAATTCAGTACTATTACTCTAGTGGAATGTTTTAGTACTTATGGACTAAATTATACTCTGGGCTGAGTATGGAGAATTTAGCCATTGGGAGGCCTCGGTTTTACCAGCTAGTAGATCCCTGATCTGGCCCAAAAAGCTCAACAGGCCACAGTATAAGGAATAAGTGGGCCACCACTTGATTGGGCCCAGTGAGGGCGCCAATACTGCAGTTGGATGGCTAGTCCATAAGTTGCAGGCCTGGCCTGCAACTTAAGCCCAAGTCTCACTTGGTCTCCTCTATATATACCCCCTCAAGGTCTTGTTCAAACCTAATGATCAGAATAATCGAGTGCACTTAATATTCTGAACAAGAAAAGGGAGGCTAGGGTTAGAGAGAGAGAGACGCGCGGCCGGGCAGAGCAGTTCAGTGGGGTTCCCGTTTCCGTGGCTGATTCCGAGGTTCGTTGTCCATCCAACGTCAGAATCGAGCAGGGATACAGATCAGAAGATCTATTCGCGAGTTCTCTACTTCTTCAGGTAATCGATCTATAAACCCCCTATGATTCCGCATTTAATTCATAGGAGCATGATAGGTTTATTCGATAGTTAGATATCCGAAATAGATCCTCGGGCGAACCGATCTTCACCGATCAGATATGGTTCCTTCACAGTAGGCCAATTGAGGAGAAAATCCTTAGCTCCTCAATCGCACGTCATCCTCCAGTGGTGGTGACGACCAAAGAGCAAAGGGAGAGGCAAATTGCGGAGGACGATGCCTTGGCATGGCAGATGGAGCGTGATTTTGAACTAGGAAGGCTAACTCTTGCAGGTGCTTCAGGTTCCAAAGCGCCCGCTTCAGCCGCAGCGCCCGCTTCAGCCGCCGCGCCCACTTCAACTGCCGCGCTCGCTTCAACGACTGCTGGAGCCACTTCATCTACAGTCGTCCTTCCAAAAGCTGCAGAATCTAAGAAGGACATGCCACCTCCCCCACCACCAAAGCAAACACTAAAGCGAGCTGCCCCAGATTCGAAAGATGACCACGCGGCCAAGCGCCAAATGGTCAAACAAGCAGAGGAACACTTCAGCGAAGTGAAACTCATCCAATCCGCCATCTGCCGAAGTGCCTTCGTACCCTTCATGCCTGACGAGTCCGACGCATGCGAAACCCAAGCCATTATCGATGCATGCGACGTGACCGGGAAGGAAATGGTCAGCTCCGGACGCTACCCTCTCAAGGAGGAACAAGATCACATTCGAAAACGACTCAATGAGAAGCGTCCAATTTGGAGCACTGAGACTAGCGCCAAATTCCATGCCGTCATGAAGGAACTAGCCAGCAGGTCAGAGGAAGAATTGGCAGCCAGGAGGATTGAGCATCCTGACGCAAGGGAGATTGAGGAATTCATTCCAAGAGATCTCCACGACCAGTGGCTACTCTACAAGGAACTCTTCATCAAAGCCTACTATTTCTGGGGAGTAGTGCCACTACAGGATGAGTGCTCTCGAATGAGTGCTCTCAACAACTTCCTCTGCGCATATGATGAGAAAATGCGGAGGAAAATATTCACTATGGCAGAGCTTGCAGAGCCTAAATCTCTTATCGTCAAGGTGCCTGAAGTGAAGATGTTTCAAATGCCATTCCTCCCAGGCACAAGAATTCCTGATCGCAGCGTCATAGATGCGGAAGTGAACGAAGCATTCAGATTGGAGAGCGCATGGAGGAGACCAACTATCCACACTGTTGGTTCCATGGAGTTGAACGTTCTATCTGCTTATTTCACTGAAGAAAAGGAGAAGAAGAAGGAGGAGGTAACGGAGGAGAAGACGGAGGACAAGAAAGAAGAGGCTGCAGGAAACCTTTGAGTTTCAAGTCTCTAAATTATGAACTGCTGTTCATCTATTCAATCTATTTTCTGTCTCTCCTGTGTTATTTAATAGATTTATGGATATTTTATCATTATGCTACAAACTCAAACAAAAATTTAACCGAAAAAAAAGGGGGGAAAGGAACTTAAAAGAAAATTACAAACGAAGCTGCAAAGGAAGCAGTCGCTTGATGTTCCCTCCACGGTTAGATAGACTGGATTTCAATAATCTTAAGTCTTTGGGTTTTGGCATCATCAAAAAGGGGGAAATTGTTGGGAATTGTTAAGAACAACACATGTTAAGGGGGAACCTATAAGGGACACTTCATTGTTTTGATTTGATCCCAAAACCCCAAAGCGTTCTGTTCCCAAGCAACCCATTTTGATGTAGTTAATAGGTTAGAATTTTTCTAAGCCTACTCTGTTAGGATGGCTCTTTATTTTGCTTAGATTATAGGCTTCAAAAGTTCAAGTGAAGGCCACTCGCTTGAGTGTGTTTTCCGAAGCGAAGCAAGTCTAGCAAGCTGAAGTGAAGCGTGCCGAAGAATAGTGTAGCGAAGCGAGCGCTACAGTAGATTCAAAGCGAGTCTGCCAAAGCGAAGCGAAGCGAGCGCTACAGTTCAAAGTCAAAGCGAGTCAACTCTAGTCAGCATTTTCCAAAGCAGTCACTAGGGAACTTTACTTCCCAAAGCGACTCACTACAGAATGACTACGAAGTGACTCAACTAAAGCGGACGCTACAACTTCAAAGCGAAGCGAGCCACTACCTACCAGAAAGCGACAACACAATTCCCGTTCCGATTTTGAACTCTAGTCAACTGGAGATCTTCGCATTAATTGCGAAATTTCCACGTGTCGAACGCGGAGAGGAGCAGCGGAGTTGACTGCCAGGCCGACAGGGCGCCGTAACAGTACCGGGTCGCTCCAGTTACTGTTGAAATTGGAACTTAGCCATTTCCGGCAAAAATCCAAAACTGCGCGTCTGAAAAGCAGCCAGCCTGTGCAAGGACTGTCGAGAGGAGGAGGCATAAGGCCACCTACCAAGCAACGGATCTCGGCCAACCCTCCGCCTATAAATAGTGAAGGATGAAGACGAAGAGAAGTAGAACACTACTTGAGCATTCGAGCGCCTACTGCAAACAAACACTCCCAGCTTTCTAGCAATCTTCGAGTCTTTGTTTCCAAGTGTTCTCCGAGTTTCCAGTTCATCGGAACTCATCTTCACAACCTTCACACTTAGAGTCTAAGCCCACTTCAAATATCCAAGCTTAGAAGAAGAGCTCTAGCCATCTTTTGCATCTACTGTAAAAGAGTTCTTCATAGTGTGTTCGTCAACCAAAAACCCTAACCCTAAAAGTTTGTCTGTTAGGTTTTTGAGTCGTCGTTAGGTTGTCTCGATCCAAGGCTCTACTTTCATCGATCGTAGAAGCCTCGATCATATAGTCTAGATCCAAGCTTACACCTACATCGTTTGTGTGAAGCTCGATCGAAACTAGGCTGTAAGGAGAGCCCTCAATCTCCCTGTCTGTTGTTTGGACTGAAGCGAGTGAAGCTTCAAGTCTAGGTTAGGTTTGTGCAGTGAACCCACAATCACTACGTCTGTCGTTGGATCCAGGCGAGTGAAGCCCGATCTCGACCAGGTTTTTGAAGGACCCGTAACCTTCAAGTTCTTGAGTGAAGAGAACAGTTGTCGTGTGCAACAAAGTGGACGTAGGAGCTTTATCTCCGAACCACTATAATCCCTGTGTCGTATCTCTCTAACCCTAAACTCTTTACTTGTTTGATTATCCATTGCATGTGCATCTAAACAAACATAATCTGGAAATTTTAATAACTTAGGAAAAGACATTAGCTCACCGAATTCCGCACAAGAGTAAAGTCTCACTCTTGATCAAGCTCTAAGCTTAGGTCGAGAGATCTTTGATTGCTTTAGATCTAGCTCTCGGCTAGGTCTTAGTATTTCTACGAGCACTTTACTTCATACTCTGAGTTAAGGAATTTGAAGTTGAAAAACTTCAAAATACGTATTCCCCCCCCCCCCCCCCCCCCCCCCCTCCCCCCCTCTACGTATTTTTCCTATAACAAACCGGGACCAACACTAAGCGCAAGTAATAAAACATGCTCGCATTGAAATCATTAAAACCGGCATGCTATGACCCCTATGCATGTTATTTCTATTACGCAAACAATGAAAAGCAACTATAACATGCAAAACATGCTGATCATCTCATCGCGTAATTTAAATCCATCCATAGCATGCATAATAATTAAAACAATAAATAGGCTGCCGACCTGGAATAGATAGCCCTATCTATTACATTTAATTAAAATAAAACCCGGAACAAGCTCCGGTCTTTAATCTTTGATTTGGAAGCCAACCCCGGTCTTCAAGTCCACCTTCCAAAATTAGCAACTGCTCGAAATAACTAGGGTACGGAAAAACCCTAATTACCAAAAACGGAGAGCGAATTTTCGAAACGAACTAGGGTACGAAAACCCTAGCCGTCGACAATCATTCCTAGGTTTCAGAAAACCCTAGGCGTCGTCAACGTCATGGGCTGAACGTTGAAAAACGAACAGCCCTTCGTCCGAAAAAACCGGCCACGCGCCGCCGCCGAGCCGCGTGTGCAAACCATGCGCCGCCGCGACGCGTGCCGAGGCTGCCATTTCGGCTCACGACGAGCCTGACGTGGCTGAGTCCGGGCTGGGTGCGTCCGTTGCAGCCCAGCCCGAGCCACTGCTCGTCGCCGTCACCAAAAACGCCATTGTCGTCGCCGTTTTCCGCTGCACAAAGCAGCGCCGCCGTCGCAAGCCACCGCCGGTGGCTGGAACGCCACCGGACGCTCCCACTGGCTCTCCGGTGTCCCCAGCACCACCGGTGGTGCCGGGTTTGAGCCCGAGCCGCCGTGGCAAGATCCGGCAGCAACACGCGCGCAGGGGAAAAAACCCAGCCGCCGCCGCTGACGTGTGATTACGCCACAACCGCCGCCGGTGGTCCCCGACCACCAGTCCTCCTGTCCGCCTTCGGCCGTGCCTCCCCGTCGTCGCCTGATTTCCGTCGGGCCGCGGGCTTGAGCCCAGCAGCACGCGCGAGCCAATAACCCGTTAGGGTTTCGGCCGCCGCTGCTGTAACTCGCTGCCGCAGCCCCTGCCCCGCCGCCACTGGTTGTCTGGCACCGTCACGGCTCCGTCCCGACGTCGAGCCGGGCGCTGGACCGCCGGGCAGCCGCGATTCAGGCCTACAGCAGCGCCGGCAGGCTAGAGAAACCTAGGGTTTCTCGCCGCCGCGTTGCACCAGCCCGTCCGGCCGTCCGCCGCCGGTTCTGCCGCCGCCGCCTCTCGTCTCCGGCTCGCCTGAACCCTAGGGTTCAGTCGCCGTGAAATACGACGAGGAGCAGCCACGCAAAACGCGGCAGACTACGCTGCCCGCAGCCGTGCTTTGGCCGACGCGCCGCCGCCTGCGGCCGTCGTGCCTTCGTCTTCGTGTTCGTCTCCGGACCTCGTTCCTCCAACAATCTCTCGATTCCAGCAACAATACAATGCAAAATCGAAAAATACAAGAAAAACGAATCCTAATCTAATCGGCACCTTATTATCTCACCAATTTAAAAAAAACGAACAACGATAAAACGAAAAATGATAAATAACGCACGTAAATTTTCCCGGATAGCAGCATGCACACATAATCATGATGACTCGAATGCATGAACATAATATTCGATTCAACACAGAGCCGATCCAAAAACCTCGGGCTCTGATACCACTTGTTGGAACGGCTGCTTGAAAGCCGCCCTGACCCAGATCTTGGTTCGGTTGTGTCGATTCGATCGTGCACATAAGTTCATGCAAGGGCTCGAGTACATACCTTACGATTATGCAGATGCAGAAATCTGAGTCGTGTCTGATCGATCTACGGTTCTGATCTTCTAGGATGTGATCCCACACCTTCAGATCTGAGACTTGGTGGACGTCTCAAGATCACTGGAACCTCGATCTCCCTCACTCAGTACCAGACGGCCGACTCTCTCTCTCGCCCTAGGGATTCGCGCCAATCTCGCAAATCTCGTGTGTGATGGCTAGTTAGGGTTTCTGATGAGAGACTTGAGAGTATTTATATGGTACATAAATAAGGAGATATGATTCCTTATTTATCTCTAACCATATCTTTGCCTTTCCCATATTTATTCTCTTTCCATAACTTACAAATCTTATTCCTTTATTAATACGGAATTAATAAGGAATTAATCTGTTCAGTTATGCAACTGTATATCCGGAATTAATTCTAACCAATAGAATTTAATCCTAATTCCAGTAGAAGAATAAATAAATTAATAAATATATACTAAATATATTTATATATGATATTTATCCCCATAAGATTTAATTAAATATATCTTATCCTATTAGATTTAAACTTATCCATGAATGATTAAATTATAACTAATTAGATTTAATCTTATCCCACTGGATATAAATCTAAATTAATTATATTTAATATCCATCCAACGAATATAAATCCAATATATATCATATACTGGGCCTGAGTACAATTATTGAGCCCATACTCAATAATACTATTTAGATCGATTCCCGAGGTCTGTTTGGGCCATCCTAGGGATCGGATACCAGACAGAGTTGGGCCTTATCTAATTCGATATTTCCATGTCCACCCCTGAACATGTATCTCATTAGAACTATGACGCACTCCACTAAAGTGTCATAGCTGAATCACCGCTCTGTCCCAATTATGTAGATTGGGTTGGTATTTTGTTTAGTTCGACCCCCGTGTTTAAGACCTTCCATATCCGTTAATCAATTAGAGCTACCATGACTGCTCCTAATTGTTAACATCTATTCCTCAGGTAGTACCCGTTCACACCTTATTATATACCTGAACTTAATCAGCATGCATGACTTGGTATAATAATCCTTGTGAACTCCTTGAGGGGATAACGTCAGCCTACACTCACATAGGACACGGCTTATTGATAACACTTATTAGACATACTATGCATCTTCGTGTTACCCAAAGTACGACATGATTAAGATGAACTAAGGAGAAGTTCATATCATCGTAAATCAAAATAACATCGAAGAATACATATACATCTAATAGTTTACCAAGGTTAAGATCGAGCTAGAGCCTGAGATGTGTTGCTCTTCACCTATATCACCTTTGATACAGGGTCAGTATCAGAAGAGCATTATCTCCCTTGATCCTTCAATACGTTCCACCGTACCAGCATAATTAGTGATTAGGACTCATCACTACCATTAAGCTGCAGTCTAGACCGATAGCTCAGCCCAAGCTATCTCGACTGTGAACTGTTTATATCTCATCATTATTAACGACCTTCGTGATCCTCTCCGAACTCAGATCGACACGTGGTCTAAAACATGAGATAGTGGGCTTTATTCTTGCTTATACATATTCTTCCAGATAGGGATTGTTAACAGTGGACCGGTGTCGTAACCACTAAAACAACTGGTTTTGCTTTAGTTATACAACAACCCCAACAGAATTGGCCTCTCAAAGGGAAAAGAAGCCGGAAGAAAAGAAAAGGCCGGCTCCAGATGCCAAGAGAAATGACAAGAATGAACGATTCTTGAGATCTTTCACGCCACTCATCAAGCAACATGTTGACCTCCTAGAAGTGGTCATGAGGAAACCAGGGGTCCAGATCCCTGCGGGGCATAGGCAACCACCCAGAAATCCACCTTCCGAAAGATTCTGCAAATTCCATAATGACTTTGGTCATATGACCAACGACTGCAGGAACTTAAAAATTGCTATCGAGAAGTTAATCCAAGAAGGAGAACTCTTGGAATACGTCAAGAGAGAGATAGAACAAAACAAGAAGCGCAAAGAAGCTCCTGAAAAAGCACTCGATGCTAGCCAAGGGTCAGAACCTAAGGGCGTTATTAATATGATATATGGAGGACCAACTATGGGAGACTCCAACAGAAGCAGAAAGGCATCTGCTAGAGAACTGCAAATGCATGAAAGACATGGGGTCTGGAGGGTCGAAACAGGTCTACCTCCGCCAGAAATCTCATTTGGACCTGAAGACAATCAAAGGGTGATCCACCCACATGATGACACTTTAGTCATCACAGTGGAACTAGAAAGGTATCAAATTCGAAAGGTCTTTGTGGATACAGGGGCCGCAATTAACATCATCTTCGAAAATTGCTTCAATCAAATGAGCCTCCAGAAGCCTCTGAATGGGGGTAGCCACGGCTCTGCACGGTTTCTCGGGAGATCCTGTGATGTCACTAGGATCAATCGACTTGATGCTCACCCTGGGTGAAGGACCTACACGGGTGTCAAAGCCAGTCACCTTCCTGGTGGTGCGGCAGCCGTCCTCTTACAATATTATCCTAGGGAGAACTGCCCTAAACCCATTCCAAGCAGTTTTTTTCACTTACCATCTGATGATGAAATTCCCCGTGGGAAGTCAGGTGGGACATGTGTCGGGAGACCAAGGGGTCTCCCGAAAATGCTATATCCAATCGGTGCATGCGGGAGAGGCCAGGAAAAAGACCGATGGCAGAACCTGCCAGTGACAAAGCTGAAATTGAACCTGAAGAAAAGAGGTTTAAAACTCTAACTCCAGCAGAAGGAGGTCAAAACCTCTCCGCTTCAATGGAGCACTTGCTAATCACCAGCAACAACCCCCCTAGGGAGCTCATGATATCCGAAGACTTAGCTGAACAATCGCTTCAACAGACCAACGAAAACAAATGACTTGGAGCTGAAGCAGCAAACATGTGCCACGCCCCAATTGTGAGGGGGCAATGGAAAGCTTTGATAACCCAGGCAAGGGAAGAAGTCAAAAGTGCAATGGAAATGCCGGATCAAGAAAATGTCGAGGATACGACAAGCAAAGAAAAAGGTATAACCCTCGAAACATGCAGGGAAAATTAGAAGTTATCTCCAAGGAGGGAAAGTACGATGGGTTATAACCCCTTATCTGCCTTTTAAAATTTTTTCTTATGATTATCTGATGTGTGGAAACCTGGGATCTTGCCTCTTTACCTTTGAGATAGTTATATTTCATAAATGTTTAGTCCTCAAATGAGGCGTAATTCCTTCAGTCCCTTACACCTCACTTGGGGGGGGGGGAGTAGGGGATACCCATATCCCATTATCTTAAAATGCTATCCCATAGTTTTATCTCATTATCTTAAGAATGTTGGGGATATCCCTATCTCATCATGCTCCGGTAAGTAGAAATAGGGTAAAAAACAAAACCCGTATAAACACAAGAGGAAAAGGATAATAATTTCAGCTGTTAAGAAACAGCAGTAACATGTTAAAAGTGAGGCCTCAAAGAAGCACCTGGCCAAATCAGAAAAGAATGATGATTGTTTGTACCCCATCAGCATGATCTCAGGGTCATAAACGAGCACCCCACCACAACTACCCAAAAAAAAAAAAAAAAAAAAAAAAAAAAAAAAGATAATAAATTGTCTGGGAACATCTTATCCAAGGCAACAAAATTAAAGACAGGGATCTGGAGCAGAAGCTAAATCCTCTGAGCTCGATGAATGAGAGGAAGAAGACCATTCCTCGATAGCAGCTAAAGCAGAAGAGACAGAGGGGCCACCCTTGGGTGAGTCCGCGAGAACTTGTAGAGCACGCCCCTCGTTGGAACCATCCTTCGCCTCTTTAGAAGTGGGTAGTAAGGAGGTGCCTCCCCCGCTGGCAGATGGGCCTGAAGCTTTTCTCTCTCTTAGTTCCTAATAGAGGAGAAATTTTCATAATAAGCAAATAAACTCTAAATACAACAAAAGAACAATGGAAGATAAGAAGATACCTAGTCGAAG
Source organism: Thymus mandschuricus (assembly GCA_029379335.1). Taxonomy (NCBI): domain Eukaryota; kingdom Viridiplantae; phylum Streptophyta; class Magnoliopsida; order Lamiales; family Lamiaceae; genus Thymus; species Thymus mandschuricus. Next base: position 7,220,793 of record CM057081.1, on the reverse strand, counting down.
ACCTTCTGTATAGACCTCATAACCATGGTGCTATGAGGAAAGAGAGGAAACAAGGGTGCCTCCCAAGAGGGAAAACTCCCTGTGGCCCTAGCAGGTTGGCAGAGGATCTGAGAAGCCTCCTTCAACACAGGCATAAACCAGGGCTCTTTAGGGGAAGTGGGACGACCCTTCGGAAGGATTCAGGTTCCGTGTCGAACATCCTTACTATCGGCCCTGCATTGACGGTGGTCACACGCTCCAGAATACCCAACTGCTGGCAGCATTCAAGGATAGTGGAAGCTGTCCACTCGGTAAGAGGCTCGAACATGCGCAACCAGAAATCACGCGATTAAAGATAGGCCTCGGGCAAACGCTTGATCAGGGAATCCAGGAAGGCCTGACCGTAAGGGGTCATCAACAAGTTAGACCTGCAATCTTTGACTCTAGAAGAAACACCCTGTCTTATCCCTTCCCTTCTCCCTTGAGTAAAGGAGGAAATTCGGGCTTGTCCTAGCTCCTGTTCGTAGCTAAGTGTCAGCTGCGCTATTTAAGTTACTTAAATGGCCATTAGTTGCTCCATCCTCTCGGACGAGGCCTTCAAAGCCTCTTCGAGCTCCTTTATTCGCTCAGAGAGAGAAAGCGTGCGCTGCCCAAGGGTGGAACAGTGCTCCTCTGTGTCTAGTAAGAACCCTCGGAGTTGGTGGACCTCAGTCTGGAGTTGCTCTCTGCTCTTCTCAGATTGAGAAAGGTGTTCTCGCAGTTGCTCAAGGCTTAACTCTTGAGCAGAGTGATTGGTGTCTTGATGTTAGGTTTTTTGTTGTCTTTTCGTGTCCGTTTTCCCTTAGTTTCCGTGTGTTTTTGTTGTTTGTGGCTATGATTTGGTTGTTTTGGAGTCTTTGGTATTGTAGGATGAAAAGGGCGGAAACGAGAAGAAAACAAGAAGAAAGAAGCATTATATCGAAGAGGGGTTCGATAGGAGCACGTAGGCGAAAACAGAGGTCAATTTGGAGTTCGGACGAGGAAGATACGGCCGAAACAAGAAAGATGCGCATAGTGACCAGAACCAAGTTCTGGACGCCGTCCAACTCTGGCGGCCAGCTTTCCTTTCCTTCTATAACTAGGTTTACATACCTATTATAAATACTACCCCTTGTACACGAATTCTACAACCTTTTACCTTAGTTTTAGCTCTAGTTTCTCATTCAAATTCTCTAGTTTAGATTTCCTTTGTTCGATTCGGATCGCTACTTCGTTCTTCAATTAATTCAAGTTTTTACTTAGTTCTTCGTTCTTCGTTTAATCTCGTAAGTTCTTTATTGCTTTCTTTAATTTGATGTAATTGCTTTCCTTAGTTCTAGATTTACTTTCGTAATTGCTTCGTTTAGTTTCATTCGTTTAATTTTAGTTCATTTGATTTCAAGTTCTTAGATTAGGTTCGTTTTTCTTAGTTTTCAATTCCTTCGCTTTCAAGTTTTCGTAGTTAGATTTATTTGCTTAGCTTTTCAGATTAAGTTTATTTCATGTCTAGATTCGTTTTCGTTTCTTTCGTTGCTTTCTTTATAGCTTTCTTTTCGATTCTTGCCTAGTTAGTTTATTTGCTTTCATCTAGTTTAATTCTTTAGATTAATTAGTTCGATTTATTTCTTTGCTTTCTAGATTAGATTTATTTACTTGCTTTGATTTAATTGCTTTAATTTATTTTATTGCCTTGGATTTAAAAACCAAAATTCAAAATTCTTTTTACTTGCTTTCTTAGTTTTAGGCTAGATTAGGATTTTTGCTACACGATTATTTGCCCTCCAAAGTTTTCCTTGAGATTCGACATTGGGTTTTTACTTACTAAGTGCTAGGATAGATTTTGTTCTATTGCGAACACTTTTTAGTGAAACAAATTTTGGCGTCGTTGCCGGGGAAAACTTTAGGTGATTTATTGTGTAGTATTTTTATTTGTTTTATTTTTATTTTTATTTGTGTTTCTTCGATTTTCTTGTTTCTCCCACTCGGTGCGTTTAACCCTTTTGTTGAGTGTTGTTTATGCATGGTCACCGAAGTCTTCAAAGGAGTTTAGCGCCCTACTTCGACAACATCCATCAAAGGAAAACGATTTTAGCCGCGAAGGAGAAGGAGGAGATTGATTCACAAGACTTTTCTTTGGTCTTGTTATTTGCAGAGCCCGAAGCCATGGCAGCTAGAGTCGTCATGGGCGATTTTGCTCGCCCCACATTCACGGCCACCACTTCGGCGATTGTCCTGACGGAAGCGGTCAGGAATCATGAGCTTAAACCTCACCACATGGCGTTGCTCCCATCCTACCACGGGCTGCCCAACGAGGATGCTTTGACGTTCATCCGAGAGTTTTGCACGGTGGTGCAAACTTTCCCACTCTCGGGACTCACGGAGGATAACTTGAAGATGAAGTGCTTCCCGTACACCCTCAAGGATCGAGCAAAGTCATGGTATTTGGCGCTCCCGGCCAACTCTCTCACCACATGGAATGCGGTGTGTGAGAAATTCATGCTCAAGTACTACCCGAACCGCAAGACGCAAGAGGTGAGGTCGAAGATTATGAATTTCTCCCAAGACAATGATGAGCCGTTTCACGAAGCATGGGAGAGGTTCCAAGAGCTACTTCAACAATGCCCTCATCATCAAATGGCATCGGAGTTGCTTTGGCAATATTTCTACGACGCCCTCAACCAAACTTGTCAGTTCATGGTGGATAGTTCGGCCGGAGGCAACATAGCGGTCAAGACAGCTGACGAGTTGAAGGATATTTTCAAGACGCTCGCTGCGAGTTCTCAACAAAAATCAACTAGACCGAGGAAAGTGGAGGCGAGTGCAGTTTCGATGAGCCCCGATTTGAAGAAGCAAATGGCTGACATGTTAAGGGATCTCGAGAGCTTGAAGATGAAGCAAAGTGCACCGGCCCCGAAGGAGGAAGAAAGGAAGCCGGACCAATGCGAAGTTTGTGGAGAGTTGGGACACATTAAGGAGGTTTGCCACAACATGGGAGCATTCACTTATGAAGGAGGAGCCGATGTCTATGCCGCCCAAGGTTACATGCCGCAAGGACTACCACCTCAACGGCAAGGTACGAACCCGAATTTCCAATATCGTCGCCCCCCTCCATATAACAATCCCTACCCTCCTCCAAATTCATACTACTCCCCTTCTCCACCATATTATCCACCTCCACAATACCCTCCTAATCCATATTATCCACCACCTCCATACTACCCACCTCAACCTACTCCTACACCACCACCACCATACCCAAATTCTCGTCCTCAAGGACCTCCACAAAAGCCTCCCGTCGATGAGAGTCTCTCCACATTCCTACATGAGGCTAAACTGGCTCGAGAGGCTCAAGATGCTAACATAAAGAGGCTCGAGATGGCCATTGGCCAAATTTCTGGTTCCATGCACCTAATGCAACAACCGGGGTGAATTCCGAGCCAAGGGATTCAACCACAACAAGCCCACGAGGTGCAAAGCCCATATCCTCCATATGTTCCTCCCGTTCCACCTCACCAAGCTCATGCAATCACGGTGTTACAACGCAATGGTGTCACGATGTCGCCCCAAGGCTGTTCAAGTGATAGATGGAGCCCGAGCGAGCATTGGAGAAACGGCCGAAATCCGGCAGAATCCGGAGTTGGATGCCGTCCAACTTTTCTGGACGTGCCGTCCAACTCTGGATGGCCGTCCACTTCTTCAGGACGCGCGCCCAACTCCCAATCCCAGCATCCAACTGTACCGAGTTCTGGACGCCGTCCAACTTTTCTGGACGGGCCGTCCAACTCCGACGAGCAGTGCACGGAGCCCGAGAAGGAGTCCCCACCTCTTCACAAGACGCTCAACCCGTATGTTCCACCTATTCGGAGTATCGTGAAGAAGGAGAAGATGGATTTCAAGCCTATCAATTCGTTTCCTAAAAGAGGGGATCCAGGAGGTTTCGACTTGAGTATTATCTTGGATAGCGGAGAGACCGTCTCGGGATTGATGGATTTAGGAGCTGCGGTGAACTTGATGCCGTATTCTATTTTCGAGAAGATGAACTCAAGAGTCCTTCAAGCTACCGACATGCGCATTCAGTTAGCAGACGGCACCGTGAGCAGTCCTTTGGGAGTTGTGGAAGACGTCACTGTCCTCGTTGGTTGAATTCGAGTTGTCACTGACTTTGTCGTGCTTCATGAAGGCAAGGGAGCTAAGAGCGCAACCGGTCATCTACTCTTGTTGGGACGACCGTTTATGGCCACTACTCGAGCTCGGATTGATGTAGGTACCGGCACATTGAGCATGGCCGGCGAAGGAAGCTCGGTAACCTTTTCGGTTTTTGGAAATTCACCTTCTATTCCAACTTCTTCTCTTCATTCATGCTCTTTTGTTAAGCTTGCTAACCCTCTTGTTGAGGTAAATGTTTGTGAGGTTTCTGATAGGGTAGCAGCTCTTGAAGAACTCATTGACGAAGAAGAGTCCATTGAAGATGACGAATTCTTTAGTTGTGTGGATGAAGAAGAGGACATTATCGAGGAATTTCTACGGAATCTGGAGGAGGTTGATGAAGTGGAAGAGGAAAGCTCGACGCATGCATCGAATGAGGAAGTGGTCATTAACTCTTTTCTTTCTAACCTCACCATTTGTGAAACATCTTTTCTTGCAGAGTTTAACTCGAAGATGTTTGAGGAGGAGTTCGAACTTAGTGCGGGGGAGTCGAGAGTTGATGAGGCCCACGTCCTTGATCGTCGAGATTGTTCAAGAAGGGAGTGTGTGTGTGTCGCAAGGAGCATCAAAACGTCGCTTGGTGCTACGGGTTTGGGTTGATCGTATCCTTCGTCAAGCTAATGACGTTAAATAAGCGCTTGGTGGGAGGCAACCCACGTATAAAAAAAAAAATATGTAGCTTAGGTTTTATTTTTTGTTATTTTCGTATTTTCTTTTGTTTCCTTTTTGATTTTTCGTGCAGGGAGTAGTATACAAGGATTGGTGTGAAGAAAGGTCGAGTCGAGGAAACAAAATCAAATTTCGGACAGACTCGCGAGTTGGACGCCGTCCAACCCAAATTGGACGGGCGTCCAACCTCTAATGCTCCAGCTCAGAAATCAGAGTTGGACGCCGTCCAACTCATGTTGGACGGCCGTCCAACCCTGAACGGTACAGCAAGCCGCCGCCGACCCATTCATCTCCGTCGTCAATCCCCGCTCGATTCCCAATGGAATGACCCACGATTCTAAGGTCCTTTCAACTGAATTTAGCCTTGTTTGTGTCTTTTCATTTGGTTTTGTGTCTTTTATTTTGTTCTCTTTATTTTGTTCGGTTTTACGCTATTGTGTTTTGTTTTGTGTTTGTTTTGTAGGTGTTACTTGGAGTCTCTCGGAATTGCAAGTGTTTTGGTTTGCTTCTTGCGATAAGTTTTTCCTATCCTTTCTCTATTTTATTTTCTCGCAATGAGGGCATTGCTAGATTTTAAGTGTGTGTGTGTGTGTGTGTGTGGGGGGGGGGGGGGGGGGGGGATTGAAAACTTTTGGCATGAAGTGTTTGTGTTTGTGTCTTGATCGAGTCTTATTTGGTTTGATTGAGTCTAGTTGATCGAGTCTTCATGTTCCCTCACTTAGGAATTTTTTTGATTTTGAGCCCTATAAACATGTAACTTAGGATCAATGTGAATGATTCAACGATGGAATCTTTAGTTGTTGGAATTGATTTGAGCATAAATTAGGTTGGTTTAATCTTGAGTTGTTGTTGATTATGATTCGATGAGTTGTGGGGGACGAATTGATATGTGTATTGAGGAAAATGATTTATGATTTTTGGTTGAGTGATAAATCTAGATTGTTACGACTTGGATTGCTAGATTACTTTCCCCTTATGTTAGGAAAAAAAAAAAAAAAAAAAAAAAAAAAAAAAAGAGTTGTGCTTATGTGAATAAAAGAGTTGATAGGATTCTGCTCCTCTTACTTGTAACGTATGAAAATACTAGAGTAATGAGCATGGGAAACCACATGAAAAGGCTTCGAGGGACCCTCGAATGATCACATTTCATGACCTATGTCCTAGATGATACAAGTGTATATTAGAATAAAGTGTTCGTAGGCATTCTACCCCTCTTGACAATGGGTACGGGAAACCGCACTAGGAGGCTCGATGTGACCCATCGATGATTAAACCTAGTGAATTATATGCCAAAAACGTTCACATGTTAAAAAAAAAAAAAGTTGTTTATGTGTTGAATAAAAAGGGGAAGTAGGCTAGACGTCTAAAGTTGTGGTGATCTAGATATTTGTGAGATGTGTGTATCATTGCTTTTCCTCTTGCTTGGGTTGATTTATATGCCACATAGTTCGTTGATGATGATTGATCGTAACTTGGGATTAAAGTGACCTCGTTTGAGTTTGTCGATTCCGTTGATTAAATGTTCTATGATTTGAATTGTTTGGATTGAATCTAAGTTGTATGTTTATATTGCTTGAGGACAAGCAAAGTTCTAAGTGTGGGGGATTTTGATTGGTGTCTTGATGTTGGGTTTTTCGTTGTCTTTTTGTGTTCGTTTTCCCTTAGTTTTCATGTGTTTTCTTTGTTTGTGGCTATGATTTGGTTGTTTTGGAGTCTTTGGTATTGTAGGATGAAAAGGGCGGAAACGAGAAGAAAACAAGAAGAAATGAGCATTATATCTAAGAGGGGTTCGATAGGAGCACGTAGGCGAAAACGGAGGTCAATTTGGAGTTCGGACGAGGAAGATACGGCCGAAACAAGAAAGATGCGCAAAGTGACCAGAACCAAGTTCTGGACGCCGTCCAACTTGAGTTGGACGCCGTCCAACTCTGGCGGCCAGCTTTCCTTTCCTTCTATAACTAGGTTTTCATACCTATTATAAATACTACCCCTTGTACACGAATTCTACAACCTTTTACCTTAGTTTTAGCTCTAGTTTCACATTCAAATTCTCTAGTTTAGATTTCCTTTGTTCGATCCGGATCGCTACTTCGTTCTTCAATTAATTCAAGTTTTTACTTAGTTCTTCGTTCTTCGTTTAATCTTGTAAGTTCTTTATTGCTTTCTTTAATTTGATTTAATTGCTTTCCTTAGTTCTAGATTTACTTTCGTAATTGCTTCGTTCAGTTTCATTCGTTTAATTTAGTACGTTTGATTTCAAGTTCTTAGATTAGGTTCGTTTTTCTTAGTTTTCAATTCCTTCGCTTTCAAGTTTTCGTAGTTAGATTTATTTGCTTAGATTTTCAGATTAAGTTTATTTCATGTCTAGATTCGTTTTCGTTTCTTTCGTTGTTTTCTTTATAGCTTTCTTTTCGATTCTAACCTAGTTAGTTTATTTGCTTTCATCTAGTTTAAATCTTTAGATTAATTAGTTCGATTTATTTCTTTGCTTTCTAGAATAGATTTATTTACTTGCTTTGATTTAATTGCTTTAATTTATTTTATTGCCTAGGATTTAAAAACCAAAATTCAAAATTCTTTTTACTTGTTTTCTTAGTTTTAGGCTAGATTAGGATTTTTGCTACACGATTATTTGCCCTGCAAAGTTTTCCTTGAGATTCGACATTGGGTTTTTACTTACTAAGTGCTAGGATAGATTTCGTTCTATTGCGAACAGTTTTTAGTGAAACACAGAGGGAGAACTTTTTGATACCTTACCCTTCTTCTTAACCAAGAGGGAGGAAGACTCACTCTTCCTCTTAAGAGAAGGAGAGTAAGGCTCTAAGACAGCGGGGGTAGAAACGCGAGCATCTTCATCAACGAAAATAGGAGAAAAAGGAGTTGACCGACTAGAGGCAACTAAGTGGGGGAAGTAAGGCTTCAACCGAGGCTTACCAATCTCTACCTCTTGGGGATTCTCTCGAGAAGGGGTACCATCCCTAGATCCCGTAGGCTCCTGAGTAGAAGCATTACCCGCCGATAAGGTGGGAGAGGAGTCACCGATTTTCGCCTGCTCCACCATCTGCAGTAGCTTCTCACGAGCTTTCTGCCCCATGCCTTGCTTTGTAGAATCCATAACTGCAGGATAGAGATAGTCGCCAATAAATGAGGACAGATGATAGAATTGCGAATAATAGAAATGAGTCCAAACTCTTCAAATCCCAACAACTGATTGATAATTCTAAGGATAAAGCATCAATTACATTCACATCGTAACCAGTTTCACGACCCAGGAAATTTGGGGCCAGCCATGTTCTTTCAAAATACACAAAACGAAAACAGAGGAAACAGTGAAAGTTGCCCTAACCTCAAGGAATTCAAAAGGAAACCTGTGCAGGAGCATAGGAAAAGTAAAAAGGTAATGGAGTACCTGAAAGAAAATGGTAGTAAGGTGGTCGTCGAAGCAATCGTTGGGGACGACAGACGATTCGCAATATCGCCTTCCTCTTTCTAAAGCACAATGCAAAGAGAGAGAAATGAAGAAGTTGAAAAGGAAGAGTGAAGTAATTCCCTATGTATCGCCCCACGTTATTCTAGGCAAAGTGAAGCTCCTTTTCGCTTGCAAACAGGACAGAGTAATAATAATACGTATTCTAAAACGCATTTTAAATAACCCCCTATTCTCTTGCCCTAGAGGAAGGAGTAATGATGGGCAAAGGGAATAGGCCCAACTTTATTCTCGGGAGGGTAACCGCCGTTTCGATTTCCTACGCAATCAGGCATCTGTGAAACAATAATAAAATATATTACTTTAATATTCCTCTGCCTATGAAGAAGAAGTAATAACCAAAGCACGAGTGGGTTTATTCCCGCCAAAATCCTAGTCGTAAGCCTTCATGCGAATACTTCTGGACCTGGGGGGGGAGTAGCTGATAGGGACTAAATATCAGCTTTACTATGCAAATAATTCAGGTCGAAAGAATAATATATCTCTCTCATCCTTAAGGGGTCATCTCTAATAGAAATTGATACCAATTACACTGTGTGATGATATTAACTATCTTTTCCCCTATCGCATTAGGAACTACGCCCAAGCATAAGAATCTTGTTAAGGGACTAACAGAAGCTGTTCGGCATAAGAGCATACTACCAAGAGATCCCATAGGCTCTAGGTACTCAACATGGTTATAAGACACATTCCATGCAGAAGCCAGAAGCCAGAAGTCTCATCTCCTCTTAAAAGCCACACAGGATTTATTGGCATCTGTTATGATCGAAGGATCTGATCAATGCCCCCAAGCATCTGGCAGAACCCCAGGTTCTGTGTAGCACGCCATCCGCATGACTCTACGTACTCTAGAGTGAGGACCACTGCATTCATGACGAAAGGAATCTTACCTCTATGGGAATTCCTTTCCTGTCCTTCCTCCACATGAATGTTTGCTATTTTACCCTCCCTGCGCCTATAAATACTCGACTATCGCACACTTCATCATCCATCGATCATCATCATAACAATACAACTCTCCATACAAACACGCATTCCTCGCGTACTATTCCATTCATTCTCGACACTCCGCCTTGAGCTCCTTCGAGCCCGGGCAGTCAAAGCTCTCTAAGGTTACTTCCCTTGGAGCTTCGCCGGCAGCCACCGCCACCTTTTTCTTCTCGTCATCGTTGGGAAGGATCTCTCTCTCTCGCACTCCGTCTCAAGCCTAAGGTATAACCTTCGTTGCTATGGGAAAAGAGGCCTAAACGGAGCTCTATGCCCCCGTTTCTTCCTCTCTCCACCTTCTCTCTTCGTTCTCTACTTGAGTAAATCTTAATCTCACATGAATACAACTGGTTTATGGCTAGAAATGCCCCTTACTTAAGCATATAGCTCGATTATTGTTTGCCGCTCTTATGTGAATAATGTTGTATATGAAATCGCTGTGAAATACCTTGTTATGGCTGATAAACCTACACAAATCTCTTGTTCTCCATCATTATATGGCTTTATCTATGAATGTTCTTTGCAAATACTATGAATCATCACACAATTGTTGTAGATCTTCAACCCGGATCTATCATTCTTCATGATTCCGAAAGTCCGTTCAATGATATTGCGAGCTTTTGCGTGCCTCATCTTCAAAAGTTCTTGATGATTTTGCGGTCTTTCACGTTCGGGGGACCCATTCTTTAAGGTGGTATCGAACACCTTGATATGGGGCTAAAAATCCCTCCAAGTTTACATATCCGCTATCGCACAAATAATAATTTCCTAGTAATTGTCAAAAAAAAAAAAAAAAAAAAAAAAAAAAAAAAAAAAAAAAAACACATAAAGATTATTCTACATTAATATATGAGTAAAAGCTAAACTATATAAATAATACAACTTTGAATGAGTGGAATTACCTACCTTGAGACCATGGTTCGCCGCTATGGCATCTCGTAAGACTCTTGAATCAGCTGTAGAACCCTCTCATCCGGGTAGTACATAAACAAACATGAGATTTTTATTGCACACAAGCACCATGTTTGTAAAAAAAAAATATCCTTTTCTTGATCTATATCTGGGTTTATCTACCAATGGCACCAAAATATTTATATATTTGCCATCTAGGGCTCCTAGGCATCTCTATATCAGAATATTATATTAGATATGTATTAAGTAGAGTGCAATTTCAAACTCTACACACTCGATAGACAATAAATGTTAAAGTAGTAAAATATACCTTAAACCACTTCGAGCAGTTGTCCGTGCAATCTTCAGTCACAGGGTCTGGTTTAACAAGCAATTGTGCATGTAGTTTTAAAATTGCTTTTACCACAATATGGAGGTAGTAAGAACGGTTTGACTTGATCTTATGAAGATCAAGTTGTTAAAGTAGTTAAATATACCTTCAACCACTTCCAGCGGCTGTCCGTGCAATCTTCAGTCACATGGTCCGGTTTAACAAGCAATTGTGTATGTAGTTTTAAAATTGCTTTTACCATAATATGGAGGTAATAAGAACAGTTTGACTTGATCTTATGAAGTCAAATCCAATTAATTTGGTCTTTTTATGATGGGAAAATATGCATAGAAACATTACAATCTGCTCTTCTACAACCATATACTTTCCATCACTCACACTTCCTGATTCTCGCAAAAGTTTGCATAGTCTACCAAATGTGTTACGATCCATGCTAAGATTCACGATGCAATCAATATCACTAATCCCAATTATCCTATTCAAATGTCGTACCTGTTGTGGCATCTTACGAATCATTGAATAAGAAGAATACGTGATTCTACGCTTTCTATTGTTCCCGTCATTATGCAGTAGCAGAGTTAGTACAAGAATTAACTTAATAACAAATTCATCCATTATCTCCTCAATCAACATGACAATTTGTGAAGATTCTCTATGAATGTTGGCCATTTCCAAAAACTTTTCCTATAGGTGAAATGCAAATCAATCTGCATATATAAAAAATAGTCCACATTTATTAAACTAGTCACATGGATATCGTAGTTAATATCAATATCCAACTCATGATATAACTATGAAAGTGTTTAAGATAGGTTGCATAAGATATAGTGAAAATGTAAAGAGTTATCTTCTAAGTTTGATAATGTTTGAATTCTAGTTTATGACAAGTGGCTGATGTCTGCCTTTAAAAATCTGTCATCAAGCTCAGAAAAATACATAATCCTCATTAGTAGACTCATTAATAGAAACAATATGACTTTCTATGACCAAAAAATTCAGATCTTATTATGCAAGAGATTGAGAAACGAAAAAAAGAGACAACCTAATCATGCAATGAAAAGAACTGATGATGCTAGAACCACTATGATATTTTCACTAGCTATCAAATTTTTTGTGCACATTCGACCAAACATTAGTTGGAATTTTCACTATGTGGCGCATTTGAAACCAAGATTTCAACATTAAATATAAAGCTCAAAACACAAATTATTTTATTCTTTCCAATCTATTATATGATTTTCTCACTACGTTATATATCTACTCCTCTAGTCGATGTAAAGAAAAAAAAAAAAAAATGGCAACTGCAGTTTAACTCTTGCAAAATTAGCATAAAATTGCAGGAGACATTGATTTTCGATTATATACCAAAGTCCATAATAATTGCAGAGGAAATTGATTTTCGATAATATACCACAATCCAACATACTTGCAGAAGACATTCAATTGTGATTTTCGATAATATACCAGAGTCCATAATAATTGTGGAAGAAATTTATTTTTCATAATATACCATAATCTTACATACTTTTAGAAGACATTCAATTGTGTGAATTCTAACCAGTGTAAATCTCACAAAAGAGTTTGGAATCGAGAAATTACGTCATTCTAGATACTTGCCAAGAGGTGTGCAACGATGGTCTAAAGTAACGAACAAGCCACTCCTTATCATCTGAAATCAAACTTGTAGAAAGATTATTGGCCAAATTTAAACGAAGAAGCGAAATCATAAATGTAGAGAAATCTCTAGTTATGCCGTTTCGAAAGAAAGAAGAAAAAACCCTATTGCCTGCAATATTATTGAGTCTTGATAGGGATAAACATCAGCCTTGCCAATATGGCCTCTCTAACGCTCATCTTTTCTATCTCCTTAAAGGTCGAAGAAGAATTGGCCAATAAAGGTGGTCAGATCTTGGATGATATAAGGTTCGATACAGATCCATACTCGCGCCAAGGCTTCTGCGCAGATCCTGGCCCATGTAGAAAGCACCCCGATCTTCCCGGCATCTGCTGGGATATGGGGATCTGCCCAGCATACAATCCGCGTGATTCTATCCTTCTTAGGGTGAGGACCACAAAATTAATGGCAAAGAGAATACTGTCCCCGTAGAAATTCCCTCTCTGTCCTCACCTCCGGATAAATGATCATCTCTTCATCCCCCTCACATCTATAAATACCGAGTGACTGCACACCTCATGATCATTCATCATCACAACATAACTCTTCATACACACACGCTCTTAGCGTACTGTTTCATTCACTCACACATTCCTCCACGGGCTCCTTCGAGCTCAAGTAGTCGAGGCTGCCGAGGTCTCCTGCCGGAAAGCCTCCTCCACGGTCATCTCAATTCCTCCTTCTCGACGCCGAGAAGAGTCTTTTTCACCCACAGCCTTGAGCCTAAGGTAAAACCCTCATTATCCAGAGGGAATGAAGCTTAGCCGAGCTTTGAGCTCTTCGTTGCTCTCTTTCTTCCTACTTCATTTCCTTTGTTTTCTACTTGAATGAGTTCTAAACCCCATGAATGTGACCGATTAATGGCTATGAGCACCCTTTGTTTAAGCATATAGCTTGACTATTATCTGCTACCTTTATGTGAATAACGCTGTCTAAGAAATCGATATGAAATGCCTCGTTATGGCCGATAGAACCATATAAATCTCTTGTTCTCTATCATTGCAACCCTTTATCCATGAATGCTCCTTGCAAAACATGATGAATAATCTCTTAAATTGTTGTGGATCTTTAACCCGGATCTATCAAGTCTGATTATTATTCAAAGGGAAAATAGGTACAGAATTATTGTGAATTGAATCACTGTTTAAACTTGAAAATCTCATCCGACGGGAATGCTAAGAAGTTTTATCAGAGAAGAATAGAGAAATACTGTCAGGTCGTCTCCTTATCTAGGGCTTGTGAGATTATTAATCTATGTTACCAAACAGTAAGATAAGTCAAGATGACTAATCCTATCGGGCTTCATCATGCCTATCAAACCAACCCTTAGAACCACTATTCCTGTATGAAGGCTTGCTACGCACATGAGTGTATGTTTGATAGGTGTTAGTTTTACGTTGTTTTCTTAAATGTAAAAGTGTCATTAGTCTTGTCTAGGTAATTTAGTTCGTACTTTATTGGTTTATGATTTTTTTGAGCTATATTGCGCTTTTGGGTATTTTGAGTTGATTTAGGTATTTTTGAGATGAAGAAACCCAAAGACGAGACGAAAGAACGAACAGAGAAGAAGTCAGAATTCAAACTGTAACTCGCATCAAGTCTATTAACCGACCTATTGGTCTATAGGTAGACCGATATGAGCTATTGAGTTTGGCATTTCTAGGCATATTTTGATCGAAAGAAGATGGCATGTTTTTCAAGGCCTATCGGCCGATATAGGTTCTAGCGGGAATTCTTCACTACACTTAGATTTTTAATGTAAATTCTTATCTGATCATTGTTTAGGGGAGTTCCTCCTTCTTATTTTATTCACTTTTATATCTCTAATTCATGTACGTTGAAGAATTATTGAAGATTCGAAAATTTTACCCAATAGTTTTTCTAATTCCTATCTTTTATTTTATGATTTTAATTTTGTCTTCTCTTTCTTTTACCTTTCTTTTTTATTTGATCATGTCTAACTAATTTCCTTTAGTTGAATCTACAGTTTGTATGTCTAATTCAATTTACATGAATTCCTTTTAATCCTATTTAGCCTTTTAGTGATTGAGAGTAGACCAGCTCACTATTTAGGTTGTCTTAATCAAAACATTAGGTTGCACGAGTGAGTACGTCTCCGTCAAAGTTGGATTAAATTTGTTATTTGTGTAAATTTTGTTAGATTATACTACCCTAGGATCAACCATTTTCTATATTTGCTTTGATATCTCTTTTAATTTGCTATTTGATTACTTGTTATTTATTTTATTTTGTTTGAGCATTGTTTTTATTTGATTTTAATTATTGGCTTTGAATATTAAAACCCTAAAAATTTGGTTACCTAGACATTAATGCGCGTGTTGAGTAGAGAGGTACTTCGTATATTTTCGCTTTTCAATACATGTAGATACGATACTTGTTCTTACCATTTACTATCTAAGCTTATTAGACTCAAATGTCTGAATTAAATGGAAGAAGTTCATTCAAGTTTGCATAAGTCTTCTTGAATGCCATGAAATAATCTGTAAGAGACTTCTCTCCCATCTCTGTCCTTTAGAACGTCTGGCAAACATCGAACATCCGAGACACATTCTCTTTGCCTAAATAAAGAAACTTAAGATACTTCAAGAGACTTTTAACAGTTTTACACTGAATGACGAGACACATTCTCTTCAGATAATGGTACGTACTATCGATTGAATTGCGTATTTACAAGAACAAATGAACATCCTCACAAAGCCAAGTCTTCTTCTTAGTCTCATTAGAAGAAGCATCGTAAGTTGCGTGATAATCCTTCAAAATACTCAACAAATAGAGATCAATAGATTTTGACGCCAATCCAAATAGTTAGTAGGACAAAGCTTGTGTTACGTGAATTTTGACATCACGGACACCACATCAACATATTTACTTTCCTCAGACATGCTCAAACACAATAAATGATACAATCACAAGAAACATACGAGAAAACTGAATCTATATTAAGTTTAATATCACACCGTTGCTTGATGTAGATCAAAACCACACTAGAAACCACGGCAAAGCCGGGATGAGTTGAATGAGACTGATTGAAGTGAAATCGAATGTCGGAGAGTGAAATTGCAGCATTTGCTATCGTCGGCGCATGGAGCCCACATGCACGGCTTCCGACGACAAAATTTCTAGCAAAGGTGCGCCGGCGGGTGACACTGCTATATGTGCCAGTAGTGTAACTAAACTGCCCCAAAAAATTTCGAGAACCCCTAAAACCTAGAGCTCTTGATGCCGTGTTATCTTAAACGTATAACATCGAAGTGAGGAGGAAAACTCTGTATATCATTAACTGAATGACAACACATATATATACAAACTAATGCTAGGTTAAATAAGGAAAATATCATACCTAATGCTAACTACCATATATAGCATATACATTACAACATGTGTATTATATTGGGATGTCCCATTTAAGTAGTCATGTTTTCTAAAATGGAAAGAAATTAACATATATTCCTTACACTCAACGTAGACCCCTTACTTTCACTTTTAACATTGTACCAAAAATTCATTACCGAAACATAATAGGACAAGTGAATTGGGACAGATGAAGTATATCAGTATAAAATAATAAAAACGTGTCAATATTAAGAAGGGAACAAAGCGAATATCGCACTAGTTGACAAAAATGTGCCCATGAGTGTGTGTGTGCGCGCGCGCCAAGTGGTGAAGGGTTAAGTTTCGAAACTAAAGCACCTGAGTTCGAGCTATTCGTGATGTTGTTTTTAAATTTTATGTTAATGATTTTAAAAATACAAACAAAGAAAACCCATTAATTATGCATGTGTTGAGAGACATAATGTTTGAAACCAAAAATCTCGAGTTCGAGTTTTTCAAAGCACGATCTTTAAATTTATTGTTAATGATTTAAAAAATAATAATAAACATATGCCCAATAATAATGTAATTGTGGGTATTCGATACTAGTCGTGGATCACGTTTTTAACTAAAGGATCATCAATTTTAAATGACCAAGTAGCCAAATAAAATGCTTGGCATATTTGACTTAATTAAACCCAAAAAATCAAACTAGGACAGCTGAACAGGATCTCGAACGTCACCTTCAATATATATTACTCCAACAATTAATAATAGTATTCACATCTACAAATTGAATTTCAACGAATCAAAGTCAATATTCGAGAGCAATCCCGCAACTACTCATTCAACCTTTTCGCTCTTCCGATCACTAACAAAGCCTAGCAGATATTTCCATTAATCTTTCCTCTGCATTTGGAATGGAGAGGAGAGACGAGGCGATGACGGCGGAGGAAGGTGTCGAGACGGCCGGTTTCGAGTGCAATATATGCATCGGTCTAGCTAAAGATCCGGTCATTACTCTCTGCGGCCATCTCCATTGCTGGCCGTGCCTTTACGAGTGGCTCCAGTTCCACTCGCAGTCGCATGAATGCCCCGTTTGTAAGGCCTTCATCCGAGAGGAGGAGCTCATTCATGTGTACGGTAGAAGGGGGAATACGAGATTTCACCGGAGATTGGTTCCTCGTCGGAGGGCGGAGACGGGCGAGTCGGGATTGTCTGCGGTTCGGAGGGTGCGATTTGGTGAGAGTTATGGACATGGATGGGGTGGTGGTGATGGGGATGGGGATGGGGATGGGGGGAGTGGCGTGGTTGAAGATGACAATATGAAGAAGATTCTGTGTTTCATTCTTCTGTTTGTTGTTTTTGATTTCTTCATAATTTAATCTTCTTTTGCTATTATGGCAATGGTGTGTAGATTAATACAGTTTGTTTGGGGCTAAGTCGTAAATGATCTAGGAAATATGGCATATTAATTTACACTTGGAATTTTCCATACCATTATTTTTGTGTCTCTCGCGCTATTGATTTTGTTTATTTAACAATATTTTCTACTCCAAATTTAATACTCCGCCTAGTAATAATTGGGGTTTACAGGTGCTATGTACGGCATTATGTATTGGTACGAACAAAAATCTCTCGTATCCATTATAAACACTCTTTTGGTTCACCATTTTTTGGATAGGGAAAGAGAAACACTTGTAGTTTGGTTTAAGCAATCGGTAACCATTACCGTTATTTGGGGGTAACCCAATCCCTTACATTGTTACTCCTTCAAGAAGGAAGGGAAACAAGGGGAAAGGGGATCTCCTCATAAGTGACTCCATTTCAATCATTGAACCAAACTCAATAAAAGTAACTCTTATTGTTTTCATTCCTTTACTTGACTTGATTTCATTCCGTTTTCGTTACCCAATTTGAACCAAACGAGCACTTAATGTAACCATCCATATGATGTGGCAGTGATACAATTTTTTTTAGATAGGTTAGGGTATATATAAAATATTTTATTCACTAAAAACATGTCACGTCTAGGGGTGGATCGGTACGGTATATTGCTACCGATACCATACCAAAAATTTCCGGTGTTTTGTATCGTTACGGTACCGAACATTTCGGTATACCGATCTTCGATATGAAACAAAATTCATACTATTACCGTACCAATTTTCCGGTATACCGTACTGAGGTTCGGTATTTCGGTATACCGAAAAAATTATTATTCTATCACAAAAAAGTTCTATTTTACTACAACAACAATTATTGATATATAATGAATATTTTATATACAAATAATGATATTTGGCCATAATCCGGCCACACAACGATATTTTTCATAATCTATATAATTTTTAAAATAGTAAATGATAACTATATTTTATTACTTTTAATATTTTAATTTAAAAATATTTTTTCCCCAAATTTTACATATCTTTCTCTTTTTTTTTTAATAAGATAAAAAGGTAACAAATTCTTTAAAATAGTAAAAATTATCAACTAATTAAAGGGTTAATTTTAAAAATTACGTTAAAAATACGGATTATCGCTTTTTGAGATTTTATAATCTAAAAAAGTTTGGCAAAAATATATAAATTATTTGATATTAAAAAAATATTAAAAAAAGTTAAATTATAGTCGGCCACATTATGGCTGAATAGCATAACCATAAGTATTTTTCATGCATTTAACCCTAATTTACAATTTTGTAATTCAAATTACATTGAAGTACATGTAAAATTTGGTGTAAAATATGAGTAAATAAATATGTTCATTTTAGGAAACAAGGCTCTTTCGGCAAAACGACCCAAAAGGAAATCAAAGCCTTTTCGACTAAATGAAGGGAGTATTTAGTATAAAGAGAAATGTTCGCTTACCCACCGTGGACATTCTTAATGTGACCCCTAATGACGTGACATATCATTTATGAATAAAATGATTAAAATATATTCCTTAAAAAATTTAACTCTAACACTATCACATCAGCAGTGCACACGTTAAACGTGCCCACCATGAGTAGGGGAGCGTTTCTTTTAATAGATTATAAAATTACCGTAAGGTTCATTGTAATAGGTTAGAGTTAGATTGTTTTTGGCATTTATTTTTCATTTTCACTAATAATTCGTTATTATTGCTGATCGTTTCCAAAACAAAATATAAATGGCTTCTCTCCTAAAAATAGAACATACTCCAAAATCAAAAACCTCTTAAAAGAATAAGCCAATGAGCAAAAGTGAGTCTGAAAATACATTGCAAAAGGCTCCAAAGAAATAAAAGAAGATTAACTTGATAAACATATGGCATTTTTCTTTTGAAGTGTTTGTCTAGAGTAAGAATTACACTGAATACAACAACTACCTCATCTTTGTCAACCGCCGTCGCATTAAGATAGCACTTACGATGGAAGGACTAGCAGAGGTACGAACTCGGTTGCATCATGAAATCTCGGTTTAGAAAGACATTCACAAAAGTCATCAGTCATCAAACGTGGCTCCTGTGTGCACATGTAGCAAGTACGAGATGTCAAAATTGAAGTAGTATTATGCAGTACTAGTAGATGAAAGCAATCATAGTGAGAGATAATTTAATCCTTTTATCAATTAATATGGTATGAGTGAGCAGGATTTCTCAGGCATAAATTTTTAAGATGTGTAACGACCGGCTTTTCAATTGCATACTCAACTTACCGGTATGTAAAATTTATGACAATGGTGCTATGTGCTCCATGATGCCTCTCAATCCAGATCTGAAAGTAGGATATAGTAACTTCACTCCCAATTCTTTCTTCATACGAGCATTTGAAACTCGCTTGTCTGCTTTCAAAGGTTTCCCCGTAACAAGAGATTCTGCTCTCTCAACGTCTATGTATTGATTCCCAGGAAGTTTTTCTTCTACCAACTTTCGAGCAAACTCAAACACCTCCTCTCGTGGGGCAGGATCATCATCCACTATATTATATATCTTCCTAAGGTAAAGAAAAAGACATAAAGTGATACAATAATTATGAGGTCATACTCAGAATACATCTAACTTCAACTTATTTGCTTCGGCTTTGCATTAAAAGTTACAGAAAAGTTAGGACAAAATTTTTATAAAAAATAACTCTGAAGCCTGAACTCTTTAAGAAACCAGATAGTTTAACCCACCCAGCAGATGGATTCAGAATACTGGCATACAGAGCTTGGCATATATCAGCAACATGCACACGAGACGTGTAGGCTTTTAACAGTCTTCCTTTCTGTCTCTTTGACATAGGCTGCTGCTTAAGCATGGTATCTACAGCACTGTTAATCATAAAAAGGGAAAACATGTCAATACTTTTACCTTGAAAATGCTCATCAACGTTCATGTCACGATCAACAGAATGGCACAATATTTGTTAATATTTCTAACCTTCTGCCGGGGCCATAAATACCTCCGAGACGAAAAACATGAGCTGCAATACCAAGATTTCGACCGAAACATAGCCATTGTTCTTCAGCAGCTAATCTTGCCATAGCAAGCTCACTCTCTGGTTTCACTGGATAACTGACAAGGGATGATTCATGCTTCTAATGAGGATTACAGCTCCACACCAATCAAATAAGTTTCATATAAAAGCTTACTCTTCGCCTACCCATGCACCACCCGAGTCTCCATACACACCTACACATCAGATAAAAGCACATTAAGATGCAAAAAGATAAGCAAAAGTTTACTTTCACAGGAAGTAAATGATGCATACTTATTCAGAAAAATAGATGAGGCACAACATGAATGAAGGTTACTGTAGGCAAATGCTGAGACAAATAAGCTTTTAGCCATCAGAAGAGTAAAAGATCCAAGTAGATGTTGATATAATATAGTAATAAGGAAAATAACAAGGAATGATTCTTTAGTTTGATTCGAAGCAAACATGGAGAAACTAGTATAAATACAGTAATGCATTTATTTGTTAAATAAAGCATTGGTTCCTTCAGATATATTTCAATACACCAACTGATAACCCTTCCTCTTAAACACTCTAGCAGTCAAGTTACAACTTTGTTTGATTTTCACTCCATGTTTTTACTTTACTCTAATACTGCACAGGTTCAAACATAAGACAAAGAACTGGGTTTTATCTATCAGTAAAAGCATATCATACCAGATAGCCACATTTTCCATATTGTTATACATTCATACACACACATCAAATTGATTAGATAGACATACTAGTTGACGACAAGTACGCAAGCCACCGGACACTCCCATCCTTCAGCACACTTTCTAATAGTCCTTTATGGCAAAGTACCTGCAACTTACCGCACCAATAAGAAACTTATGACAGCAAGGGAAAGAGGACATAACCATCCAAATAAATGAATATCAAAACACACATCCAAAGAAGTAGAGTACCGGATCACCAAGACCCTTAAGAGGCGGAATAGATATAACGAGATGGGTATGATTCTTCACAACCTCTAGGACTTCACTCCTGAAACAATGGCATAATGTACATCATGTTAGAGGATCAGACTGGAATTGGAGTAAATCAGCAAAGGTTTCAGCTGGAGTTCAAGCAGAACAAGAAGCACACGCATTCAATAGAGATACTACCAAACTTCAAGAGTAAAAAGTAGATATTTTGAATTAAAAAGATCCAACCACTAATATTTGATACTCTACCCTAAATTAATCAAATGAGCAGAAAAAGAAACAATCATCAAAAATCAAATCAATAAGGAGGATTTAATATAAAGAAGATAATAACTCTGGGTTATTGGCATCAAATACATAAGCTGAATATCCCAATTCTTGGAGTTCTGTCTTCTTCCCAACACTTGTACAGCTCCCGCTCACTACCCTTCAACAGAAGCAGAGAGCGTTAGCTGAATTCAAACTAATTGATCAAAAACAAAAACCATAGGAATAATAATACTATGAATATAATTAAAAGCACACACACGCATAAAGTCCTTCTCTACCATCCTTTGTTCTTCAAATCGGCAGCGAAGAATTTCCCGACAAAACCCATTCCAAGAATGAACATTTGATCGCCAGTTGAAAGTCCCGGAAATTCTTTCGCTTCGGGGAGGATACTGCACCTCGCTACTGATGACCGAAACGACGAGTTTTGCTGAAATCGGAGATTGATTGAAGGCAAATGCCTTGGAACGCGAGAAATCTCCATACTTGTGGAGCTAAAAAATTGGCGCGATGGTGCAACTTTAGGGCTAAAACGTCTTGGGGGGGGGGGGGGGGGGGGGGGGATGGTTTTTTAATAAATAAAAATGATAAAAAATAAAAAATAAAAATAAAAATAAAAATCCGTGTAATGGTTCTAAAATGTGTGCCTAACTTAACTAAAGACAAATGATATGCTAAAATGTTTTATCAATATCTATAAATGTTTTAAAAGAATCTAATACACGAATATATCTTTTTTTCGCAGCATAAAATATTATTCATGCTTCTTGGTCACCTACAAACAATTCTTCGTTGCTTTGATAACTGCAGTCACTTCTTTGAATTTTTTGGCACAGCTGGCACAAAAACATGTCAAAGCATTTAGAAGCACTAACAAAAACAAAGCATCATAAAGGACACAATCTATTCAAGTCAAAAATAATTTGCAAATCGAAGACATATTACAACCACAACTTAGAAATCCTATTTCATAATTCATAATTATTCAATCACACAACACAATTGAGCAAAGTTAATACTACCTCCGTCCCGCCAAAGACGTTACATTTCTTTTTGTTAATTTCTGGCACGTTTTTCCACGCTTCTTGATGATGCGTTTTAAAATAGATTTTTGAAGAATTTTTTCTTTTACGGGATACTATGATAGTTGTATTATCCCGCAAAAGAAAAAATTCTTCAAAATCTATTTTAAAACACTCCATCAAGAAGCGTGGAAAAACGTGTCAGAAATTGACAAAAAGAAATGTAACGTCTTTGGCGGGACGGATGGAGTAATATTTTAACAACAATCTCATGCTCCGTTGGAGAAAGAAATCCAACCTGTTATCCATATATGATCCAGCTGTTCCTGCAAGTTGCAAAGAAAAATTCCTCTCAGTTTCCCCGCATCTCTTGAGCAAATTCTTCACAATCTCCAGCTCCCTATCATCCGCAACCGGAACTTGCTCCGCCTCCCCCAAATATTCTGTAAAGTTGTTTTTTTTTTTTTTTTTTTTGAATCATATATCTATCCTATTATAAAAAGTGTCTTGTTTACAAAATTTGATTTGCCTATTTTACCCTTACAATTAAAATAAATCATTAGAATATTATTATTATCATTATAATATTAATTTCAGATATATTTCAATTTATATTCAACTTATATTATTTTTTTATTTATCTTCAAGTAAATTGATATTTATCATATACTAATAATATTAAAAATAATCATTATATATCCAACAAGATCATACGTGCATCGCATGTAATCTCCGCTAGTTCAAACAAAAAAAAAAGTAATGACTAACACCAAAAAAGGGGAAAGTATCCAAACAGCCAAAGATATAGTACGAACTCAGAGCATAGCAACAAAAGAAGGAATTAAAGAGGAATGCAAATGAATTTTCAAACAAGAGAAAACAGAGCTATAATTTCAATGTAAATGATCCAGAACTGATCCATATTTATGTGAATTGAACATGATTATACTCCTCAACAACCAAAACTATTAATTGCTTCCTACGTACAACGCCTCGAGAATAACTTTATATCTCAATATCAAAGTCAAACCCCACTAAATAATTTTCCACCAATACATTGATAGTGCGTCGGTGAAGAGTGGTATCAAGGTTTATGAGCGAAGGAAGAAGAGAAGCACGCATGTTCCAATTAATTAGTTAGAGTTATTATTTATTATTAATTATTAGTTATATTATTCCTTTGGAGTCAAGTTAGGGTATGGGCTTGCATGCTATGCATGGGCTTTCGGAGTAAGTATTTATATTTCCTTTTTCTTAGAAGCTAGGGTATGAATTTTGGATTATTGTTTTACGGCGTTGCTTCGCTGTGGCAGAATCATTGATTCTGAGTTCTGGAAATTCATCGTTCTTTTCTCTTTTATTTGGCATTCGTAACTTTGACTCTATCAATTGATCTGACCTGCCGCTCTCGTCAACATGCCGAATTCTGATACAGTCGAAACGCGCTCGATGGCCGACCAAAAGAAGCGTCTCGAGGAGGTAGAGAAAGTTGCGAAGGATTTGCAAAAAGCTGTTCAGGACGTGGGATAGAGCGTCGACGGGCTGGAAGCATCGATGCTCTCGGTCGAGACTGCACTCGCTGATCACTCATCCAAGTTCGACGCAATCATGGCTAAGCTGGACAGGCTCTCACCCGGTGCGTTTGGGAATGGGAACCCAAAATTCCTCCAGATTCAACCTCAGCACCTAACGTGTTGTCTCGCATGGATTTACCAAGTTTCGACGGCAGCGATCCACTCGCTTGGTTAGCCCAGGCTGAGCAATTTTTTTTGGTGTACAAGACATCGAAGGAACAGAAGGTGCAGTTAGCTCTTATCGCCATGTCCGGCAACGCTATGTTCTGGGCGCAATGGGTGCTGCGGCGCGCATCATCGATCTCATGGGCAGACTTCTCGAAGGAACTGGTGGCCCGTTTCGGTGATAGCTCAGCGGTTAATGCCTACGAAGCCTTGCACCTAACACGTCAAACGGGTTCGTTGGAGGATTATCTCTCGCTTTTTGAAGCGCGAGTCGCCCAGCTACCGTCTCTTCCCTCGGAGCAGTACTTGGGCGTTTTCTTGGGAGGCCTTCAGCCTTCCATACGGGACAAGTTACCGGATTTAGAGCTGCAGGACGTGTTTGCAGCCATCCGAGCCGCGCGCAGGATCGCCCGCTGCAGCAAGCCCCCCGTGGCAAATTCCAGACCTGCGTTTTCGTCGAGTAATTACTCTCGCTCGACGACTACGTTTCGGCGGCCCCCACCTAGTACCGGACCACCTACGGAAACCTTTTCGAGTCGGACACCACAATCTGCAGCGACACGTAACTCGCGTAGCCTCACGGTTGCACAGCAGGAGGAATATCGTGCGAAGCGGAAGTGTTTCCGCTGCGGTGGTCAGTATGGACCGCTTCATAAGTGTCCACCAAAGACATTGGCTATTATGTTAGATGCTGACGAGGAGGAGGAGGTGCAGGCAGACGAGGCAGCAGCAGCGCACGAAGCAGAGCTGGGGGAGGATCTGTTCGTGCCAGAGAACACTACGGAATGTCAACAACTACAGCTCTCCAAACTTTCGTCTAACGGATTCGACGGGGCTCAAACGTTGAAGTTGTTCAGTTGGATCGTGAAGGAACCATATCTGATCGGTGAAGATCGGTTCGCCCGAGGATCTATTTCGGATATCTAACTATCGAATAAACCTATCATGCTCCTATGAATTAAATGCGGAATCATAGGGGGTTTATAGATCGATTACCTGAAGAAGTAGAGAACTCGCGAATAGATCTTCTGATCTGTATCCCTGCTCGATTCTGACGTTGGATGGACAACGAACCTCGGAATCAGCCACGGAAACGGGAACCCCACCGAATGCTACTGCTCGGCCGTGCGTCTCTCTCTCCTCTAACCCTAACCTCCTTTTTCTTGTTCAGAATATTAAGTGCACTCGATTATTCTGACTGTTAGGTTTAAACAAGACCTTGAGGGGGTATATATAGAGGAGACTATGAGAGACTGGGCTTAAGTTGCAGGCCAGGCCTGCAACACATGGACTGGACGTCCATGAGCATAGTTGGCGCCCCATACTGGGCCCAACTGTGTGGTGGCCCACTCATTCCTTATACTGTGGCCTATTGAGCTTTTTGGGCCAGATCAGGGATCTACTAGCTGGTAAAACCGAGGCCTCCCAATGGCTAAATTCTCCATACTCAGCCCAGAGTATAATTTAGTCCATAAGTACTAAAACATTCCACTAGAGTAATAGTACTGAATTACCTGTTTTACCCCTGTTGAGTTCAGGGCTAGTATTAGACTTAACGACCCCCATATTTAAGATATCCCACATCCGTTGATTAACTTAGAGCTTCTGACTGCTCGTGTTATTCAACTTCTTTTATATTCCTGAGTAGTACCATTCATACCTTACTCATCATACCGGAATTTAATCCACCTGCAGGGTTTGGTATGATAGTCCTTAATGAATTCCTCAGGGGATGTGATCAACCTGTTCTACCAGGATATGGTGCTCTGTTGCAGTTACACTAAGAGTCGTACTAGTTGTAGTTGCTTCCCAAGATACGGAGCATATTGAGTTACAGATACTCTGAACTCTCACCCATGGTAAATCAAAGAAGCAGACCACAACTATACACCCTTAGGACTCAACTAGAGTTAAGGTTCATCTTAAGTCACCGAGGTCTTGATTTTTTCTACATCTGGTCAGAATAGAAGAATACACCTCACCGTGATCCTATCAGTACACGCACGTACTAGTATAGACAAGTAGCCAAGACAAGCTACTTATGCAGCCTATACTACAGCCTAAACCGACAGTTATATCCAGAACTGTCTCGACTGTGATACCCTTTTATATCTCGTGAGGAACCGGCAACTATGGTCTTCTGTGATCTACAACACACCATATAGCCTACAACTTTGAGATAATGGATAGATGTTTGATGCATAGATAACAATTCATACTTAATCAGATAGAAGATTGTTAGTGGCTATGGACAACACATGCATACAAGCTAAAAGGCCTGCTTTCTAGTATACAAATCCATCAGATCGGGGATTGTCGTTTACTCACTATGATCGACAGCGGCGCCAGCCACTGTTTTATCTCGGCCATGAAGGCTAGACAACTCAGCCTTCCAATCAATGCGGCCGCTGAATTTGCTGTGGTGCTCGGCGACGACACTCGTGTATCTTCTCAAGGTGTGTGGAGGGTTATTCCCCTCATCATTGTTGGTCAAGTGTTCTCGGTCACTTGCTACGTATTTCCACTGTGCAGTATCGACGTTATTTTGGGTGTGTCGTGGTTGGCTAGCCTCGGAGATATTACAGCCAACTGGGCAAAGCTCACTATGGAGTTTGTGGTCGACGGAAAAACTATTGGAGTCCAGGGTGATCCATCGTTGACCCGGCGTGCATGCGGTAAAGCGGAGCTGCGCTCCTTGGAGGGGGAGGACACGACATGGGTGTTATGGGCCATGGAGGGTGGCGGTATGGCCTCATTTCCTCCGTCACCGTCCTTGTCCAACACACAACAGAGGGAGTTGGAAGGCTTGGTGTCAGAATTTCCGTCCGTAAGGCAAGCACCGGTGGGATTGCCTCCGTCGCGGCCAAGTGACCATCGAATTGTGCTGCAGGAAGGGGTTTCTCCAGTCTCAGTTCGCCCTTACCGTTATAACCACTCTCAGAAGGACGAAATGGAGAAGTTGGTTGCGGAGATGCTGTCGGCGACTTTCCAGAGTCTAATGAATGATATTTTTCGTCCGTTTCTCCGGCAGTTTGTATTGGTGTTCTTCGACGACATTCTGGTCTATAGCTCCACATGGACGGACCACCGACAGCATCTACGCCAGGTCCTTACCATCCTACGACACCATTCGCTCGTAATTAATCCGAAGAAGTGTATGTTGGGGCATTCGCAAGTGGAATATTTGGGACATATCGTGTCGAGCAGGGGAGTGCAAATGGATCCTGCGAAGGTGGGAGCAGTTTTGAAATGGCCCACACCAACATCTCTTAGGGGAGTGAGGGGATTCCTGGGTCTGACAGGTTACTACCGTCGCTTTATTTGTGACTATGGGAAGCTTGCAGCGCCTCTCACAGCATTATTGAAGAAGGATAATACCAAGGGGTGGAAATGGACGTTGGAGGTGGACGTGGCATTCCACAACCTTAAGCAAGCATTGACAACAGCCCCTGTCTTACGTATGCCAGATTTTGCCCAACCGTTCGAAATCGAGTGCGACGCTTCTGGGCGAGGTTTAGGAGCTGTACTAATGCAGAATCGCCAACCTGTGGCGTATTTTAGTAAAAGTCTGACGGGCCGGCTGTTGTCCAAATCAGCGTATGAAAAGGAGTTGATGGCTCTCGTACTCGCAGTTCAACATTGGCGGCCATATCTTTTGGGAAGACGTTTCGTCGTACGTACCGATCAACGAAGCCTTAAACAGCTGTTGTCTCAAACTCTCACCACTCCGGCACAGCAAAATTGGGCAGCAAAATTGTTGGGGTTCGATTTTGACATTGCTTATAAGGAAGGGAAGCTTAATAAGGCTGCAAACGCACTATCTCAACGGGACGAAGAGTTGGAATTGGCAGCAGTTTCAATTCCGCGCTGGGTAGACTGGAAATTGCTACAGGAAACGGTGCGATCGGATCCGAAGCTGTCCAAGATCATCGTAGCACTGGAGGAAGGGCGTGGGGCACCGAAGCATTATAGCTACGTTCACGGGACTCTCTTCTATAAAGGTCGAGTGGTGTTGCCGGCCGATTCGCCTTGGATTACGAAGCTTTTCACAGAGTTTCACGCGACTCCGTCAGGTGGACATTCGGGGGCGTTTAGAACATATCGAAGGTTAGCATTGAACCTTTACTGGCCGGGAATGATGAAGAAAATCACGGCGTTAGTAGCAGCTTGTGACATTTGTCAGAAAAGTAAGTATGAGACGAAGAGTCCAGCAGGGCTGCTCACACCTCTGCCCATTCCAGACCGAGTATGGAAAGATATTAGTATGGATTTCATTACTGGGCTGCCTCGATCTGGGGGATTCGACTGCATTTTAGTCGTGGTAGATCGACTCTCGAAGTATTGTCACTTTATGGGGCTACGTCATCCCTTTTAAGCAAAATCAGTGGCAGAAGTGTTCGCTCGAGAGGTGGTACGGCTGCATGGGATGCCGGACTCAATTGTTTCGGATCGGGACCCGATATTTTTGAGCTCATTCTGGAGGGAGTTGTTTAAGACAGCGGGAACGACATTGCTTATGAGCTCGACATATCACCCAGAGACGGATGGCCAGACGGAGGTAATGAACAGGTGTTTGGAGACATACCTACGTTGTTTCGCATCTGAAAGGCCGAAAGGATGGGGGAAATGGCTATCATGGGCGGAATTTTGTTTCAACACAGGATTCCAGTCAAGTGCGGGAATGACGCCGTTCGAGGCAGTTTATGGACGCCCTCCGCCAACGATTGTGCCGTTTCTACCGAGGGAAGTGCGAGTGCAGGCCGTGGCTGATGCGTTGCGTGAGAGGGATGACATATTGGCTCATTTGCGCACTCATTTGGAAAGAGCTCAGCAACGCATGGTTAGAGAAGCTAATAAGCATCGGCGTCCGTTGGAATTTCAGATTGGTGATAAGGTGTATCTCAAATTTAGGCCTTATAGGCAGCGAAGCCTATTTGCTATTTCACATGCTAAACTCGCTCCGCGATTTTTTGGGCCTTACGAGGTGGAAGCAAAGGTGGGGGCGGTGGCGTATCGCTTGAAGTTGCCGGAAGGGTCAAAGATACACCCGGTTTTTCATGTTTCCTTGCTGAAACCGGCTGTGGGACAAGTTCAGGTCTCATCCTCGTCACTTCCGGAAGGGTTGTTGGCAGCTGATCCTCCGTTCTTACCTGAGGAGATTCTGGAGCGACGGTGGATTAAGAGGAATGGCGCGGATGTGGAGCAGGTTTTAGTTCATTGGAAGGGGCTGGAGTTGGAAGAAAGTTCTTGGGAGGACGTACAGATTATGGTGGGACAGTTTCCAGGATTCAGCCTTGAGGTCAAGGCTGTTTCGCCGGAGGGGACAATTGATAGTGCGTCGGTGAAGAGAGGTGTCAAGGTTTATGAGCGAAGGAAGAAGAGAAGCACGCAAGTTCCAATTAATTAGTTATAGTTATTATTTATTATTAATTATTGGTTATGTTATTCCTTTGGAGTCAAGTTAGGGTATGGGCTGCATAATTAGCATGGGCTTTCGAAGTCAGTATTTATATTTCCTTTTCTTAGTAGCTAGGGTATGAATTTTGGATTATTGTTTTGCGGCGTTGCTTCGCTGTGGCAGAATCGTTGATTCTGAGTTCTGGGAATTCATCGTTCTTTCTCTTTTATTTTGCCTTCGTAACTTTCACTCTATCAACTACCAAGGGGGGCAAGCAAAAGTTGTATAGATGTATTGTTTATGTTTTGGTGTACCATATTTGGAAGGAAAGAAACCAGAGGAGAATGCAAGGAAAGAGAGGGACAGTGGAGGATATAGTGAAACAATGCAAATTCTTGATTGCTTTTTGTAGCAAAAAAGGATAGGAAATTGGCTGGATTTATACAATAGAGGGTGCATGATTCCTGTTATGTTGGTGTTTTTGATATAGAGTAGGAAAGTGTGTATTGTACAGTGTTTGTTTCTTGACAGTGGAAATATACTCGGTTTTATACCAAAAAAAAAAGTTAGATCTGACACAATCTCTTATCAGCTAATAAGCGAAGCAAAACAAAACGGATTTAATGGCCATTTGTTTCAGAATTTCTGCAGCTAACAAATTTTACCAAATTTTATGCAACAGTGTTACATTTCATGATTCTTTCACCAATCTTGAGCAAATAGTACTTAAACCCATATGTTTATAAACTGGAGCTGAAATAGAGACTTGAAAAAGAAGAAATCAACAATACTCATGCCAGTTTAATCACTGAGGTTAAAAAAATTAAGCAAACAAAACACAACCAATTGACCAAAAAAACCGAAAATCAACAAACGATCTAATTACTAACAGCAGATCATCGATTAGGCAAAATATATTCAGCTACTAATAACCAAAAATCCATTGTGGAACGAGGGAGGGGGGAAGTTACCCGGAACAGTCGAGACCCAAGCTGTCTGCTTCAAGAAAAATGGCGAAAGAGTTGAAACTAAGAACTGACGAGTCGAATGCGAGAGCCAAAACGCAGACAAGAGGAATTGTTGAAGAATACCAACTATCAATAGGGAGAGGGAGATAGAGTTAGGGCATGAGAAGGGAGAGGGGGAGGGAGAGATCGAGATAATTACCTAGAGATGGCTATTCGCAGCGGACAAGCAGAACTGGCGCAGTGGCGGTGAGAGACCACCACCGTTTCGGCAACTTCTGAGAATTACAGCTTCGATTCCGGCGCGTCAAAAGCAGAGAGATGGCTATTCGCAGCGGACAAGTAGAATTGTTCAAAGCTACGGTAACATACATAACACAAACCGTTATCTATTTGAAAATCACGCTCGTGCATAACGGTTTAGTAAAAATACCGTTATGTATGCAGGGTTACCTATGAGTAAATTTCTTGTAGTGGCACCTATCATTTTTTCATTTACACATTATATTGTTCGATTTTTTAAATTGTAATATATTCTAATGACTTATAAATTAATATTGAAATCATTAAATCAACAAAAAATATAAATATATCAAGGTTCGATTTGTTCGCTTTTTCTTCTAAGTTCAAAAAATAAATAATAAAATAAATCGAGCTATGATAATTATAGTTTTTGTTGATTTAATGATTTCAATATCAATTTATAAGGTATTAGACTATATTACAATTGAAAAAACGAACAAAATAATGTCGAACACAAAGGTGCACACGAAGACGACTAGCATATCACTTCTCCTATGATAAGTGATATGCTAGTCACCTTTGTGGGCACCTTTATTTTTTCATATCGATATTATTTTGTTCGATTTTATCAATTGTAATATATTTTAATATCTTATGAAGTAATATAGAAATCATTAATTTAAAAAAAAAATGTAAATATCAAAGTTCGATTTGTGCGTTTATTCTTCTAAATTCATAAAATGAATAATAAAATAAATTAAGCTATGATAATTATATTTTTTGTAGATTTAATGATTTCAATATTAAATTATAAGATAATAGAATGTATTACAATTTAAAAAATCGAACAAAATAATGTCAAAATAAAAAAACGATGAAGGTACTCACAAAAGTAACTAGCATAAGATGACTTACATATCATTTCTCCTAAATAAAACCTCAAGATTAAAAAGTCTCAAAGTGATGGGTAGTAGTTCGAGATTCTAAAACCTTTTATGAGCATCATCTATTACTATATTTTATGATTTAAGATTTTATTCATTTTAAAAAATTGTATGAATAACTAATTTTGTGTAATTCCTTTCATTTATGTTAAGTTTAATTAATTTATAAATTATACACTATTATTTTAAAATTCCTCATATTCAAATGAAAAAGGAAACCTATGTAATTTGTGTGAATTATCTTGCATAAACGTACTTATGTCATTAAACTGGAAAAAAAAAAAAAAAGACATTTTAACTCATGAGGTAAAGCTGAAATTGATGGTATACACCATAGTCTGACTTATTTTATACTTATAAATATTCCCTCCGTCCACGAGTAACACTCTTAAAATCTTATGAAAAGGTTTTAATTTTTACAATAAGGGGTGAATAAACAAATATTTTAAGTATTATTTTGGGTTCTACATATTGTACTATTATATTAAGTGATGTTTAAAGTAAAAATAGTATAAAAATGTGGTAGATTTGAAGTGATGTTTTGAATTTCATTTTAAAATTAGTAGTGGATAAAATAATATTTAAACGTTAAAACGTAAACTTTTAAATGAGTTCTACGTTGAAAAATAGCAAAGCATATAAGTTGTGGACGGAGGCATTGCATATCGTCATTATATCGCCCAAATTTTGTCTATATAATTCTCCCTACAAATTAATTTACTTTTTTTTTTTTTAATATTTTATTCTTGCACTGAATATACTATAGTCACATGTCATTTCATTTAGTTAATATAAATCCTTAATATAGAAATAATTATACAGACATAAATAACGGGACCAATTAAACAAATACATATAATCATAAAATAAAATAAGATAAAAGTAGCAGTAATGCAAGTCTAAAATATAATTATAAAGTGTAATGTAATTATAAACAAATTGTATTAAAATGTATTCTCTCCATCTTATTCGTATAGGAATAGTTGGCTGTCTTTTTATTTCGCTGAAAATGGCGGCGGGCCAGTCCCACATGCTGACTCCCTGCCTTGCGTAATCGAAGTTAACACCCGGAGACTTGACGATGACTGGTGTGTGCTTGCTCCATTTCTTTACACACCCGAGTGCAGAGCTCACATCGGCATCACTAACGACGACATACCGATGGCTCTCCCCGAGCGTCTTCGGCATCTCCCCCAACATATCGTGAAGGATCATCATCTTCGAGGTGTCCTCCTTACCCACATACTTGATTGGGCCGTTCCTATCAATTGGGTCTCGGGCACGGTCGAGAACCTTACGTCATGGCTTATGAAGTTTAGGGGCACCATCGGATTGAGGGTCGTGGCATCCATGTAGACCTCGACCTTGATTTGTTTCACGGTGTGTGACGCCGGTTTCATTAGGTTTTTCTTATCCATCGGTAGCTAGCACGTTTGGTGGTCCCACCATATGTGCACCTTTAAAAGGGGTCTGTCCTCCTCGTCATCACGATGCGGGGGTTGGGGCTGGGCTGGAAGACGTGGCGGGGACCGCAGTATGTGAGAGTCCCCTCTGCCATGGCCTTCCACTCGAACACCCTGAGGGAGCTCGTCAACGATACGCCTATTTAATTGTATTTGTAATTTTTGAATATGTAACATCCATGTAATATTTAGAGTTTAAAATTTCTAAAAACAAATTAATATATATGATTTTTCTCAACCAAAATATAAGTATTTTAATAATACAATCCAATTTAGGCAATAATGCAATAATTCAATTAAAATTTTATAAAAAGTTACAAATAAAACAATTTAAACATTGTAAGCAAATGATATTCTATCGTGTTTCACGTATTTGGTTTTTCATTTTTTTTTATTATATTAAATTTAAGTTAAAGTAAAATAGTTAAGTATTTCAAAGAAAAAAACAAAAAAATATAAGTTTTTAAAAATAATTCCACATATGCTCCCTTTCCACAATGATTCGCGAATTCTCACTCTCGAATTCGCGTATCCAATACTTTTAAATTTTATTATTCAAGGATTCGCAAAATCGCACGAAAACCACACAAAAACCACATGAATCCCTTTCCGCATGAAAACCACATGTGCTTCCTTTCCGTACATGATTCGCTTATTCCCACTCCACTACAAGAAACTGTAATTTTAGCTACACATATTTAGGTACACATAATTATGTGTGGTTAACACCACACGAAAATCGCACCCTCTATATTTTGCAGAATCCATTGAAGATAGGTGGAAATTCGTCCGGTAGATGTCAGTGATCATCGCCTTGTGTCCGGCGTCTTTGTTGTCTTGTCCTGTCACATAGTATAAAACAAAATTAAAATAGAATTTTAGGGATGTTATGTTTATTTTATTTATTATAATTAAAATTGTGAAATATGTGGCGCGTAAAGAGATACTCCCTCTATAGTTCATAATATATTGTCACTATTACTATACCTCCTTTGATGTTGCGGATCAAGGGGAGGTTGATCCCGACACCATTGCTTGCACCGGTTATTTCCTTTTATCTTTTGGTTGGTTGTCAGAGAGTTGATGGTTGAATCATAATACACATGCATGTCAAGCACGCCCTCACAAGGGAGCCCATAGGCCTTGAGAACTTTCAAAATATTTGGCGCCAATTGACGTGGCATGAAGTTGGACGGCATGGGACAGTTCTCCACGTCCCAAAACGCCAAACATGCCAATACAGTTACATCAATAGCCACTGCCAGCCTTACCATGTTTGGTCCAAGTTGAAGTCCCAAATACTTCGTGATCATGTTGCTGGTCGCTTGGATGTTAAGTCGATGGCGAAGAAGACTGATGTACATACATATATATATATATGTACCTATATATATATATATATATATTTTGGGGGGGGGGGGGGGGGGGGAATGTGTAGTCCGACTAATCTCCAAATCACGTATTTTATATTTCCTCCATATCATTCATAAATGTGTCCAATTGTAATTTTTAAATGTATCCAATGTTCACTATCATTGCAATTAAAAAAATAAACGAAAAATGTGAAAAGGAGGTGAAAGAATCTGTGAAAAAAAAAAAAAAAAAAAAAAGTAGTATATAAGAAGAATATAAAAGGAAAAACGGAAAGGGTGCACTAAATAATTTTTAGAACCTAGGTTCTTGAAGTGATCTTGAGATCTAATTTTTTGATTCTACAATAAATCAACTTGTTTTTATAATCAGGTCTATATGTGATACGAATCATTCACCTACGGCCACACATGACCGCGAGATAGACGAGGAGCGAGAGGTGGCGCCGTTTTCTTTCGATACGAGTGGAGTGGATGACGAGAGAAAGGAAGAAGAGAATACGAGAGGAAGAACGAAGAGGATTACGAAGGAGCCTAAGAAGTTTGAAGACTTTTCCTTACTTATCGTTAGTTTAAATTATTTGTTTTTTTTTTTTTTATTCGGGCTTGGCCCAATCGAACATTATCGAGTCAAGCAATATTATAAGCTCCTTTTCGGGTTTTCTTGTTAATTCTTTCCCAAATCGTAAGAGTCGAATCAACCAGGGTCCGTAGTTATAAATAGGGAATTAGCGTTGTTTTATTTTCATCATAGAAATAAAACCCTAATTTTCCATCTCTCGTATCTTTCTCTAAATTTTCGCAGCCGCGACGCGATCGTCAGGGCAAGCCTGCGACTGTCGACCAATTCTCGACGTGAATTCCTCGTTCACGTTGCTTTGGTAGGAGGACACTTGATGAATCATATTTTCGTAGGGCAATAATCGAAACGAAAGAAGAACGACAAGAGGGATTTACGTGGTTCGATCTTTCGATCTACGTCCACGGAGAGAAAGGAGCGGCGGTATTTTATTAGCTTTCTCGAGAGAGATTACAGAAGAGTCTATCTATCTTTTACAAAGAATATATCTTCTATTTATAACTATTTTTCCCTCTTTCCATAAATGCTTGTGAAGTGGGGATGTTAGTGACGGCTCCATGATCCCATGTTCTTCTTAGTGGGTCTCTTCTTTGGCTTGGGGTCCTCATGGTTTGGGCTTGGGGTCCTCATGGTTTGGGCTTAGGAGTTGGGCCTATTCTTGAAAAGCATCCGAGTCTTCTACGTTTGAATGAGTCGCTTCTCGTGGGCCGAACTACGTGGGCCGAGCTTTGTTATTGGGCCTAGTAGTTGGGCCGTATCCTATCACATCCCCTCCCAAAAAGACGTGGAAGCGAGGATGTGATGGTGATGATGATATAGTTGAGTCGAAGTCGGTTAGCCTGCCAAAGTAATAGGTTCTGACAAAGTCGAATCGTAGTTCCGTGTAGTATTTCTGATGCCGATGGCCTTAATGGATTTTTGACGAAGTGACAAAGTCAATCCAACCGAGGTGGATTTTTTACTAAGTCAAGCTGTCTATCTCACCTAGGTGGGTGTTGCCAAGGTGACGAACTCACGAGGCGACGAACTCACGAGGTGACGTAGTGACGAGGTCACGAGGTGACGAAGTCAATATATCTGTTTTATCTCACCTAGGTGGATTTTGACGAGGTGACGAGGTCAATCCAACCGAGGTGGATTTTTGACTAAGTCAAGCTGTGTCTCACCTAGGTGGGTGTTGCCGAGGTGACGAACTCACGAGGTGACGAACTCACGAGGTGACAAAGTGACGAGGTCACGAGGTGACGAAGTCAATCTGTTTTATCTCACCTAGGTGGATTTTGACGAGGTGACGAGGTCAATCCAACCGAGGTGGATTTTTGACTAAGTCAAGCTGTCTGTCTCACCTAGGTGGGTGTTGCCGAAGTGGCTTTTGAGCCGATCATCGGGTTTTCCGAAGTGGCACTAAGGCCTATCATCGGCTTCCGATGTGGCACTTGGCCGATCACCGGGTCTTCCGAAGTGGCACTAAGGCCATCGGCTTCCGATGTGGCACTTGGGCCGATCACCGGGTCTTCCGAAGTGGCCCGGAGGTCCGACTTCGGCTTCCGATGTGACACTTGGGTCAATTCTCGGGCTCGAGATGACTAATAGCCTATCGTTACGCTTGGGTCGATCATCGGGTTCCTGGTTTGCCGGCGAGGCCGGTAGGGGTGGTCCCCTGGTACTTCCGAAGTGACACTTGGGTCAATTCTCGGGCTCGAGATGGCTAATAGCCTATCGTTGGCAGCCGAGGTGACGCTTGGGTCGATCATCGGGTTCCTGGTTTGCCAGCGAGGCCGGTAGGGGTGGTCCCCTGGTACTTTGCCGAGATGTATCGGTCTTAGATGTGCCGAGATGTATCGGTCTTATATCTTATTTCATATCCGAGATACGTGTCTCAAGGATAACACACTTTCCTCGTCAGGATAGTGTGGAGAATAGATGAGGGGTGGTATGCATAGGTAGAAGAATATGCGTGACCGGACTGACCCGACAAAGACTTGACTCAAAAGACAAAGACTTAAAAGACTGACTCAAAACATGAACTCTCTACTCCTATGTATAGTACCTCTTGAGATGAGATTAATTCTCGAGTGCCGCGTGGCTTCGAGCTTACTGAGCTTGGCCTCTTTAGGGAGTGGAGAGATTCCACGAGTGTGTTGAGACATTGGTGGCGTTGTTGGCGACGGGCACTGCGGCTTGGTAGTTGTTCCTTTGGAACTGACATTTTATCGAACACCTTGAGGGCATATGAGTATAGCTCCTCCAAAGTGGAAGAGTCGAAGTCGTCTTCTCCGCTAGCGGCCTGCTTCAGCTCGTCGGTGTTGATGAACTCGAGGTCGGAGATGAGCTGATGGATGGCATACGAGGAGGGGGCAGTCTCGCCGAAGTTATGGCGAAGTGGAGGATGAATGTGAGCGTGATGCTCGTGATAGTGACATCGGTCTCCGAGTTTTGGCTCCGACTTCGGAAGGGGTCCTTCGAGGTCGTTTTTCTCCTCCCTCTCCTTCGTGGTGGTGGCGTTGAAGTTACTGATCTCTTTCTCCACCTCTATCTCTCTCTCTCGTCTCTTGGCTTGACTCGGGGTCGTCGACCTTGGAGGGACTTGTTGAGGGTGACCAGTTGGGATCGAGGTGGAATCGAGGTTGGTGTAAGTGGGGCCGCGCGTGTTCATCGCGGCGGCGGTGATCGGTGCGCTGACCGCCCCTTCCGAGCTCGAGCTTCGGCGGTGGAGGGAGCAAAGTCCGAGGTGGAGCTCGGCGGAGAGAGCTGAGCTGATGAACTTGTGCAGATATTTAGTGATGCATCCGAGGTGAAGAGAGCAACGGCCGAGGTGGTGGCTGACGAGCTCGGCAGCGGAGTGGGCTGAGCTGGAGGTGGGCGTCTAGCCGAGGTGGGCGTCTAGCTGAGGAGGGTTGAGCCGAGGTGGTCCCCTCTCTCTCTCTCTCTTTCTATAATGTAGTTTCTCTCCCCACCTCGGTGCTTGATGAAGGCATTTTTGACGACTGCGCGGGAGCAGATCTCGTTGATGCCGATGTAAAACATGTCCACCCCATCATTTTTTAGCAGCGAACGTCGTGTGCCGTGGCGGCGCCGCGTTTCAATATCCCAGATGAGGCAGGGGATGGGCCCGAAGGGACTAAAGGGGTGACGATCTTGCTGGCGGCGGAGTCGTGAACTCTTGGCCATGGTGGGTTTGTGAGGTGGAGTTTGGGCGCAAGCGTTAGGATGGGGACTTGGAGCTCGGCGGCGAACTGAAGCTCGGCGGCGTCGGTGGAGTGAGGTCGGAGCACGGCAGCGGAGTAATCTGAACTGGAGCTCGGCAACGGCGTCGGTGGAGTGAGGCCGGATCTCGGCAGCGGAGTAATATGAATTGGAGCTCAGCATCGGCGTCGGTGGAGTGAGGCCGGAGCTCAGCAGAGGAGTAATCTGAACTGGAGCTCGGCAACGGCGTCGGTGGAGTGAGGGCCGAGGTGGAGCTTGTCGGCGCTGCGAGCAAGGGCCGAGGTGGAGCTCGTCGGCGCTTCGAGCCTGCGAGCAAGGGCTGGGTTGGAGCTCGGCCGCGGGGTGGAGCTGAGTTGGAGCTCAGCGGCAGGGTGCGGAGCCGGGAGCTCGGTGGCAGTTCGGCCGGGGTGGAGGGAGCCTGACGGCGGGGCAGAGAGCTCGGCGCCGTGCAGGTGGCGGGTGGAATGGAGAGAGCGCGGAGAGGAGCTCGGCGAGGAGGGTGTCTTTGGTGTGCTGACCATGCTCGCTGTGTATAAATTGCTCTCCCTCTCCTTTTCTTTTCTTTCTTCAATGAATTCATGACCACCCAGCAACCAAATTTCATAATTTATTTTCTTCTATTTTATTTTACGGCTTCCGTACTCTCTCTCACCTCCGTCGTCAGCGTAGACGGAGGGTTCAGCGGCGGAGGTGTACGGGGTTGTCGTAGTCGAAGCTTTCTATCTCGTGACGGTGGCGGCCGTCGTTGAGGATGGTGGTTGACTCTTGTTGCGGAGGAGGTGAGCCGAGGTGGGTGTAGCCAAGGTGAGGAGGAAGTCGGAGCCGAGGTGGGCGAGCCGAGGTGGAAGTTGATTTTTCTCTCTCTACTTTCTCCGATTGATGCACACTGAGTAGCTCGCTCTACGCTGCCTCCGTCGCCACCACCTCGCACCTGCCCTCATAAAGTTGTGGCACTCACGGCAGGCGCTTGTCTTTGCCAACTCCGTTGAGGTTCGGGTGTCCGAGACTAAGTCGTGGTGCGTGCCGCGCTGCTGAAGTCCTTCGGCAACCTCCACTCGGAGTCGTGGTGGACGACGCGCTGCCGAAGTCCCACTCCGGCGACTTCTGCACGGAGTCGAGGTGGGTGAGTGATCGAGCTCCTTCACCTCGCGGCTTGCGTCGTGGTGTTCTTCTTCACCCAAGAAGCGACGAAGGAAGGGCGGAGGGTGGCGTCGGCGAGGAGCTCGTTGGGGAGGTTGACGGTGACCCTGATATCCGAACTGAATAGGGCCTTGAAGACGGTCGGGTCTTGACCCGATCGATGTCCTGCGATCTGAGAAGGCGGACAACTCTTGTCGCGGACGGGAGGTTATTTGCTGGAGGCGGCGACCGCTGAGCACATCGGAGGCAGAGTCCGTTGCCGCCGTCGAGAGGCGGGTGAAGAGCATGAGGTGAGGAGGAGTGTGTGGTCTGTGATCTGTCGAGCGCGAGGCATGCCTCGCGGTTTCTGGACTTCGATGTCGAATGGATTTATATGTTGGGTTCTTCATGATGCTGGCGGCGGTGGCGCTGTGCGGGCTAATGCTGTTGAGGCTTGGTTGGGAGAAAGTTGGGAGAAAGAGAGGCGTTTTTGGATTGATCTCTCTGCTGCCCCATTGCTCGCCCAAACCTCCCAAACCGAAATTGCTTTCGCCGCCGCCGCATATCATTGATTGATATTTCGTTGGAATTTCTTTGATTCTGGGTTTCTTTATTTTGCTTTTGGCACGTATCATTCTCTCTTTTCCCGGTGTGTTTCCTTCACGATTAATTGCCTGCGAAAACACTGATCCACGCACAGAATTTGTAATCGTTCCCACAGACGGCGCCAGTGATGAATCATATTTTCGTAGGGCAATAATCGAAACGAAAGAAGAACGACAAGAGGGATTTACGTGGTTCGATCTTTCGATCTACGTCCAAGGAGAGAAAGGAGCGGCGGTATTTTATTAGCTTTCTCGAGAGAGATTACAGAAGAGTCTATCTATCTTTTACAAAGAATCTATCTTCTATTTATAACTATTTTTCCCTCTTTCCATAAATGCTTGTGAAGTGGGGATGTTAGTGGCGGCTCCATGATCCCATGTTCTTCTTAGTGGGTCTCTTCTTGGGCTTGGGGTCCTCATGGTTTGGGCTTAGGAGTTGGGCCTATTCTTGAAAAGCATCCGAGTCTTCTACGTTTGAATGAGTCGCTTCTCGTGGGCCGAACTACGTGGGCCGAGCTTTGTTATTGGGCCTAGTAGTTGGGCCGTATCCTATCAACACTCTTATCAATATGTCACCTAGATAACTAGATAAGAAACTCCTCATTGTATTTGCCCTTATAATTCTAGCAGTAAATTGTTAATAACATGTGGATGGATAGTAAAAGTGTCTGAACATTTTGTTTAGAGGAAGCAAAATGTTACATGGATCTCTGTCTCTATTTTATGTTCTGGTTGTGTATTCAATACTGATTTTTATTAATTAATTATATATATATATATATATATATATATATATATATATATATATATATTAAAGGATCTTATGTCTTCATTTCTGTGTATCAGCCATGTGCTGCATAATTATTTTATGATGTTTTTCTAAAAATAACAAATGAAATAGTATAACAATATAAAATATAAATTTATGATAAAAATGAGAATTTTAAAAATTATAAAGCCTAAATTTCGATTTATCGATCATACTTTACTTAATACTGTAATTAAATGTTAAAAATAATTATAGACCCTACACTTAGGGATGTCAATGGGTCGGGTTTTCGCGGGTACCCGCCTCGCCCAAACCCAATTGGAACGAGTTTGGGTATTGTAAATTGGGTTTGGGACGGGTATGGGTAATAAAGTAGATACCCAAAACGGGTTTGGGTTGGGTATGGGTATACACCTCTAGGTACCCACTACCCAAACCCATTTATATATATGGTAAATATATATATATTTCACATGTATATAAAAACTATATTTTTATTTTTAAATAAAAAAATTTATAACTATTATCAATGTTAAGGTTTTTATTAATATATATATAAAGTTGAAATGATATATCTCAAAAAATCTACTTGATAAAAAACATATATCGTTAGTTTTGTTATTTGTTTACATTTAATTTATTATTTGTTTTACATTTTGTATATCTTTCGTTAGCACTTATTGAGATGCACACGTTTAAATTAAAATTTTCGATTATTGTAGGTATATACTCCCTCCGTCCACCTATTTCTGACACGCTTTCCTTTTTGGGCCGTCCACCTATTTCTGACACGTTTCCTTATTCGGAAATAATTAGCCACTAAGTAGGTTGATTAGTAAATCCCTTATTACACTTAACATTCCATACTTAAATCTCATCCACTCATTTTTCTGCACGTAGTTCAATATAATTTAAATTTCGAAAGTTTAAATTATTATAACTTGCTCGTTTGTTATCGGAATTTTATGATTATTATATCAAATTAAAGGTCTTTATACGATCTTTCATTTAAGATCAGACAAGAACATGTTTTTATGCATATATGATGCTCTGTTTCTAAAATATGTTTATTCCCTACAAAATACTATACACTTTATACACTACACCCCAAAACACTATACACTTAACACACTAACCACTCCCGTCTTAAAACCCGTGCAAAAAGCAAACGTGTCAGAAATAGGTGGACGGAGGGAGTATTAAGTTATAATTTTTTATAAAAAAATATTACTATTAATTTTATTTGGGCTTAACGGGTAATAAACGGGTATTACTCGATGGGTTTGGGCTGGGTATGGGTATTAAAATTGAATTTTTAAACGGGTTTGGGATGGGTATGGGTATACGAAATTTTAATGGGTTTGGGTTTAGAAAGTGCTTAATGGGGCGGGTACCCGGCCCATTAACATCCCTACCTACACTAGAAAATAATTGTAAAATTATTTAAAATTATTTTACTTCAAAAATATTTCTTAAAAAAGAACAAAAATAATAAAAATTAAAATTTGTTGCACAATTGGTACATAAAAATGGGGATAGAGGATCCAATGTTTTTTTTTTTCCTACAATTGCTATGTATTACCGATTTATGATAATTTTATATTTATCTATAAGGTTCACTCGTCAATTTTAGGATTTTCTCAAGACAATTCCCGTCAAATGATTGAGAGTAATTTTGTTTTAATTTGAAAGAATTTCATCCTTCAAAAACCAACTGCAATTGCTTGGAGATTGTTATGGAATAGACTCCCTACAAGAGACAATCTCCTTAGAAGAAAAGTGATTTTATTGATGGACGAGACTTAATGATTATACTGTGGCACTGCGGCGGAGTCTGCAAGTCACTTCTTCATCCAATGAAGCTTGGCGGACTCTATTTGGGGCGAGATTTACAATTCTCGACTTTCACCCACTACCAAGTAAGGGGGCATTTTACTCAAAATTCAGGTATGCTTCTAAACTTCTTCGGGAATAAATTTGTAGTTATTGTGGATATTGTGTGGTGTAGATGATGTGTCTTGTTAATATTGTATTTATGTGGTTATGTGTATAGTTTTATTAGGTGTGATTTGCAATTTATGTGTGCTTTTTGTGAATGAATGTGGAAGTGTCGAAGAAGGACGAGCTTGGAGAGAAGTCATGGATTATTTGGGATAATTTTGCAAATACGAGAGGAATCGAGGAGTCAAGAATCAAGCAAGGACTTATTTATATTGGGATTAATATAATTATTATTATTATTATTAGTATTATTATTATTAGTTATTAGTTTTCTTATTTTCCTGGGCGGTAAAGAATTAAAAAAAAAAAAAAAAAATCAAACTCAAAAGCCGCACACAGGGAGTTAGTCAGTTTAGACGGGAGTTTCTTTTTCTTCTTCCTGCATTCGAACAACAGTAGAGACGGGGAGGTGAGCGACCGTACTGTTGTTTTGGAGTTCTCTGCAATTGTGAATTTTAAGTACTTTGATTCTTGGAGTTGTATTGAAGGGAGAATTATGTCCCGTAAGCTTGTGTTTTGATAGTAAATTTCTCTTAGTAATTCCTTTCGTATTTGTTCGTTGAATTATATATTGCTTTATTTCATATTGTTCTAATTTGTTAATATGAGTAGCTAGATTTTATTCGGCAAGAATAACGAATCACTATGCTAAATCTCTGTGAGACCGAATCGTTTTATAATTGATTTCTGTGGATTCCGAGTTATTCCTTGTTCGTAGTGTTTATTTCCGATTTGTTTAAGCCTGATCAACTTAGATTTAATCGGGATACAGTCAATTAGTTCCCCCAATCCGTAATTGTTGGAATATGGCTAATTAGTGACAAAGCTATCGTATGAGTAGTAGGAATAATTTGGTAGATGAGTTACTACTTGCGTTCTTGGGTAATTTGTCTAATTTCGGGTTCCTTCTTGTTTAATGCTATCGAAACACTAAATCTAGAACTGGCGTTACCAACTAGGTTGTGTTTTGATAAGAGAAATAGCTAGTTCAACGTCTTTTGTTATCTATCGATGAAGTACGTAGGAACTGGGGTACGTCCGTTGCATTCACGATATCCTATTACTGAATGATCCATATGAGTTAATTTATCTTTGCGTCGATGATCAGAGCCATTAGACTAGTGAGAAGTTATTCTATGCCGGATTGTTTT
Source organism: Thymus mandschuricus (assembly GCA_029379335.1). Classification (NCBI taxonomy): domain Eukaryota; kingdom Viridiplantae; phylum Streptophyta; class Magnoliopsida; order Lamiales; family Lamiaceae; genus Thymus; species Thymus mandschuricus. The sequence goes on along the minus strand of CM057081.1, from coordinate 7,176,956 downwards.
TATTATCGATTATATCTCCTTTAGCAATATTTATTTCTATGCTTTCGTAGTTGTTAATTCCATACTCACACTTTAAGGCGTGGTGGCTACACCGAACTCAATCTTTAGGAAAATTATGTTGATTACTCCGTTCTCTATGGTTCGACCCTGCTTATCGCTTTACTAATTGTAGTTCTTACTTCTTAGCAGGTTGCAGGAATTATTTGGTGAAAACGACGTTCACCAAAATGGCGCCGTTGCCGGGGAACGGTTGTTAATTGTTCTCTTTTTTTTCCTATTGATTTTTTTTGTTTTTGTGTTGTGTTGTTTATGAGCAGATCTTCTAAGCCGAATCTCATATTTGATTCTGAAATCGAGAAGACTGTGAAATGGCTAAGAAAACAGTTTAAGTTGCTCAATTTGTCTGAATCTCGAACTATTCTGTCTGACCAGGAGGATCTTTTCAGAAACTGATAGTTGTACAAAGACTGAATTTTATTTAAGCCATTTGTTTGCTGAAACAGAAGGTATTCCAGAAGTCGAAATAGAGGAACCAGTCCATACCATTCTTGAGGATATTGAAGGTGAAATGGCTGATCCGAGGTTGTGTGATCTTGCAAGTCATGATGAAGAAGATCCTCCAACACCGATTAGGATGACTGAGATTGAAAAGTCGATTGAGATTCAGCTCAGGCTTCTCAATGTCTTACCTAAATTCTATGGAAAGAAGAACGAGGATCCTTACAATTTTCTGAGCGAATTCATCAAGATTTGTAAGGTGCAGAAACGCCCTGAAGGAATTACAGAAGATCAGTTCAAGTTGGCTGCATTTCTGTTCACTCTCACAGCAAAAGCGAATTCATGGTTCAATAGTCTCGCACCATACTCCGTCACTTCATGGACTACAATGAAGAAACTGTTTTTGGAGCATTTCTTCCCTCCAACCAAGACGAATGCTCTGAAGAAAGAGATTACATGAGTCCAACAAGAGTTTGAGGAGTCGTTGAGCAGCTATTGGACAAGATTCAAGGAATTGGTGGATAGCTGTCCAAACCACAAGTTTTCTGATGGTGATTTGTTGCAAGGAATGAACTCCGAAACTAAGAATCTTGTGAATTCATCAAGCGGAGGAGGATTTTCTCGCAACACTGTGAGCGAAGCCAAGAAGTTAATTCAAAACTTGGTAGAAGCAACGTGGGAGTATGATGAGCCTAATGTACGTTTGCTTAAGAGAATTGCGCAAACAAGCTCCTCTAACTTTGAGGAGAAGTTTGAAGAGAGGATGGGAAGAATAGAAAAGGTGCTGAACACTGTTGTTGAGAAAGTAGCAAGTGTTGGACAGAAGGAGATACCATGTGGCACATGTGGAAAACTGGATCATTCAACCATTCAATGCCGCATGACTGAAGGAGATAGTTTTGCTCAAGAGCATGGCGATGGAATTTGGGAATCCCAGCCGCCAAAAAGAGATCCATTTTCGAACAGTTACAATCCCGGCTGCAGAGATCATCCTAACTTCCGTTGGGGAGGTCACGACAATCAAGTGCAGCAACAACCTCAACATGCATAGCAACAACAAAGTTATAGACCACCTCATCAAAGGAGATTTCAACCGGCACCACCCCCTCCACAAGGAAAGCAAGGAAAATCTCTTGAAGAGATGATGAAAGATTTAATAGGCTCACAACAGCTGCTTACAAATAATTGGCAAACCAACATCGAAGCAGTCCATAAACTTCAACAAGCACAAAAGGAGCATAAGGTGTGCATTGATAGACTAGCTCATCAAGTTTCTCAACTTACAAACTCGGTGAATGAGATTAAGAGAGTCGAGGAATTAATTATTCATAGGGAGCAAGTGAGCCAAAGTGGCAAAGAATTGAGGAATCCACCGAGCAAAAAGTCAGAAATTGGCTCAAGAGTCGAATCTGAAAAGGCCATGAGTCAGAATCAGTCTGGAAATACGACCAGTTTGGCCAAACAAGCGAGAATCAGTCTGGAAATACGCCAGTTTGGCCAAACAAGCGACTGCTCCAGAATTCTTGTTAAAGAAAGATATTGATGATGAATTTGATTTGGGTACACCCGTTGAGGTTCATGAGCATTTGATTTTGGATGTACCTTATATTAAGATTCCTGCACCTTTTCCCGAGAGATTAGCAGAGAAGAAGCCGAAAGAAGATCACATGGACTTTTTGTCGATTTTTGGAAAGATGGAGATTAACATGCCATTCTTACAGGCGATCAAGCTTCCTGAACTGAGCAAATTCATGAAAGAATTCATTGCTGGAAAATCCAAGAAGGCAAGCAAAATTGTGATGACTGAGAATGTATCGGCTGTGATATAAAAGAATTTGCCTCCAAAGTGCAAGGATCCTGGTATGTTATCTTTACCTTGTTCTTTTGGTGATACAAAAATTAAGCACACGATGTGTGACTTAGGAGCTTCTATCAATGTTATGCCATTATCTGTTTATAATAGATTAAATGGTGTGGAATTGGTAGATGCAAATGTTGTGATTCAACTAGCTGATGAGTCGTGTGTTTATCATGTTGGAATGTTACAGAATGTTCTTGTGAAAGTGCATGATTTTTTTTATCCTGCTGACTTCTATGTGGTTGAAATGAATGATATGGAGTCTAAGGATTCGACCGGTGTGCTATTGGGTCGTCCTTTCTTAAGATCTGCTAGAACAGTCATTGATGTGTTTAGCGGTACTATTTGCTTGGACTATAACGGAGAAAATTTTACTTTCAACATTGATGATACCATGAAAAATCCGCCTAATGTTGAAGGTGTTTTTGCCATAACTGTGACTAATCCTTGTGTCCAAGAACCTCTTGAGACTGATCTTTTGCAGGACAAGTTAGAGCTTACCTTGACAAAGAGTTTGAATGAATTTAATGCTCAAGGGATTAGTGATGAAGGCATGAAAACGAATATCCCGTCTCTTATTGCTTATTTGGAAGAAGCAGTTTCTGGAAATACGGTATGTTCACCCAAACGGAACACTTGCAACAGACTTGTTTCCTCTCATGTGCTATCAAACAAGTGTGAGGAAAGAAAGAAGAAGAGAGTCAAGAAGAAAAAGCCTCGTCCGAAATTCTATGATGCTTTCAAGTGGTACGAGGATCTTCAAAGAATGTACTACGATAAGAAGAGGATGGGGAAGACATTCTCTGCTGGTTAGAAAGTTCTCTATGAATCCAAGTTGCACCTGGAAAATTGAAAACGGGATGGTTCAGTCCATTCGAAATTCATTCCGTCTATGAAACCCGGGCGATTATGATGAAGAGCTTGGATAAGGCACAATCTGTTTTGGAAAATTGTCACAAGTTGAAGCCATATCTCGATGCATATTCTAAGAAGTCTGTGAAAGAGATTTCACAGTCACCTCAGACAAGCTCTTAAATGCACTGAAAGTCTAGCCAAAGAATTTAAATGAAGACGCTATTGGGAGGCAACCTGTTTCACTAAAAAGTGTTCGCAATAGACGAAATCTATCGTAGCACTAGCAAGTAAAACCTAAGTATCGAATCTCAAGGAAAACTTAGCAGGGCAATCAATTATGTAGTAAAAACCTAATCTAGCCTAAATCTAGGAAAGCAAGTAAAGAAGATTTTTAGGGGTTTTTCTTTTAAATCCTAGGCAAATAAAATAAATCAAAGCAATTAAAATCAAAGCAAATAAATCTAATCTAAAAAGCTGGAAATAAATCTAAGAATTAAACTAGAAGAAAGCAATTAAATCTACCTAGGCAGGAATCGAAAAGAAAGCAATAAAGGAAGCAACGAAGAAAACGAAAGTAAAGAAAGAGGCATAAACAAATCTAGACATGATAAATTAAATCTGGAAATTAAAAGCAAATTAATCTAACTTGAAAGCTTTGAAAAACTAGAGAATCGAAATCAAGAAAAACGAATCTAAACTTTAAACTAGAAATTGAAAGAACGAAATTAAACTAAGGAATTTAAACGAAGCAATTAAGAGAACGAATCTAAATCGAAAGCAAGCAATTAAAACAAGTAAACGAAAGCAATAAAAGAACTTACAAAAATTGAGACGAAGAACGAAGAACTTGAAGTAAAATAAACGTCTTGAATTAAATTGCAATAAGAACAACGAATCCGGATCCGAACAATAGAAAGCTAATAAAAGTGTTTAAGTGCTGGAAACTATAGCTAAAATATGATAAAAGATGATACAAAATTCGTCCAAGGCACTAGTATATATACTAGGAAGAAAACCTAATTAAATAAGGAAACACAGCTGGACGCCGACTTTTGGCCGATCGGCCAGATGCTGAAGGAATTCTGGCCGGTCGGCCAGATCAGGAACTGCATAAACCCTTCGCATGTGTTTGGCCGCTCGTCCAGATGCTGCATGAATTCTGGCCGGTCGGCCAGATCAGGGACTGCTGAGCCCTTGCATAAACATTTGGCCGATCGTCCAGATTCCTAAGGAAATCTGGCCGATCGGCCAGATCAGGTTCTGGTCTCTCACGGCTTTTCCTTCTCTTCGTGCATTTTTCGTCCCGTTTTCTTCCAATTCCTCACCTTTTGCTCCTACGATACCCAAAGCTCCAAACAAACAATCATAGCCAAAAGACACACTAAAAGACACAAAAACATAATGAAAACGAACACGAAAACGCAACGAAAAACCTAACAACTAAACACCAATCACAACCCAACATTTTCGTTCAGTTTGTTTAATATAAATAAAAATAAATAAATAAAGTCTTGTGTTGCTTCTTGTTCAGGTCATGAGATTGAAGTTGAAGACATGGAAATCCTTCCGGTTGCTCAGACAGTCCCTATTCCAGAATCTAGATTTGATCATAAAAGGGGTAGTTTCCTATTCCCTCGTTTTTAATTTATGTAACTCTGTTTTCTCTTTATACTTTCTTTGGTTTGCTTGAGGGCAAGCAAAGCTTAAGTGTGAGGAGGTTGTTTGGTTCATGTTTGTATATGTGTGTATATGTTGAGTCATTCAGTTGTGTGTCATGTAAAGCCAAGTTTGCCAAATCTGTTGACATCTGTGATTTTTTCCCTGATTGATTAAGATCAAGTTATTTACTTTGTGAATAAATATGCTTTCAATTGGTGATTTGAGATTCACGATGTTGGTGAAGTATTGAATGAGACTTGGGATGACGAAAATGGCTGGAGTTGAATATTTTAGCCTCACTTATATCAGGTTTGAGCCTTAGAGTAGAGCACTCTCTACTGTTGTTCGATCTGAGAGTTCTTTCATCTTCACAAAGTTGCAATATCATGTTGTTGGGAATTGTTAAGGATTCACTTGTTAAGGGGGAACTCATTGGGACGCTTAATAAAACCTTATTATGTATTTTGATTAGATCCCAAAACCCTCTATGTAAATCCTATTCCCAAGCGACCCTACTCGATCTAAGTGTCAGGTTTGTGGAGAACCCGTAATCTCCTAGTTATTGTCTGGATCCAAGCTTGCAAAGCTCGATCCTTATCCTGGTTTTCGAGGAACCTGTAACCCTCAAAGTTTCTTGAGTGAAGAGAAGTTGTTCCGGCGTGGAACAAAAGTAGACGTAGGTGTTTTACCACCGAACCACTATAAACCCCGGTTTCATATTTATGTCCTAAGCTTTTCATTATTTACTGGCTTTGATTATATCATCTCTGCACGTGCATATAAACAAACCTAAAACTAAGTTTTAATTACTTAGGAAAATTTAGCTCACTAAATTCCGCAAGCGAATCAACCTAGGGATCAAACGTTTGCTTAGGTCCTTAGAAAGCTTTACAATAGATCAAGCGTCTGCTTCGGACTTAAGTTTCAAGCGACTCAGTCTTGCTCACTCTGAGATAAGTTGGAAAAAGAAGTTGAAAAACTTCTGTTACACGTATTCACCCCCCCCCCCCCCCCCCTACGTGTAACCCTACTTATCAATCCGGGACCAACACATGTGAGCCATTAGTAACGAATGATACAAGGCACTAGGATAAACCAAATTTCGGCTTGAATTTCATAGCCTTAACCTCTACGTTTATCCCTAGTGAGCCACTTTGAAGCCTTGACCATTTTCTTTGAATTGAGCTACTAAATATTAAACCAAGGCCTGTTTTGACTTTCTCTTGACCCTATTGTGCAAGTTATAAACTTCGAAAAGTCATCCATAATCTTGTTTTGCTAGAGAAGGGGCATCAACGTTAATTATTCAGTTTGCCCAGCCAGAGTGTATATACTGTCAGATTGATAATCATCCAGTTTGGCCAGACTGAAGGAATCGACTGTAACTTCTGATTTGTGATGCCTATAATTGGAGTATATATTGAAGTTCAGTCTGATGTGTTTGTTCTAGTATGCAAATAGAAGGAATAGAAGGAAAAAAAGAAAGGTGCTTAAAAAAAGAAGAAGAAGAAGAAGAAGAAGAAGAAGAAGAAGAAGAAGAAGAAGAAGAAGAAGAAGAAGAAGAAGAAGAAGAAGAAGAAGTGAAAAATGTATTTAAAAAAAAGCGAGAATAAAAAGTGAAAATGTAAAAAAAAGCGAGAAAAAAAGAAAAGAAAAGGGACAAAAAAGAGTTGCACCTTAGTTGAATGTAGTTGAGTTGTGTAGAAGGCTTGTTTGATGATGATTATTGATTGGTGTTTAAATGTTAGGATTTTCGTAGTGTTTTCGAGTCCGTTTTCGTAATGTTTTTGTGTCTTTGTGTGTGTGTTTTGGCTATGATTTGGTTGTTTGGAGTTTTTGGTATTTGTAGGGGTTTATGGATGAAAAGGAGCGGAAACGGGATGAAAAATGAGGAAAAGACGATGTTCGGACGTCGGAGGGCAGTTTGAGGATCTGGACGCCGTCCAAACTCATCTGGACGCCGTCCACCGGCACGTCCAAGAAGGCTGGACGGGCATCCAGTGTGTTTCAGCCAAGTTATGCAGTTTCAAGAACTGGACGCCGTCCAGTTTGAGTTGGACGCCGTCCAACTCCGGCGGCCAGACTGTTTTTCCTTATTTATCTAGGTTTTTACCTAGTAGATATATTACATCCTTGTGCACGAATTTTAGACATCTTTTATCATCTTTTAGCTTTAGTTTCTCGCACTTAAATACTCTAGATTAGTTTTACTTTGTTCGGATCCGGATTCGTTGTTCGTGCAATTCAATTCAAGACTTTTCTTTTACTTTGTGTTCTTCGTTCTTCGTTTAATTCTCGTAAGTTATTTGTTGCTTTTGTTTACTTGTTTTAATTGCTTTACTTAGTTTTAGATTCGATTTCTTAATTGCTTCTTTTAATTTCCTTAGTTTAATTTCATTCTTTCGATTTCTAGGTTAAAGTTTAGATTCGTTTTTCTCAAGTTTCAATTCTCTCGTTTTTTAAAGCTTTCAAAGTTAGATTTATTTTCCTTTTAATTTCCAAATTTCATATATTATGTCTAAGGTAGTTTATGCTTTCTTCGTTGCTTCCTTTATTGCTTTCTTTTCGATTCTTGCCTAGGTAGATTAATCGTTTCACTTTAGTTTAATTCTTAGATTTATTTGCTTGTTCTTATATTTACTTGCTTTTATTTATTGCTTTGATTTATTTTATTTGCCTAGGATTTAAAACAAAAACCCAAAAATCTTATTTACTTGCTTTCCTAGATTTAGGCTAGATTAGGATTTACTACATAATTAATTGCCCTGTTAAGTTTTCCTTGAGATTCGATACTTAGGTTTTACTTGCTAGTGCTACGATAGGATTTCGTTCTATTGCGAACACTTTTTGGTGAAACAAATTTTGGCTCCGTTGCCGGGGAAAACTTTAGGCGATTTATTGTGTAGTATTTTTATTTGTTTTATTTTTTTATTTATTTGTGTTTATTCGATTTTCTTGTTTCTCCCACTCGGTGCGTTTAACTCTTTTGTTGAGTGTTGTGTATGCATGGTCGCCGAAGTCTTCAAAGGAATTTAGCGCCCTACTTCGACAACATCCATCAAAGGAAAGCAATTTTAGCCGCTAAGGAGAAGGAGGAGATTGATTCCCAAGACTTTTCCTTGGTCTTGTTGTTTGCAGAGCCCGAAGCAATGGCGAATCAACGATTTATGGGTGATTTCGCTCGCCCTACATTCACAGCCACCACTTCGGCGATTGTCCTGACGGAAGCGGTCAGGAATCATGAGCTTAAACCTCACCACATGGCGTTGCTCCCATCCTACCTAGGGCTGCCCAACGAGGATGCTTTGACGCTCATCCGAGGGTTTTGCACGGTGGTGCAAACTTTCCCACTCTCGGGACTCACGGAGGACAACTTGAAGATGAAGTGCTTCTCGTACACCCTCAAGGATCGAGCAAAGTCGTGGTATTTGGCGCTCCCGGACAACTCTCTCACCACATGGAATGCGGTGTGTGAGAAATTCATGCTCAAGTACTATCCGAACCGCAAGACTCAAGAGGTGCGGTCGAAGATCATGAACTTTTCCCAAGACAACGATGAGCCGTTTCACGAAGCATGGGAGAGGTTCCAAGAGCTACTTCTACAATGCCCCCATCATCAAATGGCACCGGAGTTGCTTTGGCAATATTTCTACGACGCCCTCAATCAATCTTGTCAGTTCATGGTGGATAGTTCGGCCGGAGGCAACATTGCGGTCAAGACAGCTGACCACATGAAGAATATTTTTGAGACGCTCGCTGCGAGTTCTCAACAAAAATCAGCTAGACCGAGGAAAGTAGAGACGAGTGCAATTTCGATGATCCCCGACTTGAAGAAGCAAATTGCCGACATGTATAGGGATCTCGAGAACTTGAAGTTGAAGCAAAGTGCGCCGGCCCCGAAGGAGGAAGAGAGGAAGCCGGACCAATGCGAGATTTGTGGAGAGCTTGGACACATCAAGGAGGTGTGCCACAACATGGAGGAGTTTCCATACGAAGGAGGAGCCGAGGTGTACGCCGCTCAAGGATACCCGCCTCAAGTGCCTCCACCTCAAGGATATCAAGGGGGATACAATGGACGTTTCCAAAATCCAAGGCCTACACAGGGGCAAGGTAATCCTCCTACCTATCCCAATAGGCGCCCTCCACCATATAATAACCCCTATCCTCCTCCACCAAATCCCTACTATTCTCAACCACCACCCCCATATTATCCACCTCCACAATACCCTCCAAATCCATATTATCCACCACCTCCATATTACCCAACACAATCTACTCCTTCACCACCACCGACATACCCAAATTCTCATCCCCATGGACCTCCACAAAAGCCTCCCGTCGATGAGAACCTCTCTACATTCCTACATGAGGCTAAATTGGCTCGAGAGGCTCAAGATGCTAACATTAAGAGGCTCGAGATGGCCATTGGCCAAATTTCTGGATCCATGCACTTGATGCAACAACCGGGGCGAATTCCGAGTCAAGGGATTCAACCACAACAAGCCAACGAGGTGCACGCCCCATATCCCCCGTACGTTCCTCCTTTTCCACCTCATCAAGCTCAAGTGGTTTCGGTGTTGCGGAGCGGAAGACAGGTGGACAACGGTGTTAATATGCCACCTCAAGGGCATTCAAGTGATAGATGGAGCCCGAGCAAGCATTGGAGCGACGGTAGAAATCCGGCAGTGCAAGGATTTGGACGGCGTCCAACTTCGGGTTGGACGGCGTCCAACTCTGGACGGCCGTCCACCCCATCTGGACGTGCGTCCAATGCGCAACAATAGCATCATACAGTGCCAGGATCTGGACGACGTCCAACTTCGGGTTGGACGACGTCCAACCCCGACTTTCCGAGTTCAAGAGCTCCCGATGTTGGACGTCCGTCCAACCCCGACGAGCAACGCACGGAGCCTGAGGAATCCGAGAAGGAGCCCGAGAAGGAGCCCGAGAAAGAGTCCCCACCTCTACACAAGACTTCCAATCCTTATGTTCCTCCCATTCCTTATCCAAGTCGTGTGAAGAACAAGAAGCGGGATCAACAATTCATGGATTTATACAAGCTTCTTTCAAAGGTGGACGTGAACTTGCCTCTCCTTGATGTTATTCGCAACGTGCCACCGTTCGTGAGGTTCGTGAAGGAGTTGACATCGAGGAAGAAGCCGTTCGATGAGATGGAGACAATTGCGGTGTCGGAGGTGGCGACATCCATTATGCAACATCCTCTTCCACCTAAGCAACGAGATCCAGGTTCTTTCGTTATCACTATCTCTTTAGGTAATGGTAAGGAAGCATATGGTATGTTAGATTTAGGTGCCGGTATTAATCTCATGCCTTATTCTATCTTTAAGCAATTAGAGTTAGGAGAACTTAAACCCACTCGCATGAGCCTTCAATTGGCGGATAGGTCTATTAGGTACCCTAGAGGTATTATTGAGGATATTCTTGTTCGTGTAGGGGGTTTGATTGTTCCCGTTGATTTTGTTGTTTTAGAGATAGGTGAGGTCCAAGAGAATGGTATTGAGCACACACTTTTGCTAGGTCGTCCTTTCATGGCTACTACTAATACCTTGATTGATGTGAAGAGTGGTGTGATTAAGATGTCAGTTTTAGGAGAGGATGTTTCGTTTTCTGTGCATAAGAGTCGACATATGTCATCGGTCAATTTAATTGATAATTGTTCTTTCATCGATAAGGTTGATGCCTTGGCCGAGTGCTCTTTTGTGCAGGATTTTGACACCGAGGAAGTGTGTTGGGGATCCGGAGATCAAATGGAATGAGAGCGAATGGAGAGAGACATCGGGATCAAACTCCTGTTTCCCCCTCAAGACCCCGAGCCCGGCTCGAAGATTCCGGAGCCGTTGAAGTTGAAAGAGCTACCATCGCATTTGAAATATGTGTTTTTAGAGGGAGGAAATCAAAAACCCGTGATTATCTCTTCGTCTTTGTCTCTTGCAGAGGAAGGAGCTTTGGTGGGCATACTCTAGGAGAACAAGCTCGCTTTTGGTTGGAGCTTGGCAGATATTCGAGGTATTAGCCCGGCCACGTGCATGCATCGCATCAATCTCGAAGAAGGCGCTCGCCCCAAACGAGATGGACAAAGGAGGCTCAACCCAATGCTCATGGAGGTCGTGCGCAAGGAAATCTACAAGCTATTGGCGGAGGGTATTATCTATGCCATCGCCGAAAGTGAGTGGGTTAGCCCGGTGCACGTCGTTCCAAAGAAGGGAGGAATTACGGTGTCAAAGAACGAGAAGGACGAGTTGGTCGCCTCGCGCCCGGTTACCGGTTGGAGGATGTGCATCGATTATAGGAAGCTTAATGCTTCCACCAAAAAGGACCACTTTCCTCTCCCTTTTATTGATCAAATGCTTGATAAGTTAGCCGGTCAAGAATTTTATTGTTTTCTTGATGGTTTGTCAGGTTACTATCAAATCGCGATAGCTCCGGAGGATCAAGCAAAGATGGCCTTCACAAGCCCTTTGGGACCTACGCTTATAGGAGGATGCCATTTGGTCTCTGCAATGCACCGGGTATGTTCCAAAGATGTATGATGTCTATTTCCTCGGAATTTTTTGGTGACTTTGTTGAGATTTTTATGGATGATTTTTCTGTTTTTTGGGTCGTCTTTCCATGATTGCTTGATGAAAATAGAGAGAGTCCTTAAGAGATGCATTGAGAGTGGTCTTACTTTGAGTTGGGAAAAGAGTCATTTTATGGTTAGAAGTGGAATTGTTTTAGGCCATGTAGTCTCGAGTAAGGGTATAGAGGTCGACAAAGCGAAAGTGGAGGTAATTGAAAAATTGCCACCACCTAGTGATGTCAAAGGTATTAGGAGTTTCCTTGGTCATGCGGGCTTTTATAGACGATTTATTAAGGATTTTTCTAAAATTAGCCAACCTCTTTGTCGTTTACTTGCTCAAGATGTGCCTTTCCACTTTGATGATTCTTGTATGCATGCTTTTCTCACTTTAAAAGAAAAACTCATCTCTGCTCCCGTTGTAGTTGGTCCCGATTGGTCATTGCCTTTTGAAATTATGTGTGATGCTTCGAATAATGCCGTAGGGGCTGTTTTGGGTCAAAGAGTCGATAAGATGCTTCGTGTGATTTACTATGCTAGTTTAACTCTTAATCCTACTCAAGTGAATTACACCACCACCGAACAAGAGATGCTTGCTGTTGTTTTTGCCTTAGATAAATTTAGATCATACATCATAGAGTCTAAGGTGATTATTTATAGTGATCATGGTGCTCTTAAACATCTTTTGACTAAAACCCAAGCAAAACCTAGGTTGATTAGATGGGTCTTGCTATTGCAAGAATTTGATATTGAGATTCGTGATAGAAAAGGTAGTGATAATCTTGTGGCCGACCATCTCTCTCGACTTGATTCACCTCCCCCTTATGCTTCTCTTGATGATATTTGTGATTCTTTTCCTTTTGAGAACGTTAATGAAGTGGATGTTACTCCTTGGTTTGCCGATATTGCTAATTTCTTGGCCGATAAGGACACTAAACCCGTCTTTAACGCTCAAGAAGAGAATAGGTTTCTTCGTTTGTGTAGGCAATACTATTGGGAGGACCCTCACTTATTCAAGCTTGGGAAGGAAGAGGTGATTCGAAGGTGCGTTCCCGACCATGAACAAGCCGAGGTGTTGCGACATTGTCATGAGGAGCCGAGTGGAGGACATTTCGGAGGCCAAAAGACTGCTCATAAGGTGCTACAAAGTGGATTATATTGGCCTACTTTGTTCAAGGATGCTCAAGCCTTCTACCTCGCATGCGATCGTTGCCAACGCACAGGTTCTATAGGTCGCCGTAATGAGATGCCCCTTAATCCTATTATAGTGGTCGAGATTTTTTATGTGTGGGGCATCGACTTTATGGGACCTTTTCCTAAATCCCATGGTTTTGAATACATTTTACTTGCGGTTGATTATGTGTCCAAGTGGGTTGAAGCCATCCCCACAAGGACATGCGATTCTCATATTGTTTTGAAGTTTGTGCAGGAAAATATTTTGTGTAGATTTGGTTTCCCTCGTGTGATCATTAGTGATGGGGGAAAACACTATTGCAACAAATTGTACGCCAAGTTGATGAAAAAGAACGCTATCACTCACGAGGTGGCGACTCTATACCATCCACAGACTTCGGGGCAAGCCAAGACGAGCAATCGACAAATCAAGAGGATTTTAGAGAAGACGGTCAAGCCATCGAGGAAGGATTGGGCTGACAAGCTAAACGACGCTCTTTGGGCTTATAGGACGGCATACAAAGGAATCTTAGGGATGAGTCCTTACCGCCTCGTCTATGGGAAGTCGTGCCATCTACCCGTGGAGATCGAGTTCAAGGCGTATTGGGCCCTCAAGCGCATCAATTTCGATCTCGAGGATGCACATGATTCGAAGAATTTTGCAAATGGAGGAGCTTGACGAGCTTAGGAACGAACGACAATGCCAAGATCTACAAGGACAAGGTGAAACGTCTACATGATAGACGCATAGCCTACAACGAGTTCAAACCCGGAATGAAGGTACTTCTCTTTCACTCTCGTCTTCGTTTATTTCCGGGTAAGCTTAAGTCTAGGTGGGGAGGTCCATACACGGTGGTGCAAGTTTTTCCCCCATGGTGCGGTAGAGATCAAGAACGAGGATTCGGGATACATCTTCTCGGTCAACGGACAACGATTGAAGCCGTACATCGAAGGGTCGACGTTGCCTCAAACGGTGGAGACGATTCTCATCTTCGACCCCCCACTTTCCTCTTGAGTTTTTGGTACGTCAAGCTAATGACGTTAAACAAGCGCTTGGTGGGAGGCAACCCACGTAAAAATAAATAAATATATATATATATATATATATATATATATATATATATATATATATATATAGGGAGTGGTTCGTTGCAAATAAATCCTTGCGTGAGAAAATGAGAAAGATGCTTAAAACTATACAAAATCATGCTTAAGTCATTATATATTTATGCTACAACACCATTATGCTTTTTAATGTACAAATTCATGCTTAAACCTAGTCATGCTTATAATACCTTATAATCATGCTTAAATCAATTACAGCCATAGATCAAATCAAGATCAATGGTTCAGATCCATTCCTATTTCTCACACCAGGACTTATTTCTATATGATCCATCCTCTATATATATATATATATATATATATGTAGTTTAGGTTTCATTTTTGTTATTTTTCTTGTTTCGTCGTTTCTTTTTGATTTTTCGTGCAGGGGGTCATACACAAGGATTGGCGTGAAGAGAAGTCGAGACGAGGAGGAAAAGTCGAAATCCACTTTCGAAATTCGCAGCCCGTCGCCGTCAGTTCCATCGTCGTCGCCGCCGCGAAAAGAACCGTTCACCGCCGCCCAGACTCGCCGCCCACCGCCGCCGCGCCGCCGCCTGTGTGCTGCTGCTGCCGCCGCCCAGATTTGCTGCTGCCGCCGCCCACCTTTGCTGCACCGCCACCGCACCTACCGCCGACATCCCTCAGTCACGCACGCCGCTACACGTCGTTGTCACCCAACGCCGTTGCAGCCCTTCGCCGTCAGCCCAGCCGCCACCGTTCGTGTTCCCATCGGAAGAACCAGCCCGCGCTCAGATTTGAGTTGGACGCCGTCCACCAGTTTCTGGACGCCGTCCAGAATTCGCTGCTGTCCTGGCGCTTTTCTACTCCCGTTTCAACCCGTTCTCGTCCCGTCTTCATTCCCCAGCCTTCTACTTCACTCATGGCCCGTGGAAACGCGTTCACCAATGCCCGAGTCGCCCTTGGCACTCGTCTCGAGGGCAATCGGCCCACCGGAGCTACACCGGAGCAAATCGGTATACAACAAGGTGTGCCATTCCTCACTGACAGGTTAGCAACTACTAACTTATATCTTCGGTTGAAAGATTTGGATATTAGGCCTCCTAGACACTATCGGATGGATTTCCTTCGTAATTTGCCTGTGTGGAGTACACTTAGAGGTTATCTAAACTGTCTAGGATTGTCTAGATTGGTTTCACGTCAGTGGGAGGGCCACAATAGCCTCTGTTTGGAAATGTGCTGTAGCTTTAGGCTTGAGTTGAATGAGCAAGGGGAGTTGTGCATGTTTTCTACATTTAATGGTGTGTTGTGGGAGGTTACTCGGGAAGTTATGAGTACTGTTTTTGGATTCCATGTTGGTGATGATTTAGTTGAGTTCGTGCCTTCAAGTTTTGATGTGTCTTGATGTGTCTGCTGCTTGGTATGAGTTGTCGGGGGTAGCGAATTATAAGACGTCGGGGGTTCCGAGTGCATTTATTCGTGATGATGCTTTACTTATCCTTCACCGTTTCTTGTCTTGCATGGTAACTGCTAAGAAGGAACACAGTAAAGTTAATGCTGTTGAGATTTATTTGCTTACTTGCGCTCGAGATAATGTGCGTGTTTGTTTAGCCCCATTTATTTGGGCTCAGTTGGCTAATGTGCAAAATAAGAGGGGAGCACACCCAACTTTAAGTTATATTGCCACAGGTTTAGCGCGCCACTTCGAAGTTGACATCACGCAGTGTGAAGGGCTAACCCCGAGCCAAGAGATCACCCCTACCGACTTCATCAAAGCTCATCTTATGATTAGCCCGACTGAGTTCAATCATGTGCAAGAGCGCCCTTCGGTGAAAGCTCATTACAGAAATCTTAGACAACGAGGGATTGTACACGAGGAGGAGCAAGCCTACGAGGCCGGAGGTGATGATGAAGAAGGAGGTGGTGATGAGCAAGAGCAGCAACAAGAGCACCAAGAGGAGCACCAAGAGGTCCCAGCCGATGACGACCTCCTAGCTCACCACTACCATCGCCGCGATCGTGTTCGAGGCCGTCGAGCCATGGAGGCCGAGACTCCCCCGTATTGGGCTGAGTTTCGGGACAATTTTACACACTTTCAACAAGGTGTGTTTGATCGTTTCGACTCATTGACTACCCAAATGACGGGCTTGTCTACCCAAGTGTCGGGCTTGGATAGGAGGGTGTCCAACATCGAGAGCCACTTGATACGATACACTGATTTCTCGATTGGCTCTACCTCCGCTCCTCCGGACCCGAACGATCCTCGCTATTGGTCTCCTCTCGATCCCCGAAGGAATGACCCACGGTTCGGAGGTCCTTTCAACTGAATTTAGCCTTGTTTTTGTGTCTTTTCATTTGGTTTTATGTCTTTTATTTTGTTCTCTTTATTTTGTTCAGTTTTACGCTTTTGTGTTTTGTTTTGTGTTTGTTTTGTAGGTGTTACTTGGAGTCTCTCGGGATTGCAAGTGTTTTGGTTGGCTTCTTGCGATAAGTTTCTCCTATCCCTTCTCTATTTTATTTTCTCGCAATGAGGGCATTGCTAGATTTTAAGTGTGGGGGAGGGGGGGGTTGAAACTTTTGGCATGAAGTGTTTGAGTCTTGATCGAGTCTTACTTGGTTTGATTGAGTCTAGTTGATCGAGTCTTCATGTTCCCTCACTTAGGAATTTGTTTGATTTTGAGCCCTATAAGCATGTAACTTGGGATCAATGTGAATGATTCAACGATGGAATCTTTAGTTGTTGGAATTGATTTGAGTATAAATTAGGTTGGTTTAATCTTGAGTTGTTGTTGATTATGATTCGATGAGTTGTGGGGCACGAATTGATATGAGTATTGAGGAAAATGATTTATGATTTTTGGTTGAGTGATAAATCTAGATTGTTGCGACTTGGATTGCTAGTTTACTTTCCCCTTAGAAAAAAGAAAAAAAAAGTTGTGTTTATGTGAATAAAAGAGTTGATAGGATTCTGCTCCTCTTACTTGTAACGTATGAAAATACTAGAGTAATGAGCATGGGAAACCACATGAAAAGGCTTCGAGAGACCCTCGAATGATCACATTTCATGAACTATGTCCTAGATGATACTCGTGTAGATTAGAATAATGTGTTCGTAGGCATTCTACCCCTCTTGACAATGGGTACGAGAAACCGCACTAGGAGGCTCGATGTGACCCATCGATGATTAAACCTAGTGAATTATGTGCCGAAAACGTTGATGTGTTAAAAAAAAAAAAAAAAAAAAAAAAAAAAAAAAGAGTTGTTTATGTGTTGAATAAAAAGGGGAAGTAGGCTAGACGTCTAAAGTTGTGGTGATCTAGATATTTGTGAGATGTGTGTATCATTGCTTTTCCTCTTGCTTGGGTTGATTTATAAGCCACATAGCTCGTTGATGATGATTGATCGTAACTTGGGATTAAAGTGACCTCGTTTGAGTTTGTCGATTCCGGTGATTAAATTTTTTATGATTTGAATTGTTTGGATTGAATCTAAGTTGTATGTTTATATTGCTTGAGGACAAGCAAAGGTCTAAGTGTGGGGGATTTTGATTGGTGTTTAGATGTTAGGATTTTCGTAGTGTTTTCGAGTCCGTTTTCGTAATGTTTTCGTGTCTTTGTGTGTGTTTTTTGCTATGATTTGGTTGTTTGGAGTTTTTGGTATTTGTAGGGGTTTATGGATGAAAAGGAGCAGAAACGGAACGAAAAAGGAGGAAAAGACGATGTTCGGACGTCGGAGGGCAGTTTGAGGATCTGGACGCCGTCCAAACTCATCTAAACGCCGTCCACCGGCACGTCCAAGAAGGCTGGACGGGCGTCCAGCGTGTTTCAGCCAAGTTATGCAGTTTCAAGAACTGGACGCCGTCCAGTTTGAGTTGGACGCCGTCCAACTCCGGCGGCCAGGCTGTTTTTCCTTATTTATCTAGGTTTTTACCTAGTATATATATTACATCCTTGTGCACAAATTTTAGACATCTTTTATCATCTTTTAGCTTTAGTTTCTCGCACTTAAATACTCTAGATTAGTTTTACTTTCTTTCGATTTCTAGTTTAAAGTTTATATTCGTTTTTCTCAAGTTTCAATTCTCTCGTTTTTTAAAGCTTTCAAAGTTAGATTTATTTTCCTTTAATAATTTTCAGATTTCATATATTATGTCTAAGGTAGTTTATGCTTTCTTCGTTGCTTCCTTTATTGCTTTCTTTCGATTCTTGCCTAGGTAGATTAATCGTTTCACTTTAGTTTAATTCTTAGATTTATTTGCTTGTTCTTAGATTAGATATTTACTTGCTTTTATTTATTGCTTTGATTTATTTTATTTGCCTAGGATTTAAAACAAAAACCCAAAAATCTTATTTACTTGCTTTCCTAGATTTAGGCTAGATTAGGATTTACTACATAATTAATTGCCCTGTTAAGTTTTCCTTGAGATTCGATACATAGGTTTTACTTGCTAGTGCTACGATAGGATTTCGTTCTATTGCGAACACTTTTTGGTGAAACAATTATGTTGTGTAGCCTGCAAGTGATTGTTGGTTTGTTTGAGATGCCTAGTATTGTTCGTGGATGATGATTCGAGTTTCAACTTGCATAATATTTTGTTCTTATTTCTAAGCCTAGGAACCCTTTAGATCCCACTGAATATTTACTGGTCCCTAGCCCCATTACAACCAAAAGAGAAAGTCCTTCTTGAGTTACTAATTGGCCACTACATATTGTGATTGCGTGAAGTTTGTTTACAAGTGAATTACCTGACTGGAATGATGAAAGTGAGTGAATGAGTGTACCTTTGAGAGTTGTTTGATTCCTGCTGATTTTGATCAAGTTGACAATAAAGAGCCTTTATTCGATAATCTTAAATTGTCAATTGAAGGATGATATTCACGTTGTAAGTCTCTTGATCTTAACATGAGAGGGAAAGGTTGTGGATAGATGCAGTTGGTATTACTTGGTTGTTTGGTGTCGAGTCAGTTCGTGTCTCATTTCTTTATCTCCACATATTCTTCTTTTCATTTTTATTGAGTCTGTTTGTTATTCTTCACTTCATACTTGAGGGCAAGTATGATTCAAGTGTGAGGATGTTTGATGTGTCTTGTTAATATTGTATTTATGTGGTTATGTGTATAGTTTTATTAGGTGTGATTTGCAATTTATGTGTGCTTTTTGTGTAGGAATGCGGAAGTGTCGAAGAAGGATGAGCTTGGAGAGAAGTCATAGATTATTTGGGATAATTTTTCAAATACGAGAAGAATCGAGGAGTCAAGAATCAAGCAAGGGACTTATTTATATTAGGATTTTATATAATAATTATTATTAGTATTAGTATTATTATTAGTTTAGTTTTCGTATTTTCCTGGGCAGTAAAGAATTTTAAAAAAAAAAAGTCAAACTCAAAAACCGCACACAGGGAGTTTAGTCAGTTTAGGACGGGAGTTTCTTTTTCTTCTTCCTGCGTTCGAACAACAGTAGAGACGGGGAGGAGAGCGACCAACCTGTTGTTTTGGAGTTCTCTGCAATTGTGAATTTTTAAGTACTTTGTTTTCTTGGAGTTGTATTGAAGGGAGAATTCTGTCCCGTAAGCTTGTGTTTTGATAGTAAATTTCTCTTAGTAATTCCTTTCGTATTTGTTCGTTTGAATTATTCATTGCTTTATTTCGTATTGTTCTAATTTGTTAATATGAGTAGCTAGATTTTATTCGGCAAGAATAACGAATCACTATGCTAAATCTCTGTGAGACCGAATCGTTTTTATAATTTATTTCTGTGGGTTCCGAGTTATTCCTTATTCGTAGTGTTTATTTCCGATTTGTTTAAACCTGATCAACTTAGATATAATCGGGATACAGTCAATTAGTTCCCCCAATCCGTAATTGTTGTAATAGGGTTAATTAGTGACAAAGTTATCGTATGAGTAGTAGGAATAATTTGGTAGACAAGTTACTACTTGCGTTCTTGGGTAATTTGTCTAATTTCGGGTTCCTTCTTGTTTAATGCTATCGAAAACACAAAATCTAGAACTGGCGTTACCAACTAGGTTGTGTTTTGATAAGAGAAATAGCTAGTTCAGCGTCTCTTGCTAGCTATCAATGAAGTACGTAGGAACTGGGGTACGTCCGTTGCATTTACGGTATCCTATAACTGAATGATCCATATGAGTTAATTTATCTTTGCGTCGATGATCAGAGCCATTAGACTAGTGAGAAGTTATTCTATGCCGGATTGTTTTTATTATCGATTATATCTCCTTTAGCAGTATTTATTTCTGTGCTTTCGTAGTTGTTAATTCCATACTCACACTTTAAGGCGTGGTGGCTACACCGAAATCGATCTTTAGGAAAATTAAGTTGATTACTCCGTTCTCTGTGGTTCGACCCTGCTTATCGCTTTACTAATTGTAGTTCTTAGCAGGTTGCAGGAATTAATTGGTGAAAACGACGTTCACTAGTAGATTCTTTGGAAATGGCGGAACAAGGTCTTGTTTCAACAAGATGGTTGGAGTAAGGAAAAGAGAAGATTAAGACTTAGGAGTTGTTAAGTTACTTGTCATTTAAAGAAATCCTAGTTTATAAGTCTTTAGGATCGAATGCTAGATCCTATAACTCAATTTTGTTGTATTGTCTCCTCTCTTATTTTTGTTATTTTGTGGGTATTGCGCATAGTATATACCCAATTAAAAAAAAATAGTATTTAATTTTAATTTTATTAGGTAAAACGTGGTTGATAAATTAAAACATGTGGTATAGATTTTTTTTTTCTAGTTTTCTGTCATAAATTTTATTTTGTTTTATTATAATACTTCATTTTTAATTTTTACAAACATATTATAAAACTAATAAAAATAATTATTTGGTACACGATTATAGAATTGGAGACTGATGAATCTTCGATTTGCGGCCCAAATGTATATACGATTTATGTGCGGAATTTAAAGAGAGACAAAGGATTTACGTGGTTCGATCGAATTGATCTACGTCCACGGGGAGGAAAATATGTATCTTGTATTCAAAATAGCATGAGTAAGTACAATACGATCAGTTCTCATATTTATAGACAAAGGGGGCGACAGTTGTGAAGGAGAGACCGTGGAGGTATGGGTAGTTTTCCCAGCTCCGGTTTCTTCTCCATCAACCCACGTTCTGGGTTTAGGGCTCAACTCCCTGGGCCCGTATTTGATGTGGACTGGGCTTGCCGATCTGGGCCAAATTGGGCCTACACCGATCTGGGCTTGACGACCTGGGCCTGCTACTAGGTTTTGGGCCTTTGGGCCTAGGGAGATGGGCCATTTCCTATCACATCCCCCCCCCCCCCCCCCCCCCCCCCCCCCCCCCCCGCGCCCTAAAAAAAGCGTGAGGTGATGGAGTTAATGAGTGGCTGTTGTACTCGGCGTGGCGTACCTCCGAACTGTGAGGAAATCCGAACCGAACTGACGTATCCCCTTTGAAATATGTGAGGATTTCCGAACCGAACTGAAGTATCCCCTCTGAAATATGTCAGGAAGCTCGAACCGAACTGACGTATCCCCTCTGAAATATGTCAGGAAGCTCGAACCGAACTGACGTATCCCCTCTGAAATATGTGAGGAAGCTCGAACCGAACTGACGTATCCCCTCTGAAATATGTGAGGAAGCTCGAACCGAACTGACGTATCCCCTCTGAAATATGTGAGGAAGCTCGAACCGAACTGACGTATCCCCTCTGATTTTTGGTGCTTGGAGTTCGGGCAAACCCGAGCTCGTCTCCCGCCCAAAGTTAAAGTTGTCAGCCGCATTTAATGCGACGTTTGGGTTACCGATAAAGCGTCGATTGGACAGGTTCGAAACGTCGTCGCATTGAATGGCGTATTCAATACGCGTTAATTTCTTCCCTCAATGCCTTACGATTGTGAAAACTATCATTCATTGTTTTCATTTGTACAAAACGAAACCCTAATTCTGCAAATCCACTTCACTGTTCATCTTCATCAACTTGATATTTCTCGTATTCGCCAAGAACTAAGAGTAAGTTATGTCTTCCTCGATGTCGATTTCAACTTCTCTTTCTGATTCTTCTGTCGGGGGTGATCATTCCCCAGTATATTCACATTCTCCGGCGGCGACAGAAGAAGTCGCCTCCGCTTCTTCATCTAGTTCTATTCCGATTAGTTTCCCCGAAGATATGCGTGCTTGCGTTCGTTCCGATCGCGAGGAGCCGTATGGGCATGTGGTTGAGTTTCCCGAGAGTTCCGGGGTAGTTGGGAGTGTGGGTTGTCTCGAATCGATAGTTTCTACTTCCACCCTGTACCGAATCGCCGTTAAATTCAAATTCCCCCCTTCTGCCCTTCTTCTCCGGCCGAATGCTTACGATAGGGCTTACCGTCCCCCTCGGGGATTTGTAACCGTCTACGTGGACCAGTTTGAGGCTGGTCTGCGCGTTCCGTTTCCGGCTATTTACGCCGATATCCATCAATTCTTTGATCTGTCCCCCGCCCAGATATCCCCGAACAGCATAAGCCAAATAACTGGTTTGGGGATTGCTTGTTCGCGGCTGGGGATTCCCTATTCGGTTGAGACCGTGGGTAGGATGGTGTCCTTTAAGTCTAGGACTGAGGGGTGGTATTACTCCTCGTACCGTTGTAAAGGATTTTCCGTCAAGGTCCCCTCTAAAGTTCAAGACTGGCAGAATTTTTTTTTTTTCTGCCAGTTCGAGGGTGCCACCGAGGTCGGGTGGCACTCAGGTTCCGTTAAACTTATGCCGAAGCCGAAAAGCTTTGACAAAGTGGCAAAGCGTTTTGCCAGTTTGGGCACTATGCCGATGTCCCTGGCCGCTCTCGCGACTGCAGTACCGAGCCCCGATGAACCTTCCACTTCGGTGGATCCGGGGAGGGGTGAGGTCCCCTTCACTAGATTTTTTTTTTTTTTTTTTTTTTTGAGTTCGGTCTAACCTTCTTCTTTGCTTTTCAGTGGACATTTTGAGAGGCAAAAAATTGCCTGGCCAGAAGAGGAAGGGTGGTGCTACCAGCTCTCCTTCCGAGCCGAAAAGGCAGGCGACTGAGTCTTCCGAGCAGACTCGGTCCGGTATTCCTACTCCCCGATCTCGGGGTACTGCTGCGGTCGCCGCTGAAGAAATCGCTGAGGCGGCTGCGGGTAAACTGGTGGTGGGTTCGGCCTCGTCCGAACCCGATCTCGCGATAACCGAGGTCAGGAAGCCCACCCCTGTGTTCCCAGTGGTAAATTCTAGCCTCTCAATTCCTCGATTTTTTTTTTTTTTTTTTTTTTTTTTTTTTTTTTTTTTTTTTTTACTGCTTGCACTGACATTAGTAATGTCTGCAGGATGTGGAGCCTACTCTTGACGATTATGACCGTCTACACGACGCGGTTAGAAGTCTTCTAAGGCTCGGTGTCCAAATACCAGCGGATTGTGGAGAAAAACAAAGTCTTGGCCAGTGATAAGGCCAAGATTACCAAAGAATTTGCCGGTGCTGCTGCTCGGGAAGCCGGTCTGAAAGAGCAGCTTGATGCCGTATCTGCCGAGCTCTCTGTCGTTAAGGAGAAAGCGGCGAAGAGCGAGGAGGAGGCTGCGGTTGCCCGAGCTCGCGAAGCAGAGATTGCTGCCGCCCAGGGTAGTGTTTTCCATGCCCTTGCTGAAAGAATAATATACAGCAAGGGTTTTGGTAAACTGGTGTCCTCGCTGACCAAATCCATGGAGAAGAGGGCGGTGGCCGGAGTGCTGGATCGGGTCGCTGCCGATTTCCCCACACTTGATAAGGGGAAGTACGGATACGAGCCGATCGAAGACGAGGAACTGCTGCGCGTGTATTTTCGCCAGCTTTTGAAGAAGGCCTCACCCTTTCCCGTGGTGGGGCATTTGGCGGAAGGGCAGGCGTTGTGGTCGGCTGCCGATGTGGAGGCTTGCCAGTTCGACAGAGATGTCGATTTTGAGGAATTGTGCATCCCGTTCCGCGATGAACTGGCAAGTCGCCCACTCTCCCCAAATACGCCTCCTCCTGCAGTAGATGAAGGCGACGACCTCGATGGGGCAGATGCCGATGTGGAGGGAACCGCCGGAGTGCCGCCAACAAACACCGAGGCCAATGCTTCTGGCGGGGTCAGTTGATCCCCTTGTTAAAATTTTCTCTTTCATTTTTCTAATTTCCCGTACTGGAACTGTAAAATGTACTTATTTTCCCATCAATGAAAGCTCGGTTCTATTGCTTATATCTGCCCCTTTTATTTCTGTAGAATCCATCCGATCCTGACGTAACTCTGTATCTGAATGAAATTAAAAATCTGAAAATTCTGCTTGACGTCAAAGACGGTGAGATCGGACGGCTCGACAAACGCGCCGAACACCTTCAAAATGAGTTCGACGCTAAATATAAAGCGCTGCAGGTTAAGGCCGATGCGAATAAAGCTCGCTATCTTCAGTTGAAAGAGGATTATGCAGACGCCGAGAAGATAGCAGCCGAACACACCGAGTATGAAAGAGTTATCCATGAGCTCGGTGGCAAGACGATCTCCGAAGTCGAAGCTGAGGCTTTAGAGGCTGTGCGGGGGGTGGTGCGGGAGGTCAAGAATCGTGGCTCGGACTCCTGGGAAGTTGCTGACTATATATCCGAGCTGCGATACCTGACGAACTTGTTCCCGTTAGTGCTGTCTCGTCACTCAATAATGAAAAAGTGGCTTGATCGGTATCCTGACGTGCAGCCTTCTAAACAACATGCTTCTCGGTTCCGCGCTTTGAGTCCCACAGTTCCATCCCGCTTGGTTAAGGATCGGCTGGACATGCTTATGCCTGCCCAGAACCGCAGACCGATCCCGAACCGAGGTGATGGGAATTACCGAGCTCCTATAGTTCCTCGAGGTCGGAGTTCCGCAAGAGTAGTGTCAAGCCGAACTGGGGGGTCAGGCCAAGGTGGCAGTGGGCGCGGCGGTGGGCGCAGTTCGGGGCAAAGCTCCCGTCAGAAGGAAAATGTAGATATTGATTTTTTGTTGAACCCACCAACTAGTGGTTGGGCTAGTTACTTTAACTGTAGCAAGAGGCCGGACGAGGGCGGTCCCTCTAATACATAACTTGTAAAACCCTGCAAAATAATAAATATTTTTTTGGATACATCTTGTGTTAATGTAATTGTTGGCTTATTGCCTGTTTGAATTGGCATTTCTGCTCTATTCGTTTCCGAACTGACTCATAGGTCATTATTCGAATCTTCCGAAGTGGCTTGGGAGCCTGACTTTGGCTTCCGCCGTGACACTTGGGTCTTCCCTCGGTTTCGGGACGGCATATCACCTATTATCCACGGCCGAGGTGACACTTGGGTCTAGTCGGGTTCCTGTTCTGCCGACTAAGTCGGTAGGGGTGGTCCCCTGGTTCGTACGATTGTTTTTATTTTATTAACACGTGTCCTCGTCAGGATAGTGTTCGAGGTGGAGGTATCATGCATATAAGTGGAGTAATGCGAAATAATGTGAACACAATGAAATATAAAGAAATAAGATCTCAAACTTTCATTACTTAAAATAATTTTTGGAAAACAAGACTGGACTGAATAAGACCGAACTGACAAAAGACTGAACTGACAAAAGACTGAACTGACAGAACTACCCTACATGATACTCCACATCTATGCATAATACCTCTTCAGATGGATTACATTCCAAGGCCGCTGTATGGGCTCCCCGGACAGAGTGGAAAGCCTATAGGCGCCTTTACCAAGGACCTCGTCTACTCGGTATGGGCCTTCCCATGTGGCCTCCAGCTTGCCGAGCTTACAAGCCTTGCTGACCTCATTGTTTCGGAGAACTAGGTCTCCTACGCAATACTGCCGGTCTCGAACTCGCCGATTGTAATATCGGGCTATGAGTTGTTTGTATCTGGCCTCTTTGATATAAGCTGTATCCCGCTTTTCTTCCAATAGATCGAGATCCGCACGCCGGTTCTCGTCATTCACTTCAGCTACAAAATGAGTCGTGCGCGGACTGGGGAGTCCGATTTCGACCGGGATTACCGCTTCTGTTCCGTACGCTAGACTGTACGGTGTTTCGCCATTCGCTGTTCGCGGCATTGTTCTGTAGGACCATAGAACATTTGGAAGGTTTTCCACCCATAACCCTTTGGCTGTCTCCAACCGAGTCTTGAGGCCTTTGACGAGAGTTCGATTCGTCACTTCGGCTTGACCATTTGCCTGAGGGTGAGCTACCGATGTGAAGTGCTGCTGAATTTGCAGCTCATCACACCACTCTCTAAAAACCCTGTCTGTGAACTGGGTCCCGTTATCAGATACTAGGAAATGAGGTATGCCAAATCGGCATACTATGTTCTTCCAGACAAAGTTCCGGGCGTTCTTGTTTGTGATCGCAGATAGGGGCTCTGCTTCCACCCATTTCGTAAAGTAATCAATTGCAACTATGAGGTGTCGCAACTGACCTGGTGCTTTATCGAATGGGCCTACTATATCTATCCCCCACTGTGCGAACGGCCAAGGACTCTGCATCGCGGTCAGCTCGGTCTGTGGCAGCCTAGTCACATTTGCGTGTAACTGGCACTTCTCGCACCTCTGCACGAGTTCGGTGCAATCCTTGAGCATGGAGGGCCAAAAGTATCCCCATCTCATAATTTTCTTGGCCAAAGCCCGAGGTCCGATGTGGCTTCCACATGACCCTTCGTGCATTTCTCGCATGACGTAGTCTGCCGAGATCGGTCCGACTCACTTGAGTAAGGGTTGGAGGTACGATTTCTTGTAAAGGACATTGTCCAGAACGGCATACCTCAATGACTTCGACAATATCCTTCTAGCCTCCGTTTTATCTTCGGGCAACTCCCCTCTCGCCAGATAGGCAAGAATGGGCGTCATCCACATTGGCTGTGACTCATCATCTAGATCGTTGACCTCGGCTTCGTCTATGCTTCTATGTTGTACATCTTCCACTGGTGAAGTGCCAGGTGCTGCTGCCAATTTGCTGAGAACGTCAGCCCGGGAATTCTGAGTCCGGGGGATGCGCTCGAGCTGGAAGTATTTGAAAACCCTCTGCATGCCTCGTGCCTTAGCTAAATACTTCTTCATTCTTTCTCCTTTGGCCTCGTACTTTCCTAGCATATGATTCACGACCACCTGGGAGTCACTGTGTACTTTTATGGCCGTGACCTTCAGATCCGTGGCTATTCGGAGTCCGGCTAGCAGCGCTTCGTACTCTACCTCGTTGTTGGTAGTCGCAAACTGAAAGCGAAGTGAGTAGGTGAGCTCTTTCTTTTCCGGGCTGACAAGGAGAATTCCTGCTCCGCTTCCCGTCTTTCCGGAAGCCCCATCCACGTACATATGCCAACAGTCTTGAGGCTCCACCGCCGTTGTACGAACTGGCTCTGGTATCGGGGACCAAAAAATCCGCTAAGGCTTGCCCTTTGATGGCCTGGCGGGGGACATAAGAGATATCATGCTCTCCCAATTCTATGGCCCACTTCGCTATTCGTCCTGATGCCTCAGGCTTCGTCAACACCTGCCGAAGTGGGGAGTCTGTTCGGACTTGGATGGAGTGCTGTGAAAATATGGGCGTAATCGCCGAGCAGCATTGACAAGTGCTAAGGCTAGCTTCTCCAACGGCTGATATCTCACTTCGGGCCCCTTTAGTGACCGGCTTATGAAATAGACCGGCAACTGGCGACCCGCCTCTTCTCGTACAAGCACCGCACTGATGGCTTCCTCCGAGGTAGCCAGATACAAATACAGCACTTCTCCCTCTTTTGGCACTGACAAGGTTGGCAGATTATTGAGGTAATCTTTTAGTTGGCCGAGTGCGAGATGGTGTTCCGAACTCCAGTTGAATTCGGGCGCCTTTTTCAAAATCTTGAAAAAGGGCAACTGCTTCTCTGCGGCCTTGGATAGGAACCTGCTCAGTGCGGCAAGACACCCAGTAAGTCTGTGCACATCGTTGATCGTCTTCGGATCCTTCATTTCCAGCACGGCCTTAACTTTTGATGGTTTGCCCTCAACCCTTCTTGGGAAATCCAGCAACCTAAAAACTTTCCCGAGGTCGCAGCAAAGGTGCATTTTTGGGGATTAAGTTTCAGGTTGACCTTGCGGAGAATGGAGAGCACAGTTCGGAGATCGGCAACACTTGTGCTCTCTTCCTTACTTTTTACCACGATGTCGTCGACATAAACTTCTACCTCCTTTCCAATGTGTTCTTTAAATATCTTGTCTACCATTCTTTGGTAGGTAGCTCCTGCATTCTTTAGTCCGAACGGCATTTTGCGGTAGGCAAAGACACCGAAGTCCGTAATGAATGTTGTTTTAGCCGCGTCCTCAGCATCCATTAGGACTTGGTGGTATCCCTTGTACAAATCAAGGAAACTGAATATCCTATGACCGACCAGCGAGTCCACCTTTTTGTCGATGTCGGGCAAAGGGTAACAGTCCTTAGGGCAGTGCTTGTTGAGATCGGTATAATCGACGCACATGCGCCATCCTCCCCCAGCCTTTTTGACCATTACCAGGTTTGCTATCCAGGTCGGGTAAGTGACTTCGAATAGAATCCCGACGTCTAGCAGTTGGGTCACTTCGGTCTTTATAACCTGATTTCGCTCTGCTGCAAAGGAGCGTTGTTTCTGTCTTACCGGCCTGACCTCGGGGTCGATCTTGAGCCGATGTGTAATTAGCTCAGGCGATACTCCTGTCATGTCTAACGGGGACCATGCAAAGACGTCTCTATACTCCTTTAGAAGCCGAATAACCTGTTCGCGAAGGTGAGGGTGTTCGGTCAATCCAACTTTGACGACCTTAGCGAGGTCGTCCTCATACAAAGCCACCTCTCTCTCTTCGGCAGACGACGCCCTCTTCGGCTCCTCGGAGTTCGGTAATTGCTATGCTTGGGGCAGTTCGGGCGGTGCCCCTAGCCCCTTAAGCGCCACATGCAGGCACTCCCTTGCCATCTTCTGATCGCCATGGATCACGGCTATCCCTCCCTGAGTTGGGATCTTCACAGCTAGATGGTACGTGGAGCAGATCGCTCTCACCGTATTCATCCAAGTACGACCTAGGATTATGTTGTACGGGGATTTGGCTTCCACCACCATGAACTCAGTCATATTGGTGGTGCTCCTCGGCCCTTTCCCTACTGTGACTGGCAGCTCGATCGTCCTCAGGGGATGGGTTTCTTCCTGTGCGAAACTTCGCAATGGCTGTGGTTGGTTTGATCTTCGACTTCTCCAGCTCCATGTTATCAAAGCAATGTTTGAACATGATATTCACCGATGCCCCAGTATCGATGTGAATTCTCTTGATTAGCATGTTAGCCACCACAGCCTCAACCACAATGGCATCGGAGTGCGGCACCATGGGGGGCACCGGGTCCTCGGCCGAGAAGGTCACGGCTTCCTCCTTCTTGAACCTCTTGTTAGCGGGTTCTCTGCTCGGCAAGTTCCGAGCTCCTTTCTTAAGGGATGATTTAGTCTGTCCTTTGGCGAGAGCGGAGATCGTAGCGACTACCCCATCGTATTGGTAATCTCCGTCCTCATCGGCATCATCCTCATTGTGCTTTGCTTTTTTCTCAGCCTCCGTGCTGCAACTTCCTCCTCTATACTGTCTTTTCTTCTTTTGACTTCGGGGGGCATCCACTTGATTGACCCCCGTGCACCGATCTTGATACTTTTTAAGCTGACCATTGCGAACTAGGCTCTCGATATCCTGAGCCAAGTTCCTGCAGTCCTCCGTCTCATGTCCGTAGTCTTCGTGAAATTGGCAATACTTGTTCTTTGACCTCGGCTTCCCGTCCTCCCGCATCGGCCTTGGTCTCTCGAATAGGTTAGCATGCAGCTCGAGGATCTCGGTCCTCGGTTTGTTCAACGGAGTGAACTGTGGAGCTGACCGTTGTGCGGACTGGGACGTGGGCAGACCTCGCTGTGCTGGATTCTGCCGAGGCCCGAGACGAGACTCAATCGTACCTCGCTGAATCCGCTCCATTACCCCTTTTCGGGGTGCATCATCTTTCCTCTTTGAGGTTTCTCCGCGGTCTACTTCCTTTCGGCGTCTGGTCGCCTCCTCTATCTTGGCAAACTTATCTGCTATAGCCCACAGTTCGGTAGTAGTCTGTGGTTCCTTTGCCAGAATCTCTCTGTAGAGATGGTCCGAGCTGATGGCATTTTGGAATGCCGAAATGATGAGGAGATCGCTAGTACACCGAGTTGACAAGCACTCCCTATCAAACCGAGTCATGAAATCTTGCAGCGATTCACCCCGGCTCTGCTTCACGGTCAGTAGATGGGCCGGAGTATGCCGCACTTCGGCACGCTGGGAAAAACTCCTAGCGAACACATTCATCAGATCGGAATATGATCTGATCGACCCGGGAGGCAGACTGTCGAACCACTCTCGTGCATTATCGATTAGCAGTTCGGGGAATAGCTTGCACATGTGAACACTCCCCAAATTTTGGTTCAGCATGCTGTACTTAAACTGGCTAAGGAAATTACTTGGGTTTCCGATTCCATTGTACGCCTTAATCTTTGGCACTGTGTACCCAAAGGGCATAGGTGTGTTGAGGATCTCCTCCGAGAGCGGACTGATGATCCTGCCGAGCGCGTCAAAAATCTGCGCTCCCCCGGCTAGATGCCCTTGGTGAGGCGCGTTGTAGGGTGGAGCAGCGGCGTAGTTCGGCTGGACCAAATGGGAGTTCGGCTGCTGGCTTCCCTGGGTCTGTCCTCGGACTTGCTGGAGATAGTGCCGCAAATCCTGTCCTCCGGGTCTCTGGGGGATTCCTTGGCCAAACTGAGGGGCTCCCTGTCCGAACTGAGGGACTCCTTGTCCGAACTGGGGGGCTCCTTGCGCACCGGTGTACTGATTGAGGAACTCACGCCCTGGTGTCGTGGTGAGATAATTCCTTAACAACTCCTCGATCCCAGGCGGCGGAGGCGGCGGTGGGGCTGCCGAGTTCGGCTGTATGACCGGGGAGAGACGAGCAGCCAAGCTCGGTCGGATGGCTGGAGATAAGCGTAGGGTTGCTTCCGGACCAAACAGTTCACGCTCCCGATTAGCTGTGAGATTCTCCACATGACCCTCCGGCGTCGGGTGAGCCTGTGGTCCTATACGCGAACTCACGGGAGCTCGGTGCGGCTGGGCTGTCTGCGAAGATGGTTGTGCTGCCATGCTAACAGCAGCGTCCGGTTGACCGGAATTTGGGATCTCCGGGATCTCTCCAGTTCCAGTCTGGTTATCCTCAGGGATGTTGTGCGGTTGCTCCGTTTCCACCGTTGAGACCGGTTCTTCAGGTTGTCGTCGGCGACTCCGTCGACGGCGAGGGGTTCCCAGCAATGTCGCCGTTCCGTGCGGCATAGTTGGTGATTTTGAGCAGCAAAAATCGAAAAATTCAAGCACAAATGATTCCCACAGACGGCGCCAGTGATGAATCTTCGATTTGCGGCCCAAATGTATATACGATTTATGTGCGGAATTTAAAGAGAGATAAAGGATTTACGTGGTTCGATCGAATTGATCTACGTCCACGGGGAGGAAAATATGTATCTTGTATTCAAAATAGCATGAGTAAGTACAATACGATCAGTTCTCATATTTATAGACAAAGGGGGCGACAGTTGTGAAGGAGAGAACGTGGAGGTATGGGTAGTTTTCCCAGCTCCGGTTTCTTCTCCATCAACCCACGTTCTGGGTTTAGGGCTCAACTCCCTGGGCCCGTATTTGATGTGGACTGGGCTTGCCGATCTGGGCCAATTGGGCCTACACCGATCTGGGCTTGACGAACTGGGCCTGCTACTAGGTTTTGGGCCTTTGGGCCTAGGGAGATGGGTCATTTCCTATCAGAGACGTAGGGTCTCATTCCATAATGTTACTCCCTTCACACCCCTAGTCCATGTCTTTATTTTTTTTTTCAGTTGTCCCTTATGTATGTATTTCAGCTATTTTAAGACTTGAGCTCCAAAAGAACTTTACATATTCACCCTCAACTTAGACACAACTTTTAAAAGTGAGACTCAAACTCCACGTAACATACTATAAAAGGTGATACACAAACTTCACTGTAACCACATCATTACAAAAATTAAAAAAATGTGTCGTATCCTATGAAGCACGAACTTGCAAATTCGATCATGTAACAACCTCAACCTCCCAAACAACGTGATCCATGTAGCTTCATAGTAATTAATACTGCTCTTGGTAATGGTAAGAAAGCTTCTAGTCTCATACCTTATTCTATTTTAAAACAATTATAATTAGGTTAATTGAAACCCACTCACATGTGTTTACAGCTTGCAAGCTAATAGATCTGTTAGATATCTTAGAGATGTTATTGATGATATTCTAGTTTATGTGAGTAGATTGAATATTTTCAATTGATTTTGTTATTTTTGGAAATAGCAGATGTGCATGAGAACGGGGTAAGACACATACTTTTCCCGGATGGGATCCTCTGTCCCCAAATTGGTGTACCAATGGTGTACCAATATAAAATTAGGAAGTTTTGATATACACTGATAACCAAAATTAAAATGACAACTAAGAGAGAGAATTCAAAACTTCCTAATTTGACGTATAGTACACCATTGGTACACCAATTTGGGGACAGAGGATCTCATCCGTACTTTTCCTAGGAAGACCATTACACTTTGATTAATGTCAAAATGACACTATTAAAATCTCGATTTTAGGCAGTGTTCTAAAAGATGCCGCCTAGGTCCGCCTAGGTGCTAGTCAGTATCTCGCCGTCCGACTAATATATAATCCGCCTAGGCTCTATGCGATACACAATGAGCTGATCTTGAAGCTTAATGAATAGTCTATATGTTTTAATTAATCTACGTTTAGGCAAACTATGCTACTCTATGCATGATTTTTAGATTTATAATAATAAAATTAACTATCAGTTGTCATAGTAGGCGTATTTATTATGAATTTGGCAATAATATTATAAGAATAGTAAAAATAAGCAGTATAGTTCGAATCCGCCTAGGCCCCGCCTAGGCTCCCGCCTAGCCGCCTAGGCGCTAGTCACCCCTCCACCGCCCGATTAGCGCCTAACGCTTTTTAGAACATTGATTTTAGGTGAAGATGTGTAGTATTTTGTACTTAATAGTTGCGATTAGTGCATTTTGTCCGATAGTGTAAATTGCATACGTTACACAATAACACTTTTTGTAAAAGGCAAATTTGCTGTAAATACACAAACTATGCAAAAAATTTGATTTTTCCCATAATCTTTCAAAATGTGTTCAAAATAAATAAACTATCTCTAATTTTGGAATTTTCCCGAAAATCCATTTTCAACAAAATTAATGTTGATGTGGCACTGATGGATGCTGATATGGAATATTTCTTTCTCCACTTTTGAAACGACGCGTTAACATATTGTAATTCTGCAATTTATCATTTCACTTTTGATTTTATTTTGTGATTTTGAAAAGCTGAATTAAGTATCAGAATTATGATATTTTGATAAATAGATGTAAGATTGTGTCTGTTAAACCTTATCTTTTGGTGATCATGTAAGTCAAATCTTGCAAACTATTTTTTTGGCAAGCTTGTAAGAGATTATCTTTGAAACTTTTCTGTTGATTTAGTTATCTATTGTCACACATCAGGGTTATAAAATGTGGAGAAAGTTGAGAAATAATTTGAAGGTTGGAGTTAATTTGTTTGATGCTCGCTAAATATGTTTTGGTAGTAATGATGCGGTCAAGTTGCGTCGTTTGAGTAGACCTAATGAAAAAATGATTATTGGCCAAGTTTGTAAAATCAATGGAAATTGACATAATGCTAGTTGAGAAGGCATGCATGACAATCAGCCAAAAATGACGGGAGTCACTCATAACGTCTTCTTCTAGGGGCCCAATAGTGAAACTTCCATGCAACTTCCCTTCCAATTTGTTAGCCTAATTATCCACTCTTCTCTGCAACTTCTCAGCAAATTCCCAACTTATCTCCTATTTTCATCAATTCATCACTATAAATATTAACATTGAAATCAAACATGAAACTATAATTACCACACTAAATATATTTAACGTCCCTTTTTATTACACCGACACCTCTAACCCTTCACAATTCATGGAACCTGTCGAATGCTTCTGCACATTTTCCCCCAAGAAGCTAAGCAAGCTAACCTTCATCAAGCCCAAACCAAAGCCTGGCTCGAGTTCCGGCTCTCCGCCAACCTCGCGATCACCCACGATCACCACCACCCCGAAGCGTAGTTCGTCGAGGGAGGAGGAGCTGCGAGAGGTCTTCCGCCGCTTCGACAGCGACGGTGACGGTAAGATATCTCCGTCCGAGCTCCGGTCGTACTTCGGGTCGGTCGGAGAATATATGTCGTACGAGGATGCCGAGGGGATCATAAGCCATCTGGATTCGGACGACGACAATCTGCTTGGTTTCGATGATTTCTTGCGGCTGATGGAGCACGGCGGCGGCGGCGGCGGCCGGGAGGAGGATCTGAGGGCGGCATTTGAGATGTTTGAATGGGAGGGTACGGGTCGGATCACGGCGAGAAGCCTGCAGCGGGTCCTGGGTCAGTTGGGGGATCCGAAATTGTATGAAGAGTGTGTGGCGATGATTCGGGTCTTTGATTCGGATGGGAAGGGGGAAATCGGGTATGAAAAGTTCCAACAAATGATGACTGCCGCCTGAAAATTTAATTGAGTAAAGAACAACGTGAAAAGTTTAAAACCCTTATTAAAAAAAACGGAGGGAGTATAAAACCTTTAGCAAATGAGTATACGTATGGAAAGTGTGAGAATCACATATTAATTGATGTTTTAATGAATTTGAGTGTGTATATATGTTTCCATATAAAACATTAATGTGTGTATAATTTCCATATAGGATGTTTTAATGAATTTGAGTGTATATATTTCACATATTAACTGATGTTTTAATGTTTTATTGTTTGGCATAAATCAAAGTGCTACTCTGGTTGGAGTATTGAGGTTACTCGTATGATCGATAGAAATTTAAATTTTTTTTGGAAATTTACTTAGAAGTTAGGGAAAATAAATAGAAAAATTATGACATGACCGGATAAGTTTAATTTATACTCTCTACATCTCGTTCTCATTAAAATAGTTTCGTAATGCTTTAGCATGAGTATTTAATTCAAAATTTGTAAACGCATAGCACCATTGGTTATAAAAATATATGAATTGTAGTAGTTTTATGGGCCGAACTTTGACTCTATAGTTATTTTATGGCTTAAACTAGAATTACAATATTGGTCGGAACTTTAACCTATGTGGCGACATTATGGCCCGAACTTTTAAATTAAGAGAGAGAGCAAAAAAAACCCCTAAATTTTGGCCCCCACAATGATTTTATGGTCTCATAATAAAAATTCAACAACGAAAACCGATATAAACACATAATGTATTATTATTTGTATAGACAATATTAAATAACAATATTTAATTAAACTCGACATTTGTAATTAAAAATTGTATATATTATTGTGTAGTGAGTAAAATTAAAACTTATTTACGTATTGAATTTTATTTTAAGGCTCTCCATTCATCCGAGAGAGATGATTAATTAAGAGTGATGGATACTGAAAGTAAAATGCACTTTTATATACACTAGCAGGGATTACGTGCGTCGCACGTATAACATGTTGTTTTTTACATGAAAATGTATATATAGTGAATACATAAAAAATATTTATCAAAGTTTATAATAATATTAATTATAAATTGTTCTATTCAAGATAATATTTAGTGAGTGAGTAGATGTATAAAAGATGAACTATATTTTCTAAATCGTATCTTTTTTCGCCCCAAAAAATTAGAATTCTACTTCCATTGTATAATCTTTAAAATCCATTCAACAAAGATCATCATTATAATTATGATTAATCAATCAAGTTAAAGATACTTAGATAAAGTAAATTGAAACATATGAAAAGGTTGCTCCATATAACATTTGTATTTCCAATGTTAATACAGTATGTGTTAAACAAAATCTCATCGAAAGAAAATCTTACTCAATATTATACATATAGTAACATAGTTGAAAATAATTAATGGATGGAGAAGTAGTAGAAAAGAATCTATACGCATATTTGAATCGAAAAATATGGTCCATGCTTAATTCTAATGTATAATAATTTGTGTGTATTTTAATGATGGTTAGAATTAGGTAAATCATGTTTGACTTTCTAATGATGTAACTTTAAAATTAATATGTGTAATTAAATAAACCATGTTTTAAATTCATATATAATTATTTTAACCGATTAAATACTTATACTTATATAATAATACGATATTACAATATTAACCTTAAATTAAATTTTAGTTTAGGGACAAAATAGGTAAACCAAAATTTGTCACACAAGACACTTTTATAATAGGTATAGATTATTATTTACTTGTATATAAAATCAGGTTATGACGATCAACATTGATTTTCCATCTTCTTTTCTATTGTATGGGCATAAAGTCACAAAAGATTCAAAGTTGAAGTGAATTTTATAACTTTTTATAAGTTCTGGCCACAAAGTCACTGTGGATGTTAAAGTTTAGGTCTATTTTTTAAAATTTTGAAACTTCAAGTAACAAAATCAGTATGAATATTAAATTTTAAGCCAATTTTAAAATTTTAAAAGTTTATGCCACAAAGTAACTATACGGTGAAGTTTGTGACACAAAATATCAATTACCTAAAGTATACTATTAACAATTGCTTCAATGAAACGGTCAGGGTAGATATGTTCAAAGGCAAGTCCTTGGAGACGTTTTGGGCGGAGAAAAGCGGACGTGGGGACTCGGGTCGGGGCGCAGCGCAATTAAGAGAGCCATTCCATTTAGGGCAAGACAAAATGGGCCGGTACCTGAAAGGAAACGAAAACGGTTAGATGGTAGTCCATGCCGTAAACGATGAGTGTCCGTCCTTGGTCTACGCGGATCAGGGGCCCAGCTAACGCGTGAAACACTCCGCCTGGGGAGTACAGTTGCAAGACCGAAACTCAAAGGAATTAATTGACGGGGGCCTGCACAAGCGGTGGAGCATGTGGTTTAATTCAATACAACGTTGATTGTTTTTACACGGGCAACTTCTCTCCTCTTTGCTCGTACCTTATCTTTTCTGCTTTAGTCCAATTTGCTCATTTAAGTTGAAAAGATTCAACGTTAGAGGAAAAGACTGCAGCAATACAAGGGCTTGTGCCAACCTACAAGAAGGGGGGATGGAGCAAAGACATCTCTTGTTCTAGGTTTGACACAACCTAAAGCAGGTGGTGGTATCGTGTTTCCTAGTGTTTTGATACACGTTGAGAAAGATCCTACTGAGATCTATTGTGATGTTGCCGATCCAATAGCTACACACCACAGGTTTTCCATAGCGATATATCACTCTTCCTCCAGTTAGGACTGGTTGAACCCACTGGCGCAACAAACTAAGATGAAATTGCTTAAATTAAATAAGAAGTTGAGTCTAGAACACATGTGTGAACGAAGACCTCTTTCTTTCCACTTCCTCTTCTGTTGGTCCTATGAAAGAAGGTCATGCCGCTTTAATCTCTGATTACCTTCTTTGTATCCAATCTCAACCCTTCTGCCTTTGGTTTTATCCATGGGACCAGTGACCCCTTAGCTACCATGTCTTTTGGCTTCCTTCTTAATGCGTATCTAGAGCAGAAAGTCGTGTTGAATAGCGCCATCACCGAGTACTGTACAAACAAGTTCAGGCATACTACTAATCTAATCGATTCTTTGGCCCATGCATGATTGAATACACCTGCGGCACACACAATAGTATGCAGGGTTTTACCACTTAGCTGCAATGGTCGTCCAGCTACACGGGTGTTGCTGATTGTGGAAGCATGCAAGAATTGAGTGTGGACGAGGTGATGGAAGAGGTACACGCAGCAGTTGTTGGAGATGATGGAGATGCAGCTCGTATGAAGAAGGTGAAGAAATAAAGGAAGTAGGTTTATGTTTTGTTGTTAAAGGGTCTTGATCCCTGTAGTTTAGTAAGAGTGAAATAATAGCCGTTGATCTGTCCAAGATCAACGGTGCA
This sequence comes from Thymus mandschuricus, assembly GCA_029379335.1. NCBI lineage: Eukaryota > Viridiplantae > Streptophyta > Magnoliopsida > Lamiales > Lamiaceae > Thymus > Thymus mandschuricus. The sequence goes on along the minus strand of CM057081.1, from coordinate 7,139,294 downwards.
GGTTTTATCGTTAGTATAGTTAAAAGCGTGTGACGCTTCTTCAAGTATGGGATTTACGTCTTTTCCTCTAATTAGTTAGTACAATATAAATACTATTTCAACTGTATTTTGAAGGTATTACTGTATTCATTTTTCCGCAGTACACGAAATGAGAAATACTACTTTCCCTTTCCTCTCTTAAATTCTACATGGTATCTAGAGCAGGATTCTAGGGTTTTCTCATTGTTTTACTTTGATTCGAGCTGTAAATTGTTGCTACGATGGTGAAGCAACAGCGTAGGGAGGTTTGGGAACGACGTGTGGAGGAAGAAATAGCTCGCGCATTTACATTGAAGAAAGATGGAGAGGAAACGGATCCTGAATCGGTTGGATCTGGACCTCGAGGTGGTGGATTGGGAACTCATTTTGGATCGGGACCAGATGGTGGTGGATTCGATGGAGGAGATGATGAGGATATCTTCCTCCGCCTGGATTTACAGTGCGACAAGTTCGCGAGATTCTGCACCTGGAAAAATCGGATCATCCGGGGATGCAGTTGGTAAATGCTCAACTTACAGGTACTAATTTCATTAATTGGAGTAGATCTGTGAGAAGAGCATTAGCTACTCGTAGTAAACTAGAACTGATTGATGGAAGTTTTCCTGAGCCTGATTCGAGTAGTTCTTATTACAAGAGATGGTTGAAAGTTGATTTAATGATATCTGCTTGGATTGTGAACTCTATTTCCAAAGAATTTGTCAATGCGTTTACACACATTGATAATACTTTGAAGTTGTGGAAAGCTATTACACTTAGATTTGGTCGAAGGAATGGACCTAAAGTCTATAAACTTCAAAGGGAAATTTTCAAGTATACACAAGGATCACAAAGTGTTTTGGAGTATTTCAACAATTTGGTTGCTCTTTGGGATGAATTGGATGCTGTGTTGCCACCAGTTGAGTGTGTGTGCAGGGCTAGAGGTCAGGTTGTTGGTAGAGAGGAGCAGCAGAGGCTGATGAAATTTCTTGAGGGGTTGAATGAGGAGTATGAGTCAGTATGTGATCAGGTCATGATGCTAGAGCCTTTGCCAGATATTGAGAGGGCTTATTCCCTTGTGGTTCAGGTTGAGGATAGGAAGCAACTGAATGCTTCTACCTACAATAACAGTGGGTTGATGAGCATGAATGTAGGTCAGCAAGTTGGGAATAAAGGTGGATACAGGACTGAGGGAGGTCAGACTGGGCAGTTTAAGCAAAGGTTAACCAAAGAGCAGAAGAAGAAGTTGAGGTGTACTCATTGCCAGGGTACAGGACATGAGATAGATGGTTGTTTTAAATTACATGGAATTCCTGAATGGTACAAAAAGTTAAAAGAAAATAGAGGCCAAGGGAGGATAAATATGGCAGGGAATGATGAAGATACAGAATCTGTACATGAAGGGATGGCACAAAGAGAATCTGGGCAGGACATGAGCAAGTTGATACAATCTGAGATAGCTAAGTATGTTCAATCATACTTCCAGCAATCTGGTCAGGCACAAGTTAAGTCAGAGGTGAATTTTGTAACTGAAGGAACAGGTCAGCCTACTCCATTTGATGGGCATTATGCTTTCAGTCTGGTACCAAGCATGGGAAAGGATTTGTGGATAGTGGATTCAGGAGCTAGTGATCATATTTGCTGTGATCCTCTTCTACTTTACACAACCTACAGATTGGATAAGCCTGTTAATATCCACTTACCTGATGGATCTACTAAGTTGGTTACACATGGAGGAAAGGTTAGATTAACTGCTGATATTTTACTTGTGGATGTGTTATACATTCCTGGATTTACACATAATCTCCTTTCAGTTGCAAAATTAATTCAGGAATATGGTATTAGATGCATGTTTTATAAAGATCATTGTGTTCTTCAGAAGAACAATTCAGATCAGATATAGGCTATGGCCAAGATGAAAGGAAATATCTATCTCTTGGAAACTGTCATTGAGAGATTTTGTTGTAGCATGGTTAATCCTAGAGGTTTAACTTTGCATGAATGGCATATTTCTTTAGGTCATCCATCTATAACAACCATGAAACACATGAGGATTTTAGATGGAAAAATGGAAAAGGATATGATTGATGTTATTGAAAGATGTGAAGTGTGTATTCGAGCAAAGTAGGCTAGATTACACTTCCCAGTTCTTAGTAGAAGGACAGATCATGTGTTTGATTTGGTGCATGCAGATTTATGGGGGCCTTACACTGAACAGAATCTATGTTCTACTAAGTATATGCTGACCTTGGTTGATGACCACAGTAGGATGATTTGGACCTACATGTTATTGAGTAAAGTTTAAGTTGCTGCTACTTTAAGAATGTTTATCATCATGATTAAAACACAGTTTCAGATTGATGTCAAGGCAATAAGGTCAGATCATGGGAGTGAGTTTGTAAATCAGCAAGTGAACAAGATGTTTGTTGATCATGGAATTCTCCATCAAAAGAGTTGTCCCTACACACCCCAACAGAATGGGGTGGTAGAGAGGAGGCATAGGAATTTATTGTCCACTGCTAGGGCATTAATGTTCACAAGTGGTCTTCCATCTAGATTCTGGCCATATTCTTTATTAATAGCTACATGGTTGATCAATAGACTTCCAAGTCGAGTGTTGGATTGGTTTTCACCTTATGAGGTGTTGTTCAAGAAGGAACCTGACATTACTATCCTTAAACCATTTGGATGATTGTGCTTTGCAGTTGATCTCACTCCTTCAAGAGGTAAATTTGATAGTAGATCACTTAAATCTGTGTTTTTGGGGTATGACCAATCACATAAGGGTTTCTTACTTTTTGATATGGATAGATCTAAAGTCATAATCTCTAGAGATGTAAAGTTCTTCACTGATACATTTCCTTTCTTAAACCCTGATCCTATTTCAGTTTCTGTGCCTCTTGAGCCTAATCTTGTTTCATTACCATTAGTACCTAGTCCAGTAACACATGATGCACAAGTTACACATGATGTTACTGAGACAGTAATCCCACAGTCTGAGGATGATGATTCAGATGATGGTGAAACTATAGCTGATGAACAGGAAGATGCTTCTCCTGAATCTAATGATATTGAACCACTTGCAGATGGACATCCTATCACCCCTACAGAAGGGAGAGGGGTTAGGAATCGTAGGCCACCTACTTGGATGAGGGATTATGTGTGCTCAAGTTTTACCAGTCAGTTTCTAGGTACACCCTCTACTAGCTTGACACCACCTACCTTTCCTTATCAAGTTAGTTCTGCACTAACACCAGATTGCACTTCTTTTCTGTTTAATTTGTCTTTGGTTAAAGAACCTACCACATATAAGGAGGCTTGCCTCTCCCCAGAATGGATAGATGCAATGAACAAGGAGTTGGATGCTTTGAGTGCAAACAAGACTTGGATTCTATCTGATTTACCTAAAGGAAAGAAGGCAATTGGGTGTAAGTGGGTTTATAAGGTCAAATTACATGCTGATGGATCAGTTGATAGATATAAAGCAAGATTGGTAGCTAAGGGCTTTAATCAAAAACCAGGGGTGGATTACAAAGAGGTCTTCTCTCCGGTGGCCAAGATGACCACTGTTAGATACTTATTTGCTGTTGCTGCTGCTTCCAATTGGCCAATACACCAATTGGATGTCAACAATGCATTTTTGCATGGTTTTCTGAAGGATGATATATACATGCTTCCACCTCCTGGGTTACAGAATGTTCAACCACATCAAGTTTGCAAGTTAGTTAAGAGTTTGTATGGCCTTAAACAAGCTTCAAGGGAATGAAACGCAGAATTTACAAGGCAATTGCTTGTGTTTGGTTTCACTCAGTCTCAAAGTGATCACTGCCTTTTTATTAAAGGTTCTGGAGATGGTTTTCTGTGTTTACTTGTTTATGTAGACGATGTGTTGATTAGTAGTCCTTCTTTGGACTTGATTGTGGAGCTTAAGCAGTTTCTTCACAAGGCCTTTACTATCAAAGACATGGGATCTGCTAAGTATTTTTTGGGTATGGAAATAGCTAGGGGAGATGAGGGCATCTCACTTAATCAGAGAAAATATGCATTAGATCTTATTTCTTCTGCAGGCCTCATTGGTTGTAGACCAGCTCTCACTCCTCTTCCACCTGGTCTCACTTTGACTAAATATGATGGTGAATTTTTGGCAGATCTTGAACCTTATAGACGCCTTGTGGGGCAACTTCTTTATCTCAATCTCACCAGGCCGGATATCTCTTTTGCTTCCCAGCAATTGAGTCAATTTGTGGCTAAACCCAGGTCTGAGCATTGGAAGGCAGCACTCCATGTGCTTCGCTATTTGAAAAGCTGCCCTTCCCTTGGAGTTTTCTACTCTTCCTCCAGTGATTTTCGTCTTCAAGCATACTCCGATGCGGACTGGGGGACTTGTAGTGATTCCCGGAGATCTGTAACTGGTTATTGTGTATTTCTAGGCACAGGCCTCATCTCTGGAAATGTAAGAAGCAGCCCACTGTGGCTGCTTCCTCTGCAGAAGCTGAGTATCGCGCTTTGAGCATAACTACTAGGGAGCTAATCTGGATTTCCTATTTGCTGCGTGATTTTCAGATCACACCTTCTCTTCCCATACCTCTCTACTGCGATAGTTTGGCTGCTATCCAAATCTCCAAGAATAGTGTATTCCACGAACGTACTAAGCACATTGACATAGATTGTCATATTGTGCGAGAGAAGTACGTTTCTGGGTTTTTGGTGCCAACTGTTGTATCTTCTTCCAATCAACTTGCAGATTTTTTGACGAAGTCTCTTGCTTCTCCTCGCTTCCGTAGTATTCTGTCCAAGATGAATCTGTTGGATATCCATCACCTTCATCTTGAGGGGGGGTGTGGAAGCATGCAAGAATTGAGTGTGACGAGGTGATGGAAGAGGTACACGCAGCAGTTGTTGGAGATGATGGAGATGCAGCTCGTATGAAGAAGGTGAAGAAATAAAGGAAGTAGGTTTATGTTTTGTTGTTAAAGGGTCTTGATCCCAGTAGTTTAGTAAGAGTGAAATAATAGCCGTTGATCTGTCCAAGATCAACGGTGCAGGTTTTATCGTTAGTATAGTTAAAAGCGTGTGACGCTTCTTCAAGTATGGGATTTACGTCTTTTCCTCTAATTAGTTAGTACAGTATAAATATTGTTTCAACTGTATTTTGAAGGTATTACTGTATTCATTTTTCCGCAGTACACGAAATGAGAAATACTACTTTCCCTTTCCTCTCTTAAATTCTACACTGATCGGGTTATCAAGGAAGATCCAAAGATAAAATAGTAAGATCAAACTTATTTGTAAGGTAAGGCCACAAATGCCCTTATTAAGGGCCTCCTCAGGTCCGCTATGCAATAACATTAATCCTACATAGAAGAAATAGAGAAACTCTCTATTATCTAAAACCAAATCAGTCAATTTGCCTGGTCGGCGTAGGCCCCATCTCTTAAAAGAGTGGATTAAAAGAGAGATTACAACGAGAAAAACCAAAATATGAGTAGTAATAGATCAAGGTATGCAATAAGCATAAGTCATGATAAAAGGTATCCTTTTGACGGAATATTTTATGTATTCCCACCTCCAGCTCGGTCATTGGTTGTCCTCCCAATCGATTAGACTATGGTAAATCGCTCATGTGTTAGTGTTTGGGAAAGTGTAAAAACGGCTCACAACTAGTCTTGATCGGTCTGTCGGTCCAACAAAGAAGACAACTCTAGTTCCCGGTCAGAAACTGGTATTCTGCTTATGGTGTAAGGGTTAGCAACAAGCATAAGAGTCGTTGATATTGATTGGATAAGATATTTCTAACTCGCTATACTCCACATCAAGGCCGACATTACTAGAGTAGTTCCTTGTAAGGTGTATCTCATCAGCTTCGACAAATTCAACGGCACCAACATGGTCAAGTATAAAAGCCAACGACAATGTCATTGATTAGGTATGCCAAGGAAAACACACCGAACTCAGCTGCAAGTGCTTATCAGATTATGAGTGATTTAGAGGGTGTTTGGCTAAGCTTATTTTGAGGAGCTTATAAGTTTTAAGTGCGTATAGGATGTTTCAAGAGCTTATAAGCTCTTAGATTTAAGAGCTTATAAGTTGTCGAACTGTTTGGATATATGAAAGAGCTTATAAGCTCAAAATTTAAAAAAAAAAAAAAAAAAAAAAAAAAAAAAAAAAAAAAAAAATCTAAAAATTAAAAAAAAAAAAATTGATTTTTTTTTTTTTGGAATTTATAATTTTCTACAATCAAATAGAAGTGTTTATAATAGAAAATAGAAATATAAAAATAATATGAAGTTTAATAATGAAAAAGTGAAATCTTGAAAAAATAAGTTGGGGTGGGGGAACTTATTTTTTAGAGTGCTTATAAGCACTTGGAGCTTATAAGCACTTTGAGAGCTTATTTTGCCAAACACTTTTAGAGTTCTTATAAGCTGTCAACCACAGCTTATAAGCTTAGCCAAACACCCCCTTCTTGTTTAACAAGGAGTTGAACCTGATGGGAAAATACCAGATGTTTACATGTGCTTGCTCCATGATTTGAATGAATATTTACATCATCGAATAAATGATCAGTTACAGATGGAACCTTGTGGGCCGGGGTTAGGAGTAAAGCATCCCGAGGTTGACGTATCTCGTTGAGCGTGGAGAATCATTGGGAACCCCAATTTCTTTCTTCTTCGGTGGATGGATCAGAGTCTGGTCGTATCGACTTGGCAACAAGGAAATCCGTATGATCGGGTCTTGAAGTCAGTTGATTCAATCTCAACTTCTAAACTCTTGAATGCGGGAAGAGATGGAAACTCATCAATTAATTCTTTATTAGCGTCTTCTACGTTCTTGATAGCCGGCTTGCAGAATTACATTGACTTAGCATTTTTCAGACTATGCGAAGAATAAACTACCCTTTCAAGTGGAGTATTGGCTCAAACCCTAGATAGATAGTCAAATTGATATGATGATGGTCTGTCAAGAGGTGATAAGAAGTTAGAAGTCAAGAAATCTGTTGTTGTTAGCGCTTTCCTGGGCCAAGCCAGAATCTTGTAAAGGGCGCTTTTATGTAAGGTTAGCTTTAATTAATAATAGGATTATTTCTTTCAGTAGGTAAGGGAAAGACATTGTTTTTTTTTTTGTTTCCTCATGAATCGCTAATATCGGTTTGTCCCACGTTTTCTTTCTTCATAACCAAGAGGGGAGACTCGCTCCAAAAAGAGTCATTACATTACTATAGATGTTCAAATGAAAAAAAAGAAAAAAGTAAGATCCAACTTATTTGTTCAGGCCAATGACTCCTTTGAGGATGATGCGTACCCTTTATTCCTTCTTTGGTTTTCGAAAGGAAACATAGCGAAAGCGGGTGCTTGAGCGAGTGATTGTGTAGTACGATTTATAAAGTTCATCCTAATAATCTTCATACGTCTTCAGAAAGATCTTATAATGTTTATAACCCACCAGCCCAAGAATGGAGTTATCACGGAAAGGTACTTAATCCGATCCTATTCCGACTATGCTACATCAACTGGACTTTTGTTGTCTTACGTACATCTAAATTTGGCTTTTGGTGTTCTAGTTGAGGCTAAAAGTCGCGTTCCCGCTGGACTGGACACATCTTAGCTATAGGAAGTATGGCTCCAAAAGTGACTTCGGTTCGCTAATTCAGGCTCAACGTAACTCCATTTTTTTATTGATAAAATATCGTATAAAAGTCTTAATTGGAGATGAAAAGCATTAGGACATGGCATTTTATTAATTCTATCAACGATAACATCGTGCTTGTGATTCTATGTATAATTATCTTATTAATCTCATACCTTTTTCCTTTTGAAATCTGAATTTGGATCTAAGTCATAACAAGCTACATAGATATAATTTCGTCGTCTCATCTAAAAGCTCGACCTTGTAGCTTTATAAGTTCGAACTTTAAATAAGACGAAATTCTATCATACACTTCCAATAGTATTCCCCCATCAATAATTGATCTTCCATTCATTGAACCGAGAGCAATAGCAATTGAAGCATCTTCAATCATTCGGTTTAACTCGTGGATTCTTCAGCCGATCCAAAAAGGAAAACAACACGTGTAACCCGAGATCGACTCAGGGAGTTGCATGACCCATTAATTTTCGACAAATTTTGGTTGATGCTGATGGTCGATGTCGTTAGAACATGCAAGATCTCACTCTAAGTATTGGAGTAACCTATGGAAAACAACCCCTATCTCAATTTTGAGGGTTGCGTGGTGGAAGACGACACATAAAGAGTTAAGAAATTCATCAACTGGGCTTTGATCGCTTGGAGAGGGATCAAGGTTCAGAAACTAAAGATCGATTTAGGGCGCCCCGGCCTCGAGAATTGCTAGTACATACATGCCGATTTGTGGGTGCGTTTTGCAAGGGAATTTGATACGAGTTTAGGTTATTTAATTATTCGTTGGGCTTAGCTCGTTTTAATTATTTGGGTCGTTCCTTTTCGAGTTTTCTTGTTGATTCTTTCCTGAATCGTAGGTTGAACCAACCCTAGGTCTTTAGTATAAATAGGTGGAATGTATCCTATTTCATTAACAAGAAATATAATACAGAAACCCTAGTTTATTTTTAGGCCATCTTTTTCCTTTCTTTTCCTTCGCATAAGTTTGTGGCGTGAATGACGAGCAAGGATCTCGCGTCTGCCGTTGTATTTATATTTATTTTTGTTCGTTTGGTAGAGGAAATCGCCCCATCCTCTATCAATTGGTGCTTTCATTGAGAGCTTCCTAAGTGGAGTCTCTTTGAGGGGGTGGAACGGTTATTGAATCAAAGGTGACAATCTCGTTCACCTTTGCAAGATAAGAGATTCCATCACTTATCAATTGGATCAATTGGTGGAAGAATTGGTGGAAGGATTTAGAGATTGAATTTTGGAGTTATTCAATTACACGAGGCAGCGGATGGAGGCAATAGGGTTTGACTCCCTTATCTCCATGATGCAGCGGCTGGAGGCAAGATTGGAGGCAGCCGAGCGTAGTTCGTCGGCGATGTGTCCTCCCCTGCCCAATCCCGAACCCCCTATGGAATGCCTCTCGATTGGCGGTCTTCTGCGTGGACTCCGGCCGGGATATCGACGCACTCCGTGGGGGTATCTTTCCCTCCGCTGCCACTTCAATCGGCTGCAGGCCACCAGCCGCATCCTGTGGATTTCTCAGAGATTGCATGGCTCGAATCCCCTCAGTTCAGTCCCCCCAACACACGTTGTTTACATCCCCGTCGTCATGGGATCCTCCGGAGACACGGATGGAAACGAATCCCAACGGACAACGTTCGTCATGGGAACAGTCGGCATCGCGTGGACCTTCATCACCGTATGCTTACGATCCGCCCTTCGGCCGACCACTCACTTCGTGGGATCTTCCAAGGCCTCGTATTGAGAGCTACGGAGGCAGAGGATCATCACAGTACATGTATGGAGCGAGCAGAAACCACAGAGGTGGAGGCTACGCCGTATTCATACTATGGTGGAGGATACTCCGGTGGTGGTTATGCAAACGGGCATAACCCCTATGCGCCGTCGTCTCCTCCTCCGCGGGACGACTACTACGTGCCGGTTCCTCAGCCGAATCCGTCGTCGTACATTCACCCTCAGCTTGCACCATGGGAATCGCCATGGTATCGAACCGCTCCCGATTCTTCAGCCGGGGACCCACAACCTAAAGGGTGCACTGAGTGGCAGCCAATGACATCAGTTCTTGGGCTCTCGATCGATTCTCAGCAAAATTCCCCGTCTTCAATTCCTGTTACCTCGAACGAAGAAGATGAGTTTGAGAAGTGGCCGAGGGAGGTTAGGAAGGCGGGAGAAGCACATGCCTATGGTGGTAGCAAGAGTTCCCTACAAGTCAATCTTCCTTTGCCTACCGATGGAGAAATATATGGAGGTACATTCTATTCCACTAGAAAAGAATCCTCAATTTCTTTGCATGCATTAAGGCCACCGAGTACTGGATTAGTGGAGCAAATAGAATTGGAGATCGATGAGGGGAAGATGAAGCTTTCGAATAATAGAAATGGCCCAATGTTATCTCCTCTGCCCTCATCTGCCAAGATTAGAAAAAAGGAGGAGTTGCTGACTTTGCATATGAGAAAAAGGCGAGGTCGAATCGTCATGAGGCGGGTGGAAATTCTCCGAGAGCGCCATTTGCTCAGCCGAAGAGATCTGGACACAATGAGGATCAAAGAAATGTCGGTTTTGCTGCAAACGGTAATGGAAGTTATTGCAGGAAACTCTCGTTTGGATCCCGACGCTTGGTTATTTACGGCCTCTACGCACTTGAGGAAGTATACAAAGATTTATTGTATCTCCACCTTGAGGACAAGGTGATTCCGAAGGGTGGGGGAGTTGATATGAGTTTAGATTATTTAATTATTCGTTGGGCTTAGCCCGTTTTAATTATTTGGGTCGTTCCTTTTCGGGTTTTCATGTTGATTCTTTCCCGAATCGTAGGTCGAATCAACTTTAGGTCTTTAGTATAAATAGGTGGAATGTATCCTATTTCATTAACAAGAAATATAATATAGAAACCCTAGTTTATTTTAACGCCGTCTTTTTCCTTTCTTTTCCTTCGCATCAGTTTGTGGCGTGAACGACGAGCAAGGATCTTGCGTCTGCCGTTTTATTTTTATTTATTTTCGTTCGTTTGGTAGAGGAAATCGCCCCATCCTCTATCAGAATTTGATGCCGAATAGTTGCATGTCAACTTGGGGTTTGGAGAGGATATCATCGGAAACTATGGTGGCGTCAACTCCCTCATAAAAGATCAAAAGAGAGTTGTACAAGGCGCTTCAGTGTTTGTACTCATGTTCGTCCCTCGAGAAGTTGTGCCTCAAGGCTTACGAGATGTATGTTCCGGAGAGGGATGTGAGTTGGAACCGACTCGAGTGTATGAGGGTTGATGCTTATAGGGATCACAATTGCTTAGAGGGATGTGAGTTGAAAATCTTGAGGACTTGATCATTCAATCTATTAGTTTGAAATGACTCTCAATCGACAAGTGCTTGTTCATTGAAGACGACGATCAGTTAGAGCATTCGGTGCTGAGAATCTCGTCTCCGGATCTTGAAACATTGGAGATACGTGGGGTATGTATGTTCCATATAGCAAGTGTTGGATAGATAGAGTTTCCCCGACAAGCGCCAAAATTTGTTTCACTTAAAAGTGTTCGCAATAAAACGAAATATATCCTAGCACTAGTAAGTTAAACCCAAAGTCGAATATCGAGGAAAACTTAACAAGACAAATAACTGTGTAGTAAAAACAAGAAAATAAAACATAATCTAGTCTAATCTAAGAAAGCAAGTAAAAGAATTATTTTGTGATTTTTGTTTAAATCCTAGGTATAGAAAGTAAATATGCAAGTATAAAAATAACAACTAAAAAATCAATCGGGATTGAAAAGAAATAAATCTAACTAATTAAATTAATGAAATCAAGCAAAAACAATTAAACTACCTAGGCATGAAATTATAAAGAAAGCAATAACAATTACGAAGGTAAAAACGAATCTAGACATGAAGGAATTTAAATCTGAAAATCTGTGAAAATAAATCTAACTCTTAACACTTTTATGATATATGCTGTAACGAATCACCCCCTAACTTTGATATATTTTTAGCATGTAATTGTAAGAAGCACGCCATCTCCGAACAACCGGAACTTCCTTCATTCGGACTCCAATTGTCCTTTTCAACTTCTTTGACAGCTTCGTGTTAACCACCATCTCCTTTATTCCCTTTCTCACCAAGGAGAAGAGAGGGGAGAGAGACACTACGCCCACTCATATCTCTCTCACTCTTGAAAGATTTCATCATCATCCAAATTCCTCTGAGCTTACCTGAAATTGCTCCGATCTCGAAAGGGTTGGATAAAATCTCGACCGCCTCGAGATCAATTCTGAGATGGTATCCGATTCCGTACCAATCCTCACTCCAAACGACGCCGAATCAGTTCCCCCCACTGCAAATGAAGAAGACGATCACCTTAACGGCGGCGCCGCCGCAGCTCTTCTACCCTTCAACACTGACCCTCGTCCCTCAAATCCAAGCCCTCAACCGGCCACCCTCATCTTCGTCTCCCTCCTTCTCTCCACCTGCGTTGCTCTCGCCGCCGCCCTCTCCTTCGCCTTCCTCTTCTTCCACGCCCCCTCCGCTCCGGCGAGGGAGGTGGCGCGGCCACTCAGAAACCTCAAGAAACCCGTCGTGTTGCTGATTTCAATGGATGGGTTCAGATTCGGATATCAATTCAAGGCTGAAACACCCCACATCCACAGACTGATCAAGAATGGGACTGAAGCTGAACTCGGTTTGATTCCTGTCTTTCCATCTCTTACTTTCCCAAATCATTACTCCATTGTCACAGGCTTGTACCCTGCTTACCATGGAATTGTTAACAATTTCTTCATCGACCCTTCGACCGGCGATTTCTTCACCATGGCTAGCCATGAGCCCAAGTGGTGGCTAGGCGAGCCGCTGTGGGAGACGTTGACGAATCGAGGATTGAAAGCCTCAACCTATTTCTGGCCTGGTTCTGAGGTAGTAAAGGGTTCTTGGAACTGTCCTAAAGAATATTGCTCGATTTATAATAGTTCTGTGCCTTATGAAGATAGAGTTGATTCTGTTTTGAGATACTTTGATTCGAATAGTAATGACATTCCTTCGTTTATGACATTGTATTTTGAGGATCCTGATCATCAAGGTCACAAGGTTGGCTCTGATGATCCTCGAATCACGGAGGCAATCACTAGAGTCGATACCATGATTGGGAGGTTGATTACTGGTTTAGAAAAGAGAGGTGTTTTCGAAGATGTGAGTATAATATTGGTTGGTGATCATGGGATGGTTGGAACATGTGATAAGAAGCTTATATATTTAGATGATTTAGGCATACCTAAGGATTGGATTCAATCTTATAGTCCGTTGCTTGCTATTCGTCCGCCATCAAATTATTCGTCTAAGAAAGTTGTGGAGAAGATGAACGAAGCTCTCAGTTCGGGGAGTGTTGGTAATGGTGAGTATTTGAGAGTTTATCTCAAGGAGGATCTACCAAAGAGGCTGCATTATGCAGCTAGTGATCGTATCCCTCCTATTATAGGGTTGGTCGAGGAAGGGTTTAAGGTGGAGCAGACGAGAATGAGGAAGCAAGAATGCGGAGGATCACATGGATATGATAACGCAATCTTCTCCATGAGGACTGTTTTCATTGCTCATGGACCTCAATTTGGTAGAGGAAGGAAGGTACCTTCTTTTGAGAATGTTGAAATATATAACTTGGTTACAAGAATCTTGAACATTGACGGAGCTCCAAATAACGGTACAGAGTCATTTTCCTCGAGTGTTCTTTTGCCCAACGATTGAGATTACTAGTCGTCTCCCGTGTTTTTTGAAGAACGGTCGGTTGAGTATCGTGAGTTATGCCATATGCAATGTTGAGCAGTATTTTTGATGAGTAATGGCTGATGTACAAAATTGAGTTTTGGCAAAGAGGGAGATACATTTTAGGTTAGGATTTTGTGCAGTGGATTCATTAATTAAGGTTATGAAATAAAGTAGATATTGTCATCACAGCCTTCTTGTTTTGTTGCAATTTGCTATGTATAATTTGGTGCCAAAAGAAGATTATTCAAATTCTTTGGTGTCAAGTATACCCTTTTCACTAAATGCCCTCTTCACTTTTCAAGTGTTGTTTTATTTATAGTATATACTTGAGAATACTTTTATACTACTTGTAGAAATGAATGTGCATTCCCTACTTCATCACTCATGTGTTATATTCTTAACTCAGTTCAATGTTAGTAAATTGTGTGAAATATGAGTGAGTTGGTTATGTTTATGTTGTTAGGAGTCATGCAGAAAGCTTTTCTATTCTAGCCTTTGGTTGTTTGTTGCCTCTAGATCCACAGCCGTAAGCACCGATAGTCGTTTATTTACTTTAAATCTCTCTCTCTCTCTATATATATATATATATAGGGTAGCATTCCGGTGGAAACTAAGCTTAAGTTGCAACTTAGAAACTAACCACAACCATTGATTAGGTAGAGATGGAGGGCTGAGATTAATCTAGTGATTTAAATTTATTTTAATTTTCGCACACTTATAAGGATACAATTGTCCATAATTAATGTTAATATATGGAAACAAATCATGCACTCCTACAATCTCGGCATTTACTTCAACCAACTACTACTCTTCTCTCCCCTCTAACCCCGCCGCAAACCGATATTGAAGCAAAAGAAATCGGAAAAAATCTCCCAGAAAACCCAGCGACTTCTCTCCCAGAAACACCAACGACGACACCATGACCGGAAGAAGAAGGTCTGGAAAAGGTGCGCATCGCGAAGACGAACAAGAACCCGACAGTATGCAACAAAATCGGCCAGAAATTAGTAAAAAAGGTTCGATTTTTCAACATTTAAATGGATTTCGAATGTGAATAAGGGTTTTGAAAATTTTTAGGGTTAAACTAAATGTATTGCACGGAATCGGTTGTGTAATCGAAGAATTGAATCTTGTGTTGCTTGTTGCATTATTGAGACGAGAGTGCAATATATATGAGTACCATACATATATAGATGCGATGCACATCATGTGTCCGATGAAAAGCATAAAAGAACATTTTTAGTTGCATTTTCATTGTCAAGCCCCCAATAAACTAAATTCCTCTGATGCAGTTGAATAGATGCCATGGCCTTCATTTTTTGTTGCACACTATAAAGTTGCTTCCTCCCTTCAGAGGATTTATTCCACTATAATTTATTCTGCACTAGGTTTCGTTGCATTTTTTTTATGGTTGATGGGCTGAATTTTCTTGATGCTGCCTTATTGTGTGCTTGATGAAAAAGTGGGATCACACTACTAGTTATGATCTGTGCCGCAGAAAACCATAACTGGTATATAGTCTGGACGTTTTTGTCGCTCCCTCATCAGCTACCTTGGACACATGAGAATATTATCGTTGCATTTGTTGATAATATCGTTGCATTTTTTCTCTACAAGTTGCTACATATTCTTTTTGGTGCGAATAATATTGTTGCATTTGTTGATAATATCGTTGCATTTTTTTAATAATCTCGTTGCATTTACCAAGAGTTTTGTTGCATTTATCATATATATGAACTTAATTCCAGTAACTTGACTACACTAATATAATACAGGTAGGTGCTTGTAATAATGCCGAAATCTACATCAACAAGTGAAGGCTCGTCATATAGTGAAGCAGATGATATGCAGATGATAGCTAGGTTCTAGTTAATTTTGGAATCGTTGCATTTTTTAAGCTTTTATTGTATTTTTGGGTTTAGCTACACCATTAATGAGAATTGTTGCATGTATTGTAAATTTTGTTGCATTTATGACATATCTTGCTTGGCCACAAAAGCGAAATATGACTCTAGCTTTCATGATACCCTCGTACAACTTCTCCTCTTTCTTTTCGACATACTCATACTTGATGGTTCAATTGACAATGTTTTCACACCCTCATGGTTACAGTACACATAGCGACGTCAAACGGTACTAGCAACTGATCTTTTGATTTGCCCAAGGAGCACGTCGAAACAACTTTCACAACCACACGATCGATATAATTCCTCGGCTTCCTTCATTGTTCGGAAGTTATGGCCAACATACAAATTATTAGGAACAAGACATTGGAATGAACTTGACATGTGAGTAGCTCAAATTATCAACATGATTTTCTCATACGTTCTTTTTTTATGATACACCTTCGTGCAACGAAAATCGAAATATGCATTGAATAATATAATAAAGTGCATCAGAATAAACGAAAAATGCATCACAAAAACAATCATGTACAAGAATTTATCAAAAAATAAAAGTGTAAATGGAAGAAAGCTTTACCAATGAAACACGTGAAGGGAAGAAAGTAAAAAAAAAAACTTAAGTTTATGAGATTAGTTACTAAAATTAAACGTAAAAAAATATTGAAATAATCTATAGAATGTCATCAACAACCACTTTTTACCACTACATTCTAACAAATGCATATAAAAAAAAAAAATTATTTTTCGAAAATGCATCAAAAAGTTGGAAAAATGCATCAAAAATTACACTAAGTGCACCACCGTGATAATATCCTCTGCAACTTCTTCTCCATCACCGTGGTAATATCCTCTGCATTATGGTCCATCGTCAGTCGATTCTCTATCAACGTTTTGGCCAAGCTCACCTCGAACAACTGACTCCACCCACAAGCCACTAGAATCTCCCCCGACCTCACCTCAAACAACTGCACAATCTTGAAGACTACACGCCACCAACTACAATCTTCACAGCAAATTATATTCAAAATCTGCTCTAAAAGCTATAACTTCTGGAGATGACGCCGTTAACCACAAATCCAAAACTCTCCGTGAAAAATCGATCCGATTAAACTCCCACAAAAAAAAAAACGACATCAAAACGACGATGAACACTCTTCGTGAAATACTCCAGCAACAACCTCCGCGTGAAATACTCCAGCAAAACAAAACTCCAAAACTGCCGTGAAAACTCTTGTATACTCGGAACAAAACAACCTCCGCTGAAACAATGTACAAATATACGCAGCAAGAGAATTTTTGATCAATATACATCGCCGAGAAATTGGTTCGCAGAAGAAATCGGAGAAGAAGAAGATACGATGAGAATGAATATCATAGAAGATACGCAGTTGAGATTTATTAACATAAATAACATATAACATCCAGCAAAAAAAATTAATGCACACCCATTAAATTAGGAAGATTCAGTTTTTAATAAATAAAATTACACTTATAACCCTAAATAATACCAAAAAATCATTAAAAAAATCGAAATACAATATTTAAATGTTAATTTAAAATCAAATCTGATCCATTAGATCTTCAAGATCAACGGTTGTGGACGGTTTCTAAGTTCCAACTTAACATTAGTTTCTATATGATTTATACTCTATATATATATATATATATATATATATATATATATATATATATATATATATATATATAACAGTTAAAACTCAATTTGTTTTGAACAAAATATATTGCAAGTTGGTATTAAAACTCGATTTATTTTAACCAAAATAAATTGCTAAGTTGGTATTTAAACTTTATCCATACTTGATTTTGATGTGGGCTGCAAATCTATAATAATTGATGCAAGATGAAGTTAGGGTATGGCTGATATAGAGTGATGGATTAGGAATGGAATAATCTTTTCTGGGTTCAATCCTTTATTCATGGATCATGGATTAAGAATGGACCGATTATTCATGCGTTCATTCCTTATTCCATCTTCGGTACATAATTATAATTAACAATGACCATTCTTACATGAAATAGTGAACCTCGGTGCTAGTTATCAGGAATGCAGTTTATTTCAACTTGAAAAATTATTGTTACTTGTAAATTACATACTCCCTCCGTCCCGCCCGATTTGGCCCATTTCGTTTGGGCACACTTTTTAAGGAGGAGTAAATTACATTAATTAATAACCTTGAATTTGTGTTCCCAATAAAGGAAAATTAAAACTAGCCAATCAAATTAATTCTTAACAATTTAAAAGTATTAAACTAAAAAAGTGAAAGTGTAATGTTGGTCCCAAAAAGGAAATAGGCCAAGTCGGCCGGAACACCCCGATTTGGAAAACGGGCCAAATCGGGCGGGACGGAGGGAGTACGATTTATTAAACCTTTTCGAGACATGTGGGATATGTCAAGTCGGGTTGGACATGACCGTTCTGAGCCTATTGAGCCAAATGAAGATACTTGATCTGTATAATTATTGAGTGATTTTTTATTTTATTTTTAAATTCTATGAAATAAAAATGATACTACCCTCCGTTTTTTTATAAGTCATTTTTAGCTCAAACACGGGAATTAAGAAAACTTAATGATTATTCTTTTATGATCAATTTTTTTCTCGTAAATCACATTTTTCATGTAAAAATAGATGAAATTATTTTGGGAAAAGAGATAAACATTAATTGTGATAAATGAAGATAAAGAAAACAAAAGAAAAAATTAAAAAATAGTGAGTTGAAAATTGAAATTTTTACATAGAATTTTGAAAACCCCTTATAAAAAGAACAAGACCAAATGTCTAAACGGACTTATGAAAAAAAAAAAAAAAAACAGAGTTAGTAAAATATCAAACAAAACCAACATGTCATGAGCTCAACTTGATATTGGTCACTTAAGTCAGAAATATTTTGAAAATAAAAAAAATTGAGAATATGAAGGAGAAGGCCGACACTGTAGAATTTGATATTGAAAGTTGGCACTTGGCACTTGGGGAGTAGTATCTTGGAAGAAACACACCCATTTTCAAAAATCTCATAATTTTATTTTACTAAAGTATTTACCAAAGTAATGTAAAGATCTTTTTTTTTTTAGAGTAAGTAATGTAAAGATCTTACTATCTAGGATTTGAAGTTTGAATATCTAGGCTAAACCTCAACACTTAACCCCATATAATAAGAGATCAGCGCACGCATATTATCGTAAATTGCATATAAAGGGTCGTCTTAAATAAAACGTACACCCACACTCATAATCTCACGTAAAGGGTGCGTATGGTTCGGGAGTGAACGAGTATTAATTACTACCTCCATCTCACTAAATAAGCCCCAAATGGAATAGTAACTTTTTGGGCACGTTTTTCCACCGAAACCTAGTACGAGTTTTAAAATATAATTTCGAAGTATTTTTTTGTTTACGGGATACTACGAGTGTCGGACTATCCCGTAAAAGAAATAATATTTCACAATTATATCGTAAAACTCATACTAGGTTTCGGTGGAGATGCGTGCCATGTCACATCAATAAAGTAGTGGGGCTTATTTAGTGAGATGGAGGTAGTATAATCGAAGCACTGAGATGCTACAAAATGAAGGAAAAAAAAAAAGAAAGAATTATTTTATAAAATGAAAAACAAACGATTTTCCATTTTCTTCCATCACCTTCTTCCTGCATTCTCCTTCACACATTTCTTTTCATCACATGTTTTGCAACTCCCCTACCTCTTCAATTTCACGCACCCACACACAGTGTGTAACCGTGTGCCCGCACCCTCTCGCCCTTCGTTTCTGCTTCCGTTGCCATTGATGTTACACTCTCCTCTTCCTCTCTCTTTCTCCCTCTACGTTTGTATATATTGCTACTGTTTGGCGCGATGAAGAGAATCATTTTCTGAAGCAAACCAATAATCGTAAAAAGATACGCTCTCGAGGGTTTTGAAGAAGGCAGCGAGTAATTTTTCTGCGAATTCATCACGCGTGTCGCGCGCCGCTCGTGAAATGGCTGATGTTGTAAAATTATCTTGCAATTCTCAACGATTTTCGTATTCGTTGTTAACTTCTCTCTCTTCTTTGCATTCTTGTCAACGGCCTCTCCCCCGCAATCAAGGAGGCCGGCAGAAAAGCGTAGTTTCTGTTTCTGATTTATGTTCTGTTGGCGGTGGTGGCGTTTCTCGAATTGCCTTCAGACCGCGCAAGAAATTGGGGAATTTCAAGGTTAAATTGTCTACTTCTCTTTTCTTTCCTTTTTAAACTTGATATCTTGTTAGGGGGCGTGGTTTGATTTGAAAAGAAGCACTTGTTAATTTCCTTTTGGGCGAGCTAAATTTGGATTTCGATGATATAAAGAAGTGGAGTGCTGTTTATAAATCATGCATTTAGCTTCAATTGTATGATTCATGCTCCAGAACTAATTATGAAAGCTCGGGTCATATTTTGCTATAGAATTAGCAACTCTAATCGAGTAATTGAAGGTTGGGGATCATGGTAATCTTTATCGAAAAATATGATCCTTACGCCTGCTGATGTTAGAGAATGTAATCAATGATGCCTTTGCCTGTAGAAAATGCAGTTCTTTTCTATCAATTTCTGGAAAAAGTTGATGAAGAACTTATGATGATTAAAATGTTTTTGTTTAACATTAATACAATCAATCATGTTGTTTGTCCCTCTTAATGTGAGTAATCGAAGGGACCTTGATTGTATACTCTTGTGCTGCAGTGGATTCTGTCTTGAATAAACTTCAGAGTACATATGCAAACTCTGTATGGAAAGCCTTATCCTATAGTTGAAGGACTTTTGAGACTTAGATGGCCCAATCTTTTGCTGAAGTGCTTACTCCTGAATTCCATTTCTAAACATAAAAAAAAATTAAGCATGGCTTTGGTGGTTGTGTTGAGCTCTTAATGATTTTCTAAGTGCATGTGATAATAGTTAGGAAACTTGGCAAAATTACTAGTTACTATAATATTTTTTATTTTTTTTTTGGTTTAAAAACTTTCTTAAAACGATTAGAACAAATTAGACTTGATTTTCCTCCTGCATAATTCACTGATGTTTCCCAAGGGAAAGCTTTCTTTCGAAGAAATCAGATGGATTCTAGATTAAATGTTGTTGTGTTATTAAAGAGTTGGTCTATATTTTGAATCCATGCTCCGTTCAAGTGTCACATTAGATTGCAGTTTGTGTCTTCCCATGAACTTCCTTTGGTTAAAACTTTCTTTCCACACCTTGCCAATGTTCCCTCTCTCTTCTTTTGCTTTGACATAGTTGGCGCATTGATATTGTATACTGCATCTAAAAATCAAGAAAGATTTTTGGGTTTGGCTTGTGCCTTTGCGTAAGCTGTGGGATATACCAAAAAGTTCTAATGAAAACTGTCTTTTATCCAGAATACCTAGCAATTTGAAGCATGATCAACTGCTATTATGAAGTTCTGATAGATGACTCTGCTTGATCTTTGTTGATGACACCTTTTGATGTGTATATGATTATGTAATGCTTAAGGATAGATCCTTTGGAACTAGAAAGTCTAAATAATGAGCCAATAATTAGTCTTTTGCACCTACTTACAGATGAAAATGTGATGGGATGAATATGTACAGAGTGAAGGGATTGAGAAGCTGAAACTAACGAGACAATATCGAGAGAGCATAAAATGAAATGAACTCTCCCTCGAAGAGGCCACACAGCATATTTGCTGAACTCTAATCTTCTTTCTCTGTGAATGAATGTAGGATACATAATCTATAGATAAGAGAACCCTAATGAAACCCTATGCTTACAGGCTTGACTCGACAATAATATGAACTGACAACTTAATATCAGAAAATAAACATAATAAGAATGGACTCCACTTATAAAATACGACTCAATGCTAAAGAAATATATATTAATAAGACTAAACTAATGTCACAAGGTCTACTTTCACGGTTGCTCCAGACGGCCAGAATATCTAGACCTAATGGTTGTGTTTAGGCTGCTACCTAGGAAAGATATTTAATTCGATTAGGTTAGATTCTGTTTGACTGAGTTTTCTCTTCTATTTATTTTCTGTGAAGATGAAAATAAAAGATTGCTTTAACTTGCCTAATCCTTCTATACTGTCAAAAGGGAATTTACCTAATGTTATGATTACTACTTAGTTGTGATGTTCAATTGCAAGGACTGTTAGCGGTGTTCATCTTCGACCCTTCCGATTTAGTTTGTTTCAATTGGTATAGAAAATGTTATGTATCCTAAAAGGGTGCAGTTATTTTATTTTGGCTGTATGGATATGAATACCACTTCATGGTTTCACTAGAGTGGGGTGATTAACGTATTCGATTTTTTGTGTGATTGTTATGCTTCTTATTTGATCTCTGACTCACCTGTGATGCTTGTAACTTCTCCCCCAAGCTAATAATGTCTAATTTGCTTTGTTATATCTTAACAGGTACATGCGACTGTTACTGAAACTGAGCAGCCCAAATGGTGGGAAAGGAGTGCTGGCCCGAATATGATTGATATTCACTCCACTCAAGAATTTTTGAAGGCACTTAGTGAGGCTGGAGATAGGCTTGTTATCGTTGAATTCTATGGTACATGGTGCGCCTCTTGTAAAGCATTATTCCCCAGGGTAATCTTCATTTCCTTTATGTTGATCCTACTCCGCTGTATCTTTACCATAGAAATAGGCTACTGAAAGGTCATTTACTTTACAGGGTAATCTCATTTGCTCTTAAATATAATGGTAATGAAGGATTCAGGTTTTGTAGTTTGTGTGGGAAATATATAAATCATATCTTGGTTCAAACTTGTTCCAGTTTGATAAGATATTATTAAGACTAGGAAGAAACTGCTGGTTCATTTATAGAAAAAAATCTAAGTTGGGTTTGCTGATAGGTACTAGTGATATATTAATACAAGATGGGGCAGAGAACATTTAGGAAGTTGGGTATGGATCTTTTCCTATGTAGCCCAAATGGTTCCTATGATTCATTTTCACCGGAATTAACGTATAGGTTCCTTGAGTATAAGTAGTTTCAATTGATCTTTTTTATGGCTTAGATTAGTTTTGCCAAGTCACCATCCTATTCTTCTTACAACTGCTGCTACAGAGTTTTATTCTGTTTTTCCTGCACAAGCAATATTTATCTTGTTTTATTTCTAGAATTCTCCGTGATCTTATAGCAATGTAGATAGGAAGGCAATGTTATGAAGTTGTAACAGATAGTATGCTTAGGAGGTGAGCATAATATCTTTCATGCCAATCTTCGAGCTTGGTCTGCATGGTTTGAGGGAGCAAATTAGATAAATTTTGGGCTCAACATCCAATATGACTTCAAACTGAAAGCAATTTGATTGCAGATTGAAATTAATGGCATGAAACTAGACAATGTCGTAAATCGTGTGCACACCTAGATTATGTTATAGCTCACCATTGTCACTTATTCAATTTCCTGACCTACTGTGCTATCTTAATTTAAGTTTATCTATATCAGTTTCTGCCTACTTTCATACCACAAGGAAATAGATTAATAATTCCTTCAGATATTCATGAAGCCTTTGAAGTACTGTGAGCTGATTAACACTGTCTTCTGCTATCAGTTTTGCAGAATAGCACAGGAGCATCCAGAAATCTTGTTCTTGAAAGTGAATTTTGATGAGAACAAGCCCATGTGCAAGAATTTGAATGTCAAGGTTCTTCCGTATTTCCATTTCTACCGTGGCGCAGATGGACAGCTCGAGTCCTTTTCTTGTTCCCTTGCAAAAGTAAGTGAGCTCAGCTATATTTGATTTTCTCGCTTGCTCAATCTATTGCTTCAATTTCGTTCGTAATCAGTTAGTTTTTGATAGAGATAAACTACCACATAATTCTTGGAAGTCAAAAATTGCAGACTGAGATTGCCTAATCAGTTCATTATCATACTTTAGTCCTTAAGGTTAATAGGTTGAGAAACATGCATTTGGTTTTGGCAATGCCCTGAAGTGGTGATAGTTTCTAAGATTTTAAATTGCTGATAACTG
Source organism: Thymus mandschuricus (assembly GCA_029379335.1). Classification (NCBI taxonomy): domain Eukaryota; kingdom Viridiplantae; phylum Streptophyta; class Magnoliopsida; order Lamiales; family Lamiaceae; genus Thymus; species Thymus mandschuricus. The sequence goes on along the minus strand of CM057081.1, from coordinate 7,115,982 downwards.
CATCATGAGCAATTGATTGCAGTTTCAGAAGATTAAAGATGCAATCGAACTGCATAACACAGATCGATGCAGTATTGGCCCCCCTCGAGGTATTGGAGACCTAAACATTGAAGGCCTCACACCTCCAAAAGAGAAGCTTGCAGAGTCATCTGCAACATAGTTCTTCCATTTACAAGTAATTAATTGTTTTATAGAATTGCATTTGTATCTTATGTGAATGATCCACTATACTTGATAATTATGTGTTGTCTATAATAGCAATATTTTAACTGGAAATGTAATTTTTTCCTGCACCCATTCTTTAGGGTTGTGGCCAACTTTTCAAATTATTTCTGAGAAATCAACTACTTCTCTCCCCTGCTTTCGTGCATAGTCAAGACCACACGGGTCGTGCTTATGTTGCAATCGTATGTTGTCACAACCACATGTGTGGACATTGTCACTACCAAATGACTAATTGTGGCCATGCTAATGTCACGGTTGCGGTTGTGGTTGTGATTGTATCTTGTTGCGGTCATGCTCGTCATAGTCTCATAGATGTCTCGTGTTCCGGTCGTGCACTCGTGGTTGTGCCAATATTGATATGATCCTTGCCAATCAATTTGAAATTAACGCATGAACCAAAACTGAACATCAACGGTAGATATTCTTATACATTTGAGACCAAACCCTCTAAAATGTTGTAAATCAAATTTAAATTTCTTAACCCTAGAGAGATAATTTCATCAATAGCACATGAATGTTGAATGACAGGCAAATGAGGACGATGAACTTGTCCGATGCGTTGATAAGAATTCGTTTTAGAAAAATTATAAGGAATTCAAAATCTCCGCGACACATATGTGACAACAACGCTCGCGCATAGAAAGAGAGAGAGTAGTAGTAGTAGCAGCAACAACAGAGAGTGATTGTGTTTAGGTTGGGTACGATGACTCTTAGTCGTGTTCATGCACACTTTTATTGTTACTTGGCGCATCTCTCTCTCCCCTAATTAATGAATTTGAGACTGTGAATTCACTCGACAAAAAAATAAAATAAAATTATAATATCACTTTCCAATTTTAAATTTTGATTAACTATTCAATTCAAAATCTTAATATTAAATATAAAAATGTGTGGTTGGAATTTATTCCATTAAATTTTACAATTGTTAAAGAGTTATTGAACAAATGTAAAATTAACAAACCCTAGTTAACAAATGTAAAATTGAATGACAATTCAAGGAAAAACATTCAATATTAAAAAAAAGATAGATATTGGTACTCTAAATTGGACCTAATAATTCAACGTGCATGGTATGGCGTGTGTGTTTTGACTTCTTTAATTAGAGTACGTGTGTGCGTCAGTGCGTGTGCGAGCACATGCATGGTTGAGCTTATGCTCAAATAATTACCACTCCGGTCCAAACTTCTTGACTCATATTCCTTTTTGGGACGTCCCATGTTTGTTGACTCATTTCCTTTTTTGGAAAGAATTAGAGTATAATTAGTACAATTAGTAAACCCCTTATTACACTTAACATTCCATACTTAAATCTCATCCACTCATTTTTCTGCACGTAGTTCAATATAATTTAAATATCGAAAGTTTAAATTATTATAACTTGCTCGTTTGTTATCGGATTTTTATGATTTTTATATCAAATTAAAGGTCTTTATACGATCTTTCATTTAAGATCAGTCAAGAACATGTTTTTATGCATATATGATGCTCTGTTTCTAAAATATGTTTAAATACATAAACCACATTACATTCCCTACAAAATACACTTTATACACTAAACATTTTCGTCTTAATTCCCGTGCAAAAAGCAAATGAGTCAATAAACTAGGACCGGAGTGGTACATAATTATTATGACACAATTCCAACCCATATAAAAATATTCGAATACGAAATAAATCAGGTGAAAAATCAATTTTCAATAAAATCTGTAAACCATGCACATAATGATGCATTTTTATGTATAGTATGTTGCATAAAAAATATACTATTTTATTTATAAAGATTAATGAAATAATATTTTAATATTCATGCAACATGTTATGCATAAAAATGCATCAATAATGCATGAAAATGCAATGGTTTGCAAATTTCATTGAAAATGAAAATTGAGTATTTACCATACTGTATCCCTATTCGAGTATGTGCAAATCTATTCGCTTATATATATTATTATATTTTTTTACCAAAAGAGCCAGTAATAACAATTGTCCACGGAAACTCAATAATTCCTCCGTATTTAGTCCCGTTGATCGAATGAATATATTATACGTCGAGGTATAAAATAGTTTAACGAAACTAATTATATAACGAGACAGTATATGATAATATTGAGTTTGCTTTTCAACCTACCAATACCATGCACTCTTGCTACGAGATATATATCTTACTTTTACCCATACATACTCAATATATTTCATGTCCCAAAATCTATATCTATATACTATATAAAAGCCAAGTACGAAGGGTAACTTTGTAATTTCACTTCTACTATTTTATTTTCTTAAAAAAAATTATATTAAATATCAGAATATTGTGCCTTTTAACTCCTTAACCGTTCAACAACATAGACGTGTTTAATTTTATTTTATTTCAAAGTGAACAGATGCAACGTTATAAAGTGAACGTTCATTTATGGAGTTTTATTTATTTATTTTTAATTCCTTAACCAGACGGAATATAATACTCATGCATGCCTACCAACTCACAACCATTCACGAAAATTGCCAAATTTCAGTCTCTATTTTTCTTTCACTTCACAAAATTTAATTATTTTCGATCATAATTTGTAATTCGTTTCTTTCTTTAATTTATAATTTTGTTATAACTTATGGCGAGGAAAGATACAATGCCGCCGTCGCCTGTCGGTAATCGGTATGCATCAGTTCAACATCGCCGTCACCTTACGGTATGCATCTTTTACTTATCGTATCATAGTCAGAATCATAATCATAATAAATATAAAAATAAGATTAAAAGGATATTTTGGTATTTCACAATAGATTCTTTTCCTAATATTTCCAGTTTTCTCAATACATTTTTTTTGGAGAGGTTAGTTTTGTGTTTTAACAGACACAATTTTTGAAAAGAGTTACTAGCAATTTGATTCTGGCAATAAAAAACAATCGACACAATTGTTTTGGAGAAGACGCATTTCATGCTATAAGTACATTTTTTGTTGGAAGATATATTTTTTTATTGTTATATACAAAGATATTTATTATTAGATTCCATTCAACTATGCCTTAATGTGTCGACCTAACACGACGTGTTCAAAAACAATTGAACATGTTTAGTTTTCTGTTCATCGCCAAACAGCGGAACCACTCTCACGTAATGTAAGGTGGTCATCTATAATTATTCATCATATAATTTCTTTGTTTACCGTTTGAAACTCTCTAAAATTTTTACATTAATTTATTCAGTTTACTTAATTATTATTCATTTATCTTTAGCAAGTGTTAATTGTGGTATGCCTCTTTAATGCAATAGATTAAAGTTCTATAGTCACATGCATATCAAATTGCAATTCAATTTACAAAAGATGAACACTAAGTGAAAAGGAATATAAACGTTCTCAATCAATCGAGAGAAGTGTGTAAGTTTTCTTTCGTGTGCAACTTAAAACATTTTTCTTCCATTATAATGTATTTTTCTGTTTTATTTTCTTGTAGGGGTTACAGTAATTAATTTCAATATTTTGAAAGAATTATGATGAATATAGAGTACGAGGACAATATTATTTGGTATACAACATCCTTTTATGTTTGGGTCTCTCCCTATATATGTTTATAGAATAATAATTATATTATAAATTATTGTTTGTGGATCATACATGATAGATACCACGTTTATTAATGAAAAAAATTATATATATGCATACCATAAGTTTGTACTGTTTAATATAATACTTTAAGTGTCATTATTTGTTTTTTAAGTTTTAAAGATTCAACCATTTCAAGTGTCATTATTAGTTTTTTAAGTTTTTTTTTTTTACATCAAATTTTACAACTATATATACACTACTAATATACATGAGATATTAGTTTTTTAAGTTTTAAAGATTCAACCAATTCATGTATATCATTCATTTAAATTGATTTTAAAAAAGGAGTATTTTACAATCCTCTCTATAAAAATCCATGTAAATTAATAAAAAAATAAATAAATAGCAAACAATGGAATTTCTAAATAAACGGAAACACCCTCTAAATTTTAGTATTTAGACAAGTGAAATAAATATTTGATATTTTTTTAAAGATCCATGTTCGTGTATTTTGTCAAAGCATGGAAATTTGTAAAGTACTCCGTCCGTCCCACTGGGATAGAGACCTTTTTTCCGGCGTGGGAATTATGACAAAAATGATGATAGTGGGATAAAGTGAAAGGTAGTGGGTTAAAGTGATGTGTCAGAATTTTATTGGGTTAGAATTTTCCATTTCAGAAAAGATCCCTATATCAATGGACAGAGGGAGTATGATTTGAAATCTATGCCTACACCAATTTAACAGTTAAAGGCATTTTTTTTTAATTTCCTTTTCTTTTAAATGACCATGAAAATATTATTTTAGCTTATTATTTATAGTTAACTCAAACAGAACTAAGTTTTATACTACCTCTATCTCACTAAATAAGCCCCATTTGAAATTTGCACAAGAATTAAGAAAGAAAAAATGTGTGGCTATAATTAATTCTGAGGAGAGAGAGTTAATTCTAACCAAGTATTTTTTACCATTTTAGGAAATGTGGCTAATAAATGAGATAAATCAAAATGGCAAATGAGGCTAATTTAATGAGATGGAGGTAGTATATCACTAAAACATAACATATATTACTTCCCGTGCATAGCACGGGAGAACATTCTAGTTAAAAATAATAAAAAAGGAAATACGTTTAACCCCTTGAAAAGTATAGAGTTAGGACGACGTTAACATTCTTTTACATTTCTCTTCTTACTTCCACCTCTTGATCCACACATTCACATCTCTCTCTCTCTCTCTCAAAACCGCTAAAAGATGTCCACCATTTACGGCACAATCTCCACCGCAGCGCCACCGCCCGACTCGTCGTTTCTCTCCAGCGCCACGACCAGATCCGGGATCGGGACGCGACGTTCGTGGAGGCTAATGATCGCCTCCGTCTCCTTGCCGGAGAGCGTCGGCGAAGCCTTCCTACGTCTCCGAACGAACGCCGCCTATTTCCACGTCAACTACGCCATGGTCGTCCTGTTCATGCTCTTCGTCACCCTCCTATGGCGCCCCGCCGCCCTCATCGTCTTCACCGCCTCCATGTTTGCGTGGATGTTTCTCTATTTCCTCCGAGATCGGCCGATCGTCTTGTGGGGGTACGCGGTAGAGGAGCGCGTGGTGCTGGTGGCACTGTCAATCACGACGGTGGCGGTGTTGCTCCTCACGCAGGCGACGGCTTTTCTAGGAGGGGTGGCGGCGGGGCTAGCGGTGGCGGTGGCACACGCCGTGTTTAGGGGGACGGACGATCTGGAATTCGGGGAGGAGTACGGCGGCGGGGCGGCGGTGGGTTTGAGAGAAACGGCGTCGGCAACTTATTCTGCTTTATAGGGAAAATCAATCATCAATTTTTAGCTTCGTGTATTATTAGAATCATTTTTTAGAATTTTAGCATCATTTCGTTAGAATTTTGTACGATTTTAGCATCTCTCCTTCAAGTTAATACAATTGACATGAAAGATCGTTTATCCATGATATAATCCATGTATCTACTACATTACTACTAAATATCAGTTCGGACTCTATTGCCTATCTGTATTGACACATGATATAATCAATTATTTAAGATTTAAGTAACATGTAACCATTTTAAATTTTGAAGCCTAAGATTTGACATGTGTCAATTAATTTGCGAATGCAATATAAATGTTACATGCGTAGGCAATATAGGATCTCTTCGTAAAAATACTGAGATCTAGAATTCTTTTTGGATCCCATACGAATTGGAATGCCGTATCTTAAAAGATAGATTTTTTTGGGGAAAATATAAACTTTGCATGTTTGTATGATTATAATGCACGCATGATATGTATTGAAACAACATTTTAAGTAGTCACTTTGATATTACAAATATAATACTACATAAAAATAGTTACATTTAATATATTATCCATGTACACGAATACAGGACTCGTATATTCTAGTATTCTAAATAATACCTCAATTCATGAAATAAATTTGACCAATACATGAAAATGAACAGTTGATCAATACACAAATACACAGATATGTAACTCGTGTATTTTGAAGTAAATTTTAACTAATGCTCCCTCCGTCCCAGATGAATTGACTTGTTTCATTTCAACATGAGATTTTAGGCTCAATGTTAAAAGCGAAAAGTAAGGTGTTTATATTGAAAAACAATAGTTAATTCTTTCCATTTTAGGAAATAAGTCAATTGAAATGGAGCATCCAAATTAGGAAAGGAAGTCAAGTGAAGTGGGACAAATGAAGTACATGATTATACTACTCATGTATTCGTGTATTATGAAATTAAATTGTAGTAGAAAAGAAAAGAAAAAAAAAAAAAGAGAGAGAGAAAGGAGGGAAAAAAAGATATTCATATATTTATTATTTTTTGTTAAATCAAACTCATTAAGAGTAAATAGAATGATTAACACAAAAAGTGTCCAATATTTATATTTTTTATATAAGTGGTTATTATCTTGATTTACAATTTCAAACTGGTTACTTTTTTGTATTTCATACTATAATACATCATGTCTAATAATACATTACTAGCATCATTATATTGAATTCTACCGTAATTGGTCATTATAATGCATTATTATAGTTATAGATAAACCAATTAACTTTACACTCTCTTCGCCTACAATATGTGTACACTCTTTCTTTTTCGACTGTCTATTATTAGGTCTGACAGTGACCAAAAGAATGGCCCATAGCAAAATTATAAAATAGGCCCCTTATATATATCATTGTAAATTAAGAAACACCACACGCTTATATAAATATATGTTGGTCTCGGACTGATAAGTAGGGTTACATGGGGGGGGGGGTGAATACGTGTAATAGAAGTTTTCAAACTTATCTCAGAGTGAGCCAAGACTGGGGTCGCTTGGAAACTTAAGACCAAACTGTAAGTTTGATCTATAGTAAAGCTTTACTCTTGACCTAAGCGGACGCTTGATCACAGAGTGACACGTTTGCTATAATGCGAGTGAGCTAATATTTCCTAAGTATTTGGAAGCTTCAGGTTTGCTTATATGCTTGTGCAAATATGAATAAACAAAGCAAGTAAATAATGAAAGCTTAAGGACAGAAAATACTAGACCAGAGTTTATAGTGGTTCGGTGGTAAAACACCTATGTCCACTTTCGTTCCTCGCAGGAACAACTTCTCTTCACTCAAGAAAGCTTTGAGGATTACGAGTCCTCAAAAACCAAGACAACAGATCGAACTTTAAAAGCTTAGATCCAATACAACAACACAGGGAGAATATGGGTTCTCCACAAAAACCTAAGACAAGAATCGAGCACTGCACCAGTTGATGAACGTGCAAGCTTGGATTCTCTCTACACGATCGAGGTATTCACTATCGATGAAAGTGAAACCTTAGATCTTACAACAACCTCTCAACTAACACAAACTCTAACACTTTTGACTGGGTAAGAACAAGGGTTTTGGTTTGGTTATGAAAACACTCTAAGTGAAGAACTCTTTACAGTGAATGCAACGGGTAGAGTTCTTCTTCTAAGCTGGGATATGTATGGTGGCTTAGACTCTAAGAGTGAAGGTTGCAGAGAACAAGTTTCGATGTGACTGAAACTTGGAGACACTTTCCTACAAGAACTTAGGAAGATGAATGCTGGAAATTCGTGAGTGCTTGTTTGCTTATTGAATATGTTATGTCAGGCCTTGTACAATTAGCAATGTACATAAGGCTTCCAATGATCCTTGCATAATTAAATTGGGAAATTGGATCTCCTCGATTCTTAGCAAAGTGTAAGTTTAAGTCCACAGGAGTTTTAGTTGGATGTAGATCCAATGCATTGAATTTCTTGAGCACAGTCTCTACATAGTGGGACTGTGACAAGGTAATTCCTTCGGATGTTCTAGAAATTTTAATTCCTAGAATTACATCGGCTCTCCCCAAGTCCTTCATGCTGAAGTTTCTCTTCAACATTTCTTTTGTTTCATGATGATCTCATGATTACTTCCTATTATAAGCATGTCGTCTACATAAAGGCACAAAATAACAAAATTATTATGTGTTCCTTTAATGTAGACACATTTATCACATTCATTTGTTTTAAATCCATTTGACAACATGGTTTTGTCAAATTTTTCGTGCCATTCCTTAGGAGCTTGTTTAAGTCCATATAATGACTTAACTAACTTACAGACTTTCCTTTCTTTCCCAGGAATGACAAACCCTTCTGGTTGTTCCATGTATATCTCATCTTTCAAATCTCCATATAGAAATGCGGTTTTCACATCCACTTGGTGTATCTCAAGGTTATACAGTGTTGCGATAGCAATAAGCATCCGTATGGATGTGATTCTTGTAACAGGTGAGTAGGTATCGAAGTAGTCATAACCCTCCTTTTGTTTGAAGACTTTTGCTACCGAACGGGTTTTATACTTGTCAATTGTTCCATCAGCTTTATATTTTTTCTTAAGGATCCATTTGCATCCTAAAGGTTTATTTCCCGGAGGGAGATCAACAATCTCCCACGTATGATTGTTCATGATGGATTCTATTTCGCTATTTATAGCTTCTCTTCAAAACGGAGCATTTGGACTAGACAATGCTTCTTTTATTGTCTTAGGCTCATCTTCCAATGAGTATACTATAAAGTCTGGACCCAAGTTCTTTGCAATCTTTGTCCTCTTACTTTGTCTAGGTTCATGTGACGTAGATGCCACATGTCCTCCCATATTTTCCATAGTCTCATAAGTCCTCTTGTTAGGACTTGTAGTAGTTTTATCTTTCTTGGGGAATATAGATTCAAAGAATATTGCATTTCTTGATTCTATTATCATTCCCTCATTCATGTCGGGTACTTCTGATTTGTGTACCAGAAATCGATAAGCACTGTTATTGTTTGCATATCCAATGAAGATGAAATCAATAGTCATTGGACCGAGCCGTACTTGTTTCGATTTTGGTACTTCGACTTTAGCTAGACACCCTCACACTTTTATGTATCTAAATGAGGGTTTTCGACCTTTCCATAGCTCGTATGGAGTTTTGTCTTGTTTCTTCTGAGGTATTTTGTTTAAAATTTTGTTTGCCGAAAGAATGGCTTCCCCCCACATGTTCTATGGTAAGCCAGAGCTGATCAACATAGCATTCATCATTCCCTTTAGAGTTCTATTCTTTCTTTTGGTAACTCCATTGGATTGTAGTGAATATGGTGCGGTAGTTTTGTGAATGATGCCATTTTTACGGCAAAAATCCTCAAAAGGAGCAACGTATTTACCACCTCTATCACTTCGGATTCTTTTAATTTTGATGCTAAGTTGATTTTCAACTTCACTTTTGTACCTTTTGAAAGCGTCGAAGGCTTCGTCTTTGCTTCTCAAAAGATACACATAACAATATTTTGTGCAATCATCAATAAATGTGATAAAATAGTTTTTACCCCCTCATATTTGCACAAGTTTCATATCACACAAGTCGGTGTGTATGAGTTCTAAAGGTTGTGAGATCCTTTCGACGGAACGAAAAGGTCCTTTAACCATTTTTGCTTCAACACATATTGCACAACGTTTGTGTTCATCGAAGCTCACTAGGAAGCAATTCTAAATTCACTAATCTTCGTAGTGTATTTAGATTTGTGTGTCCTAATCTATCATGCCATAAATTAGGAGACTCAGTCAAATAAATAACATTGTTCTTTATTTCAACATTAGAAGGTAAACTTTTAGCATTAAGCTTGAAGATGCCATTATCTATATAGTCTTTTCCTATGAATTGACCACCTTTGGTCATTACAACTTTATCTGCTTCAAAGACTAGTCTAAAACCGGCCTTGCTAAGTATGGAGCCTGATACGAGGTTCTTGCGAATGTCTGGGACATGCAGCACATGTTAGATTTATTTAACAATTAATGGTGGGCAAAATATATATTTAATGTAGAAATTATTATTATAATATGTATATGCCACAAGTGTTATTTATTATTTGATGAGGGGCCAAATGATAAATATAAAAGTTATTATTTTATATAAATGGTCTGGTCCCCAAGAAACGGTGAAGTTCTCTGCGTTTTCTTTCCCCGTCAAGAACATACGCATCAGAAGAGACTGTCGTATTCTTGGAAGGCCAAAACCTCCAATCTTCAAGTTCGATTATGGCTACTTCAGGTTAGTGCTTCCGCTTTGTTTCTTCTCAGATTATCGTGATAGAGATCATGAATCTAGGATTGTAATTATGTGATTTATAATTCCTGGATTCAAGAGTTATTGAATTTAATTCCTACAAGTGGTATCAGAGCCACTCTATCGATGATTCTCTGAGAATTGTAATATGATAATTCTGTTCGCCGACAAAATCATGGTAATATGTGAATTGTTGTTTTTCCTCTTCTGCTTGTTTTCGGATATTGTTACGTGTAATTTGACATTACCGAATACAAATTGGATTGTGGATTCTATTAGTTTGTTTCAACAGCGTAATTGATTCGTAGACTAATGCCTCATATACGCATATTGATGGGCTTCAGATTATGGTATTAGTATAGATTATGGGCACGCTTCCCAATTTCATCTTATTAGAGGATTAAAATGGATTCGTGTTGATTATTGTGATTTTGTGGCTTTAGTATTCATATTTTTCATGATTCAGTAGAAGATTCCATTGGGGATTATGGTTTATGTACATTTACGAATAAATTCGTCGATTGTAGTTCATGATCGCCATATTCTTCTTATTCTTCATTGTTGATTATAAGTTTGCCGTATTAATTTTGGGTGATGATTCATGATCGCTACTTTCGTATATCATGATTATGATGATTTTTGGGTCAATATCTTGATGTCGTAATACATCAGGATTACATGCAAAGCATACGTTGGGATAGCCGGATTAATTTCTTAAGGATCGTCTCCCATTTTTTGGGATATATTTTAATTTCGGCTTAAGGATCGTCTCCCAACGGATTGTATGCTTTAAATTTTGTGATTTAAATAAACTAATTGAAGCAAAATGTCGCCAAAGTGACCTCTTTTGTGTAGATTAGTTTGTTTAATACATAAAGATGGCTTGTGTGTTTATAGTTCATGCGTTTATTAATTGACCCAAAGGTTAATTAACATTTGGCAGAATTATAAACACATTTGTGGTGATAAATATGTGACAATTATATGGTATTGATGTGAACAATGTATTGATCCAAAGATTGATCTATTGTTTGACATCATTTATTGTCAATATTTGATCACTACGCCAAGAGTACCGTTTACAATTAGTATTACTATCCAAAGATATAATATTAATGTTGTGTTTGGTATCTTGAGATGAGTTTAGCCATTCTTTTGAATTTATTGTTTGATTATGGATATTAATGTGAGTTTTGTTTTACTTCTTTTGTTCTACTTCAGCAAGTTCTTCTTCTGCTGCCAATATATCTTCTAACATCAATTCGGTTCCCATGCTCAATGGGACGAATTTCAAGGAATGGAAGAGGCACTTAATGATAGTGCTTGGTTGTATGGATCTAGACCTTGCATTTAGGGTAGAACAACCTGCACCTCTCACTGCGGAAAGCACCCCTGATACCAAAAGGGAATTTGAGAGGTGGGATCGTTCGAATCGCATGAGTCTAATGATCATGAAGCACAGCATTCCGGATGCCTTTAGAGGTCCTGATTCTGAGGAAATAACTAAGGCTAAAGATTTCCTTGACGAACTTGAGAAACGTTTTGCGAAAAACGATAAGGTTGAAATGACATCACTTCTGTCTTCTTTGATGTCAATGAAGTATAAGGGTCAAGGAAACGTAAGGGAGTACATTATGGAGATGTTCCATATTGCTTCAAAGCTTAAGGCACTTAAGATCGACCTTTCTGAGGATTTGCTCGTTCTTATGGTGTTGGTTTCGCTTCCTCCACAGTTTAACCAATTTAAAATTAGTTACAACTGTCAAAAGGAGAAGTGGTCTCTTAATGAGCTCATTTCTCATTGTGTTCAAGAGGAAGAAAGGTTGAAGCATGAGAGAACAGAAAGTGCTCACTTGGCTAGTACCTCTAAAGACAAGGGCAAGAAAAGAAAGTTTGTGAATGAAGCTGCTAAGGGTCCGGCTCAAAAGAAACCACATCAAGATAAGAGTGGTTGTTTCTTTTGTCACAACCCGGATCATGTAAAGAAAGAATGTGCCAAATATCGCGCTTGGCGTGCGAAGAAAGGTACTATTCATACTTTGGTCTGTTCTGAAGTTAATTTAGCTTTAGTACCTAGAAATACTTGGTGGATAGATTCCGGTGCTACTACTCACATAAGTATTTCTATGCAGGGTTGCCTGAGCTACCGAAAGCCAAGTGATGGTGAAAGATACATCTTCGTGGGCGATGGAAAGTCGGTAGAAGTGGAAGCAATTGGGCATTTTAGGTTGTTGTTAGGATCTGGTTTCTATTTGGATTTGAAAGACACTTATGTTGTACCGTCATTTAGACGGAATCTAGTTTCTGTTTGTTTGTTGGACAAATTCGGATATTAATTGTTGTTCATTTGGAAACAATCAGTTTACTTTGTCTTTGGATTCAAATGTTGTGGGAACTGGTTATCTTAATGCGTATGACAACCTTTATTTGTTGGATACAATTGCATCTTATAATGAAACCTTGCATGTGGAATCACGTGGTACTAAGCGAAAATTAGATAAAGAAAAGTCGGCGTCATTATGGCATAAACGCTTGGGTCATATCTCAAAAGGTAGTTGAGCGTCTTGTGTCTGATGGCATTCTTGATTCTCTTGACTTTACAGATTTTGATATCTGTGTTGATTGCATCAAGGGAAAACAGACCAAAACAAAGAGATTAGGTGCCAATAGAACTTCAGACGTCTTAGAATTGATTCACACTGATATTTGTGGACCATTCCCTACGGCATCTTGGAATGGTCAACGATATTTCATCACATTCATAGACGACTATTCACGTTATGGTTACCTTTATCTCATTCATGAGAAATCTCAATCTTTGGACGTGTTCAAAGCTTTTAAAGCTGAAGTTGAGAATCAACTCAACAAAAAGATTAAGAACGTCAGATCTGATCGTGGTGGTGAATACTACGGTAGATATGACGGCTCAGGTGAACAACGTCCAGGTCCATTTGCTAAATTCCTAGAGGAATGTGGTATTGTCCCACAATACACTATGCCGGGATCACCTAGCATGAACGGTGTATCTGAAAGACGAAATAGGACTCTTCAGGATATGGTAGGAAGTATGATTGCTCATTCTACCTTACCCGAGTCTCTCTGGGGAGAAGCATTAAAGACGACAGCTTACATTCTCAATAGAGTACCAACTAAAGCAGCAGCAAAAACACCTTATGAGCTTTGGACTGGTCGAAAACCTAGTCTTAAGCACTTTCACATTTGGGGATGTCCAGCTGAGGCAAGGCCTTATAGGCCACATGAAAAGAAATTGGACTCCAAAACTGTGAGCAGCTACTTTATTGGTTACTCTGAGCGGTCTAGGGGCTTTAAGTTTTATGATCCCACAACTCGTAGTATTTTTGAGACGGGAAATGCGGTATTTTTTGAGGATGTTGAATTTGGGGGGAGAAATAAAGTAAGAGACATTACTTTTGAGGAGGAATCAAGTTCGACTTCAATTCCTACTATCGCTTTTGACGATGTTCAGGTTCTCACACCTAACATTGCTCAAGAAGTGAATCCAGAACCTCAACAAGATAATGTTGATCTTCCTATTCTTGAAGAACAAATTCAACAACCTCAAAATCAAGTGCCACTAAGAAGATCCATGAGAGAGCGAAGAAATGCTATTTCGGATGAATACTTTGTATTTCTTCATGAACATGAGGATGATAATGGAATGATGGAAGATGATCCAATCAACTTTCATCAAGCCATGAAAAGTCCGAACTCTCAAAATTGGATCGATGCTATGCATGACGAGTATAAGTCTATGCAAGACAATAAAGTTTGGGAACTTGTCCCTTTACCCGAAGGTGCAAAACCAATTGGTTGTAAATGGATTTTTAAAACCAAGAGGGATGCAAATGGTAATGTGGAGAGGTATAAGGCACGTCTTGTAGCTAAAGGTTATACTCAAAAGGAAGGTATTGATTATTCAGAGACTTTCTCTCCGGTTTCATCGAAAGACTCTTTTAGAATAATCATGGCACTTGTTGCTCATTTTGATCTAGAGTTACATCAGATGGATGTTAAGACTGCGTTTCTAAATGGAGACAGTGAAGAAACAATATATATGGTGCAACCAGAAAACTTTGAGTCAAAAGACTCAAAGAATATGGTTTGCAAATTAAAGAAATCCATCTATGGGCTCAAACAAGCTTCTCGTCAATGGTACCACAAATTTCATCAAGTTATTGTCTCATTTGGTTTTGAGATGAATCTAGTAGATGATTGTGTGTATCACAAGTTCACTGGGAGTAAGTTCATATTTCTGGTTCTATATGTGGATGACATCTTGCTTGCTTCTAATGATACGGGCTTATTGTACGAAACCAAGAGATTTCTATCAAAGCATTTTGAGATGAAAGATCTTGGTGACGCCTCTTTTGTATTAGGAATTCAAATACATCGAGACAGATCTCGAGGTATTCTTGGATTATCACAAAAGAGTTATATCGATAAAGTGCTCAAAAGGTTTGGCATGCAAGATTGTAGACCAGGTGATACCCCAGTCGCTAAAGGAGACAAGTTTAGTCTCAAACAATGCCCGAAAAGTGACCTTGAAATTCAGGAAATGCAAAAGATTCCTTATGCTTCGGTTGTCGGGAGTCTAATGTATGCTCAAGTATGTACACGTCCAGACATTGCGTACATTGTTGGGATGTTAGGTAGATATTTAAGTAACCCTGGTATGAACCATTGGATAGCAGCCAAAAGGGTTTTGAGGTATCTACAGAGAACAAAAGAATACATGCTCACTTACAAGAAATCAGATCATTTGGAGGTCGTTGGATATTCGGATTCTGATTTTGCTGGGTGTCAAGATAGCAGAAAGTCTACATCTGGTTATGTTTATCTGTTAGCTGGAGGAGCTATATGTTGGAAAAGTGTCAAACAGACACTTGTAGCTACTTCAACTATGGCAGCAGAGTTTGTAGCATGCTATGAGGCATCAAACCACGGAATATGGTTGCTGAATTTTGTCACGGGGCTGCGGATTTTGGAGAATGTAGAAAGACCACTCAAGATATTTTGTGACAATAAGTCGGCAGTACTATATTCCAACAACAATAGGAGCTCGTCTAAGTTGAAGCACATAGACATAAAGTTCCTTTCCGTAAAAGAAAGAGTGCAAAATAAGCAAATATCTATAGAGCACATTGGGACAAACTCCATGATAGCGGATCCATTCACTAAAGGTTTACCACCCAAGGTCTTTCATGAGCATGTTGCTCGTATGGGTGTTGTATCACTTGATGATATCATGGTTTAGTGGGAGTTTGTATTTTATTGGCTTATTGGCTTATGGATATTCCAGACACTTATGTATTTAGTTATTTTCTGATTAGAAATAAAGTATTTAGTATGTACTCTATTATGTGACCTCACTTTGGTTTAAAGAGGACCAGTCGAAAATAGATATTGTATCTGATTTTCGTACAACCATGATCTATGTCATTTGATTATGTTTGTGTATGTGACCATTGATGAGTTTAGTCATGATTACTATGACAAAAGCTGCTTTGATCCTATACAGATATAGTTGATGGACGAGATTGTTCAGATATACATATTATGTAATATTAAGTTCAGAGCTCATAAAGTTCTACATTTATCAGGAAATATATATTATTGCCCAAGTGGGAGATTGTTAGATTTATTTAACAATTAATGGTGGGCAAAATATATATTTAATGTAGAAATTATTATTATAATATGTATATGCCACAAGTGTTATTTATTATTTGATGAGGGGCCAAATGATAAATATAAAAGTTATTATTTTATATAAATGGTCTGGTCCCCAAGAAACGGTGAAGTTCTCTGCGTTTTCTTTCCCCGTCAAGAACATACGCATCAGAAGAGACTGCCGTATTCTTGGAAGGCCAAAACCTCCAATCTTCAAGTTCGATTATGGCTACTTCAGGTTAGTGCTTCCGCTTTGTTTCTTCTCAGATTATCGTGATAGAGATCATGAATCTAGGATTGTAATTATGTGATTTATAATTCCTGGATTCAAGAGTTAATTGAATTTAATTCCTACAGCACATTCTTGAGAGTCAACTTCAAGCCTGATGTCATTTTGAGTACCACGTTTCCGATTCCAACGACCTTGGATGTCGCAGAATTTCCCATGTAGAGTTTCTTCTTCTCGGTTATGGGCTCGTAGGTGGAGAACACACCTTTATCCGAAGCAATGTGTCTGGTGGCACCGGTGTCGACCCACCACCCAATTGGGTTACCAACCATATTGACTTCATCAACGATCGCAGATAGGTCTAGTTCGGATAAGTCTAAGGGGACACTCTTGTCCTCCGTCATATTAGCTTGATGACGTTGGTCCTTCTTGTCCTTCTTCGGCTTGCGACAGTGCTTTGCCATGTGGCCAGGTTTGTCGCAGTTGTAGCAGTTCCCCTTGATACGCTTTGACTTCTTCGGGGTTCCTTTCTTCTCGGGAAACTTGCGTTTCTTCTTGTTGCTAGTTTCGGCCAAGTTAGCCTTTTCCTCCATCGAAGACTTGGCGGCATTCCCTTCGCTTTTCCGATTGTCTTCTTCGATGCGAAGTCTAACGATCAGATCTTCAAGTCTCATCTCCTTGCGTTTGTGCTTGAGATAGTTCTTGAAATCCTTCCAACTTGGTGGCAGTTTTTCAATAATAGCTGTTACTTGAAAAGATTCAGAAAGAGACATACCTTCGGCATGAATATCATGCAAGATTATTTGAAGTTCTTGCACTTGTTCGATAACCGTCTTGTTATCTACCATCTTGAATTCCAAGAATCGTCTGACTATGAATTTCTTCAAGCCGGCATCCTCCGTCTTTTACTTCGTTTTGAGAGAGCTCCATAATTCCCTTGAGGATTTGAGCTCCGAGTAGACACAATAGAGAGTGTCGTCTAATCCATTTAGGATATAGTTGCGACACAAGAAGTCGTTGTGATGCCATGCATCAAGAGCATTCCGCTTTTACTCGTCGGTTTCATCTTCTCCAACTTCGGGGGGAGTTTCCTTCAGGAATCGCGCCAGGTTGATAGTAGTGAGATAGAACAACATCTTCTGTTGCCAACGTTTGAAATCATTGCCAGAAAACTTTTCCGGCCTATCGGCGTAAACTGGGGCTGGGGCCGGAGCCGGGGGCCGAGTGGGTGGAGCAGTTTCACTGCTGGATGCCGTAATATTGTCTTACGAGTGTTAAAACCGTAATACGAAATATGGACAGAACCGAGGCTAGAGTTAGACTTTATCTCCGTAAGACAATATTGCTCTGATATAGTGCAATCGGACTATAGCAATTGTCTCCAAGATACATCGGTTCTTCGTTCTCGAGTTATTGCACTACAAGTCGAGAATCCGTCGAACAATTTGAATATCGAGACTTTGTAAGGAAGAATGAAGAAGGAAGGATAAAACGATATGAGAGAATTAATCTTCGTTTTGGTGTGCTGGATCATTCTGTATAGGGCTCTATTTATAGGAGATAGGTGGCTTTCTGTGAAAGGGGTGCTTCGATCTGGACCGTTCGATCAAATCTTGATCGACGGCCCAGATCAGCCGAACCGAACCAACACAATGGTTCGGCCCCTCCATGAGCCAAACCGCGCCTGGCTCGTGCCCAACACAAGCCTCGCCGAGTCACGGGCGTGTGTTGGACACACCCGCATGGACTCGAGCCACACGCTTGGCTCGATTTATGAAAAGTAAAGGCCCCTCAAGCTCCTCGCGACGATGCGAAGTGCGCCTCAAAGCGCCCATTTGTTTTAGCCCAAAAAGGCTAAGCCCCCAATCCACCACTTGAGAAGTATATTAATTATTCTACACATTTGAGTCTTGACTTGTATATGAGTCCAAACTTCTTTGTTTTTCCAATGTGGGACAAATTCTCACTCAAACTTTACTTATTAATTGCTCATTCACTTCGAACAATTAAAACACCAAATTCCAACAATAGTTTTGTCCGGTGCGATTAAGTTTACGTATATCCAATCTCATCCTACTAGTTTTAAATTCCTAGTTCCGTCCTCGATCATAATCGGGACAAAAGATAGCTACATTGTTGCATGGAATTTTCGGTTCAAAGTCCATCATTAAGAATATTCAAAGCTTGTCTATATTCTCACACTATGAATCGGTGCATGGCACATAGCATTCCCTAGCTACTTTTCTGGAATTAAAAGACTAGATGTTACAATCTGATAACAAAAGGAAAAAAAAGTTGGATAAGAATAAGATAAAGAGTTCAAACAGATTCCCACTCTTTTTAAAATGATAAATTAGAACATGCACCCACCTTTACCTCTCTCTCTACATCTCCCCTTTATCCCCACTTCTTCCAACTTTGATGGCACATACCACAAAACAAACTAGAAAAACTTACGTACAAAAGATCATATACGAAATATGAGATCTTTTTTATATGATCAAACTCTCAAACCCAACCTTGTTTGTATTGTCGGAAAAGTTGTTCGGTCTGAGCATTCCGATATGCACTGCAGGCGATAATGTAAACCCAAATCAAAACAACAACCGTAATAATGAGAAGGACGTTGGTTTTCTTCCACTCTTCCCTCAAATTCCCCAGCAAACCAGCCTTGCAAGAGTTACAATTATAGCAAAGCTGGCTTGGTTCGTTGCTCCAAAGGGCACAGTCAGTTCCTGCAGCTAAGTTAGGCGGGCCCACCCACGTAGTTGGGTTCGAGTATTCGAACCCACATGTCAATGGAGGCTTGCAGCATCCTGACTGAAAATTAATAAAAAGTGAAATAAATATGCTCAAGTTATATAGATGGTCATACTCAATAATGAAATTGTACATGACTATTGGATACCTTTGAAGCTACCTACTAGTACGTACATGCATGTAGACTACGATCATGATGTGCTTGGTGTAGATGAGACCAAGTGTACAATTTAGTTCATTTATTTTCATCAACAATATTTTTAAAATGGGACGAGATTGATTGGTCGGGTTAAACTGGGACCGAATTAATGATTGTTTAGATTTTTGATAAAATCTTTCGGTTAAACAAGTTAGCAGTTGGACGGGAAAATTGAAAACAGAAGTCAAGTCGGCGTGATCTCTGGTTCAAACTTCAACCTTTGATTCGGTTATTAAAACATCGATTATTAGGTGTATATATACTACCTCCATCTCACAAACGTAGTCCATCTTTCCTTTTTAGTACAGCTCATATATTAGTTCACTTTCTATAAATGGTAAATAATATTTGGCTACGATTAACTCTCTCTCCTTAAAATTAATTACAACCACACATTCCACTTTTCCTTAATTCTTGTGTCATTTAGGAGTATATGACTACTTTTGTGAGATGGAGGTAGCATGGATTAAGTCTTGAAACTTTAAGTTATTTAACTGTATACAGAAAGTCAAAACAAGAATGTAGGGTAATTTCCCATTACATGAATAAATATTACACACACATAAAATGCCAAAAAACCATTTGCAGGCCCACGTAAACCAGCACACTCTGCAGTTAATTGTCAACTTGTCATGAGTTCCAACAATCCAACGATCGACTTCTCTCACATGTTCAGTTCTTCACTCTCACATCCAATAAACGAACAAAAAACCAAAAGTTGAATTATTTAACTAAATGAATACAAACTTCAACTTAAACTAATTAAAATGAGATAACTTCTCTTAGTCTTTGTCCTAAGTCCTAACTACTATCAATTCACTCTGAAATTCTCTATTCCAACTTTTAAGTTCCAAAATTATATATTCTTATTTTTCTCCATAATTAATATTTAAAAAAATTTCTTATAATTTTTTTTACCTATACGATTAAAATTAACTGTTCAAAATTAAATTTGGTACTATATTCAAAGTTTTTTGTTTCTTTAATTTTTTTAATATTCAAAGTTGAGTCCATATGAATTTAAGGCATAATCATCGAAAAAAATAGGGTAATTAAATTAAACAAATAAAATGATGTGATGAAGTAGAAGAAGAATGAAATGAAATGGGAGTAACCTGAAGAGGAGAGAGATGGGCAGCAAAGAAATCGGCTGCAGAAACAAACTCTTTAGTAAGCTTAGGACAAATCTGGGAATCAGCCAAACACGCCCTTATCTTCACCCAGTTCTCATTCCCAGTAATATGATATCTGAGCCACGAAGAGAACCCCTCCAGCCTGTACTCCCTGAACCCTACTCCGCTTCCCAGGGAGTACGCGCCGTCGGGGCGTGTGACGACGAACGCGAGCACGAGGAGCGCGAGCAGCAGCACGATGAGGCCGAACATGGAGACGAGGTAGACAGCAAGTAGGCCTTCCTTCTTCCAGTAGGCGCCAACGAACCCGGCGGCAGAGACGAGGAGGAGGGCCGCGCCGAGGAAGACAAGCGGCCAACGGAGCCACTGGACGCACGCGTTCTCCGCCTTGGACGCCAGCCACAGGCCGGCGGCGATGATGGGGAAGGAGCACATCATCGCCACGAAGTTGAGGATCGCCGTGATGCTGTTGCTCACCGCAGCCATGATGGTTTGTTTGGTGTGGGAGAAGGATATGCTTTGGGAAATGGAAATAGAATTTGGAGTATGCGGTAACAAATATTTACAGTTAGACTATGTTATTGATATATATTCTTTTCGTCTCTTCCTAAGTAACCCATTTTATATCCATATGTGAAAAATATAATAATAAAAGAGGTCACTTAGAAAGAGACAGAAGGAGTAAAACTCTGATCGACATAAAAGTTAAAACATCGTCATTGACAAATCATTGTTTTCTTTGTCTATATTAACTCTATAAGTATTAGGGGTGACTAACCGGTACGGAACCGGTTACCGGACCGGTTAGTTTACCGGGTAACCGGTATCGGACCGTTTAAGTACTGGTTAACCGGTAGAACCGGTTAAGGAACCGGTTTTTTTATATTTTTTAATATTTTTATATATAATTTTTTTTATTCATATATTTGAATAAAAAAAATTAATAAATAAGTTTCAACTAACTATAAAAATCACTTAAACAACAAAAAAGTTAATAAGTTGTACTACATCTAAATAATAATATTAGAATACAGAAATGATTAAGCACAAGTACACTTTATAATAGTGAATCGGTGATACTAATACACATAATTAAATAAAATAACTAATATTATTACAATAATTCTAATTATATAATTAATAAATTAGAAATTAAATGGTAATAATATTGGGTAGAAAATTCTAATACCCCTTTTCAAACCAACGATGTACAAAATACCCCTTCTTTACAAAGCATGTACAAAATACCCCTTTTATTATTTAATAGAGGTGGGTCCCACTTATTCAAAAAAATTTAAATCAATAATGCAAAATAAATACGGGAGTTTGTGATGTTTTTTTTTACTCGCATTGAAAACCGGGATTGATTCCTTAAAAAAACAAGAGGACAAAAAAAAAAAAAAAAAAAAAAAACTTTGCACATAATTGTGCCCCCCACCCCCCCCCCCCTATTAATAAGGGTGCTCCCGGCACCCACCAACACGCCCACCCCTATTTACTACTCCTATCTCTCTCTCTCTCTCTCAGCTCTCTTTCTCTCTCACAACTCTCTCTCTCGGCCCTCTCTCTCTCTCCACGTTCCCACCGGCCGGAATTGTTACTCCGGCATCTCTCCCATCTCTCTCTAGTCTCTATATAGTCTCTCCCGATTCCCCGGCAGTCTCTCTCTCCGGCAACCATCCACCGCGCCGGCAAGCCGTCCCGACACCGGAGAAGACTTCGAATCCCGTCGACGGTCGAAAACAACTAGGTAATACGTAATAAGTACATAACTCGAAGTAAAAAAAAAAAAAAAAAATGGATTTTTGGGCCAAAATAACGCCGGAGAGACATCGCCGGAATACCCATCACGCCGGCGTGTAAAAATCCTTTTTTTTTTTTTTTTTTTTTTACGTATTTTAGTGTATGTAGTTTAAATTTATAAGCTTTATATTATATGTTAGATTCAAATTTAATTCGAAAATTTTCTAATATTTGTGAATTCAAATTTAAATTCGAATTATTCAATAATTATGAGATTTATTTGCTAATTAATTCGTAATATGTTATTTGAAGGGTTTGTAGACCGGAGCTTGGCCGGAAACAATAGTCTTCACACCGGAGACGAAGCCGGAGACGAAGTCGGAGAGTACACCGAATTCCTTAACTAACAAAAATGGTATGTTCTAAAATATGTTTTCCCTATTATTATGAATTGTAATTGTAATTTTTATTGTTATATATGCCCTAATTCCAATCTTTGTGCATCTAATGCATCTAATAATGTAGTATATATGTTCTTAAAAATTGTTTATGAAAAAAATATAATCGAATGTTTGTAAAAATATATGCATACATAATTGAGTAGGAAAAAAAATAAAAAATATGGTCGAAATAACGCCGGAGAAACTCGCCGGAATAAGTCATATCGCCGGCGTTATTGTTCGCCTGCGTTATGTGTTATCCGGCGATGTTGTCCGGCGTGATTTGCATATACGTGCTTATATTATTTTTATTTTCTTAATTATGTTATAATACTCCCTCTGTCCCCCCTAATTAGTCCACATTTATTATTTTATATCTCACATATATTCACAAAGGTGGACTATTTAAGGGGAACGGAAGGAGTATTATTTTTAGTATGCAACTTTGTTTATATTTATGTTGATACAATTATATATGTATATGTTTGAAAATAGTTTTTTTAAAAAATTTAGTATTAGTTTTAAAAATATTCGGACACAAAATATAGTTGGAATTAATATTCGTAAAATACGTGTAAAAAAAAACGCCGGAGAAACCCTGCCGGAAAACGGATCACGCCGGCGTGATCCGTTTTCCGGCAGGGTTTCTCCGGCGTTTTTTTTTAGTTTATTTTTTGAAATAAATTTTTTTTATAATATGTATGTTACTTTTTATTAATTTATCGTGATTAGGGTGAATATTTATTATGATATGGTTTACTAAGAATGGTAAATACGTTCCGTATATATTTGATGGTATGAGTAATTCAATATTAGTTGTAAAATACACTTTGCACATAATTGTGGTTTGAAAAATTAATTAGAACTCTCGGGTGAAAATTACGCCGGAGAAATCACGCCGGAAAACGTATCACGCCGGCATCACGCCGGCGTGATACGTTTTCCGGCGTGATTTTCACCCGAGAGTTCTAATTCTAATATTCCATATTTTTGTGTCTTTATATTTTTTATTTGTTTTCGTATGTGCATTTGGAGTCGATTCTCATTATTAAACGTTTTATGTTTTCTTTAATCAGGCTCTTGTCGCGAATGCCGCTGGTCTACGTCGACCGGAACATTTCAACAAACGCCACGGTGAACCTGTACCACAGACTTAATATTCTTGAGGATGTGGAGAAGGCTTTACTAGAGGCAGGGGGAGAACCACTGATCGCACGATTCAAGGCAGAAGGCCCTTTCGGGCGATTTTTGGAGTGGCGCCCGGGGCAGTCGTATGGCCAAACAGTTCACAGCATCCTCTGTCGAGCTCTTAGTATTGATGGAGGCATGTTTTTCGCCATAAAAGGGGGTTGCATCGAGTTTACTGCCCCGGACTTTGCCCTAGTGACAGGACTGCGTTTTGGCGAAAGCTCATGGGATCCGAATGACCATACGAATCCGAAGAAGTCCCGACTCAACAAAAGGATTTGTCGCAAAGGATTGCGTTTGGCGAGGGATTTGTTGGGTCTGATCAACACGGACCCCAAATACTTTAAGGACGATCATGATACCCTGCTCGCACTGGCAAATGTGTTGATTGCCAATACCTTCATTCTGGGGCACGATATAAAATCCGCCCCGTTCCCCTGGTTGTGGCATCTGGCAGATGATCCGGCGGAGTTCAACCGGTTTCCTTGGGGTGCATACAGTTACATCACCCTTAGGTATTACGTCCAGCATGCCCAAGACAAGAGTACCTACCACTTTTACGGGCCGGCCTGGGCCTCGATAGTGTGGGGATATGAAGTGATCGGAGGTATGGGTGAGTACGTCGGGGAACTTGAAGACGAGCACGTATACCCGAGGTGTTTGAGAAGGACATTCCGCGTGAGCCCGCTGGCTAACTTGAGCGACGATCAGTTCTTCGCACTAGTCGACGATCCTCGTTATACGGTCGGTAACATCCAGCCGACCCCGTGGGAGTATGAGCTCGAGTACTATCGGTCGTCCTTGGTCCCGAATCCTTTGGACGTACCTTTCTACGTGCCAGTCCACGTGACCGCCGATGCTGCTCAGTTTCCACCCGAGGCATGCCCACGGCGACCATTGCACGACCCCGATGACATACTTGATACATCTGAAGGACGTCCGAGGAGGAGCACCCAGAGCCGGGCACACATGGGTGAGGAACCACGAAGAGCACACATCGGGCCGTGGATCTAGGAGCAGGCGCGATCCCGGAAAACGTCCGAGGGAGGCATCTTCTAGCAGCAGCAGGGGTCACGATGTCCCCCAATACGCGACGCCCGATGACGTAAGGGCGATCATGAGGGAGGAGATAGCCGAGCAGAATGCCGAGATCGATAGGAAGCTTAACGGCTTCATGGACAAGGTGAAGTCATACTTCAATGAGGTAAAGGCCTTGTTCAGCTGCAAGTCTACTCGTATACCAGCTTCTGTCTCCCAGCCTCATCGCGGCGGTCGTGGTGGTCGTCCTCCTATTGTCTCTTCGGGTCGGGCTTCTTCAGACGCCCTTCAAGTGCTGCGACTACCGGAGCAGGAGGTTCTAGTAGCTCCGGGATACAGTATGTGACGGCCGAAGTCGGGGACCGTCGGGACACGACCCTTCCGCTGTACACAGACAGTGGACCCTCTGAGCCCTACACTACGCTCGGGTCATTACCGGAGGCTTCGTCTTCGTTTGACAGTGCATGGGATGCTTTTACGGGACAGGTAAAATCGGTTGGGAAATAATTTTGTGATATAAACTGTTTTTTGTGTTTCCATTTCTGTACCGTTAGATTAAAACTTGGATTGGGAACCGTTTTGTTTCTTTACCGCCGGAGAACTATCGCCGAAAAGTACATCACGCCGGCGTGATGTACTGCCGGCGTGATTTCGGCCAGATGTTCTATTTTATTGTTTTGACCTTATTCTATAGTCTATTAATTTGATTTCGATGTTCGTGTGCCTACTTTTGAACAAAACGTGTATTTAATATTACGAATTTGTTTCGACATTTGCCGTTAAATCTATATTCAACATTATTTTGCAGTCATCGACATACATCCCTCCCTTCACGCAGTACATGCAATACTCCACATACCAAGACTTTCAGCCGGGGCGATTTTCACTTCCAGAAAACATCTCTTGCGCCGACTTTTCTACTTCGACGGCACCAAATGTTACTGTTCGTGCTCCAGCTCGTGCATCGGCTTCGCGGATTGAACGTGGTCAGGTATTGTATCCACTAGTGCTTTATTTATTGCTATGTGGCGTAGAAATATATAACTTTTTGTGAAATAGTCATCAGGTTCACCAGACGTCGTCCTAAAGGCTGTGTCTGCATACGTACCGACTGATGAACCAGCATGGCCCAGCTCAAAAGTTCAATCTAGGTTCAACTATTGGTATGACCACGTACACTACGCCACGCCGTTCAGGCATGTACCTGATGAAATCGCGTCGGTGACTGCCGGAGTCCTCAAGCAGATGGTCAATGAAGGGGTACCTTGGGACGCTGTGGTACGTGTTTTTTGAAATAGGCTTGATATATTGTATTGTATGGTTACGTGTCTTATATATGGCTAATCAATTTTTATTCATGTACTAGCAAATGGATTTGGCCCTGATGACTCTTCGTAAACAACTCCATGAAGGGACACGAGTTTTTTCGAACTACACGGAGGGCCGGCTCATAATATGCAACACGCACGTAATGGTATGTTCGTACAGACCCAATTTAGAGTGTATATCATATGAATTATGGCCTGAAATTTTATATATTGATTCAAAGTAGGTTATAAACCCTCGGCACCGATTTCACGCCGGAGAATAACGCCGGAGAAATCAATAACGCCGGCAAAATATAACGCCGGCATGATGTCTCCGGCGTGAAATGCATATTTAATTTTCCCTCGCTTCATATTATGTTTCACATGTATCTAGGTTCTGTGTTAAGATATTAAAGTGTTACTTATGCATCCCAATTAAATGTTTCCATGTGTTACTTGTGTTTTTAGGTGGAGCTGAAGGCTTCATATGACCGCATTATGCACGGTGATTTTCTGAGGCGGAGGCGGAACACGACAAAGGAAAAGCACGATTGGATATTGGAAAATTGGAATCCATCGGAATACTTGTCCAATTTGCCTCGTAACATAAACCCGACATACGAAACAACGAACTGGTGGAGAGCAGAAGCGGTACGTACGAAACAATTATTTTCATTACTACGGTTTTGCATACCTTCTTGTTCCTATGATAATTTATGTCTCGTTCTATACTGTTTAGGTTATTTTGCCGTGGGTTGTTCAAGGAGATCGTTTTATTGCGGTTCATGTTTTTATGAGGGCTAAGCAAATTGTGGTGATGGATCCACTCTTCTTCGACTTGGACGGCGCTGCGCAGCTCATTGTGAAAAAGGATTTAGGTCCCTTGCTTGTTCTGATGCCCTATTGGTTAATGGTCGGCGGTTATTATGAGAAGAACGTCTACAATATCTAAATCAGAACCTGAAGAGATGAGCTTTAAAGTGGTCTTTAGGAAAAACGAGAGCCTAATTAGGAGTGAGCATTCACGATGCAGTGCAGTGGTTACTTGCTTGAACGTGGAGCGTCTAATCAGCGGGAGTCCCTCCGTAGAGGCCGCAACGAACAACTGTTGCAAATATAAGAGGTTGTATGCATATAGAATTTTTGGTTATGCGGATATTTAAATTTCACGATGAAGACTTTTAATTGACGTGGATTTTAATCTTTGCTAATTTTTACAATTCGAGTGCACGTTTAGAATTTTGTTCAATAATTGAAAATTTTAGACATGCAATAGTCTATTCGTATAAGTCGTTTACATTATATTCAAAATTATAAAACAAAATCTGCAAATATAAATAAAAGGAATTAAATGACAAAATTCACGCCGGAGTAAACACGCCGGAGATCAAATCACGCCGGAAACCCATCACACCGGCGTGATGTCGTTTCCGGCGTGATTTCTCCGGCGTGAATTTCCGGCATGAATCATTAATGGTGTTTTTTGTATTATTCTGAAAAATCATGCTGTTTATATCACTTAATGATTAAAACGACGCACAAAACATTGAATAAACATTGAATACACGAGTTTTGAATTAAACAATCCACTTATAGGTGCTACTCAATTGTATTGGTTTGCACAGGGTTGCCTTGCACCGTGTTGTTCGCCGCATTGATGACATCTCCGAGGGGCACGCCTGATTGTCCGTTCTCGTGCCCCCCTCCGTCTACGTTCCGATGGTCTCCACGGTTGACGTTCGTATGGATTGGGTAGAATTTGTACACCGAGGTAGGCACTCGGCACCGTCCAATCTTCTTTTTTGGGAACTTGAAATATTCGACGGTTGTAAATCTTGGCATAGGTATCCCTCCTGTACTAGTGCGAAATGTACTGATCTACCGCCTGGCCATTCTCCCTGTTGAAATAAATAATGTCAATCCGTACACGAAATATTAAATAATTGAGTTAAAAAAATATAACTTACATCATTGCTGCGATCGAGTGTGCACACGGTATGCAATCGAATTGCCATATGTTGCAGTCACACAACATGTTCTTCAAGTCCACGTGGTATGCGTTATCTAGTGTCTGCACTCTGAAATGTGGCACGTCGAGGCTGATCCGTGTGACCTTGTACCTTTGCGATCGTTCCAACTGGACTCCGATCTTTCGCCGCGCCTCTTCACATATAGGGTGGGTGTCATTGCGACACTTGAGTCTTCTCTCATCGAACCACTTTTCGATAACGAGCTTCGCAGAATCGAGGCAAGCAACTATAGGCAGTCGACGTGCCCAGAGGAGGGAATTGTTGAAAGACTCTGCGGCGTTCGACGTCAGGGTACTGAACCGCGAACGGGGCACATGCTACGAGCCCACCTAGCGGGTCCGTTCTCCATAGCCTTATGGTACGCATCGGGGTTGGTGTTAAGCATCAATGCCATGATGCTGTGGAATTCTCTCTGATCGTACGTGTACGCAGCTTTTTGAAACATGGCACCGATAACCATGCCGTATGTCATGTGCTGACTCAGGTGGTAGTAACACAACCCATGGTACGCCTCCGGAAAAACTTAAGCTATGGCATACTCGATCGAAACGTGTTGATCAGAGACAATCAACGCATCAGTCAGGTTCCCGTAAGCCCTCCTCATAGCCCTCACGAACCAAGTCCAACAATAGTGATTCGCTTTAGGCCCTACGCCGTATGCCAAGGGAAATAGTTGCTCGTTCACATCCTTCGATACAGCTACGAACATGACGCCGCTGTTCTTGCCCTTCAAGTGCGTGGCATCGACGGATATAACAGGCCTGATATACCCGTATTTGTACGCCGCTATAGAGGCAGCGAGGGCGACGAACACCCCTCGAAATTGGCATCGTCTATGTCGAGATCGGTGACTGTGCCGGCGTTGGAAGTCTCGAGAGCATGGAGGCAGGCGGGCAGATCTTGGAACGACTCTTTGTGTTTCCCGTAGATAATCTCCACGGCCTGATTCCTCGCCCTCAAGCAGACGTCGTAACTCGCCTTAATGCCGAACGATGTGAGCAGCTCGTGCTCAATGATCCTAGGCTTCATTATCGCGGAGTCACGTAGGATCCTCTTCACAAAGTACGCCACAATAACTTTAGATCGGACCTTCTTACTTTCGACCATCCCAGTATTGGGCCCGCATGAGTGTTCGGGTTCAAACACTGAAATGACCCAATTCCCGCCCTGGCTTACCGGACGAACGTTGAAGAGGCAATCTTCGTCCGACGTGCATCTGAAGACCAGCCTGATTGTATCCGACCACTTGGGGTAGAAATTTTTTCTACTCTCCATCTGCCACAAACCGACGGCGGTATACGAATCCGCCTTGCTTTTGAAATAGGCACCTGATAACCACATATTTATCATGCTTTAGAGTGCGTCTCGATGCGTGTTTTGGTTAAGATATGTGTCTAAATGAATAGGAAATGATATGTTTCTACAATTTATCCATTTTCTATATGCTTTGCGTTTTCTCTCGGTTTCCGTGCTGATTTCAGGTGCTGTGGCAATTTTTTGGGCGAGTTTGACTTATCCTATGTCGAAGAGGATCGAGAGAGGAAGCCGTAGCACTTTGCGGATTAATTTTCCGATGCCGGACGAGAGAGAACGAGCCAAAACCGTGAGAGCGCGCAAACTGCGAAATGTGGACGGAAATGCACAAGTCAACCGAAAATGCACAAGTCAAACCTCTATTCAACTTTCCAGAAATTACAAATTTTACCCCACCTTCTCAACTGAAGTTTCTAGTATTTGCAATTTGACCCCAATTTGTGGGAAAACTATAAATAGCTAGTTATTTTCCTTATTTGGCATCTAATTTCACTTGTAATTCACTTTGACATTTTCTCTTAGAACCCTAGCTATTTTCCCTCTTTCTACTTTGGTATTTTCAAATATTTGTGGATGATCAAGCTTGGAGATTGAAGATTATTGAAGAATTTCTATTCCTTTTACTTTCCTTGTTATTTCTATTATGAATTCTCTTAGTTTCCATGGTTTGATTGCTAGATCTATGGCTAGCTAAGCTTGCATATGGCTCCAAGTGATGGATAATTTGATGTAGATGATAGGTGTTAGAATCTAGGATGTAGATCTACCTTCCCCTTGGATTGCCTATGGATTGGGACTTTAATTTGTATGCATGAATAATTGATCACTAGGAGTGCATCTAAGGTGTTTGATGGAATGCCTAGGAAGCTTCCATTCATAGCACTTGTCATCAATCCATACTCATATCACTTGATTTCATCTCATATAGTTCCTAAAAAGAATTAGATGAGTTGGATGAGAGTTGGTAGGTTTTCTTAGACTAATTTGAGCTATTTGGAGTTGATAGGGTATTTAAAGGCTTAGAAAGCATTTATTGCTCTATTGATCTACTTGTTAATCACCCTAGTAAGGCAGGTTAGCATATTTGATATAAGAAACCATCCAAGGTGGATTAAATTGGCTTGAAGCATCTAGATTCTAAGACCTTCATCATCATCAAATTGGAAATCACTTGGATCCATGCCTTTTAATATTGATATTCTACATTCGCATTATACTTGTCTTGTTTACTTTACATTGTCTATTTTACTCTTTGCCTAGTTAAGAAAAACCCAAACCATGAATGTGTGCTTAGATAGTATAATGGAGATGATACTAACTACTTGATTTGCTATTGCCATATTCACTCCTTGTGGTTCGACTCAGACTTACCTTGTTCGATATTATTGCTAGGCTAGAAATAGCTTAGTCAGCACCACGCCGCAGATCGATGATATGCCGGTCTTCCTCGTTGAACACTGCAGATTCTGTAGGCTGAAGTGGGACCACCGGCACTAACAATTCCTCATGTGCTCCGTATCAGTATGCAGAGGCGGTTGGCTCCTACCGTGCAGGTCTGGAAACATCATAGCCAACAGTCTGTTGAACCCGCCTTCTTCAGCTATCCAGGCGGTCCACTCGGCCATTAGGGCCCTAGGAATTTGCCTACCTTCACCCCACGCGTTCGACTGATCGCTGTCCTCGGTGGAGACGTCTAGCGACGGCTCATATTCATCCTCATCGTCGTCGTCGTCGCGCAGGACATCATCTTCGTTCGGATCCTTTTGCTCATCCCTTCCTGATGTGTAATTCCGGTCGGGTATTTGATCGTCACGAGCATTTGCGGCATGATGAGACGAACTGCCTCCGAGGTTGTGGACTTGATACACCTGTTCATCCCAACGTGTGGAATTGATGTTCTCTACGATATCATCAAGCTGTGAATGTAAATCCTCTGTGTTGCCATATGTGCTGCCAAATTCGAACGAAGACGGTTCCTGGTACGACGGGTCGAATTCAGGGATATACGAAGAAGAAGCACCGACGTGTGAAGACGAAGCACCGACATGTGAAGACGAGCCTCCGTTTTTGATAATCACGTACACTTCTGGGCTAAGGTGTTTATTGCATAGCTCAACCACTTGCTCGTTCGACCGCAACTTCGATTTCCTAGTACGTCATGTGCTCTCGGATATCGTAAAATAAAACATATCGAAATCACTACTGACTAGGTAGCAGTTCCGAGCTACCATATATCTCAACCCATAAATTGTGAGATCACTTTTGGTCCACAAAAATTCGACCTTGTTGCCATCCTTGTACCTTCTTCCATCTCATTGACCTCCGTAATACGCTTTGATGTTTACATCCATCTACAATATAAAATGAACTCAAATTAATCATACGGAGAAATTTAATCAATTTATGAGAACAAGTAATGTAAAAGTCAATAGAGAATAATAAACTAAGGGTACTGGAAAAAATCACGCCGGAAAAGTTGGCCTGAAAAACAAACACGCCGGCGTGTTCACCCACCGGCGGTATGCTAATTCCGGCCACATAACTCCGGCGTGAAATCAACCGGTTTTCTTAATTCATTTCAATTCTTCCTAATATGCTATAGTTTGGTTTAATTTACTCACATACCACATACAAATTTAAAAAGAACTCTTAATATACATAAAAAATCAATAATTCTCGATAAATAATTCATACATTACAAATAAATCGTTAAATGAAACTATATAGTATACAAAATGAAACAAAATAATTTATTATACATGAAACAACATTTCACGCCGGAGAGACTTCGCCGGAATGAACATCACGCCGGTGAACATCACGCCGGCGTTATGTGCATTCCGGCGAAGTCTCTCCGGCGTGAAATGAGGTATTAATCTTAATTTTTTCCCGATCACATTATGCTATATTTTCGTTTGATTTACGCACATACATTGCAAAAAAAATACTCTTCATATACATAAAAAACTAAAATATATATATATATATATATATATATATATATATATATATATATATATATATATATATATATATACACACCCCTCTTTTGGTATGTATTTCTTCTTTTCTATTTGTGGTTTAATGTGTAACCCTAAAAAACACACCCCTCCTTTCTTAATGGTATCAGAGCTGTAAATGCTTCTGAGGCCTAAAAGACTAGGACAGGCTTAACTTGTTAGGCAGCATTGTGTTGTAAGTCCTCTTTGTTGTTAAGAACCCGCCTAGGTGAAGGATAAAGTTGTATTTTACAGTAATGATATTTTTATTAAAGGGAGAGTTTGATTTTTAGAAACTCTTAAACCATGTGTTGTTTGTTGAAATTTGTTTTATAATAAAAAGGGATATGTTTAATCTTAAGAATAAGGATGGAATTAGAATTTACTTGAAGCTTTAGGATAGGATTTTTTCATAATCATTGATTCGAACTCTTGTTACCAGTCTGAAACTCTAAATTCTGAGGTTTTAGGAAAAGATAAACGAAAAATTTCTTGTGAAAATTATAGTTTTGATTGTCAATTTGATAAAAAATTTAAACATTTAATACATTCAGAAGAAAATCATTTAAATAGTATTACAGATTTAATTATAAGTTTTAGTAAAAATCTAGAAAGAGATAAAAAAGAAAATACTAACTTACTTAAAGAAATATTACATAGTAATCAAGAAAAGAAAAAACTTCTTAAACAAGTTGTTGAAAATTTTGATTATATTAAAGAACAAAATAATCAAATTATTTTAGAAATAAAACAGCTTAATAAAAATTTACCTAGTAAAACTGATATAAATCAATTAAATTATTTAATAGAAAATTTAAAACCAAAGAAAGTTGAATTAGAAATTAAAAAATTAATAGGAGAATTCGATTTACAATTAAGTGAAACTCTTAACAAACTAGAAACAAGATTAGGTAAACAATCTATAAATCAAGATATAGATAATATTAAACAAGCTATTAATAACCTAAATTTAGGACCACCAGATAGACTAGAAAAACAACTCCTAGTTTATATAATTATTGGAAACCTCGAAAATGAGTAATTTTAGATCTTTCTCAGGACGATCACATACTATACAACAAGGAAGAAATTCTACTAGTAATATAAATGAAATTATTACTTCAGATACATTTTTACATAGAATAATAAATTCTAGAAGGGGATCTGGAAGTAATAGCTCTCAAAATACTATACAATTAGAAGAAGAAATAGATGTTAATAGAAATTTAGAAATTTATAATAATCATAGTTTTGATATTTTACAACCAAGAGTTTTATATCAAGCTGGAATGTTAAACATAAATACAAGTTTTATAAAAGGAAGTAGGGAAGTAAGTACTAGAATAATAGATGGAACAACAGAATTTATAGAAATATTATCACCAGAAACTATAAAGAAATTAATAAAGAGTAATAAATTATTTTCGCATATAGGATTAATAATAATTGGAATAAAAGCATTTGGAAGGCAAGAAACAGGAACTAAAGCCTTAGTATTAATAATAGATCAAGCTTGGAAACAAGATATTAAAAGAGCTATTATAGCAGGAATGGAAGTAGATTTAAGTAAAAATTCAGCATTATTTTACTGTGCTCCAAATATTTTAAAGGATACTAGAGATATTAGTAAAATAAAAATAGCTATACAAACAAAAGGATATACAAATTATGAAGGAAATAACTTAGTCATAAGTATTGGAACATTAGGTAAAATGAGTACATCATCAAGTATGAAATATAAAGTTAATATTGAAAAAATAATAAAAGTTATTGCTTCAAAAGGAATTAAAATGATAGAACCGCAGAAAATTGATCCTAATGAATTAGCAGGATTAGAATGGAATTTAGAAGATTTAAAAAAGAATGAGAATGAAATTTTAGTACCACAAAAAAGTGTTATTTATGACAACAATGGATTAGCTAGTTTAAGATTTACAAGTTTTATTAAACAAGATAATAAAAATGAAGATAGTGAAGATGATGATGTAGAAATAAATAATAGTTTTATGAATGAATATTATGATACAGAACCTATTTATGATACTGATTCTGAAGAATTAAATACATTAGAATTAACTGAAACAGAAATGATAGGATATTGTCAATTTAATAATGAAGAGTACGATTATTTAGAAAATAATTTAGAAACTGAAATAGGATTTAAATTTGAAGAAACAAAAACAAATATAGATGAAATAATTAATAAAAAATTTACTGAATTAAATTTACAAGATCAAGTAGATGATATGTTAATAGAATGTATTACCGAATTAGGAATGGATTCTAATCAAGCTTATAAAGAATTAGAAAAATATTTTAATTTGCCATTAGTTCAAGATATTGAACAAGGAAAAATTATGATAAGTGAATTTTATAAATCGAAAAATAATATAGAAACTAATTTTATGGATGCTTCTATGGATTCTAGTAATAAAAGACCAAAATTAGAATTTACACAACCAGGAGAAAGTAGTATAACTGGACAGGGTAGACAAAATTGGATACCAGCTCAAACCCAATATGAAGGAGAATCTACAATAATTGGAAAAAGGTAAACGTGCTCCAATAGGAAAAATATATAGTGGAGATATGTTATATATAGAACAACAAAGCCCACAATTATGGGGAGATGAAGTTTTAGTTTGGGAACAAACTGTAGTAAGAAATTGGGAAAAAGAAAAAAGAGTAGATATGATATGTTTTCTTATTTAGAAACAACTTTAGGACCAACTGCTTTAGGATTATGGCAGAGTAAAAAAGCACAAGCTCCTGATGAAATAAATCAATTAAAAGCATTAGGAGATAATCCTTATAATTTTACAAGTGCTATAAGATTATTAATAATAGGAATAGATCCAGCAAAAGATAATACATTTTTACAAGACACTGCAATAAGAAATCTAGAACAATTAAGTATTTCAGATTTTAAATTTATAAGAGAATTTACAAATGATTTTGTTAGATTATTATCGCAAACTGGTAGAGCAATGGAAGATAATTTATGTAATAAATATTTTATAAAACTTCCAGGAGATTTAGGAAAACAAATACATGAAGCATGGGAAAATACTGAAAAGAATACTATAAATCTAGGTATAGGACCAAGAATTACTTTTACATTTAAATATTTAGAAGATAAATGTAAAGATGCAGTAATAAAAGAACAAATAAAAAGACAAGCATGGGCATTTTGTAAAACAGCTATATATACACCTCAAGCTTATGGGTATTATAAAAAACCTTATAAAAAAGGAATTAGAAAAAGTACTACTTATAAATATAACAAAAATAGAGATAAAAATAAATATGTTAAAAAACCTTATAAAAGAAAATGTAGATGTTTTATATGTGATTCTGAGAAACATTTAGCTAATAAATGTCCTAATAAAAATAAAAACTATGAAAGAGCAAATTTAATAGAAGAAATTGGAGAATATAATATAGAAGTTATAAACTCAGAAGAATCTGATAATGAATCAATTTACAGTATATATACAGAATATGAAAATGAAGTAGAAAAAGATCCTACAGTAGTAACTTATACATATATGAATACACTTGATAATTGTATACATGAATGGATTAGGGAAAAAGGAAATAATCATATACCGTGTAAAAATTGTAAATTATATCCTGAAATTTCACGTAGATATCAATGTAATAAATGTTTTGAAGAAATTTGTTTCTTGTGTTTAGAAAGACTTTTTGGAATAAAAACAGAATTAAAAGGAAAAGCAAAAATTGAAGAAAATAAGAGTAAAGATATATATATAGAAAAAATAGAAAAACATGAAGCAATGTTAGAATTACATAAGTATAAATATTTACAATTAGAAAGTAAATATAATGAAATACAGAAAAGAGTAGAAGCTATAGAATTTATGTTCAATGAATATAATAAATTTGAAAATATTGAAATAAATAAAATGGCAGAACAAGTAGGAGAAGAAGAGAAAATTTTAATAAATAATAATAACAATAACAATATTAAAAATCCAGCTACAGCAACATTAATAAATATTCAATGTAGATTATGGATAGATAATAAAAATTATGTAGATCTAAATGCTATATTAGATACAGGAAGTACTAAAAGCTTAATAGGATGTAGCTTAGTAGATCCTAAATTTCATAAGCTATTAAATTATAAAATGGAAACAAGAACAGTTGAAAATAGAATAATGAAAATAACACATTGTTTAGAACCGGCTGGAATACAATTTTTAAATTTTGCAGGAAATTATAGTCTTAAATATGAATTACCTCAAGTGATAATAAATCCAAAGGAAACAAATTCTAAAGATTTCTTATTAGGATTAAATTTTATTACTAGTTTAAATGGTAACCTTACAATTGCAAAAAACTTTATTACGTTAAGTAAACAAGTTTATAGTTTTCCAACACATAGATATACACATACATCAGAGTTTGCTCGAAAGCGTGGTGGACTAGGAGAATTAGATTTTTTAAAACAAGTTCAAAATAAACAAAATAATTTTATAGAAAATGAAGCTATAATGTTATTATCACAATTTATTTCACAAGAATTAGAAAAAGGTCCTGATATTACTAAAAGTAAAAACTATCCTATAATATTGAAATTAGAAAAATTAGGATTAATAGGAGAAGATATTACTAAAACAAGAGTTAATTATATTTGTAAAATAAATATAAAATTACCAGAAATAACAATAAGAACTAAAAATGGAGAATATAGTGCAGAAGATGTAGAAGAATTCAGAAAACAAATTAGTGAAATGTTAAAACAAGGATTAATTAGACATTCAGAAAGTCCTCATAGGTCTACAGCTTTTATAGTAAGAAATCATTCTGAAATAAAAAGAGGAAAACCTAGAATAGTTTATAATTATAAAAGATTAAATGATAACTGTGAAGATGATGGTTATAATATACCTAATAAAGAAACTCTTTTAGCATTAATACAAGACAAAAAGATATTTAGTAAGTTTGATTTAAAAAGTGGTTATAATCAGTTAAAATTAGAAGAATGGTTCAAACCATGGACTGCATTTACTTGTCCTGAAGGACAATTTGAATGGAATGTTTTAAGTTTTGGATTAAAAAATGCACCTGCAATTTTTCAAAGATTTATGGAT
Organism: Thymus mandschuricus; assembly: GCA_029379335.1. NCBI lineage: Eukaryota > Viridiplantae > Streptophyta > Magnoliopsida > Lamiales > Lamiaceae > Thymus > Thymus mandschuricus. The sequence goes on along the minus strand of CM057081.1, from coordinate 7,078,419 downwards.
AAAATATTTTTAAAATATAAATTCTGTCTTGTTTATATTGATGATATTCTTGTAGCAAGTAATAATCTAAAAGAGCATGAAGAACATTTAAATATTATTTTTAAAGAAATTGAACAAAATGGTATAGTTGTTAGTAAAAGAAAAATGGAATTATTTAAAAGAAAAATATCATTTTTAGGGTTAGAAATTGGGAATGGAAAAATAGAATTACAACCCCATATAGCTACAAAAATTCTAGAATTTCCTAATAAATTAACTAACTTAAAACAAATACAATCATTTTTAGGACTTGTCAATTATGCTAGAAAATTTATTCCAAATCTTAGTAAATTAGTTGGCCCTTTATATAGTAAGACAACTAAAAATGGTCAACGACATTTTAATATAGAAGATGAAAAATTAATTCAAAAAATTAAAAATGAAGTAAAAAATATAAAACCCCTAGAGTTACCTACAGATGATAGTTATAAAATTATTCAATGTGATGGTTGTAAAGAAGGATGGGGAGCAGTTTTAATTTGTAAACCTCATAAATATAGTCAAAAAAGTGAAGAAAAAATAGCTGCTTATGCTAGTGGTAATTTTAATAAAACAGGATTAAATTGGACATCTTTAGATTATGAAATCCAGGCTTTAATTAATTCATTAGAAAAATTTAAAATATGGCTTAAAAATGAATTTACTGTTAGAACAGATTGTGAAGCTATTGTAAAATTTATTAATAATGCTAATAGTAAAAAGGTTAATAAAACAAGATGGATTAATTTACAGCAAATAATTCAAGGAAATAATTATAAAATAATATTTGAACATATTAAAGGACAAGATAATAATATTGCTGACCTTTTATCTCGAAAAATAAATCGTCTTTTTATGTAGAAAATGGATAAAAGGATTATTAAACCTTCCAAAGGCAAGGAGAAAATTATACAGTCTCAAAGTTCGAGATCCGAAGGAATGGATATTTCTTCAGATGAAGACAGCAGAAAGATTACACAGCTTACAAAATTGGGAGAAGTTAGAAATGATATACAGTTCGGAACTGTAACTTTACAACAATGCTCTAACCCTGCTATGCAATTTAGAGCAAATTCAAGAGTTACACAGAAACAACAGGTTCTTCTTGATAATTTGTGGCATATACAAACTCTTCCAAAAGCCACTGCTTTTAAAGTACAAGTTTTAAATGCTCTGGCATTTTATTTTTCAGAACAAAACCAAAAACCAGAGCAACAAAAGAAATTTACACATTATGTGATTTTCAGAGGGACAAAAATTGGAGTTTTTCATAATTTTAATACAGTTAGAAAATATATTTGCTGTCCCAAACCACTTTATAAAGGTTTTTACAGTTTTTCAGAAGCTTTAGCAAATGCTAGAGAAACCTTTGGTATACAAGATTTTTATATAGAACCAGAGGAAGTAAAAAGCTTTGCTCAAATTGCTCAAGAAAACCCAAGTGGTGTGATTCAACATCAATCTGCTTTATTAAAAAATTATGAATCACAACTTGTGGAATTTCAAAGAAAAACTTCTGATCTGAACAATCAGTTAAAAACTTTACAAAATGATTGTAATTTTAAAGATCAGACGATTTCAATTATGGAGTTAACTATTACTAAGTTAAATGAAAAAATAAATAATTTACAAAATAAATCTGGTTATTCTCTTTCTTCAAGAAGTTTTGAAAATTTTAAAACTAGAATTCTTGATGTTCCTTGGAGAGAAACCATGAAACCAATTTTAAACACTATTCCTGCCCTTGAGGATATTATTTCTGAAAAAGTTTTAAATGAATTTCCTGAAGTTATTATGAATTTACAAAAGAAACTTGTGGAAATTTATTTTAATGAAGAAAAATATAAAGGAATAAAAGTTATACAGAGACCTGATTACACAGTACAGGATGGAAATCTGATGGAAGAACAAGAAAGAATTCCTGGACCTCTGTTGTTACAAATTGATTTAAACAAAACAGATATGCCAGATGATATGATAATCAATTTTTACCATAATGGTATGATTGATTTCATGGAATTTACATACACAGAGAAGATCGAAAGTCTGATGAATAAATTTGGAGAAAAATTCCTTATTATAGCTGGGAATATTTCTTATTCATCCTTAACTCCAAAAGTATACAGTAAAATATTAGCTTCTTTTCCCGAAGCTACAGCTTATACATATCGTCCTGCTCGAAAAAGAATATATTTGACAGACAGAGAATATGCTGGAAAATATCTCAAGACTCTATTCATGAAGAATGAGCCTGATAATTTCTCATTCCAGCATGCTCAAGAACAAATCAAAATTTTCCAAAGGACTGAAAATATTCCAAAATTTGAGTCATGGATGAACTACAGACTTGCTGCTGAAGGACATTATTTACAAATTTGGGTCACTCCAAACTGGAAAATGATCCTTCCTTTCAGTGGAGAGGGTGATAGTCTTACAGATGAAGAAAATGCAATAATTAATACAGATAAAGAAGACAACCCCATGTTTGAAGACTCACAAAGTTATGGAAGTATTGACACCATACCAGATACACATCGAGATTTTTAGACACCTGTTCAAAATTATACAGAAAATTAGATAGGCAGTCACTTATTGTCTGCCATTTCTTTTGTATTATTATACTTTTTTCTGTTTTGTTTTTTGGCTTGTATAGAAAATGGTGATAAAAAGAACGATCGAGAGAGAACGATCGAGAAAAACTTCAAATGGCCGACAAGTCTATCACGAGACCTCAAGGAATGGTGGAAGACTTTCATAGGTTATTCTTTGTAGGCATTCATTATTAAGAAGAATTTTAGCTTTATAGGTATTTATTATTAGGAAGAATTTTTTAATTTTCCTTCATGTTTATCATGTAATTTTGCCTATATATAGGCAAATCTTCTTCATTGTATTCACCATCCGAGAATCAATAAACATTGAGCTTTTCAAAAACAAAACATGAGTTTCTAAATCTTTAGCATCCGATTCCTTTAGCAGATAGTAATTCTAAATCCCCATCCTTAGCACATATAATATATCCCTTATACATAAAAAAAAAAAAAAAAAAAAAAAAAAAAAAAAAAAAAAAAAAAAAAAAAAACTCTTTCTTCCTCGTTGCTGTGTTCGCTGTTCGTCCGCTGTAAATTTCCGTGATCGTAATTGCTGTTCTTCTAAACCAGAGTTCTGTGTGAGCTCTTTTGGTATGTATTTCTTCTTTTCTATTTGTGGTTTAATGTGTAACCCTAAAAAACACACCCCTCCTTTCTTAATGGTACATCGAACACAGCAACGAGGAAGAAAGAGTTTTTTTTTTTTTTTTTTTTTTTTTTTTTTTTTTTTTTATGTATAAGGGATATATTATATGTGCTAAGGATGGGGATTTAGAATTACTATCTGCTAAAGGAATCGGATGCTAAAGATTTAGAAACTCATGTTTTGTTTTTGAAAAGCTTCAATGTTTATTGATTCTCGGATGGTGAATACAATGAAGAAGATTTGCCTATATATAGGCAAAATTACATGATAAACATGAAGGAAAATTAAAAAATTCTTCCTAATAATAAATACCTATAAAGCTAAAATTCTTCTTAATAATGAATGCCTACAAAGAATAACCTATGAAAGTCTTCCACCATTCCTTGAGGTCTCGTGATAGACTTGTCGGCCATTTGAAGTTTTTCTCGATCGTTCTCTCTCGATCGTTCTTTTTATCACCATTTTCTATACAAGCCAAAAAACAAAACAGAAAAAAGTATAATAATACAAAAGAAATGGCAGACAATAAGTGACTGCCTATCTAATTTTCTGTATAATTTTGAACAGGTGTCTAAAAATCTCGATGTGCATCTGGTATGGTGTCAATACTTCCATAACTTTGTGAGTCTTCAAACATGGGGTTGTCTTCTTTATCTGTATTAATTATTGCATTCTTCATCTGTAAGACTATCACCCTCTCCACTGAAAGGAAGGATCATTTTCCAGTTTGGAGTGACCCAAATTTGTAAATAATGTCCTTCAGCAGCAAGTCTGTAGTTCATCCATGACTCAAATTTTGGAATATTTTCAGTCCTTTGGAAAATTTTGATTTGTTCTTGAGCATGCTGGAATGAGAAATTATCAGGCTCATTCTTCATGAATAGAGTCTTGAGATATTTTCCAGCATATTCTCTGTCTGTCAAATATATTCTTTTTCGAGCAGGACGATATGTATAAGCTGTAGCTTCGGGAAAAGAAGCTAATATTTTACTGTATACTTTTGGAGTTAAGGATGAATAAGAAATATTCCCAGCTATAATTAGGAATTTTTCTCCAAATTTATTCATCAGACTTTCGATCTTCTCTGTGTATGTAAATTCCATGAAATCAATCATAACATTATGGTAAAAATTGATTATCATATCATCTGGCATATCTGTTTTGTTTAAATCAATTTGTAACAACAGAGGTCCAGGAATTCTTTCTTGTTCTTCCATCAGATTTCCATCCTGTACTGTGTAATCAGGTCTCTGTATAACTTTTATTCCTTTATATTTTTCTTCATTAAAATAAATTTCCACAAGTTTCTTTTGTAAATTCATAATAACTTCAGGAAATTCATTTAAAACTTTTTCAGAAATAATATCCTCAAGGGCAGGAATAGTGTTTAAAATTGGTTTCATGGTTTCTCTCCAAGGAACATCAAGAATTCTAGTTTTAAAATTTTCAAAACTTCTTGAAGAAAGAGAATAACCAGATTTATTTTGTAAATTATTTATTTTTTCATTTAACTTAGTAATAGTTAACTCCATAATTGAAATCGTCTGATCTTTAAAATTACAATCATTTTGTAAAGTTTTTAACTGATTGTTCAGATCAGAAGTTTTTCTTTGAAATTCCACAAGTTGTGATTCATAATTTTTTAATAAAGCAGATTGATGTTGAATCACACCACTTGGGTTTTCTTGAGCAATTTGAGCAAAGCTTTTTACTTCCTCTGGTTCTATATAAAAATCTTGTATACCAAAGGTTTCTCTAGCATTTGCTAAAGCTTCTGAAAAACTGTAAAAACCTTTATAAAGTGGTTTGGGACAGCAAATATATTTTCTAACTGTATTAAAATTATAAAAAACTCCAATTTTTGTCCCTCTGAAAATCACATAATGTGTAAATTTCTTTTGTTGCTCTGGTTTTTGGTTTTGTTCTGAAAAATAAAATGCCAGAGCATTTAAAACTTGTACTTTAAAAGCAGTGGCTTTTGGAAGAGTTTGTATATGCCACAAATTATCAAGAAGAACCTGTTGTTTCTGTGTAACTCTTGAATTTGCTCTAAATTGCATAGCAGGGTTAGAGCATTGTTGTAAAGTTACAGTTCCGAACTGTATATCATTTCTAACTTCTCCCAATTTTGTAAGCTGTGTAATCTTTCTGCTGTCTTCATCTGAAGAAATATCCATTTTTCTTTTACTAACAACTATACCATTTTGTTCAATTTCTTTAAAAATAATATTTAAATGTTCTTCATGCTCTTTTAGATTATTACTTGCTACAAGAATATCATCAATATAAACAAGACAGAATTTATATTTTAAAAATATTTTATCCATAAATCTTTGAAAAATTGCAGGTGCATTTTTTAATCCAAAACTTAAAACATTCCATTCAAATTGTCCTTCAGGACAAGTAAATACAGTCCATGGTTTGAACCATTCTTCTAATTTTAACTGATTATAACCACTTTTTAAATCAAACTTACTAAATATCTTTTTGTCTTGTATTAATGCTAAAAGAGTTTCTTTATTAGGTATATTATAACCATCATCTTCACAGTTATCATTTAATCTTTTATAATTATAAACTATTCTAGGTTTTCCTCTTTTTATTTCAGAATGATTTCTTACTATAAAAGCTGTAGACCTATGAGGACTTTCTGAATGTCTAATTAATCCTTGTTTTAACATTTCACTAATTTGTTTTCTGAATTCTTCTACATCTTCTGCACTATATTCTCCATTTTTAGTTCTTATTGTTATTTCTGGTAATTTTATATTTATTTTACAAATATAATTAACTCTTGTTTTAGTAATATCTTCTCCTATTAATCCTAATTTTTCTAATTTCAATATTATAGGATAGTTTTTACTTTTAGTAATATCAGGACCTTTTTCTAATTCTTGTGAAATAAATTGTGATAATAACATTATAGCTTCATTTTCTATAAAATTATTTTGTTTATTTTGAACTTGTTTTAAAAAATCTAATTCTCCTAGTCCACCACGCTTTCGAGCAAACTCTGATGTATGTGTATATCTATGTGTTGGAAAACTATAAACTTGTTTACTTAACGTAATAAAGTTTTTTGCAATTGTAAGGTTACCATTTAAACTAGTAATAAAATTTAATCCTAATAAGAAATCTTTAGAATTTGTTTCCTTTGGATTTATTATCACTTGAGGTAATTCATATTTAAGACTATAATTTCCTGCAAAATTTAAAAATTGTATTCCAGCCGGTTCTAAACAATGTGTTATTTTCATTATTCTATTTTCAACTGTTCTTGTTTCCATTTTATAATTTAATAGCTTATGAAATTTAGGATCTACTAAGCTATATCCTATTAAGCTTTTAGTACTTCCTGTATCTAATATAGCATTTAGATCTACATAATTTTTATTATCTATCCATAATCTACATTGAATATTTATTAATGTTGCTGTAGCTGGATTTTTAATATTGTTATTGTTATTATTATTTATTAAAATTTTCTCTTCTTCTCCTACTTGTTCTGCCATTTTATTTATTTCAATATTTTCAAATTTATTATATTCATTGAACATAAATTCTATAGCTTCTACTCTTTTCTGTATTTCATTATATTTACTTTCTAATTGTAAATATTTATACTTATGTAATTCTAACATTGCTTCATGTTTTTCTATTTTTTCTATATATATATCTTTACTCTTATTTTCTTCAATTTTTGCTTTTCCTTTTAATTCTGTTTTTATTCCAAAAAGTCTTTCTAAACACAAGAAACAAATTTCTTCAAAACATTTATTACATTGATATCTACGTGAAATTTCAGGATATAATTTACAATTTTTACACGGTATATGATTATTTCCTTTTTCCCTAATCCATTCATGTATACAATTATCAAGTGTATTCATATATGTATAAGTTACTACTGTAGGATCTTTTTCTACTTCATTTTCATATTCTGTATATATACTGTAAATTGATTCATTATCAGATTCTTCTGAGTTTATAACTTCTATATTATATTCTCCAATTTCTTCTATTAAATTTGCTCTTTCATAGTTTTTATTTTTATTAGGACATTTATTAGCTAAATGTTTCTCAGAATCACATATAAAACATCTTGTCCTTTAATATGTTCAAATATTATTTTATAATTATTTCCTTGAATTATTTGCTGTAAATTAATCCATCTTGTTTTATTAACCTTTTTACTATTAGCATTATTAATAAATTTTACAATAGCTTCACAATCTGTTCTAACAGTAAATTCATTTTTAAGCCATATTTTAAATTTTTCTAATGAATTAATTAAAGCCAGGATTTCATAATCTAAAGATGTCCAATTTAATCCTGTTTTATTAAAATTACCACTAGCATAAGCAGCTATTTTTTCTTCACTTTTTTGACTATATTTATGAGGTTTACAAATTAAAACTGCTCCCCATCCTTCTTTACAACCATCACATTGAATAATTTTATAACTATCATCTGTAGGTAACTCTAGGGGTTTTATATTTTTTACTTCATTTTTAATTTTTTGAATTAATTTTTCATCTTCTATATTAAAATGTCGTTGACCATTTTTAGTTGTCTTACTATATAAAGGGCCAACTAATTTACTAAGATTTGGAATAAATTTTCTAGCATAATTGACAAGTCCTAAAAATGATTGTATTTGTTTTAAGTTAGTTAATTTATTAGGAAATTCTAGAATTTTTGTAGCTATATGGGGTTGTAATTCTATTTTTCCATTCCCAATTTCTAACCCTAAAAATGATATTTTTCTTTTAAATAATTCCATTTTTCTTTTACTAACAACTATACCATTTTGTTCAATTTCTTTAAAAATAATATTTAAATGTTCTTCATGCTCTTTTAGATTATTACTTGCTACAAGAATATCATCAATATAAACAAGACAGAATTTATATTTTAAAAATATTTTATCCATAAATCTTTGAAAAATTGCAGGTGCATTTTTTAATCCAAAACTTAAAACATTCCATTCAAATTGTCCTTCAGGACAAGTAAATACAGTCCATGGTTTGAACCATTCTTCTAATTTTAACTGATTATAACCACTTTTTAAATCAAACTTACTAAATATCTTTTTGTCTTGTATTAATGCTAAAAGAGTTTCTTTATTAGGTATATTATAACCATCATCTTCACAGTTATCATTTAATCTTTTATAATTATAAACTATTCTAGGTTTTCCTCTTTTTATTTCAGAATGATTTCTTACTATAAAAGCTGTAGACCTATGAGGACTTTCTGAATGTCTAATTAATCCTTGTTTTAACATTTCACTAATTTGTTTTCTGAATTCTTCTACATCTTCTGCACTATATTCTCCATTTTTAGTTCTTATTGTTATTTCTGGTAATTTTATATTTATTTTACAAATATAATTAACTCTTGTTTTAGTAATATCTTCTCCTATTAATCCTAATTTTTCTAATTTCAATATTATAGGATAGTTTTTACTTTTAGTAATATCAGGACCTTTTTCTAATTCTTGTGAAATAAATTGTGATAATAACATTATAGCTTCATTTTCTATAAAATTATTTTGTTTATTTTGAACTTGTTTTAAAAAATCTAATTCTCCTAGTCCACCACGCTTTCGAGCAAACTCTGATGTATGTGTATATCTATGTGTTGGAAAACTATAAACTTGTTTACTTAACGTAATAAAGTTTTTTGCAATTGTAAGGTTACCATTTAAACTAGTAATAAAATTTAATCCTAATAAGAAATCTTTAGAATTTGTTTCCTTTGGATTTATTATCACTTGAGGTAATTCATATTTAAGACTATAATTTCCTGCAAAATTTAAAAATTGTATTCCAGCCGGTTCTAAACAATGTGTTATTTTCATTATTCTATTTTCAACTGTTCTTGTTTCCATTTTATAATTTAATAGCTTATGAAATTTAGGATCTACTAAGCTATATCCTATTAAGCTTTTAGTACTTCCTGTATCTAATATAGCATTTAGATCTACATAATTTTTATTATCTATCCATAATCTACATTGAATATTTATTAATGTTGCTGTAGCTGGATTTTTAATATTGTTATTGTTATTATTATTTATTAAAATTTTCTCTTCTTCTCCTACTTGTTCTGCCATTTTATTTATTTCAATATTTTCAAATTTATTATATTCATTGAACATAAATTCTATAGCTTCTACTCTTTTCTGTATTTCATTATATTTACTTTCTAATTGTAAATATTTATACTTATGTAATTCTAACATTGCTTCATGTTTTTCTATTTTTTCTATATATATATCTTTACTCTTATTTTCTTCAATTTTTGCTTTTCCTTTTAATTCTGTTTTTATTCCAAAAAGTCTTTCTAAACACAAGAAACAAATTTCTTCAAAACATTTATTACATTGATATCTACGTGAAATTTCAGGATATAATTTACAATTTTTACACGGTATATGATTATTTCCTTTTTCCCTAATCCATTCATGTATACAATTATCAAGTGTATTCATATATGTATAAGTTACTACTGTAGGATCTTTTTCTACTTCATTTTCATATTCTGTATATATACTGTAAATTGATTCATTATCAGATTCTTCTGAGTTTATAACTTCTATATTATATTCTCCAATTTCTTCTATTAAATTTGCTCTTTCATAGTTTTTATTTTTATTAGGACATTTATTAGCTAAATGTTTCTCAGAATCACATATAAAACATCTACATTTTCTTTTATAAGGTTTTTTAACATATTTATTTTTATCTCTATTTTTGTTATATTTATAAGTAGTACTTTTTCTAATTCCTTTTTTATAAGGTTTTTTATAATACCCATAAGCTTGAGGTGTATATATAGCTGTTTTACAAAATGCCCATGCTTGTCTTTTTATTTGTTCTTTTATTACTGCATCTTTACATTTATCTTCTAAATATTTAAATGTAAAAGTAATTCTTGGTCCTATACCTAGATTTATAGTATTCTTTTCAGTATTTTCCCATGCTTCATGTATTTGTTTTCCTAAATCTCCTGGAAGTTTTATAAAATATTTATTACATAAATTATCTTCCATTGCTCTACCAGTTTGCGATAATAATCTAACAAAATCATTTGTAAATTCTCTTATAAATTTAAAATCTGAAATACTTAATTGTTCTAGATTTCTTATTGCAGTGTCTTGTAAAAATGTATTATCTTTTGCTGGATCTATTCCTATTATTAATAATCTTATAGCACTTGTAAAATTATAAGGATTATCTCCTAATGCTTTTATTTGATTTATTTCATCAGGAGCTTGTGCTTTTTTACTCTGCCATAATCCTAAAGCAGTTGGTCCTAAAGTTGTTTCTAAATAAGAAAACATATCCATATCTACTCTTTTTTCTTTTTCCCAATTTCTTACTACAGTTTGTTCCCAAACTAAAACTTCATCTCCCCATAATTGTGGGCTTTGTTGTTCTATATATAACATATCTCCACTATATATTTTTCCTATTGGAGCACGTTTACCTTTTTCCAATTATTGTAGATTCTCCTTCATATTGGGTTTGAGCTGGTATCCAATTTTGTCTACCCTGTCCAGTTATACTACTTTCTCCTGGTTGTGTAAATTCTAATTTTGGTCTTTTATTACTAGAATCCATAGAAGCATCCATAAAATTAGTTTCTATATTATTTTTCGATTTATAAAATTCACTTATCATAATTTTTCCTTGTTCAATATCTTGAACTAATGGCAAATTAAAATATTTTTCTAATTCTTTATAAGCTTGATTAGAATCCATTCCTAATTCGGTAATACATTCTATTAACATATCATCTACTTGATCTTGTAAATTTAATTCAGTAAATTTTTTATTAATTATTTCATCTATATTTGTTTTTGTTTCTTCAAATTTAAATCCTATTTCAGTTTCTAAATTATTTTCTAAATAATCGTACTCTTCATTATTAAATTGACAATATCCTATCATTTCTGTTTCAGTTAATTCTAATGTATTTAATTCTTCAGAATCAGTATCATAAATAGGTTCTGTATCATAATATTCATTCATAAAACTATTATTTATTTCTACATCATCATCTTCACTATCTTCATTTTTATTATCTTGTTTAATAAAACTTGTAAATCTTAAACTAGCTAATCCATTGTTGTCATAAATAACACTTTTTTGTGGTACTAAAATTTCATTCTCATTCTTTTTTAAATCTTCTAAATTCCATTCTAATCCTGCTAATTCATTAGGATCAATTTTCTGCGGTTCTATCATTTTAATTCCTTTTGAAGCAATAACTTTTATTATTTTTTCAATATTAACTTTATATTTCATACTTGATGATGTACTCATTTTACCTAATGTTCCAATACTTATGACTAAGTTATTTCCTTCATAATTTGTATATCCTTTTGTTTGTATAGCTATTTTTATTTTACTAATATCTCTAGTATCCTTTAAAATATTTGGAGCACAGTAAAATAATGCTGAATTTTTACTTAAATCTACTTCCATTCCTGCTATAATAGCTCTTTTAATATCTTGTTTCCAAGCTTGATCTATTATTAATACTAAGGCTTTAGTTCCTGTTTCTTGCCTTCCAAATGCTTTTATTCCAATTATTATTAATCCTATATGCGAAAATAATTTATTACTCTTTATTAATTTCTTTATAGTTTCTGGTGATAATATTTCTATAAATTCTGTTGTTCCATCTATTATTCTAGTACTTACTTCCCTACTTCCTTTTATAAAACTTGTATTTATGTTTAACATTCCAGCTTGATATAAAACTCTTGGTTGTAAAATATCAAAACTATGATTATTATAAATTTCTAAATTTCTATTAACATCTATTTCTTCTTCTAATTGTATAGTATTTTGAGAGCTATTACTTCCAGATCCCCTTCTAGAATTTATTATTCTATGTAAAAATGTATCTGAAGTAATAATTTCATTTATATTACTAGTAGAATTTCTTCCTTGTTGTATAGTATGTGATCGTCCTGAGAAAGATCTAAAATTAATCATTTTCGAGGTTTCCAATAATTATATAAACTAGGAGTTGTTTTTCTAGGTCTATCTGGTGGTCCTAAATTTAGGTTATTAATAGCTTGTGTAATATTATCTATATCTTGATTTATAGATTGTTTACCTAATCTTGTTTCTAGTTTGTTAAGAGTTTCACTTAATTGTAAATCGAATTCTCCTATTAATTTTTTAATTTCTAATTCAACTTTCTTTGGTTTTAAATTTTCTATTAAATAATTTAATTGATTTATATCAGTTTTACTAGGTAAATTTTTATTAAGCTGTTTTATTTCTAAAATAATTTGATTATTTTGTTCTTTAATATAATCAAAATTTTCAACAACTTGTTTAAGAAGTTTTTTCTTTTCTTGATTACTATGTAATATTTCTTTAAGTAAGTTAGTATTTTCTTTTTTATCTCTTTCTAGATTTTTACTAAAACTTATAATTAAATCTGTAATACTATTTAAATGATTTTCTTCTGAATGTATTAAATGTTTAAATTTATATATATATATATATATATATATATATATATATATATATATATATATATATATAACATATCATTCATTCATAGGTCTCAAAAACATCATGATATGAAAACATGTAGTATCAAACATGAAACAAAATATATATATATATATATATATATATATATATATATATATATATATATATATATGGACAAGATAACGCCGGAAAAAGTTGGCCGGAAATTGCATCACTCCGGCGTGATATGTTGCCGGCGTGATGCAATTTCCGGCCAACTTTTTCCGGCGTTATCACGATTGAAAAAATTGTAACACTATTTCCTTTCTAATGCTTCGTGACATACCTTTTAGTATCGGATGTTGATTGCCTTTTCCTTGTATTTGCTCGTTCACAAAAATATTACAATTTTTTCCGGTGAAGTCGAATCCAACAATTTTTTTCGATTGTGAATTGGAAAATCGATGTGTAGGTATATATTGAATAATTTGACATTGGATACCATTCTTTTACTGTTCATTATTGAACAAATTTGAATGCAAATACAGTACAAATAATGCAAATTCAGTACAATAATGCATGACATTTTGTCATGCATGAGTGAAAAAAAGAAATTGTTAAGTTGTCACTTCACTTCAATCACATTGAAGTTAGTGTTGACAAAAATAAATAAATGAAAAAACGTTTTATGTAATAAAATTAATTGTAAAATAAATAAAGGGGTAGTTTGTACATGCTTTTATTTTGAGGGGTATTTTGTACATGGGGGTTTTGAAAAGGGGTATGCAAAAATATTTCCACATTATATTAATAGCCATAATTAAATGTATATACAGGTGTCTTAGCGCACCTGGCCACCGGGCTCCTCCCTTGAAGGAGTGACCCGAGTTCGATCCCTAATGGGAGCGAATTGTGGGAGATATAAGGTGGCTTGGAGAATTTCTAGGAGTTATTGGAAACTTGGCGTACTAACATCTAATCTAACAGCTAACATTTGTCCGATAAAAAAAAAATTAAAAAAAAATAAATAAATAAATATTTATTTATTTAAAATTTAATTAGTATTATATAAAAATCGATTCCCGGTTTTGTACCGGTTCGGTACCGGTTAACTGGGAACCGGAATTTTTATAAGTTTAACCGGTTTTTACCGGTTCCCAGAACCTGGTCCGGTACCGGTTCAGTACCAGTTTTCCCGAAAAACCAGTTACAGGATAGTCACTCCTAATAACTATAACTAGTTATTACTAGTATTTCAACATAAAAAATTGTTATCTTCCTCGTTAAAAAAAAAAAAAAAAAAAAAAAAAAAAAAAAAAAAAAAAGTATAAGGAATTTTGATTCGCGGCACTACAAGAAAAACGCTCATATACCGTTATTCATGTGCAAATAAAGTGTTATCTATTTTTCAGTTCATGTAGTCTATTGTTTAAATATATTACGTTTCTCTAAAACATTTATATCGGATCCATATTGTTATCTTTTTTTGCAATATAGATAACAATTTTTAGCTTTATAAATGTTTGTCTAAGCTTTTTATCGCCGTAATAGAAATCACTTCTTATCACATAGATAACGGTTGTAATGTGTTATGTATTACTGCTCATATTTCAATATTTTGAGTTTCAAAAATGAAATGTAAAATGATTCATGGAATTCAAACACCAAACAATAACTACTATTACCCATTCAAAAACTGTCTGCAATCCAACATTCCACCAAACAACATGTGTTTTTATATTTTATATGTCATATATATTTAAGAAAACTTTGCAGTTCGGTGGAACGGAGAAAGTATCATATAATCATTTCGATGACATACTATTTATTAGATAAAGCTCATAATTAATTTACGTAGTTTGATTAATATGGGTTGTTTTCCTTTTGGTGCCTTTAGGCTTTTCTGTTATACTAGTATGTCCCCCGTGCCGTTGCACGGGAAAAATTTCTTCTTTCTTTTTTGAATAAATAAAATATGGAATATGAAAATTTTAATTCACGAATTAATTAGTGTTTATACTAAATAAATGAAGAGATAAATTTCACAATTTATGTGAATTTTTTTAACTTTAATAAAATATTAAAGGTCATGACACAAATGATTCGAACTCGGGACCTTTGACCTCGACTCGTGTAAATTTTAATTCACTAATTAAATATGGACAACTAACTTTTCTGCATTTAAAAATCTCTCTTAAATGCATATTATATTTACTTTTCTTATTTCAATATGGAATAAATATTTTTTTCCACCATTTGGATGTATATAAATTTTGCTAGAAAAATGTACTCAATAATATTTTATATATTTTATTCATATATCTGCACCACCATATTAAATAGAAGTAGAAATAAAACTCTTAAAAGACCATTATTCAAATATGTGTTTCTCTTGTGGTACACATACATTAATGCAATATATATGGTGTTTTGGAGAACAATACAATTTTTTTCGAAAGTTGAACCTTATTTTCATCTTCAAGTACGTACCTTCCTATCCAAAAATTTTATGGGTTAGATTTTGCAATTTTTCTACATAAGATTTTTTTAAAAATAATATTAGATAGCTAGATTCGCTTGACGTCTGTATTACAACTTTTCTAAAGAGTGAAAATAAAATTCATGTATGTAAAAGATATTTGAAAGGAATACCACATGAAAATGAATGAAAAAGAGGTAGAATTGTGAATATCGTGCAAACGACCATATAAATACATGCTAAAACATCATATGAAAAGTCCAAATTTAAATTTCAAATATCCCTCATAATGAAAATGTTTCTTGTCATATTAATTTCAAATATTGTGAATTAGATACAATAGAGTTGGTATAATCTTAATATATATATATATATACATACACACACACACACACACATATATATATATAAATATATATATATATATATATATATATATATATATATATATATATATATCGTAAAAAATAAAAAATGATGCATTTTATGCATATAATTATAATGCATGATGCACGTAATTATAATGCACAATGCATTATAATGCATTATCTATACAATTATAATGCATTTTAGTAAAATCATAATGCATCAGTTAATCTACACCGTAGATCACACAGATCAATGGTCCAGATCATTTCTCATTTCTTACAGAACATGTCTTTTGTATGTGATCTCTCCGCTATATATATATATATATATATATATATATATATATATATATATATATATATATATATATATATATATAATTCTTTATTGGAGTATACGTAAAGTAAAGCCGAATCCTAGGAAGAAGTGTTAAATATGTATACATGAAATTCAACTTGAAAAAAATAAAATAAAATAAACTTCCACTTAGTTGCATCTCACATGAGTATTTAATTCGATTAGTTAGTGAAAAAGAAATTATTAAATGATGTACTTTTACATGCCACTTCGATTACCCAGTAAAATATGATTCTATTACAGTGTAAAAGAGAATATGCATTACGCGCGTCTAGAAAAATGAAGAAACGTGAAAAAAGAAGTCAGAAAAAATTAATGAGTTTGAATGTTAATTGAATTGAGTATTGTACTTTATTTAATGCTTTTGATTAAAGAAAAAAAAAAAACAATCATTAATACATTTAGCACACAAAAAGAAAAGCAGAAGAAGAAAATAAGAAAAATTAGAAGAGGCATTTCCCTGGAATGATAAATGAATATTGCTGAATATGAAGAGGCATTTAAGAAAACAATCATTTTAATTTCACAAAAGTTTTCCCGCCTAAATTCCCCCTCACAATAATTTTATATTCATAAAAATTGTTGCTGTAGAAATCGATAATTAATAATTAGTTCTTCTCATTTTCTTTTTCTTTTTCGTTTTTTGCAAAACTTCTACCTATTAAATGCATAAAAATTGTGCATGCTTCTTTCATAATGACTTCAAAATTTAAATAACTCTTTTTTCATTTCATTTACTTCAATATCGCGATTAGTATCATAATTCAAATTCAGATTTTAAATTAGCATACTCTTGGGACCAAAATTTTAATACCCAACCATCTTGATTTTTTTCCCCTCTAAATATATGTTCCTCTGCATTTTCTATCGTATTTATTTATTTATTTATTTATTTATTTATTTATTTATTTATTTATAGTTTGGAAATCGTCCACCTTTTCTTTAAAGGGATTAAAGTGTCTACTTTTTATTATGGGCAAGCTAAGTATGATTGAAATGAAGAGCTACAACGAGTGAATGATGTTTGTGAGATAAAATATAAATATCATAAATATAAATTTATATCTAATACCTTTAATGTAATGAAAAATATAAATATTACTTTGTCTGTATTACATCAGTAATCATTGTTATTTTTGCAAACTAACCAAGAGAAATAGAGATAGATGAGTTTTAAAATGAATTATTGTGTGTTAATTCATTTCCTTTGCAACAGAACTAACAGATTCTACAAACAAAAAGAAAAATGATAAAATAATAGATAATCAATGGATTACGATGATATGTTTTTATTTTTGTTTTTTGTTATTTTTTTTCAAAGTTGGGTTTCTAAGTTCCGCACATGCACATATATGTTTTAGCAAAATATGTAATTTCTAAGACTTGCTTATATTGTTGTTTATGTTAAATATTTTACTAATTTTTTCTAATGTTATAATGTGTGATTTTTAAAAGAAGGAAAAATAGTATTTCAAATCATGTATTGGAAATTAACATTGTAGGTGTTGGGAACCCTTTGCAGTTAATTTTGATGATGTTTTCTCAAAACCACACTTAGGCTTATTCTACATTTTATAGAGTTAAGGTTGATAGAGTTAACAAGCTAAGGCTGTTCTAGGAAGGCCGTTCTCCAGGAAGGTCGTTCTTCAGGAAGGCCGTTCTCCAGGAAGGTCGTTCTTCAGGAAGGCCGTTCTCCAGGAAGGTCGTTCTTCAGGAAGGCCGTTCTCCAGGAAGGCCGTTCTTCAGGAAGGCTGTTCCATCAGGCCGTTCTTCAGGCCGTATCAACCTGCTCTCTAGGTACTCCAGCTTGTTTTCAAGTTCAAGACATCAAGATGCTGGAAGATACCTCAGGCCGATGACCTACCTCCATGGGTCAACCTGCCACCTAAGCTGCCACGTCAGATGCCAGCTAGGACAAATCCCAACGGGAAGTGATGAGTCAGCACCAACGGCTAGTTGACACGTCAGCAAGCTCCAACGGCTAGTTGACACGTCAGCAAGCTCCAACGGCTAGTTGCCACGTCAGCACCAACGGCTAGTTGCCACGTCAGCTGCCAAGTCAGCGCAGACTCCAACGGCTAGTTTTCAAACTATGCCTATATAAAGACTTCCCACTTCAATGGACCTGCACGGGAAATTCATTATTCAAAAGCTAAAGTGCTGTAGAAATTCTCTCTCTAGTTCTATCCATTCAACACTCGAAAACCCTAGATATTTCCCAAGTGTTGGAAAAGAGAATTTCTCCATTGAAGAACACCGCAAGCTTGAAGCGTTTACTGCCGCATCAAGCTCGCACTCCAAACAACCTCCTCCCCCATCAGTTAGATAGGTTGAGGCCGTTGTAAAGCTGGTTGTATTGCTAGTTGCAAAGTGTATGAAACTGATACTCAGTCAGTATAAATAAGAGAGGTGTATGAAACTGATACTCAGTCAGTATAAATAAGAGAGAAGGTGGATCCAAAAGAAAAGGGATTCTCAGGTTGAGTCGACCTGACGTGGATGTAGGAGGGTTTCTCCGAACCACGCTAAATCACGGTGTCTCTCTCTCTCTCTTTATTTATCGCCCTTACATTATATTATCTAACTGACGAGCATCAACCTGCATATCGCATCAACATATCGCATCAACCTGCATATCGCATCAACCTGCATATCGCATCAACCTGCATATTGCATCAACCTGCATATCGCATCAACCTGCATATCGCATCAACATATCGCATCAACCTGCATATCGCATCAACCTGCATATCGCATCAACCTGCATATCGCATCAACCTGCATATTGCATCAACCTGCATATCGCATCAACCTGCAACTGTTCACCAGCCTTGAGATTTTTCAAAGAGTAAATCAACCTCCACCAACTTCCGCATAAGCACAGTTTGATAAATCAAGCTTGTTCCCAAACGAGCTTGATAGATCAACCTGTCTCTGATAAGGATCGACCTTGACACTCGACCTTAGATCGACCTGATTTTATAAAAGTCAAAAATAAGGTTGGTTATTGGTGTATTCCCCCCCCCCATACACCAATTACTCTTTCCCGGGACCAACAAGTGGTATCAGAGCAGTGGTTCTTTTGACCGCTGCTTTGCATACTAAAAGTTCTTTATCAAACTTTTGGTCATTTTGAACCGATCCTATTTTGAAAAATCTTTTCATACACGCATATCATTTTTTTTGCAATGGAAGCTTCTCTTCTCAGGTTATGTGAAGACTTCTCAGTCCAAGGATATGAAGATTGGAGCTTCCGGATAAGGATGTGTCTTCAAGCGCATCACATTCTAATGTGGGATGTGATCGAGAATGGTCCAACACGAATCTATGAAGCCACTCCCGAAATCGAAGGGACTGATCCAGGAAAAGTCACTTATGTCAAAAAGCTCAAAAGTCCCCGTGATTTTACAACGGAGGAAAGAATAGAGGCAAGTCTTGATAGCTATGCTATGGGTCTCATTTCTAGCACTGTTAATGACGTCTACCTTGCCAAAATTCGCAATCTTGACACTGCAAAAGAAATGTGGGATACCCTTAAGACTATCAGCCTATGTTCCGAAGAAGAAGCAACAAAAGCTCATTTCTCCGACAGCTCGTCGAGTGATGATGAAGAAGAGTGCTTCGTCGGAGAACTCCCTCCCACCGACGAACAACCTCAGGTAGTTGCTCAACTCCTTCAATTTTCTTTATCTGACAATGAAAGTGCAGATGAGGAAGATAAAGACCTATCCAAGGCCGTGTCCCTGGAAGAGGTCAAGAAGCAACTGAAGGAATATGCCGAACTCGCTGAGTTATTCAAGGAGGTCGTTGAAGATAATGCCGAGCTAATGGATCAAAATGAAAAACTCAAGCTGGCATTAGAAGAAAGAGTATCTCCCTACAATGAAGAAAAGGAAAGGGAGATAGAAACCCTAAAGTCAAAGGTTGAAAAGTTGACTTTAAGGGAGAAGGAGCTTGAAGAACAAGCTCAGGCATCTGCCTCACGGGAACAAGCTCTGCCTGACAAGGTTGTCAAGCTGAAGAACCCAGCTCGTCAGCCTCAGGCCATTCTCATAAAGCAGCATAGGAAGAAGAACCTTTTTGAAAAAGAACAGCCTGTTCCTAAGAAGGAGGCACGACCTGTCCAAAAGAGGCAGCAGCGTCGACCTGCCTCAAAACCTCAAGATCAGGCTGCTCAACAAAGGAAGTATCAAGGCCGATATGATCCAAGGCCTTACCAACCTCAGGTCTTCTATCAGCTTGCTTATCAAGGCTGTTACTGCTATCAACCTCAGCAACCTTATTTTCAAAGAAGGCAGTATCAACCTTATCAACCTGGATATTATGAAGAGCCGTTCTATCAACCTCAACATCCTCGCTCTCATAAGAAGGCTCCCAAGCCCAAGACCGCCACTGCCTCGTCCTCAGCCTCGAATAGAAGCAGACCGGCGAAACAAGTTTGGGTCCCAAAGGCCGTTCCCGCAACCGATGTAGCACCCAATCTCAAATGGGTTGCTAGGTTTAATTAATTGCAGGTCGGGAAGGCTCAGAGAAGGAGCCAAACAGCTCGTGGAGCTGTGTGGATCGTTGATAGTGGATGCTCCAAGCACATGATGTGTAACAAGATGCTACTATCAAATTATGTAGAACGAGTCGGACCTCAAGTAACATACGAAGGCAACTCTATAAGCCGTACTCGAGGTCAGGGCGACTTAAATGTTGGTAAAACCTCTACTCATAATGTCTCTTATGTTGAAGGTTTTAATCATAATTTATTCTCTGTGTCGCAATTCTGCTCGAATGGTAAACGAGTAGAATTCACCGCTAACAAATGTCTTGTGAGAAATGAGGAAGGAAAAATACTCCTTACCAGAATAGTGCAGGACAAACTTTACAGTCAAATTGACTGATAAAAGAGAGACCTGCCTGGGCATGAAAACTGACTCCGAGACAAGCTGGCTATGGCACAAGAGGTTAAGCCATTTGAATTCCAAGGCCATCAACAAATCGGCATGTCGCTTAACCTTTTGCTCACCCCGAGTTCGATGAACCAATCAATGAACCCGAGCCAATTCTCTCAAGAAGAAATATCTCGACGGAGATGATCGGACGATAATCATCTGTAGGAGCTCATTGTTGGGAACCCGAACCAAGGAGTGCGCACTCGAAGGGCGATTGGTAAAAGTGCGTTGCTTAGCTGCCCTTGTATTGACCCCAAGGTCGATATGCAGTCAAGGTCGATAATCAACCTTGATGATCAGCATTTGAATCAACCTTGTATAAAGTTCCTCGTACTAAGGGGGAACACAGGCCGTCACTCAATCGTCAGTCAACAGGCCGCTAATCAGTCAACAACTCGTTCTCAGAACAATCCTACAGAGTGATCTATCAGACTGGTGTGAGCCATCCAAATCCGATACTATCGATCTTAGATCGACCTGTGATCCTCAAATTGAGGGGGAACACTTGAACAAATGTTTCACCAATTGAGGGGGAACAAAGGCCGATATCTACCAAGGCCGATGCAAGGCAAAGGCCGTCTCAGGGTAAGCCCGAAGCAAGGCCGACACAGATCAAGGCCGATCCTTGACCAAGGCCGATGCAAGTCAAGGTCGTGATCAACCTTGATGCTATCAAGCTTGATGCTATCAACCTTGATGCTATCAACCTTGATGCTATCAAGCTTGATGCTATCAACCTTGATGCTATCAACCTCTAGTTCACAAAGGGGGAATCAAAGGGATTGTATCACCCTTTGTCTTTTCTTTAACTTCTTCAATATGCTAATATTTCTTCAATTATTAATACTTATTGCTCCAAGTATTGCATATATACTAATGCCTACCTTTTGTAGGTAATAAGAGCAAAAATGGGTAATCAAGAAGCCATGAAGGCTGATAAAATGATCTTGAAGAAAGAGGTCTCGTCTCTTCGGTCCTTAGTTCAAAACCTTTCTGATGATGCCAAAAAGGGGGAAGGACAGAAGAAGAAATCTCCGAGACCAACCTGCCTTATTATGTTGATTCCTTATACTGTTTTAACTGTGTAGTTAGAACAAGCTTGTAATATTCTTTATCTTTCTAGGAATCTCATTTGTGAAGTGTTGGTTTTGACATCATCAAAAAGGGGGAAATTGTTGGGAACCCTTTGCAGTTAATTTTGATGATGTTTTCTCAAAACCACACTTAGGCTTATTCTACATTTTATAGAGTTAAGGTTGATAGAGTTAACAAGCTAAGGCTGTTCTAGGAAGGCCGTTCTCCAGGAAGGTCGTTCTTCAGGAAGGCCGTTCTCCAGGAAGGTCGTTCTTCAGGAAGGCCGTTCTCCAGGAAGGTCGTTCTTCAGGAAGGCCGTTCTCCAGGAAGGCCGTTCTTCAGGAAGGCTGTTCCATCAGGCCGTTCTTCAGGCCGTATCAACCTGCTCTCTAGGTACTCCAGCTTGTTTTCAAGTTCAAGACATCAAGATGCTGGAAGATACCTCAGGCCGATGACCTACCTCCATGGGTCAACCTGCCACCTAAGCTGCCACGTCAGATGCCAGCTAGGACAAATCCCAACGGGAAGTGATGAGTCAGCACCAACGGCTAGTTGACACGTCAGCAAGCTCCAACGGCTAGTTGACACGTCAGCAAGCTCCAACGGCTAGTTGCCACGTCAGCACCAACGGCTAGTTGCCACGTCAGCTGCCAAGTCAGCGCAGACTCCAACGGCTAGTTTTCAAACTATGCCTATATAAAGACTTCCCACTTCAATGGAACTGCACGGGAAATTCATTATTCAAAAGCTAAAGTGCTGTAGAAATTCTCTCTCTAGTTCTATCCATTCAACACTCGAAAACCCTAGATATTTCCCAAGTGTTGGAAAAGAGAATTTCTCCATTGAAGAACACCGCAAGCTTGAAGCGTTTACTGCCGCATCAAGCTCGCACTCCAAACAACCTCCTCCCCCATCAGTTAGATAGGTTGAGGCCGTTGTAAAGCTGGTTGTATTGCTAGTTGCAAAGTGTATGAAACTGATACTCAGTCAGTATAAATAAGAGAGGTGTATGAAACTGATACTCAGTCAGTATAAATAAGAGAGAAGGTGGATCCAAAAGAAAAGGGATTCTCAGGTTGAGTCGACCTGACGTGGATGTAGGAGGGTTTCTCCGAACCACGCTAAATCACGGTGTCTCTCTCTCTCTCTTTATTTATCGCCCTTACATTATATTATCTAACTGACGAGCATCAACCTGCATATCGCATCAACATATCGCATCAACCTGCATATCGCATCAACCTGCATATCGCATCAACCTGCATATTGCATCAACCTGCATATCGCATCAACCTGCATATCGCATCAACATATCGCATCAACCTGCATATCGCATCAACCTGCATATCGCATCAACCTGCATATTGCATCAACCTGCATATCGCATCAACCTGCAACTGTTCACCAGCCTTGAGATTTTTCAAAGAGTAAATCAACCTCCACCAACTTCCGCATAAGCACAGTTTGATAAATCAAGCTTGTTCCCAAACGAGCTTGATAGATCAACCTGTCTCTGATAAGGATCGACCTTGACACTCGACCTTAGATCGACCTGATTTTATAAAAGTCAAAAATAAGGTTGGTTATTGGTGTATTCCCCCCCCCCCCCCCATACACCAATTACTCTTTCCCGGGACCAACAAGTCAGCGGGAACAAGTCAGCGCAGACTCCAACGGCGAGCCGTCCGCCTCGCAGAAACGGCCTGCATCTTCTACGCAGGTCGTTGCTCCCTCTCCAGCAAAGTCTCCTCGTATCCAACGAGCTGGATCGGTGGACATTGTTGATGTCACCGATGAAGAGGTGGAGCAAGACACCATCCTGCCCTTCCAGCATATCCCCGAGCAGGCCGTCTCTCCTGCTCACGCAATGGTGGCTTCGAAGAAGGCCGAAGCCAGGCTAAAGGTCATCGACCTGATGCCAGGAATCGATCAACTCCCCAAAACCCTCGACCTCGCTGCTCGCCTCCAGTTCTACCTGGATTGTAAGTCGAGCTACTACTACGTATTCGAGGCGTTGCTACAGGTCGTCACTCTCGACGACCTGAAGGTCGAGGAGCTGGCTCTTGAAGCGGAGTTCGGTTTCTACACCGTGGGGGATGCGGCTTCCAATTTTCGCCAGCTGGTGCTTCGCCGCATGAAGGTCGAAGCCAAAATCTTGGGCATCGACCTTCGCCCCCTATATGCGCATTCTCGCGCCCTGTTTAACTCTGCCGTTGAAGCCGGAGACGAGTTTGATCGGATTCAAACTCCGGAGCAATCATCACCCAGGATTGAGGGTGATGATCAGCCTCTTGTTGCTGCTGCTCCGTCTCCAAAAGTCAATGTGGAGGCTGCGCTGGATGATATTTCTGCCCAGCTCGAGTCAATCATCACCAGCCTCCCAGACCAAATCAAGCAGGCCATAGCCGAGGTCCGGGCCGATATTATTAATGAAGCCAAGGCCCAGGCCGATGAAGTTGCCAAGGAGCGTGTCACTGATTTTGCAGTGAGGCTTTTGAAGGAATATACTGACAAGCTCCTACCTGGCCAGCTTGATGAGCTCAACATGGCATCCCGCGACCAGATCGCAGAAGTGTTGGAGGACGTGGAGAAGGTCGATGGGCGAGTAACCGAACTGACAACGTCTATCTCAAACTCCGTATCGACCTCCAACGAGCAGATCAACGCAATTCACGGCACCATCTCCTCCCTTCTCAATGGCCAGCAGGAGTTGAAGGATGCTGTGACCAAGCTCCAGCAGGAGGACGCGACTCTTCTTTCCCTAATACAGACCCTTTCTGATGATGTCGAAAAGGGGGAAGAAGATAGAGCCGCCGCCACCACGAAGAAGAAAAAGACACCAAAATCCAAGATTCCTCCTTCCGTGGTGCCTCCTCCTCCTCCTCCTCCTCCTCCGCCGTCAAAGAAGCTCGACTCCTCCCAGGCCGATCCAATTGCTGCTGCCGCCGCTGCCGAGGCCGCCGATGCCAAAGCCCGTTTGGCCAAGCACTCCAAACTAATTGAGGCCATGATTATGGCCGGGGCGACGCAGGAGCAGTCCGTGGATCCGGAGGAGCAAAAGCGTTTTGTTGCCAAGTGCCGGGCCGATGAAGCAAGGAAAAAGAGGGAGAAGGACTGGGTCAGCCAGTCCGCCCTTGTTCTGAATGCTGGAGTCCAGCAGCAGGTCGTTGAATGGCTTGACGAAAATCAGAACAACCTGCTGCGGGAGCTCAACTCTTGCTTCATCCTGCTGCACTACTGGATCAAGGACCCCTCCCTTCCCGCCGATGCCGATGAAGCCTATGCAGCTTATATGCAAAAATTTCCATACCAAAAATTCATTGGTGATCTCAAGAAGAAAGCTGCAGAGGCTGGTGTGATAATAAGGGCTCCTGCTCAGCAATATTTTACGCCGCTGCGTCTTGGTGCTTCGGAGTATTTGGATTACTCCCGGATCGACCAGTATATCGCACAGACTGCCATCGGCCTAGGCGTCAACATTGCGAATTCCGATCCCGACTATCGTCGCATCAGGGATGGAATTTACGCAAGCATGAAGTCAAAATCGAAGGAGCAGGTCCAGGAGGAGCGCATAGCAGCCCGTGCCAAGATCCAGGCAATGTAGATGTTTTGTAATCTTGTCTATTTATGTTCGTAGCTCAGTTTGTAACTTCCAATGTAATGTACGCTATCGAGCTGAATGAAACAAAAACATCTTTCGTCCTGATGACAATACCTCTTTGTCCAGGCATCTGCCTTACTGCTTTATTATGCTTTAGTATCTGTCTTTCGTTTAATTCCTTATCAATCTTCATGATTGAAAAATTTGGGAAGCTCTGATACCTTTCTTTCAGTGTTTCATCTTAGGAATTATTTGTAAAGTGTTTGGTTTCGACATCATCAAAAAGGGGGAAATTGTTGGGAACCCCCTGCAGTTTGATTTTGATGATGTTTATCGAAACCACACTTAGGCATATTTTGCTTTGTTTAGGGTCAAGGCCGATAGATCGACCTGCTATCTGTTAGTGCAGGTCGATGCTCTCTAGTGTTTAGAATCAAGTTCGATCCACCCTGTAAGAGTAAGGTTGATGTATCGACCTGCCTCAATTGGATCGAGCTGGATCATCAGCCTGTCTATCGACCTCCCCTATCAAGCTTCCAGCTGGCATTGCCTTAGAAGATTTCAAGAGCTGGATTATCAATCAAGGTCGATGCTCCACCTTCATGGAGTGTCACGACCTGATCCTTGCCACGTCGTGTGCCAGCAAGGACGAATATTCCCAACGGCTAGAAGTGAGTCAGCATCCAACGGCTAGTGCCACGTCAGCTTGACTCCAACGGCTAGTTTTTCAAAACTGCCTATAAATACTTCAGCCATTCTCGGATTCAAACACGGGAAACTCAAGCTATCAACGCCAAATCTCTGCCCAAAACCTCTCACAAATTCATATCTTTTCAAGTGTTCGAAATTCGATTAGTTTCCCAAACACTTGACGAAGAGAGGTTTCCGACTCCGAGAAACATCACTACGACGAAGCGTTCACTGCTGCTTGTCGTTGTATCAACAAACTTCTTCTCCGACTTGTTCGAAGTTAGAAAGCTTGTTTGTGTTTTCGCCATTATAGAGTCCAGTCAAGCTTTGTAATTAGCGAAAGGTTGCTTGTACTTTTTAGTACGAAAGGTTGTAAGGGTCACGACCCAAAACTCGTGTCTAGATATTTTTCAGGTTAGATTGTATCTAGAACTGATACTCAGTCAGTATAAATAAGAGAGAGGTGGATCCAAAAGAAAAGGGATTCTCAGGTCGAGTCGACCTGACGTGGACGTAGGAGGGTTTCTCCGAACCACGCTACATCTCGGTGTATCTCTCTCTCTCTCTCTCTTTGCTTTTCGCACTTATATTTCACTATCTGACTAACGAGCATCAGCCTGCATATCATCATCAACCTGCATTTCATCCTCAGCCTTAAGATTTTTCAAAGAGTAATCAACCTCCACCAACTTCCGCATTAACAGTTTGATAAATCAAGCTTGATACCATACGAGCTTGATAGATCAAACTGCCTCTGATAAGGTCGACCTTGACAATCGACCTGCAGATCAACCTGAACTTTAAAAAGTCAAAAACGGTTGGTTATTGGTGTATTCCCCCCCCCCATACACCAATTACTCTTTCCCGGGACCAACAGTAGGGAAGAAGAGAGAGAATTAAATAAACTCTCATGCGAAAACTTAAAAAAAATAAAGAAAAAGTCCTCCATGAAGAGAAAAGACGTCAATAAGAATTTAAATTAAAGAGCAATAATTACTTTTCTTAAACAACATAGGGATGCAGAGAGTCAGTAAAATAATAAAATATTCTTGTGTCTTAAAAGTTTAGGCGGGAAAAAATGTTGTGGAATTGGTTTTTGTTATTATATATATAATAGATTAAAATATAAATATCATAAATATAAATTTATATCTAATACCTTTAATTTAATGAAAAATATAAATATTACTTTGTCTGTATTACATCAGTAATCATTGTTATTTTTGCAAACTAACCAAGAGAAATAGAGATAGCTGAGTTTTTAAATGAATTATTGTGTGTTAATTCATTTCCTTTGCAACAGAACTAACAGATTCTACAAACAAAAAGAAAAATGATAAAATAATAGATAATCAATGGATTACGATGATATGTTTTTATTTTTGTTTTTTGTTATTTTTTTCAAAGTTGGGTTTCTAAGTTCCGCACATGCACATATATGTTTTAGCAAAATATGTAATTTCTAAGACTTGCTTATATTGTTGTTTATGTTAAATATTTTACTAATTTTTTCTAATGTTATAATGTGTGATTTTTAAAAGAAGGAAAAATAGTATTTCAAATCATGTATTGGAAATTAACATTGTAGGGAAGAAGAGAGAGAATTAAATAAACTCTCATGCGAAAACTTAAAAAAAATAAAGAAAAAGTCCTCCATGAAGAGAAAAGACGTCAATAAGAATTTAAATTAAAGAGCAATAATTACTTTTCTTAAACAACATAGGGATGCGGAGAGTCAGTAAAATAATAAAATATTCTTGTGTCTTAAAAGTTTAGGCTGGAAAAAATGTTGTGGAATTGGTTTTTGTTATTATATATATAATAGAATAGGTTTAGCAGAATAGGTTTTGTTGCTTCTCTATATAAACTCGTGTAATGCGTACGCCTCCAGTGTGTTGAATAATATTATCATTCACCAAATATCTATATGGCATCACGATCTTTTCTAGGGTAACACCTCACTGATCCTCTGGCCATCTTCTCGCTTCCGCCGTCATCACCATGACTGCTCCTAACCCCGACGCACCCATCGCCCTCCATTCGGCGATGCAGCCTCAGGGCCGGACTTGGCATAAGGCACACAAGGCCCATGCCTAGGGCCCCATAAATTTTTGGGCCCTTTTTTTTTTTAAACATTTCAAGACATATATAGTATGTTAACAAATTTAAGTCGGAATGTTATTTTATAGCTCAAATATATTCAAAAAAATATTTTAAATTCGTTGGGACGGAAAGAGTATAATATACTACCTCTATCCCACTTATTAGCTACATTTGTATTTTGCAATGTTTTAAAAACCGAACCGAACCGACGATTGAACCATGAACCGTTCATAATTTCGGTTCGTGGTTTTTTCGGGTAATTTACGATTTTGGCCAGTTGAACCACGGTTTAACCGAAAAAACCATGAACCGAAGGCCTCGCCGGTTCGACCTCCGGTTCAGTTTTTAAAACATTGGTATTTTGGTCTATCCTACTTATTAGCTACATTTCCTAAAATACCAAAGAATATATGTCCACAATTAAATCTTTCTCCTTAGAATGAATTACAACCATATATCTCTTCATTTAAATTTATGTGCTCATCTCATATGTAGCTAATAAATGGGATGGATGTAGTATATATGTCTTTAACTTACGCAAAATGTAGTGGAAAAGAAAAACAATGTTGAATTGCCTTCTATATTTCGAATGAAGGAGTTAATTCCTTGTGAGTTTCCATTTCTTTAATGTTCAAATATGTTGATTTTATTTTTTTATGCTTACAGTTTAGTGCTTCTAATTTTGTTCAATCTTCTCATGTTTATCCTTTTTTAAGTTCAAATAGAGTTAAATTCGAGATATCTGTAGAGCTGTCAAAATCGTTTGATTATATTGATTACACATATTTAGATAAGTTAAAATTTTCTTTTCCATTATATTAATTGTTCTATCATTTTTTAAAATATTTTTTCCTCATTACTTAGGTCTATTTTTTAACCTCGCCTAGGGCTTCGTATAGCACAGGACCGGCCCTGTGCAGCCTCCCCTCAAACTCACTAGTTCAAACTACACCTCTTGGAAATTTCAATTCCAAACCCTCCTCCACCGGATACAACCTAATCGGCTATGTCGACGGTTCAAAACCCTACCCTTCCGCCACTATTCCGGCATCTGCTGCATCTCTTGTCACCACCAGTATTGCTGCTCCGGCCGATAATCCGGCGTACTCTCTCTGGATTCGGCAGGACCAACTCATCCTTAGTGCCATCATCTCCACGCTTTCTCCGGCGCTGATTCCATTTATTGCATCGGGCGAAGACGTCGCGTGATGCATGGCTTACTCTAGCCAACACCTACGGCAAACCCTCTCGTGGTCGCATTCTTGCACTTCGAAATCGCCTTCACAATCCGGTGCAAGGGGCCAAATCCATTACGGATTATCTTTAGGAAATCAAGGGTGTTGTTGACGAACTTGCCCTCATAGGGTGTTGTTGTACACATTACATGAGTTTATAAGGGTGTCGTTTATCTACATAATTTACAACATCAAATAGTGCAAGACTTAACAGAGCGGATCTTATAATAGTTTGTGTGTCCCACCTTTTATATTGTATAATAAAGTGGAGTGAATATTAAAATTTATTTTAGTTAACTTTTGATGTCAGGATGAGGATGATAGCATCTGCATACCACACAAATGACTTTGTATTAATCTACAAGGCCAATCTAAGATTTTCAGAAGAGTTAAGATTAATCTCCCATGTAACATAACTTACGCCCGTGTAAGATTCTCATATCCGCATTCGCACAATTCTGTTACATACGCCCATGTAAGATTCTTATATCCGCATTCGCATAGTTTGATAAATCAAGCTTTCTAACAACGAGCTTGATAGATCAACATGTCTCTATAAAAACGATATTGACTAGTCACTCTAAGGTAGTTTGTTTTTAAAAATTAAAAAACAGATAACTATTGGTGTATTCACCCCATACATCCTTTTGGGACATAAAATTTTGTAGTGAAGGATTAATTGAAATTAAATCTCATACTTAAAAGTTAATTGATGGTGGTTTGGGAGTGGAGAAGATGGGATGCACCAATGAACTCAATTCAGAAAAACAAAAT
Source organism: Thymus mandschuricus (assembly GCA_029379335.1). Classification (NCBI taxonomy): domain Eukaryota; kingdom Viridiplantae; phylum Streptophyta; class Magnoliopsida; order Lamiales; family Lamiaceae; genus Thymus; species Thymus mandschuricus. The sequence continues at coordinate 7,048,039 of CM057081.1, read as the reverse complement.
GCAAAATAAATAAATAATACTCTTATGCATGGGGAATTTTTGACAAATTTTATAAAAGTGGCTAAAAGAAGTTCATTTTTATAAATGGCGACTGATAAAGGAATAGATGCGATGTCGTTTTAAATAGAACGAAGAGATTAATAGATAGCCCCTTATTATTTAGAAGTACGCAAAACTATACTGATGAACGGACGCACACGACGACTTCCGGCGGTAATACCTCAATTCAAAACCCTAACTCAATCGCGTTTTCATTTGTGCTCCTGGTAAGAATCAATCAACAAAACAAAAAACCCATGTCAAAATGGAATTCTGGATTCCACTGTTTGATGTTTTCTTGAATTCGGCATGCCCTGAAACGGAAGCTTCACAATGGTTGCGAGAAATGTTCAACCCTCCATCAACCTCCCCTCCCGTTTCCACCTCATCCTTCATTTCCCTGCTTATGAGACCTTCTCTTCACCGTTCCTCCCCACCGGAGAAAAGGTGAATTGTGTGAATATGCATTCTATTTCTGTTTGCAGAAACCGAAAAGGCTGATTTTTTATTTAACTTCTTATTTGTTGCTGTTAAAAGTTCTTGTTTATTTGATTATCAGGATTATGTGGATTCAGACACTTCCCAGTGTAGTCCAGGCTCGAATTTTATCTTTTCTTGCATGTGAACATCAGAGGTTTTGCAGGAGTGAGTTGTGTAGACTTGCGAGAATCTTGCTGAGTGAGGGTAAATGTATTGATTTTTGGGTTAAAAAAGCTGCTCAACAGCTGCTTGATTTGGTGTCTCTGTCTAATTATCAATGGCTTTCTCTTTTGGATCTGGATTCTGAAGAGGAAACTGCAGAGGACGAGTTCTATTCTATGCCTGATTGGCTTAAGGATGCTGCTAGAGATAGTGAATCGATGTTTCCTTGGCTCCCGATGTCTAACGATGAACTAAGCGATAAATTGCCTTTTACTTGTATCAGAGGCGATGAGGATGATTTGCTGATCGGAGCTGAGGAGAGTAAGGAACGATTTGATGATGAAGTGATGCTCGAGGTTGATGAGGATGAGTCGAAATGTGATGGCCCTATAGGCGTAGAAGTTGAGGAAGTGGCAAAATCTCTGAAAGCCAAGATTTTGCTTGTAGACTGTAGCCTGAAAGCTATGGAATTGGCCAAGGATATTCACAAGCTTTGTTTCGAGAGTAGAAGTAACCGGTTGGTGATTTTGGATACGATCGAGCCATGGAATGTAGATGATGAAACTGCAGCTGTTTTAATATCTTGTTTGTCTGATAAAATCGAAGCTGGTGAGAGCGAGTGGCCGGCTCATATTCTGTCCTCGATAGTGCTCCCTAAGTTTCTAGTCCTAAAGGAGTCCCCGTCTCGTGTACTAGTGAATGCAATGATAGAATACTGTAGATCTCATCAAAGGGCAGCTGAATACGCCCTTTTGCTTCCATTAATCCTTCGAAAGGATGGTATAAACAACCCTATATGCGATGTGATCACTAGAATAATCAGAGAATCTCTTCATACAGCCCATGTTTCTGCATTTTGTCGAAAGCTTCTTATCAAAGATGAAGATACAAGGAGATTTATCTGCCTTCCCTCTCACCGATCTCTGATTAGCGAGGAATTGGTGTGGACAGAGTCGTTATTTAGCTTATGGCGTAACGTTTTGGATCATAATGTTCATTTGATGCAAGACTCAGTTGATGAACTCGTTAGCCAGGTTTGCAAGCATAGTTATAGGTACTCAAAAGCTTTAAAGTTTGCGAATTTCGTGTTATGCCTAGTTAACAAATGTATTCCGTTGTTGAGGCCACACAAGCTTATATTAACCGCGGCTGTTGAGAACACCGATACCCTTGTTACTAAATCGATACTGTCAAAACTTTCAGTTTTGTAGTTTCTCTTGCTTTCTGTTACAATGTTTTGATGGTTTCTTTGTGCTTATGCTAGGAATTCTTGAATTGGTCAAAAATCTAAATTTTACCCTTGGTCCCTAAGAAGTGTCCCGCTGTAGTATATTTATGCTACACTGGGGACACTTTTTAGGAGACGGAGGGAGATATATTCGATCCCGAGTTTTGAACTATGTTATGTGCTTTCCCAACCTTCTTACCTGATTGAATGTGGTGGTACGTCTTCCTTTTTTGAAATTTAACTCATTCTAGCGAAGTTGATTACTTAGTCCGAACATCCATCATTGTACGTGAAGGGTAAAACTGCTATGACTTAGCGAGCATTTGCATCGTATAAACTCCTGGTGGAGCTTATATGCAAAGTAATGTAGGGGAAACAACAAAACTATGGTTTTCACCCCATCGTCTCTTGCGAAGCACCAACTCCAAAATCGAGCTTTGATTTCTCATCAATTCGTTTGAAGGTCTACTCTTTCCCTTCAAAGAAAAACGAATTACACCTTCTAACCCATTTGCTGCCGCGCAAGAGATTAGATAAACTCACGTCAATCCATGTCACCATTTTAAGCCATAGTTTATTCACTCGAAAAAGTGATGAGCCGCCGACTCTTCCTCTAGACCGCAAAAGCTTCACTCTTCAGCTTATTACCGATCGGCGGTTACTCTCCTCTTTCGTAAGTTATCCTTCATCCGAAGTCTATCTCTTACCAGAACCCAACAATCTGCCCGTGATTATTGGGAGAATCTATGGAGTTTTTTTGTGATCTCCTTGAATGCCTATTTTACAAAATGCAGTCCGATCGGTCATGAGCCTCGTCATCTCCATCTATCCTCCAAACCTTCGTGAAGAGTATAGCTCTGTAGAAATTTTATAAGCTCCTCCTCCCCTTCGGCTTCCTAATCTCACAACTCGAGTCTCCAACACACTCGCCACCTCCATGTGCCATTCTCCCAACTTCCCATTTCTCCCACATTCTCCACTCTGTTATTACAAAGTTGAAACAATCTTGGGAACCTTTCTTGTATGGATCTGTGATCTCCAGACCATAATGCCTCCCAAAAACCCGTCTTTTACCATCACCAAGCACCTGTTCCATCTTCCCCCAGAACCACTCACCTTCCCTCCCCTCCACTCCTTGATCCAGCCCCGTTCATGACATTTCAGGAGCGCTAGGCAAAATGGAAAAAAAATCCCCCCAATATATAAATTACATTATCTGTAATACAAAAATTCAAATAATCTATAATAAACAAAGTCTCCAATCACATATACATCATATAATTAATCTTTCAAAGAGAATACAACTTGACACATTCTCAAGATCTACTTGTATCTAGCGTCTACAACAAAAATATTAAATATTCACTATGTATCATAAGAAACTTTTTCTACGAGCATTTGCAAACACGAAGTCATTAATGATCAAATCAACATCAATATTTCCCAACATATCTTTCTCAATAGATAAAATTTGTCAATCCATTCAACCTTTCCTTTCTTGTGACATTGGTGATCTCAAGTAAGTTTTTATAACTTTAATTTTGAAAAACTTCTTTCAGTAGATACTACAGTCACCGGCAAAGTTAACAAAATTCTATAAGCAATTGAAACATTTGGATAACAGTCTGCAGATTTGACAAACTTAAGAATTTCAAAAGCACACATAACATGATCACTAGGTAAAGCTAATTGCAACACTTTCAGTTCAGAAAAAAGATCATCCAAATCAACATCAGCATAAGTGCCATGAGAAAATGTATAATGAAACTTAGTTTAGTTTTTTCTTAACTCATTACTATGTAAGGACTTAAGCTTATTTGAATTATATAAAAATACTCACTTATATAAGAAATAAAATTATTATACCCACATTTTAAGAAGTATAACTTCTATACCCATTTTATATTGAAAAAACATAAATACCCTTAATATTGGGTCCCACTTATCTAATAAAACAAAAAAAAAAAAAAATAAACAAAGTAAAGTCAAAATGTGGACTGTGGGGCCCACTCGAAAAATCAGATTCACGATTGATCTCTCTCTCTCTCTCACGATTCAATTTTCGTGAATTGATTCGACGAAAATTGAATCTGACGTGGAAATTAAAAAAAAAAATTATATTTCTATCTCACGGGAAACACATACACGCCACAAACACATACAATTGACATGTAATTTTAAAAGAAAACGGAAATTGCATTAATTAACAACAACCACCAAATCTGCCAAATTCATTAAGAATATGATTTTTGGTTGTTAGTTAACATTGATTGAAAATCAGAAAAAGTGAGCAAAAACAATAGCATAGACTTAATTCCGTCACAACATTACATTAAAGAAAAATATTGAGAGAGAGATTTGTAGATTTTTAGGCATTGTTGAATTTTCTGGAAATTTCGGAAGTGATTCAAGTCGTTTTTCGAGACAATACCAAGGTAATATTCGATTTTTCTATATTTAGAATTAATAATATGCGGGAAAAAAATACACGTGTGTTCTTAGATACACGACATATTTATGTATACAACCGTGTATACACGGCAGAATACATTGAAATGTCGTGTAAAGTCAACAAAGTCAACGTCTAGTGGTAAGACGCTCCGCCTCCAAACCAATAGGTCGGGGGTTTGAGACACACTAAGGGGGGAAATGGGGAACCATTATTGATCCTCTTAAAATTAAAAAAAAAAAAAAAAAAAAAAAAAAGTCAACGTCTGGAAGTCAAAATTGTTGACTTTACACGACAATTTAGTATATTAAGTAGTGTATACACGATTTTTTTTGCAAAATAATCGTGTATGTAAGAACATTAAATTTTCAAAGAATTCTTATCCGTTATAGCGGTCACTGGGAGGGAACATCGGACGTAGGAGGAGACGTTTTTCTTGTCAAATATCCCATATCAACTTTGAGCTATGAAAATGTAGTACGAGAGATCGAGTTTCAGTTGGGTGACGAATTGGAGTACTTGCTGTTCCATTTGACGAACATCAACGAGCGGGAGACGGTGAAGGCTGTTTTAAAGAGCACCGGGGATTTGCTTAGAATGTGTATCGAGAGAAGGGACATGTCGACGATTTACGTCATTAGTAGAGCTAATCGGGTTGCCCATACTTCCCAACAATCGACAAATTTTCAAAACTATAATGTCGAAGAGGAGCCGATGCCGAGTTCTAATGCATTTGAAGCCGAAGTAGACGACGAAGAAGAGTCGGAGTTGGAAGAAGAGTTTCTTGAGTCCGAGGGCAAGGAAGCAAGGGATGTGGAGGACCGATCCCAATTATTTGAGAGCCTAACCACTGAATTTGGAGCATGGATCCGCGAGCCCGGCCACATTGATAGGGTGATCGAGGTTCGTAGCATGCACTCACAAAACCAAGATCCCCGCGACGATGAAACTCGTGCTCGCGCCAACGAAACGGCGGTTCGAAACTGGTTGATATCGCACGTTGATCTAGACACTGCGCTCCCTTTAGGATGGATCGATCCCGACTTGGCACCGGCCTTGGGTCAGTTGCGAAAGCACGAATTCTTCAAGAAGAAGGAGGACTTGCATATAGCCGTCGGATTGCTTCACATGGATCTTCGGAAGGAGTATAAAGTCCCTCGTTCCGACACTGGCTGTGTGGGTTTCAGGTGCACGAAGGGGAAGGATTGCGCGTTCAAGTTAAATGCAACGTAGAAAGGCAGGGTTTGGGTGATCATCAAGTACAAGCCCGATCACACGTGCCTAGTTGATTTAAATTCGAACAACAAATGACAGGTGCCGGCCAAGGTATTAGGAGCATTCTACGAACGTAGATTGATCACCAAGGGCGCAATGTTGAAGCCAAAAGAGATAGTGAACGAGCTACGGAGTGAGTACGGTATTCATATTGACTACTCATTCGCTCTCCGTGCGAGGAACGTCACTATAGAGATGACGTACGGTGCCTTCGACGAGTCTTATCTGAGGCTCCCTTCTTATCTCTACCTTTTGAAGGAGATGAATCTGGGCATCGAGTACGACATCCATACCTCCCACGTCAACAACCGTCTGACCTACTTGTACCTCGCTTGTGGTCAGTCCATCGAGGCATTCCGAAATGGTTTGCTACGCCACGTGATCGTAACGGATGAGACGCACTTGAAGGGGAAGAACAAGGGGATGCTCTTTGTGGCAGTGACAAAGGATAGGAACGAGCAAGTGTTCCCCCTTGCCATTGGATTCGGTCCCATAGAGAATGACGAATCGTGGACGTGGTTTTTTGGCACAAGTGTGAGACAATTTCGGGGCGCCGGATGTCTTGTTGATCGTATCCGATCAACACATGAGATCTGAAATGCGATTGACTCCATTTTTCCGCATGCTGCTCATGGTCTCTGCTTTGTTCACCTCCAGACAGGCACGCGGGTGTTATATTCGAGTCTGCAACCTATGCTTATCGAGATTCCCAATTCGATGAATTTTGGGGGAATCTGAGGGACCTAAGCAGAGAGGGAGGTGAGATCTACAGGAGGTTGAGCGACATTGGCTTGCCGAGGTGGGCGAGGTGCAAGTGTCCCGTCCGACGTACGAGCTTCATGACTTCAAATCCCACCGAGACCATGAATGCTCGGTTGTTGTGGGCTCGGAGACTATCGATTTGTGCCATGATCGAGGTGTATCGGATAGTCGTCGAGAAGTGGTTCGACGAACATCGAAGTAGTGCCCTAGCTTGCGAACATGAACTTACAGAGAAGGCATATACGAAGATGCCAGCTTCATCGGAATGGGGCACTCGCTACTCAGTTAGAGGAACGCCTACGCCCACCCTTTGGAGAGTCAAAGGTGAAAAGGCGACTTACCTTGTCAACCTCCAAAACTCGACTTGCGAATGCCGTGAGTTTGAGTTAGACGACATCCTTTGCCGACACACTTGTGCAGCGATAAGGTACTAGTAGTTCTCTTTTTATTTTAATTTAATGTTTGTCGTATGTGAATCGGATTTCTAAATGATTTTGTATATTGTTATAGGCATTCTGGTGGGTGGGCAACTGACTACGTGAGCCACAATTTCAAGCAAGCCACCTTAGTTGCTACGTATTGCCGTTGTATAGAGCCAGTCCCTCATCCCGAGACGTGGAGTGTTCCCGAATGCATTTCACGATGGGTTGCTACCCCCGCTTGGACCTAGGCAAGCTGGACGACCACCGATGGCGAGAGCTCGATCGGCTGTTGAAGGGTCCTCAACGAATCGACAAAGGTGTTCACGATGCGGACAAGAAGGGCACAAACGACGGAGTTGCCAAGCCTAGCTCCCATTTCTGGAGTTGATTTAAATGCTCCCCCTAGACGTCCAAGAGGTAAGTGATTGGTGTCTAGTTGTTAGGTTTTAGTTGTATTTTCGTGTCCGTTTTCCCTTAGTTTTCATGTTGTTGGGAATTGTCAAGGACCAACTTGTTAAGGGGGAACGACATGGGACATTTTACCAATGAAGTAATTTGTTTTGATTAGATCCCAAAACCCCAAGTGTCCTGTTCCCAAGCGACCCATTTTGGTGAAGAAAATAGGTTAGAATTTTTCTAAGCCTACTCTGTTAGGATGGCCTTTTATTAGATTTTTAGACTGCAGGAATTCCATGTGAAGGCCACTCACTTGAGTGTGTTTTTCAAGCGAAGCAAGTCTACCGAAACCAAAGTGAAGCAAGCGCTACAGTGGAATCGATGCGAGTCCACCAACGCAAAGTGAAGCGAGCGCTACAGTGGAATTGAAGCGAGTCCACCAACGCAAAATGAAGCGAGTGCTACAGTGGAATCGAAGCGAGTCCACCAACGCAAAGCTAAGCGAGCGCTACAAAGGAAAGCCGAAGCGAGTCAACGATGGTCAACATTTATTAAAGCGGTCACTTCGGAACCCCACTTCCCAAGCGACTCACTACAAATTGATCATGAAGCGTCTCACTTCAAAGCGGCCACTTCGACTTCAAAGCGAAGCGAGCCATCACCTACCAGAAAGCGACAGCGCAACTCCCGCCCATATTTTGAACTCCAGTCAACTAGAGATCTTCGCATTAATTGCGAGATCTCCACGTGTCGAACGCGGAGAGGAGCAGAGGAGTTGACTGCCAGGCCGACAGGGCGCCGCTACAGTACTGGCTCGCTCCAGTTACTGTTAAGTTTGTAACTTAGCCATTTTCGGCAAAGAGACAAACTGCACACCTGCAAAAGCAACTGCCTGCGAAAAGTACTGTCGAGAGGAGGAGGGACAAGGCCACCAACCAAGCAATGGATCTCAGCCAACCCTCCGCCTATAAATAGTGAAGGATCACAACGTGAAGAAGTAGAACACTACTTGAGCATTCGAGCGCATACAGCAAACAAACACTCCCAAGCCTTAGAGCAAATCTCCGAGTCTTTGTTTCCAAGTGTTCTCCGAGTTTCCAGTTCATTGGAACTCGTCTTCACAACCTTCACACTTAGAGTCTAAGCCCACTTCAAATATCCAAGCTTAGAAGGAGAGCTCTAGCCTACTTTGCATCTACTGTAAAGAGCTCTTCATAGTGTGTTCTACAACCAAAAACCCAAACCTCTGTCTGTTAGGTTTTTGAGTGTTGTCTTTAGGTTGTCTCGATCCAAGACTCTTCTTTCATCGATTGAAGAAGTCTCGATCATATAGTTTAGATCCAAGCTTGCACCTACATCGTTTGTGTGAAGCTCGATCGAAGCTAGGCTGTAAGGAGAGCCCGTAATCTCCCTGTCTGTGTTTTGACTGAAGCAAGTGAAGCTTCCAGTCTTTGTCTAGGTTTGTGTAGTGAACCCGCAATCACTACGTCTGTCGGTTGATCCAGGCGAGTGAAGCCCGATCTTGACCAGGTTTTTGAAGGACCCGTAACCTTCAAGTTCTTGAGTGAAGAGAACAGTTGCCGTCGTGCAACAAGTGGACGTAGGAGCTTTATCTCCGAACCACTATAAATCTCTGTGTCGTATATCTCTCTAACCCTAAACTCTTTACTGTATTTGATTATCCATTGCACGTGCATCTAAACAAACGAACTTGGATTTTTAATTACTTAGGAAAAGATTTTAGCTCACCGAATTTCCGCATATACGAGTAAAGACTTCCTCTTGATCAAGTCCTTACTTCGGTCAAGCAGGCAAGCTACGTACTGTAGATCTAGCTTCAGCTAGGTCTTAAGTTTCAAGCGAGCTCTTTACTTGTCACTCTGAGTTAAAGGGAAAAAGTTGAAAAACTTGAAATACGTATTCACCCCCCCCCCCTCTACGTATTTCCCTATTAACGAACCGGGACCAACAATTGGTATCAGAGCAGCGGTTCTTTCGAGCCTCTGCTTTGCATATCCGAAGCGAGTCCCCACTCGCTTCACGTTGTCTCACTGAACCGGATCCTATTTTCCTAAGTGCATCAAAACCTCACTCACGCATATTGCATTTACTGCTGATAGTTTGCTATGTCTACATACAGCGCATCAAATCTTCCACAGTTCTCGATCGAAGGATACGAGACATGGAGTTTCCGAGTCGAGAGCTTCCTATGCTCCATCCACGACCGGATGTGGGAAGTCATAGAGGACGGACCAATCGAAATCAAGAAAGCTATATCTGTGAACGTCCCAGCTGCTGAAGGACGCGAAGCTCATGTTCGACAAACATACAAAGAAAAGGACAAAGATGAGTACACTCCGAATGACTTCAAAGTCGCCAACCTTGACAAGATTGCACGCCACACGATGCAGAGCACCGTGTCGGACGCCTATCTACCACGGATAAGGAAGTGCGCAACGGCGAAAGAAATGTGGGAAACCCTAGCCCTCATTTCTCAAGGCACAGACAAAATCAAAGAAAACAAGCTTGCCGTTCAGATGCGGGAGTTTGAAAGTCTGATAATGAAGCCAGGAGAGTCCATCGACGCCTTCGAGCTGAGAGTTACAAACATCATTGCAACTCTCAACTCACTTGGGAAGGAACTCACAGATAAGGAAGTCAACCTGAAGATTGTCCGAGCTCTCACAAGGAAGTGGCAGACAATGAAGGAGCTGTACCTAGCAACCAAGGATCTTTCAAAGCTCACACCGGAGATTCTGTTCTCCGAACTCAAAGCTCATGAATTCGATCTGAATCGAATGAATCTCGACGAAGAGAATGAAGCTCCCACGACATCAAAAGGTGTAGCTTTCAAAGCTGCTGAAGGGCCAAGCGAGCAGTCGCTAGCCAAGATGACGAGGGAAGAATTGGAAGAACACATTGCGTTCTTATCCAAGAACTTCAACAAAATGAACTCTCGAGTGGGCAAGTACAAAAGATTCTACAAGCAATACAAAGGGAGGAGCACTGATGCTCGAGAAGGAAAAGGGAAGAGAGAAGAGACGACCAAGCCGATCCCGCGAGACATGATGGAAGTGGAGTGCTATCACTGCCACAAGATGGGCCACTACAAATCCGATTGCCCAAAGCTGAGTGCGAAGGAGCGAGAGGAACTGAAAGCAAAGAGGGATGCTCCAAGGCGAGCGCTCGTAGTGAGTGAAGTGCCGGTCGCTTCAACTGAAGATCCAGCAAGCGATTCCGATGCATTCACAGATCCCAACTCCAGTGAGGGTGAGGATCTTGGACTCATGGCGCTCACCGACGAAGAGACCGGAGAGGTATTTATCTATCCCTCGCCTAGTTCAATTACACTCGCACACACTCACCAAGAGGAAGCTAATTCCTCGACATGGAGTGAGCTGCTTGACAAGCACATTAAATTGTCAAGTGACCACGAAGTGTTGCAACAAGCTTTGTCTCAAAGCGAGAAGGAGAGAGAGAGAGAGAGAGAGACGGCGATATAGCGTGGTTCGGAGAAACCCTCCTACGTCCACGTCAGGTCGACTCGACCTGAGAATCCCTTTACCTTTGGATTCAACCTCTCTCTTATTTATACTGACTGAGTATCAGTTCTAGATACAATCTAACCTGAAAATATCTAGGCACGAGTTTTGGGTCGTGACCCTTACAACCTTTCGTACTAAAAAGTACAAACAACCTTTCGCTAATTACAGAGCTTGACAAAATTCTACAATGGCGAAGAACACAAACAAACTTTCTAACTTCGAACTAGTCGGAGAAGAAGTTGTTGAACCAATGACAAGCAGCAGTGAACGCTTCATCGTTCTGGTGTTTATCGGATTCGGAAACCTCTCTTCGTCAAGTGTTTGGGAAACTAATGGGATTTCGAACACTTGAATGGATATGAACTTGAGAGAGGTTTTGGGCAGAGATTTGGCGTTGATAGCTTGAGTTTCCCGTACTTGAATCCGATATGGCTTGAAGTATTTATAGGCAGTTTTGAAAAACTAGCCGTTGGAGTCAGGCTGACGTGGCACTAGCCGTTGGAAGCTGACTCACTTCTAGCCGTTGGGAAAGTTCGTCCTTGCTGGCACACCACGTGGCAAGGATCAGGTCGTGAAGCTCCATGAAGGCGGAGCATCGACCTTGATATGATAATCCAGCACTTGAAATCTTCTAAGGCTATGCAGGCTGGAAGCTTGATAAGGAAGGTCGATAGACAGGCTGATGATCCAGCTCGATCCAAATGAGGCAGGCCGTATAAACGACCTTTCTCTTACAGGGTGGATCGAACTTGATTATGGACTTTATAGAGTATCGACCTGCACTAACAGGTAGCAGGTCGATCTATCGGCCTTGACCCTAAACAAGTAAAATATGCCTAAGTGTAGTTTCGATAAACATCATCAAAATCAAACTGCAAGGGGTTCCCAACAATTTCCCCCTTTTTGATGATGTCGAAACCATACACTTTACAAATAATTCCTAAGATTTTAAAACAATGAAAGATCGATTAACCATTAAGGTTGATAAGGAATTATGAGAGGCAGATAATAAAGCTATGTAAATAAAGCAGTAAAGGCAGATGCCTGGACAAAGAGATATTGTCGTCAGGTCGAAAGATGATTTTTGCTTCATTAAGCTCGATAGCGAAATACATAGAGAATTTACAAGACAGGCTGAGAGCATAAATGAATAACAAAAACTACAAAATCATCTAACTACATCTGCTGCAGCTTGGCACGGGCTGCAATGCGCTCTTCCTGGATCTGCTCCCTTGACTTCGCGTTCATGCTTGCGTAAATTCCATCCCTGATACGACGAAAGTCGGGATCGGAATTTGACACATTGACGTTCAGGCCGATGGCGGTCTGTGCGATGTATTGGTCAATTCGGGAGTAATCCAAGTACCCCGAATTACCAAGAAGCAAGGGCGTAAAATATTGCTTTGCTGGAGCCCTTAACATCGCATCGGCCTCTGCAGCCTTCTTCCGAAGCTCACCAACGAAGTCTTGGTGCGGGAATTTAAGCATGTAGGCTGCATAGGCATCGTCCTCGTCTTCAGGAAGTGAGGGGTCCTTGATCCAGTGGTGGAGGAGGATGAAGCAGCTGTTGAGCTCTCGCAGCAGGGCGTTCTGCCTTTCGTCGAGCCACTCGACGGCCTGCTGCTGGATTCCAGCTTCCAAAATGAGAGCGGAGGCGGACTGGCTGATCCAATCCAACTCCTTCTTCCTCCTTGCTTCAGCAGCCCGATGTTCGGCCTTGAAACGCCGCTGCTCTTCTGGATCTGCGGCCTGCTCCGGCGTCGCTCCGGCCAGAGTCATAGCAGATATTAGCTCGGCCTCGGCAGCCAATCAAGCTTTGGCGGCGGCGGCCTCGGCAGCAGCAGCAGCGGCCATTGGATCGGCCTGGAAGGCAACGGCCTTGGAGGAGGCGGCCTGGGAAGCAGGCTTCTTTTGAGGAGGAGGAGGAGGAGGAGTCACAGAAGTTGAAGGAATTTGGATTTGGGGGTCTTCTTCTTCCTGGCGGCGGCTGCGGCTCTTTCTTCTTCCCCCTTTTCGACATCATCAGAAAGGGCTCTGATGAGGGAAAGAAGTGTCGTGTCCTCCTCCTGCAGCTTGGTCACGGCATCCCTCAACTCCTGTTGACCATTGAGAAGGGAGGAGATAGTGCCGTGAATGGCGTTGATTTGCGTGTTGGAGGTCGATGCCGAGTTAGTAATTGAAGAAGTCAGATTTGTTACTCGCTCATCGACCTTGGCCAGGTCCTCCAACACTTCCCCGATCTGGTCGCGGGACGCCATGTTTAGTTCCTCGAGCTGGCCTGGCAGGAGCTTGTCAGTATATTCCTTTAATAGCTTCACGGCAAAGTCCGTGACACGCTCCCTGGCAGCTTCATCGGCCTGGATCTTGGCATCTTTCACAATATCGATCCGGGCCTCAGCTACGGCCTGCTTGATTTGCTCGGGAAGGCTGATGATGATGGACTCGAGCTTGGCAGAAATGGTATCGAGCACGACCTCCACATCAACCTTTGAAATTTTGGGAGACGGAGCAGCAGCCTCAAGAAGCTGATCACCACCCTCATTCCTGGGTGGCGATTGCTCCGGAGTTTGAATCACTTCAAACTCGTCTCCAACATCGGCGGCGGAGTTGTATAGGGCGCGAGAGGCGCGAGAGAGAGTGTAGAGAGGGCGAAGGTCGATACCCAGAACCTTGGCCTCGACCTTCATGCGGCGCAGCACCAGAGATTGGAAATTTGAAGCCGCATCCTCCACACTGTAGAAGCCAAACTCCGCTTCCAGCGCCAACTCCTCGACCTTCAGGTCGTCGAGGGTAACGACCTTCAGCAAGGCCTCAAAGACGTAATAATAACTCGACTTACAAACCAGATAGAACTGGAGGCGAGTAGCGAGATCGAGAGACTTGGGGAGTTGAGCTATCCCCGGCATCAGGTCGATGACCTTCAGCCTGGCTTCGGCCTTCATGGAGGCGACCTGGGAGTGAGCAGCAGACATCGGCTGCTCAGAGAATGGCTGGATCGGCAGCACGACGTCTTCCTCCACGGGCACATGCCGAAGGGGGGAAGACTGGGAATCTTCCGCAGTGAGATCCTGGATCTCTAAAGATCCAGCTCGATGGACTGGGGCGGACCTCACAGGTGAGGGAATGACCTGTGGAGAAGATACAGGGCGTTGCTTCGAGGCGGACGGCTCGGCGGCGGAACGGACTGGAGATGGAGTCCGTTCGGCTGATGAGGAGGGCGATGGAGAGGGTGATGGCTCCCTGTGAGGTGCAGATTCCTCGAACTGCACGGGGAGAATCCTGTGAAGCGGCCTGGGCGGATCACCGGAGGCCGACTGCGTCCTCCGTGGAGGAGTCTTCTTCACAGGTTGAGACTTCTTGGTAGGGCGAGAGGGAACCAGGTCGACATCGGCCTTCCTCTTCATTTGAGTGGGTCGAGCTGGAATCCTCCAACCGACCTTGGATTCGCCGGTCATGGCGAGGTGCGCCCTGACATTATCTAGGGAGTTATAGTAAATCTGCGGCGCCACCCCTATCGCCATCTCCAGTTGGTGGAGATCTTTTGGAATGAACAGAGGGGGGAAGACTGGCTCATTGGACCATTTCCTATTTTTGAAGTAGGAAATGATAATGCAGGTGGCCTTCGTCCCAAGGTGAATCGGCCTTTTCTCATTGTGGAGAGACACTTTCACTACGGCCTCTCCCTCTGTCTCGCAGACGATCTGCCTGGCCTCTTCCCAGAGCAGGGAGACCATCAATTTGGCCCAACTAATGGGTAGGTCGAGAATTACGGCCGCCAATATCTGAAACTTGAATGGGGTGACCTGGTCGTAATTCCCGATGTGCCCTAAGAAGCACTTCTGCACGAAGTCCATCAGGAGGCGGTATTTGGGTCGGAGCTCGTTCCTCTTGAAGGATATCGGCACGTACTGCCTTTGCTCAATCAATACTCGGTCTGCAACCTGCTACATTTGATCCCGAGAGATTTCCGAGAGCTGCATCGACCCTCCATCCCCAATACCGAAGGCTGCCTTCACGGCGTCAAGAATGTTGATGGTGATCATGGCCTTCTGGGTTCCGAGGGAGACGGTGTGGGTAGACACGGAATCGCCTTCATTCCAATTGTAGAAGAAGGCACCCACAAGCTTGGGAAGACTCTTCGCCGGCCGGGTGGAGATGATTTGGTGGAATGGAAAGCATGTCTCCACAGGGCGAACATGGAATCAAGATCGCGAAAACCGAAGTTTTCGCGCACCATGTAGGGCTCGAACTTGATGCGAGCCGTCAAGTAGTCCTCAATATCTGACCACTGCAATTCCTTTCGACCGGAGGTAGAAACTTTTTCAGCCATTGTTGTTTTTCCTGCAAATTTTTCGAGAAAGATTAGAAAAACAATATAGAACTTGACAGAAAATTAAACTGAATCGGTGAAAAGAGCACAAACCACGACTTGTGATTTGATACAGAGAGTGAGAAAGTAGAAAAACACAGAACACGACGGCGGCAGATTTTGCAGAGAATGAGAATTAGGTTTTGATGAAGAAGATGATGAAAGTAAGTAATAATTTTAAGTGAAAACTGCATGCCATATATAGATATTTCGAACGGTTGTGATCGTTCGAATTTGAAAAGGTGAAAGTTACAGCTTTAACTCTCATCCGCACGATTGAGCGCGCGTGGAATGTGAAGCGGTTCACATCCGCGCGTGAGTTGAAATAGAACGTGCGAATAACTGCACTTTTTCAGAGTGACAGCAGGGAATTAAATGCAATCTCGGTCAATGTGTCAATATTTGACACTTGACTGGATGTTTTACAAAAATGGTAATCATTACTCCCCTTTTCCTTATTTTCTGCAAATTAACAGACCCTTAAATAATGTAAAGCATTGAGAAATAAATATCAATAATAAATGAAGAATTCAATGCGTATTGAAGAAGTTATAAGACAAAAGGGTGATACTGCCCTTTTGATTCTTCCTTCATTAATGCGGGTAGCATTAAGGTTGATATCGGTCTGATGCTATCGGCCTTGTGGCAGATAACGAGCTGTCGAAATTAACGGCCTGAGGGAAGACATCGGCCTGGCGAATTCAACGTCCTGGACATGTGGTATCGGCCTGGACTTGTGATGTCGGCCTGGCGAAGTAAACG
The DNA here is from genome assembly GCA_029379335.1 of Thymus mandschuricus. Taxonomy (NCBI): domain Eukaryota; kingdom Viridiplantae; phylum Streptophyta; class Magnoliopsida; order Lamiales; family Lamiaceae; genus Thymus; species Thymus mandschuricus. The sequence continues at coordinate 7,032,150 of CM057081.1, read as the reverse complement.
CCCTGGAGGTTGACATCGGCCTTTGTTCCCCCTCAAATGATGGATCATTTTGGGCAAGTGTTCCCCCTTAATTGAGGAACACAGGTCGATCTGATGAATAGTCGACGGCCTGTTGATGGAGAAACGGCCTGTTGATAGACACGGCCTGTTCATTTTGAAACGAGATGCCAGCTTGTGAACAGCCTGTTAGAGTAACGGCCTGTTTATAGACACGGCCTGTTGATAGAGAAATGGCCTGTTGATTAGCTGAGCCTGTTCCCCCTTAATTATCGGCCTGTCTAATTAGAAAACGGCCTGTTGAGACTAAGAACGGCCTGCTTGTTGGTCCCGATTGTTGGTCCCGAACAAGCTTTTGAGAAAGGTGACAGCCTGTTGAGAAGATGACGGCCTGTAGGTTTACGATCGGCCTGATGACTCAACATTTAATAACCCTAGCTTTCCACATAGCATTTTGAATCTTTCTTCGGCTAGGGGTTTGGTTAGGATATCCGCCCGTTGAATGTCAGTGTGTATCCTCTCAATAACCACGTTCTTCTTTTCCACGTGATCACGAATAAAGTGATGTCGAATATCCACGTGTTTGCATCTTGAATGGAGAACTGGATTCTGAGTAATTGCGATAGCACTCGAGCTGTCGCAGAATATAGGCACTTCACTGACTTCAACTTCATAATCCTTGAGTTGTTGTTTGATCCACAAGATTTGTGCACAACAACTCCCTGCGGCCATGTACTCGGCCTCTGTGGTGGAGGTGGCTACTGAAGTTTGCTTCTTTGAAAACCATGATATCAGCTTGTTTCCGAGAAAATGGCAAGTACCCGAGGTAGATTTCCTATCGAGCTTGCACCCTGCATGATCAGAATCTGAATAACCTGTAAGCTGCAAGTTATCATCACAAGGATACCAAAGACCTAAATTTGTGGTTCCTTTGATGTATCGAAGAATTTTCTTTGCTGCTTCCAAGTGTGATTCCTTCGGATTAGCTTGAAATCGAGCACACACTCCAACTGCAAAAGTGATATCAGGTCGACTAGCAGTTAAATAAAGTAATGAACCAATGATACCCCTGTACTGAGTTATGTTGGCAGGTTTTCCTTCGGGATCGGGGTCGATCTTCCCACCAGAGAGCATTGGTATTTCAACAGGCTTGCTGTCTTTGACACCAAACTTGTTGACCAGCTCGTGTGCGTACTTTGTTTGGATAATGAAGATTCCTTCATCGGACTGCTTGACCTGCAACCCTAGAAAGAAATTCATTTCCCCCATCATAGACATTTTATATTTTTCGGTCATGAGGTTACCAAATTTCTCGCACAAAATGGGAGATTTTGATCCAAAAATAATATCATCAACATAAATTTGTACTAAAAGGATATATTCATTCACTTTGATAGTGAATAACGTCTTGTCGACTGAACCACGCTTGAATCCTGATTCGATGAGGAAGGATGATAGCGTTTCATACCAAGCTCGAGGAGCTTGCTTAAGACCGTAGACGGCCTTGTGCAGTTTGTAGACTTTGCTTGAATCACCCTCCTCGAATCCAGGAGACTGTTCCACATAGACTTCCTCTTCGAGAATGCCATTGAGGAACGCACTTTTAACATCCATCTGGTAGACTTTGAATCGTTGATGAGCGGCATAAGCTAGAAACAGCCTTATAGCTTCTAATCTTGCAACGGGGGCAAACGTCTCATCATAGTCGATTCCTTCTTGTTGACAGTAACCCTTTGCTACCAATCGGGCTTTATTTCTGACAACTTCTCCAGATTCATCTCTTTTGTTCTTGTAAACCCATTTGACTCCAATGACGCCCTAATGATAAGGACGATCAACTAGAGACCATACTTCATTTCTCTTGAATTCATTGAGTTCTTCTTGCATGGCTTGAATCCAGTCAGCATCACGAAGAGCTTCAATTGCATCTTTGGGTTCTATTCGAGAGAGATAGCAACTTAGCAGTGCGCTTTCACCAATCGTCCTTCTTGTTCGCACTCCTTGGTTTGGGTTCCCAACAATGAGTTCTCTTGGATGAGCATCGATCCAACGTCTGCGTCGAGCTCTTTCTTCATTTGAAATGATTGGCTCGGGCTCATTAATGGGTTCATCAAACTCCGGATGAGATGAAGGTTGATCAGTGGGCACATGCTGTTGCTCGGGCTGTTGATCAGGCTGCTGTTCGGCCTGGATGTTGAGCTGCTCCATTGTGCTATCGAGCTGCTTGATTTGGGACGTAAGGTCGTGAACAGCATCAGTCTGGGGGACTGAGGGAGGGGGATCAGCCTGGTTAAGTCCGGCTGATTTATTACAGCTCGAAGTATCATTTGCATCACTTCCCCCTTGCTGTGTGACCTTCGGATCAGACTGATCCTCTTCCTCCAAATCATTTGGGGTCCATACTAGTAGGTCGTCAATGGGGGAGTTAGACGGCCTGTTAGCAGCGGACTGATCTGGTCCTGTACTTATTTCTCTGTACAGACAAGTAGATTCATCAAACACAACATGAGGTGTTACCTCCACAACTAGGGTTTTCTTATTAAAAACTCTATAAGCTTTGCTAACCTCTGAGTATCCTAAAAATACTCCTGGATCGGCCTTGCTATCAAAAGTCTTTAATTGAGATTTGCCATTGTTATGAATGTAACACAAGCACCCAAAAGCTTTAAAATACTTTAACCTGGGGAGCTTGTTGTTCCACATCTCGTATGGAGTCTTTCCATGTCGGGTAGTGATGATCGACCTGTTTTGGGTATAGCAGGCAGTGTTAACGGCCTCTGCCCAAAACTTCTTTGGAAGGTTGGTTTCATCCAACATGGTACGAGCTGCTTCCTTCAGCGACCTGTTACGGCGTTCCACTACGCCGTTTTGTTGAGGTGTACGGGCTGCTGAAGTTTGATGATGAATTCCACTCTTTGTGCAATATTCTTCGATCATAGCATTGATAAATTCGGTGCCTCGATCTGATCGAATGGAGATGATGGATTTCTCCTTTTGATTGCACAGTTTGCTCAGCAACGCAGGTAGCTTCTCCAAAGTCTCCTTCTTTTTGTACATGAAAATAACCCACGTAAATCTAGAATAATCATCTATAATAACGAGAGCGTATTTTCTACCGTTTATACTCAAGGGAGTGACTGGACCAAAGAGGTCGAGATGGAGAAGCTCAAGAATTCGATTTGAAGCTTGCGCCGTCACACTTGGAAAGGATGATCTTGTTTGCTTTCCAGCTTGACAGGCTTTACAGATGTGATCTCGATCGAAAACTTGATCTGGCAGGTCGTTCACCAGCTTGTTGCGTGCGAGCTTGTTGATGGCCTTGAAGTTTAAGTGACTCAACCTCTTGTGCCATAGCCAGCTTGTCTCGGAATCAGCCTTTGTGACCAGGCAGGTCTCTATCCAATCATTCCATTGAACAATGTAGAGTCTATCCTGCAAAATTCCGGTAAGAAGAATTTCTCCTTCCTCATTTTTCACGAGACATTTGTTAGCGGTGAATTCTACTCGTTTACCACTCGAACAGAATTGCGACACAGAGAATAAGTTATGATTAAGACCTTCAACATACGAGACGTTAGAAATAGTTGTTTTACCAACCTTTAGATCGCCCTGGCCTCTCGTAAGTCCCTTAGAATTTCCTCCAAAGGTTACAAGTGGCCCGTCTCGTTCTTGATAATTTGATAGTAGCGTTTTGTCACACGTCATGTGCTTTGAGCATCCACTATCAATGATCCATACAGCTCCACGAGCTGCTTGGCTCCTTCTTTGAGCCTTCCCGACCTGCAATTAGTTAAACTTAGCAACCCACTTGAGATTGGGTGCTACATCGGTTGCGGGAACGGCCTTTGGGACCCAAATTTGTTTTGCCGGTCTGCTTCTATCCGAGGTTGAGGACGAGGCAGTGGCGGTCTTGGGCTTGGGAGCCTTGGACTTCTTTGAGCGAGGGCGACGAGGCTGATAATACTGTTCTTTATGAAGACCAGGTTGATACTGCCATTCTTGAAAGTTCGACTGTTGAGGATAGTGGCAGTGACAACCTTGATGAGCAGGAAAGAAGAACTGAGGGTGATACGGACTTTGATAATACTGGCCTTGGTATCGCCCTTGGTGAACAGTCTGATTTTGATGATAGGGGGCAGGTCGACGTTGCTGGGCAGGTCGACTCTCTTTCTTTTGAGGAACAGGTTGTTCCTTCTTTTGTTGCTTTAAGAGGATGGCTTGGGGTTGTCGAACTGGGTTCTTCAGCTTGACCATCTTATCTGGGAGAGCTTGATGAGCTTTCCGAACACTCTTCGATTTAGGTTGCGCTTTCACGAACGTGATCTCGCAGTCTTTGTCCTTGCTTTCCTTGGATTTTCCCTTAAATCCAATACCAGAGTGATCGCGCGGATTGCGTTGCATGGATTGGACTTCTTCCAGCTTCTTTCCGCTTTTCTTCAACTGACTCAAAGTGAGTTGAAGTTTTTCTTCCTTTTTCACGAGGAGTTCGTGTCGAATAACCAGGTCAGCCAATTTTGAGGTAAGGCTGTGTATTTCGGCATCCTTGGTCTTGAGGGACTCGTCCTTCTCGAGCGCCCTGGTATCGAACTCCTTAACCCGCAAAGTCAATTCATCAACCTTTGACTTTAGGGCTTCGATCTCCCTTTCATTTTCTTCATCGTAGGGAGAGAATCTTTCTTCTAATGCTAGCTTGTATTTTTCATTTTTGTTCATAAGCTCAACATTATCTTCAACGACCTCTTTGAGTGTTCCCACGAGGTCGGCATAGTCATCGAGCTGTTTCTTGATTTCTTCCCAAGACACAGCCTCGGATAGGTCTTCATCACCTTCTTCTGCACAATCATCGTCAGAAAAAGAAAGTGAAATGGGTTGAAGATCTACCTTTGAAGATCCCTCGTTTTGTTGGTGCTTTCCAACGAAACATTCTTCATCATCACTTTCATCGAAAGCGATGTAACCTTCGTCATCACTTGACGAACTGTCAGAGAGGTGAGCTTCCTTGTTTCTTCGGCGATCATGGCAGCTCGTTGATGCGCTTTGCACGGAGCTCGTCTCTCTCGACCTTGGTAAGATCCGGGCAGTCGGTCTTGTAGTGACCTGGCCTGCCACAATTAAAACAACCACCCTCGGGTGTGTTAGAAGAATTGAAGGTTGAGGGTTTACCTTCTCCCTTTTTGTCAGGGCGGTCGTGGTTGCGGTTTGAGAAGTTTCGCTTGTTGTCACGATAGAACTTTTTGTATTTGACAACCTTCCCTAGGAGCTTCTCATTTCTCCTAGCAGCTAGAGCATAGTCGAGAGTCATCTTCTCGAACTTCTTGACGATGGATTCGTCAATCGGACTTGGGGTAGCAGCAGAGGCTGAGTCGGCCTTGAAAGCTACCTCCTTGTTCTTTTCATCAGCCTTCTTGCTGGTGGAAGGCTGTGTTGATCCATGGATGCGGATCATCTCATATTCATTTCCGACAAGAATGTCGAAAAGATCTTCAGTGGTGAGGGAGTTGAAATCCGATCGGGCTGGATGCATGGCAGCGTATACGTGCCAATTTGCAGGAAGGGCACGTATCACTTTAAGATTCTTCTCACGCTGCGTATATTTGTACGGATTGATTGCAGCGACTTCGAGAATAATCTCGGTGAAGCGAATTTTCATTGCTTCTATGGTTTCACCCGAAACCATCTTGAAGTCATCGAACTTGCTGCACGCCATGGACAACTTGTTCTCTTTCATTTCCTCTGAACCGAGGCTGATGGACCGGAGGGTGTCCCACATTTCTTTGGCGGTTTCAAGATTTCGGATCTTGGCCAGGTAGACGCCCTTCACGGTGCTGGAGATGAGTCCCTTTGCATAATCATCGAGGCTGGCCTCCTTCCTTTCCTCGGTTGTGTAGTCGCGAGGATTTTTGAGGACTTTCTCGTATGTAGCCTCCCCGGGGGCTGTTCCATCCACAATAATCTTCGCTGCATAAATGGGGGAGGGTCCATTCTCGATGATATCCCACATGAGGACGTGATGTGCCTTGAGACACATCTTGATTCGGAAACTCCAGTCTTCATAGCCTTGAATGGAGAAGTCTTCACAAACCCTGAGAAGAGAAGCCTCCATAGCAAACAATATGACATGAATGAATGAAAAAGATTTTTCTAAAGGATCGGTTCAAAATGACCAAAAGTTTGAAAAGGAACTTTTAGTAAGCAGCGGTCAAAAGAACCACTGCTCTGATACCACTTGTTGGTCCCGGGAAAGAGTAATTGGTGTATGGGGGGGGGGAATACACCAATAACCAACCGTTTTTGACTTTTGAAAATCAGGTCGATCTAAAGGTCGATTGTCAAGGTCGATCTTTATCAGAGACAGGTTGATCTATCAAGCTCGTTTGGGAACAAGCTTGATTTATCAAACTGTGCTTATGCGGAAGTTGGTGGAGGTTGATTAACTCTTTGAAAAATCTTAAGGCTGAAAGTAGATAGCAGGATGATGCGAGATATGCAGGTTGATGCTTGTCAGTTTGATAATGAAATGAAGGGCGATAAATAAGGGGAGAGAGAGAGAGAGAGAGAGACACGGCGATATAGCGTGGTTCGGAGAAACCCTCCTACGTCCACGTCAGGTCGACTCGACCTGAGAATCCCTTTACCTTTGGATTCAACCTCTCTCTTATTTATACTGACTGAGTATCAGTTCTAGATACATACCTGAAAATATCTAGGCACGAGTTTTGGGTCGTGACCCTTACAACCTTTCGTACTAAAAAGTACAAACAACCTTTCGCTAATTATAGAGCTTGACAAAACTCTACAATGGCGAAGAACACAAACAAACTTTCTAACTTCGAACTAGTCGGAGAAGAAGTTGTTGAACCAACGACAAGCAGCAGTGAACGCTTCGTCGTTGTGGTGTTTATCGGATTCGGAAACCTCTCTTCGTCAAGTGTTTGGGAAACTAATGGGATTTCGAACACTTGAATGGATATGAACTTGAGAGAGGTTTTGGGCAGAGATTTGGCGTTGATAGCTTGAGTTTCCCGTACTTGAATCTGATATGGCTTGAAGTATTTATAGGCAGTTTTGAAAAACTAGCCGTTGGAGTCAGGCTGACGTGGCACTAGCCGTTGGAAGCTGACTCACTTCTAGCCGTTGGGAAAGTTCGTCCTTGCTGGCACACCACGTGGCAAGGATCAGGTCGTGAAGCTCCATGAAGGCGGAGCATCGACCTTGATATGATAATCCAACACTTGAAATCTTGTAAGGCTATGCAGGCTGGAAGCTTGATAAGGAAGGTCGATAGACAGGCTGATGATCCAGCTCGATCCAAATGAGGCAGGCCGTATAAACGACCTTTCTCTTACAGGGTGGATCGAACTTGATTCTGGACTTTATAGAGTATCGACCTGCACTAACAGGTAGCAGGTCGATATATCGGCCTTGACCCTAAACAAGTAAAATATGCCTAAGTGTAGTTTCGATAAACATCATCAAAATCAAACTGCAAGGGGTTCCCAACAAGTTACTTTGGAAATGCCCACTGCATCCAAAGCGACCACTAACAAAGACAAAGGCAAAGTGGCTGAGAACCCTAAAAGGAAGCCAATGAAGATGTCTATATCTTTAAGGGCGGAAACTAAGGGCAAGCAAAATTCAACATTCCCTAGCACTCAAACTGCTAAAGCCTACCAATCAAAGGGTAATGGGAAAAATGTTGAAGCTTCTAAGTCTCAAGCCAAGACACGAGAGACAAAGGATCTCCCTTTCAAGAAAAGGAGTAATGTCTATGTGTCACGTTATCCGGACTGGAGATGGTCCAACCGGACTAACGTTGAGGGGGAAGAATTCGAAGCACCAAAGAGGCCGCTTCGAACTTCCAAGGTTACTCAAGTGAGTCGGGGTCAAAACCCTAGTTGGACTGCTTCGAGAAAACCTAGCGAGCCGCTTCGACAGACTGTAAAACCTAAGTCAGTCTCTAAGCCCATAGCTAATCCGAAGCGAGTCGCTTCAGGATACAGGCCAAAGGGTAAGAGCATGGGTATGCCTGAAGCGAGCCGTTACCCCTCTTGCACACACTGCTGCACATGTGAAGCTGCTTTAAGGCAGAAGTCACAGTTTTCGAAGGTCGAGTAACCCAAGACACAAACTTCATCTCAAAAGAGAGTGAGGCAAGTGTGGGTACCTAAGGGAACTAACCTGCAAGGACCCAAACTGATTTGGGTACCAAAATCTGTCTAATTGCAGGTGGGCGCCGTGGATCCCATGCCAAGTGAGGGTCAACAAATCTGGTACTTGGACAGTGGATGTTCAAGACACATGACCGGCATGAGAGCTCTACTTCACGACTACATAGAGAAGAAGGGTCCACACGTCACCTTTGGTGATAACTCTCGAGGAAGCACCAAAGGGTACGGCGCACTGAAAGTCGGAAAGCTCACGATTGAAGAAGTTTCCTACGTGGAAGGACTTAAGCACAACTTGTTATCCATTTCACAATTCTGTGACAAGGGATACAAGGTGGAATTCATTTCCAACAAGTGCATAGTGAAAAGCAAGCTCACATCCCAGATTGTGCTCACTGGAATTAGACAAAGGAACGTCTATATAGCAAAATGGGATAACTGCAAAGAGGAGACATGCTTAGTAGCAAGGAGTGCTACAGAAATAGGATGGTTATGGCACAGACGCTTGAACCATCTCAACTTCAAAGCCATCAATCGCTTAGCTCGAAAGGGTTTGGTGCAAGGCATACCGAATGAAGTCTTCATCAAAGACCATCCATGCTCACCATGCCAACGAGGGAAGCAGACGAAGAAGCACTTCGCCAGTCTCGAAGAAGCTTCATCAAAGCGAGTGCTCGAGCTGCTTCACATGGATCTGTTTGGTCCAGTCACTCCAGTCAGTGTAAATGGAAGGAAGTACACTCTAGTTGTAGTCGACGACTTCTCTCGCTACACTTGGGTTGTATTTCTCTTCAGCAAGAAGGAGACTCTGACCAAGCTACCACAATTGCTCAAGCGATTGGCTGTGGAGAAGAATCAAGCAATTGTGACCATCCGCTCCGACAAAGGCACAGAGTTCTTAAACTCTACCATTGAAGCTTACTGCACGGAGCATGGCATAGCACATCAGACATCCTCAGCGCGCACACCTCAGCAGAATGGAGTTGCTGAAAGAAGGAATCAGATCATCAAAGAAGCCGTACGAACCATGATTGCAGACTCGAAGCTTCCGATGAAGTATTGGGCCGAAGCTGCCAATACGGCATGCTACACGCAGAATCGAACGCTTCTCTGCAAACGGCATGACAAAACACCATATGAAATATGGACAGGGAGAATTCCTAACATATCTTATTTCCATATCTTTGGTTGTAGGGTCTTCATCCATGACAATGGGAAGTCACAGTTGAAAGCTTTTGAAAGCAAAGCTGATGAAGGAATATTCTTAGGATATTCTACATCAAGCAAAGCTTACAGGGTGTTCAATTGTAAAACCCTAATCGTGGAGGAATCACCCCATGTTGTATTTGATGAGTCTTCTTTAAGTCTTCCACAGGAACAGGCTAACGCGAATGAGAAGAATTCAAGCAAGGAACCCTTAAACTCACTCACTTGGGACATGCTCGAAGAAGATGATGAGATCAAAGATTCAAGCGAGCAAAATCCCAAAGGAGAAGGTGAAGCTGCCCCAAAAATTCATGAAGTGAGTGCTGGCCAAGCACCCAATCCAGTCGCTTCAGATGATGAAGCGAGCGACCCAAATGAAGAAAGAGATGAAGCTGGCGGATCCAAGCGTGCGTGGCTCAAAGATCACTCCCCTAGTCAAATCATTGGAGATCCATCCAAGGGAGTAGTGACCAGAAGCCAAGTGTTTGGAGAAAGTGCCATGTTCAGTTGCTTTCTCTCAAACATCGAGCCGTCATGCGTGGAGGAAGCCCTAGCCCATTCAAATTGGGTGATCGCCATGCAAGAAGAGCTGAACCAGTTCACCAGAAACGACGTATGGTATCTCGTGGATCGTCCCAAATTTCAGCATGTAATTGGCACCAAGTGGGTGTTCAAGAACAAGACGGACGAGGACCACAACGTTGTGAGGAACAAGGCACATCTCGTCGCCAAGGGCTATTGCCAAGAGGAAGGAATCGATTTCGATGAGACCTTCGCTCCTGTGGCACGGCTTGAAGCGATCAGATTATTTTTAGCCTATGCAGCGGCAAAGAAATTCAAGGTCTATCAAATGGATGTGAAGAGCGCGTTCCTCAATGGTGAATTGAAGGAAGAAGTGTATGTGGAGCAGCCACCGGGTTTCGAGCAAGGAGATAAAGTGTATCGATTGAAGAAAGCCCTATATGGATTAAAGCAAGCTCTCAGAGCTTGGTATGATACCCTTTCTCAATTCCTAGTGGATAATGGTTTCCACAAAGGAAAGATAGATCGAACCCTATTCACCATCAATCATGGAGATGATATGTTATGGGTTCAGATCTACGTGGACGACATCATATTTGGATCACCAAACCAGTCGCTTAGCGAGAAGTTTGGAGAGCTTATGAAGACCAAATATGAGATGTCAATGATTGGCTTGATGAGCTGCTTTCTAGGTCTTCAAGTGAAGCAGCAGGATGATGGTATCTTCATCAATCAAGCGAAGTATACTCGCGATATGCTTGCCAAGTTCGGTGTTCAGCATGCCAAAGCTGTAAAGATTCCGATGAACACGAACTGGAAGATGGAGCCCGACATAGATGGGAAATCTGTGGATGCTACAGACTACCGAGCCTTGATCGGATCCCTTCTATATCTCACTGCAAGTAGGCCGGATATAGCGTTTGTAGTTGGAGTCTGTGCTCGCTTCCAAAGCAACCCCAAGCACAGCCATCATGAAGCTGCCAAGAGAATTCTTCGATATTTGAAGGGCACTGTCAATATGGGGCTGTGGTATCCAATGGAGGACAATTTGGAGCTCACTGGATACTCAGACGCTGACTATGGAGGGTGCCGAATTGATAGGAAGTCAACTTCGGGCACATGTCAGTTCTTGGGAAGCAAGCTGATCTCATGGTTTTCGAAGAAGCAGACGAGTGTAGCTACTTCAACGACTGAAGACGAATATATGGCCGCTGGAAGCTGCTGTTCTCAAATTCTATGGCTACGTCAGCAGTTGAAGGACTACAATGTTGAAGCAAATGAAATTCCGATTTTCTGCGACAACAACAGTGCGATCTGCATCTCTCAAAATCCAGTGCTTCACACCAGATGCAAGCACGTGGAAATCCGACATCACTTCATTCGTGATCATGTCGAGAAGAAGGATATCAAGCTCGAGAAAATCCATACCGATCTCCAGCGAGCAGATATCCTCACCAAGCCCCTAGCTGAGTCTCGTTTCAATCAGCTATGCATGGAATTAGGGTTGTTAGACCCTGGAGAAGAGTGCTAGATCCAGGATGCACGAAGGAGTGGTCACTAGTTTTTCGTAGCGTCACTCGCTTCGGATCATCACCAACTCAAGCGAGTCACTTCAAAATCTCACTCGCTTGAAGAAATTGAAGTTAGGTGGAGAAAGGTGGAGTATTGGAAGAAGTTCCTTACCAACTTATAGGAATTGTTAAGTATTTGGTTAAGGGGGAACTAGTGCTTACTCTCGGAGCAAGCTACTTCCAAAGCGAGCAAAGAATGCTGCTATCTTGAATTTTGCATCGCTTCAATTTGCCCTAGCTTGGGTCAAAGCGAGTCGATTGCAAGTTCACTCTGTAGCTTGTAGGAGAAAGCTTGAAGGTTTACCTTTTTCTACAAAAGGTTGCAGGGCTGGTGACATGCTTCTGCGTAAAATACGAGATTGTCTTGTCAGAGCATTCTCATTGTCATCCTGTCCATTTCTGCTCTGAGATAAGGACTTGTACTCATCCCCCATTCGTCGTGAATATGTACACTTACGTGAAGCTCCCCTCTGGGTTGTAGTAAGCTTGTGTACTATATTCATTTCCTCCCTCATTCATTTCGATGGAGGACTCTCTAATTCGTAGAGGAAGATGAATGCCATGAAGATGAATGCCAAGAAGATGAAGTACTCTACAGGTGGTATCAACAAACTTCAAAGCGAATGCTTTCATCAACAAGTATATTCAACAACTTGAAGTCCAAATCAAATGATGTCTTCAATAAGTGGTATCAATCTCCTATGCAGTGAGATTGACTGGTAAGCGTTTCAATTTTAAGTACACTAAGTGAGCTGAAGCGTGCTAGAAACCTTCACTCACTATGTGGAAAATATGAAATGAATCTGACACAAATACAAAGAGGAAAACACTCTTGTTCATCCTCGAAGTATGTAAGTCAGAAACATTTTAAATTAAGCAAAGAAATTTTATTCCAGTCACTACACATGACGAAGCAAGTGCCCCGTCACTAAAGCAAGTCATCGCAAGCGAGTGCGGAGCAGTCACGCCAAGCGAGTACTTCGCAAACGAGTAGAAGCCAAACGGTTACTCTCGTAGCGAGCAGATACGAAGCGAGGCGTATGAGCTGTCAGCACTCGAGTGCAAAATTTCACTTTTTACTTTAGCATTTAATGCAGCGGCGCGTAGAAAGAGGAATGACAGGCGCGTGGATGCCAAGCCGAGCAAAACGGGAAAGTCGCACTCAATCCAGCCGTCGAATCTGAACCGTTTTTAAATCTCAACCGCTGGATTGACGCCTATTGGAGAGACGAATCAAAGGCTGCCACGTGGCAACGCCAAGTCAGTTTGACGGTTCACTTTTCCTGTGATGACGCCGGACACATCAGATCCATCACCAAGAGTCCGCCGCCTCCGCACAGGATCTTCAAAGATATTACTGTCTTGCCCCTGCCTCGTCAGCCGAACCCTAGGTCTATATATATGAAACGTCAAAGACCTGCAGAAAAATTTACAACTCTCCAAAATTGCCATTCTCGTGCAAGATCTGCGCTCCTGCAACTCACGAGTCTCAAACCCCCCAAAGCCTTAACCTTTTCTCAAATCTCTCTTCAAATAAACCATAGGAAAGAATGAGAAAACCGAAACAATGGAGGATTTCTTAAAAACCTTCAACGACAATGTCTTCATAGAACCGCATCTTGATGAAGATGTGGTAGTGGATAACGGTTTCTTCCGCAGGGCTGTGACCACGGCCGGCCTGTGGAAGTTCGTGACTGCAAAGCCGCAACGGATTCTGGGCAAGGCCATTGCCGAGATTCTCCTGAATCTCAAAAAGGGAGAAGAAACGTCAACTTTCTCTCATCCACTGAGAGGAACACCAGTGGAGATCGAGCTAAACAGAATAGCCCGAGTATTCGATTTGCCGATGACCGGACCAGTATCACTGTCAGAACTGGGCATGTCAACCCAGGTGGAGTATGCTCGCTTCGCCAAACGAAGAGGTATGAAGTTTGGGAATCCGAAGTTGAGCAACATCAGAAACGACTTGAAGGCTCCATTCAACCCGATCTGCGAGCTGTACACGAAGTCCATTCTCTGTGGAGTTGGTTCGCTCAGCCAACTGTCAGACACCAAGATCTACGCCACCTCTGTAATTGTTGACAGCTTAACAGGGACGAAATTCAACTGGCATCACTGGTTTATCAACCAGATTCATGAAGTCGCGGCGGATTTCAAGTACGAGAAGGGAAGTACTAGTGAAATCGTCCGCAAGGGAAAATTGAAGTTTTTCTCCAGGATCTCCTACGCCCTGGAGAAACTGTTCGAAGACATGCAGTGGACAGATACTGCTCCAGACAAGAAAAACACTCTTTACTTCGATTCGTGGAAATCTGAGAAGCTCCCGATGGACCGGGATTGTGTTAATGTGATAGTCCTTCCTTCCGCTCCAGTCGCTGAATCCTGTAGCGAGGCGGAAGAACAAATCGAAGCTCCTTCTCAATCGAAGCGAGTATCAAGGAAAGCGAGGTCGAGGCGACCTCAAAGATTGAGAAGCGTGACTACCATTATCGGAGCGAGCGAGGCTGAGGAGCAGCCGCTCGAGAAGATAGCAGAGGAAGGAAATCCCCAACCCTCACCGGAAAAAAAGCTACCCCAGCCCTCACCAACCAAAATCCAAACACCTCCTACCCAAATTCAAACCCAAACCCAGCCTCTACCGGAACCTCAAACGTCAACCACCGCCATTCCCACCACTCAAACACCATCCTCACCACAAGAATCAACCCACTCATCCTTTCAAATTCCCAACCTACCTTTTCTAGGCACGGACCTCACCGATGCCTACAAGCTTTTCTCCGCCCCACTTAATCCTCGAACTGAAACCAACCAACCCGAAGCTACTGAAGCTTCCACCCCCAACTCACAGTCCTCATCAGCCGAAAGCGCTGATACCGCCCAAACAGCCAAGACAGCTGAAACCATCCCCATCCCAGAAACTCCCTCATCTCCAACCGAGGAAGAGAAGATCCCCGAACGGTACTCTAGAGACCGGGAGGAAGCGGCAGAGCGCATCCGCAAATGCTACCCCTCTGTGGAGATGGCCGATGACTTCTTCACCAGCGCAGTAGACTTCCTCACGTACATCACGTACAGAGGAACTGAGTACTACAAGATCTTCAACTTGCGCAAGGCAATGGAAGAAGAAGTGATCGAGGCCAAGGAAGTTGAAGTGCTAAAGTTTGCCGAAATTGATGGTTTCCACACCTTCATCAACGAAGCTAACTACTGGGAAGTGCTCGACGCAAGGGTGAAGAAGGAGTACCCCGATGCGCCCATCCCGGAACGTGAGCCTTCACAGCGTGAACTCCAGTTGATCAAGGAGCAGGAAGCCGAAGTGGGAGTGAAGGAGGCGGTGATCTCTAACTTGCAGAGTGAGATCACCAAGAAGGATGATGAGCTGACTACGAAGGTGTTGGAGGTCACAAATCTACGTGAAGAGGTTGATAAGAGGAAGAAGGATCTAGAGGAGAAATTGCAGAGGGTAGAAGAGTTAGAAACGAGTAATAGGGAGATCAAACAATCCCTAGATGCTGAAAGGAGCAGGCTTAGGGAAGTAAACGCGAAGTTGGTGGAAGTGAGTGGAGAGAAGGAGAAGCTAGAGAAGGAGGTGGAGACAGAGAAGGAGGAGAAGAGGAACATGAGAAACAAGTACAGAGAGAATATCAACAAAGCAACTGGTAATGTTGAAAAGATGGAGAAGCAGATCTCCAACAATGAAGAAAAGATAAGGAAGCTGGAGAGCGAGCTGACGAGAGGAAAATTGAAAACTCTCGGTCTTGAAAAAGAAATTGAAATCCTCAACAGCAAGCTTGACGAAGCAAATGCCGAGTTGAAGAGCCGGAGGAAAGCAGGTCTCGATGTAGCTCTCAAGCAGGCTCAACTTGCTAGCGACATCGAAAAGGCACAGAAGTTGGCAGGAGATTTTTCAGTCAGAATGGCCGGCGCTGCTCAAGTCTATGTCATGCTGAAACAAAGAGAGAGTGTTGTTACAACTGAAAAAGCAGAACTTGCTGCTTCCAAAGACTTCTGGTACTTCAACTTGCAAGAAGAAAGAAAAAGGATGAAGGATGAAATTGAAGCTGAGCTGGATGCTCACTTCAGAGAAGTAGAGCCGTTGGAGAGCTTGATGAGGTCAGTAAAGGAGAGAGAGGATCAGTGCAAATATCTCCTTGAAGAAATCTCTACGAAGACGGTAGAGCTCGTCCTCTTCCAGGAAAACGTGTTTGCAGCACGATCTGAAAAGATGCTTCATGATGTGCTGAGCAAGCTAACAGACATCCACCAATCCATCAGCGGAACGATGATTACAACCACCCCAGGCAGTCTTGATGATGCCAAAAAGGGGGAAAACATTGAGAGAACAATCATTCAAACCAAGGAAGTTGGAGGATCAAGCAGTGTAGGAAGAGCGATCGAAGCCAGTGGCTTGATCGGAGAAGGTGTTGGAGGAACTGGAGAAAGTGGAATTGTTGGAGTTGAGAAGATGTTGGAGGGAGGAAGCAGTGCTGTGGAGGAAGTGGTCGATGAAGCCAGAGCCGAACTAGCAAGAAAGAAAGGCAAAAACAAGTTAACGGAGGAGCCCCGTTTGCCATCGGCCGGAAAACTGTTAGGCTCATCAATCGCCACTCATCCCGTTGTTTCCGGTGTTCCTTTAACCAAAGAACAAAGGGAGCGACAGATTGCAGAGGATGAGGCCTACGCACGTTCCTTGGAAGTGGAGCTTGAGCTCAAAAGAACTACCACTCAAGCTGGTGTATCTTCGCATGCGCCCGCTTCATCTTCACGAACGGTTGCTTTGGCCCCTGCCCCTGTTTCAGCACAGGTACTTACTTCAGCTTTAGCCGGAATTGTTCTAGCCAGTGAAGCTGCCACACAGATGCCACCACCGCCACCTCCCGCTCCGAAAGCGTCCTTGAAGCGATCGACGCCTGAAACAAGGGAAGAAGACCCTGCTGCCAAACGTCAAAAAATGCAGCAAGTGGTCAAAGAGAAGGCAAGTCGCTTCGAGAAGAAGCAGAAGAAGAAAGAGGAGAAGAAGAGGAGAAGGGAGAAGGATGAGGAAGTAAGGGAGAAAAGGCTGCTGAAATTGGATGAACGGATCGAGTCCCACTGGAATGAAGTGAGGCTCATCCAATCTGCCATCGCGCGCAGTGCATTCATTCCTCACTTGCCTGAAGAGTCCGAAGCCGTCAATCTCCAAGCCTGGATGGATACTGGCAAAGTCACATTGAAAGAGATGATCAATTCCGGTCGTTACCCGCCCGAAGAGCATGATTTCATTCGGAAGCGAATTAACGATATGCTTCCGAAGTGGAGCGGTGACGCTAGTACCCGATTCAACTCAATCATGAAGGAGTTGAAAAGCAGGACAGAAGAGGAGCTGGCTATGCGGAGAGATCATCATCCGGACTCCAGACAAATCGAGGATTTTATCCCGAGAGATTTCCTCGACACTTGGCTAATTCTCAAGGATAAGTTCATAAAGGCCTACTACTGGTGGAAGGTAGTGTCGTACCAAGACAAGTGCTCAAGGATGGAGGCTCTCAATAACTTCTTGCATCAATATAACGAGAGGTTGCGCCGAAAGATCTTTACGCTGGCAGAAGAAGCAAAACCCCTTCCACTCATTGTCAAAGTGCCAGCTGTGAAAGACTTTCCTATGCCCCTGCAACCGAATTCAGAGATCCCTTACCGGAAGGTAATTGATGCAGAAGTGGATGAAGCACTTAGATTGGAGAAAAGATGGAGAGAGAACCAATACAACATCAGGACGATGGAGTCGAATGTCCTATCTGCATACTATTTTGAGAAGGAGAAAGGAGAGGAGAAGAAGAAGAAAGAAGAGGAGAAGAAGGAACGCGATGAAACTGCAGGAAACCGTTGAGTTTCAAGTTTCATATTTTTGCCTTGTATGAACTGCTTGTTCATATATCCAAATTTCAATTTCTGTCATATTGCGTCATTTACTCGCTTTGTGAATGACCTTCTTTTATGCTACAAACTCAAACAAATTTTTAACCAAAAAAAAAAAAAAGGGGGAAAGGAACTTAAAGAAAATCAAACGAAAACTGCAAAGGATGCAGTCGCTTGAAGTTCCCTTCACGGTTAGATAGACTAGATTTCAATAATCTTAAGTCTTTGGGTTTTGGCATCATCAAAAAGGGGGAAATTGTTGGGAATTGTTAAGGACCAACTTGTTAAGGGGGAACGACATGGGACATTTTACCAATGAAGTAATTTGTTTTGATTAGATCCCAAAACCCCAAGTGTCCTGTTCCCAAGCGACCCATTTTGGTGAAGAAAATAGGTTAGAATTTTTCTAAGCCTACTCTGTTAGGATGGCCTTTTATTAGATTTTTAGACTGCAGGAATTCCAAGTGAAGGCCACTCACTTGAGTGTGTTTTTCAAGCGAAGCAAGTCTACCGAAACCAAAGTGAAGCAAGCGCTACAGTGGAATCGAAGCGAGTCCACCAACGCAAAGTGAAGCGAGCGCTACAGTGGAATCGAAGTGAGTCCACCAACGCAAAGTGAAGCGAGTGCTACAGTGGAATCGAAGCGAGTCCACCAACGCAAAGCTAAGCGAGCGCTACAAAGGAAAGCCGAAGCGAGTCAACGATGGTCAACATTTATTAAAGCGGTCACTTCGGAACCCCACTTCCCAAGCGACTCACTACAAATTGATCATGAAGCGGCTCACTTCAAAGTGGCCACTTCGACTTCAAAGCGAAGCGAGCCATCACCTACCAGAAAGGGACAGCGCAACTCCCGCCCATATTTTGAACTCCAGTCAACTAGAGATCTTCGCATTAATTGCGAGATCTCCACGTGTCGAACGCGGAGAGGAGCAGAGGAGTTGACTGCCAGGCCGACAGGGCGCCGCTACAGTACTGGCTCGCTCCAGTTACTGTTAAGTTTGTAACTTAGCCATTTTCGGCAAAGAGACAAACTGCACACCTGCAAAAGCAACTGCCTGCGCAAAGTACTGTCGAGAGGAGGAGGGACAAGGCCACCAACCAAGCAACGGATCTCAGCCAACCCTCCACCTATAAATAGTGAAGGATCACAACGTGGTAGAACACTACTTGAGCATTCGAGCGCATACAGCAAACAAACACTCCCAAGCCTTAGAGCAAATCTCCGAGTCTTTGTTTCCAAGTGTTCTCCGAGTTTCCAGTTCATTGGAACTCGTCTTCACAACCTTCACACTTAGAGTCTAAGCCCACTTCAAATATCCAAGCTTAGAAGGAGAGCTCTAGCCTACTTTGCATCTACTGTAAAGAGCTCTTCATAGTGTGTTCTACAACCAAAAACCCAAACCTCTGTCTGTTAGGTTTTTTAGTGTTGTCGTTAGGTTGTCTCGATCCAAGACTCTTCTTTCATCGATTGAAGAAGTCTCGATCATAGAGTTTAGATCCAAGCTTGCACCTACATCGTTTGTGTGAAGCTCGATCGAAGCTAGGCTGTAAGGAGAGCCCGTAATCTCCCTGTCTGTGTTTTGACTGAAGCAAGTGAAGCTTCCAGTCTTTGTCTAGGTTTGTGTAGTGAACCCGCAATCACTACGTCTGTCGGTTGATCCAGGCGAGTGAAGCCCGATCTCGACCAGGTTTTTGAAGGACCCGTAACCTTCAAGTTCTTGAGTGAAGAGAACAGTTGCCATCGTGCAACAAGTGGACGTAGGAGCTTTATCTCTGAACCACTATAAATCTCTGTGTCGTATATCTCTCTAACCCTAAACTCTTTACTGTATTTGATTATCCATTGCACGTGCATCTAAACAAATGAACTTGGATTTTTAATTACTTAGGAAAAGATTTTAGCTCACCGAATTTCCGCATATACGAGTAAAGACTTCCTCTTGATCAAGTCCTTACTTCGGTCAAGCAGGCAAGCTACGTACTGTAGATCTAGCTTCAGCTAGGTCTTAAGTTTCAAGCGAGCTCTTTACTTGTCACTCTGAGTTAAAGGGAAAAAGTTGAAAAACTTGAAATACGTATTCACCCCCCCCCCCCCCCCCCCCCCTCCTTCTCTACGTATTTCCCTATTAACAAACCGGGACCAACACTTGTGTTTTCGTTGTTTGTGGCTATGATTTGGCTGCTTTGGAGTCTTTGGTATTGTAGGATAAAAAGGGCAGAAGCGAGAAGAAAACGAGAAGAAAGAAGCATTATATCGAAGAGGAGCATGTAGGCAAAAACGGAGGTCAATTTGGAGTTCGGACGAGGAAGATACGACCGAAACAAGAAAGGCACGCGCAATCGTCCAGAATGAAGAGTTGGACGGGCGTCCAACTCGTTTTACCTAGGTAGATTTCAGGTTTAATTATTATTTGCTTAATTTTCAGATTTAATTATTATGTCTAGATTCGTTTTCTTCGTTGCTTTCATTATAGCTTTCTCTACGATTTTTGCCTAGGTAGTTTAATTGTTTTCTTGTTGTTTAATTCCTTCGATTAATTAGTTTAGATAATTTATTTGCTTTCCAGATAGATTATTTTCATGCTTTGATTTAATTGCTTTGATTTATTTTATTGCTTAGGATTTAAAACCAAAAACCCAAAAATTCTCTTTACTTGCTTTCTTAGATTTAGGCTAGATTAAGTTGTTTTTGCTACACGATTATTTGCCTTGTTAAGTTTTCCTTGAGATTCGACTTAGGGTTTTGCTTGCTAGTGCTACGATAGATTTTGTTCTATTGCAAACACTTTTTATTGAAACAAATTTTGGCGCCATTGCCGGGGAAAACTTTAGGCTATTTAATTGTGTAGTATCTTTATTTGTTTTATTTAATTGCTTTCTGGTTCGATTTCTTTTCCCTTCCACTCGATGCGTTTAATCTGTTTGGTGAGTGTTGTGTAAGCAAGGTCGTTGTTTCACTAAAAAGTGTTCGCAATAGAACGAAATCTATCCTAGCACTTAGTAAGTAAAAACCCAATGTCGAATCTCAAGGAAAACTTTGTAGGGCAAATAATCGTGTAGCAAACAACCTAATCTAGCCTAAAACTAAGAAAGCAAGTAAAGAGAATTTGGGGTTTTTTTTGTGTTTAAATCCTAGGCAATAAAATAAATCAAAGCAAGTAAATAACTAATCTAGAAAGCAAGAAATAAATCTAAGAATTAAACTAAAATAAAACGATTAAACTACCTAGGCAAGAATTGAAAAGAAAGCAATAAAGAAAGCAACGAAAGAAACGAAAACGAATCTAGACATGAATTAAACTAAATCTGAAAATCTGGAAATTAAAGTAAATAAATCTAATTCTAAGAACTTGGAAAACGAAGTAATCGAAAACTAGGAAAAACGAATCTAAACAAAGAACTTGAAAACGAACGAACGAAATTAAACCAAGCAATTAAGAACTAAATCTAAGGAACTAGGAAGCAATTAAATCAAATAAAAGAAAGCAATAAAGAACTTACGAGATTAAACGAAGAACGAAGAACTAAGTAAAAACTTGAATTAATTGAAGAACGAAGTAACGATCTGGATCGATCAAAGGAAAACTAAACTAAAGTATTTGAATGCTAAACTAGAGCTAAAACTAAGGTAAAAGTTGATACAAATTCGTCCTAAAGTACTAGTATTTATAATAGGAAGAAAACCTAATTATATAAGGAAACAAAATCCTGGACGCGGACATCTGGCCGATCAGCCAGATTTGTGAAGGACTTGGCCGATCGGCCAAATCAAGCACTGGACGATTGCGCGCGACTCTCTTGTTTCGGCCGTATCTTCCTCATCCGAACTCCAAATTGACCTCCGTTTTCGCCTATGTGCTCCTATCGAACCCCTCTTCGATATAATGTTTCATTACATCCAAAATGAATCTTCAATAAAAACATGAGAGGTTAGAACTCGAGGTCAATGATTGCTCAACAACCTTTCTTCTCGTTTTCTTCTCGTTTCCGCCCTTTTCATCCTACAAGTACCAAAAACTCCAAACAACCAATTCATAGCCAAAGACAAACGAAAAGACACAAAAACACAACGAAAAAGGACACGAAAACATAATGAAAAACCTAACATCTAGACACCAATCAAAATCCCCCACACTTAGAACTTTGCTTGTCCTCAAGCAATATAATCATACAACTTAGACTTAACCCAAACAATCCAATTCATAGAACATTTAATCACCGTAATCGACAAACAATGAACAAAATCACTTTAATCCCAAGTTACGAGCAATCATCATCAACGAACTATGTGGCTTATAAATCAATCCAAGTAAGAGGAAAAGCAATGATACACTCATCTCACAAATATCTAGAATCACCACAACTTAGACGTCTAGCCTACTTCCCCTTTTATTCAACTCAAACACAAATATAACTCTTTTTTTTTACACGTGAAGGATTTGGTACATAATTCACTAAGTTTAATCATCGATGGGTCACATCGAGCCTCCTAGTGCGGTTTCCCGTACTCATTATCAAGAGGAGTAGAGTACCTACGAACACTTTATTCTAACATACACGAGTATCATTTAGGACATAATTCATGAAATTTAATCATTCGAGGGTCTCTCGAAGCCTTTTCATGTGGTTTCCCATGCTCATTACTCTAGTATTTTCATACGTTACAAGTAAGAGGAGCAGAATCCTATCAACTCTTTTATTCACATATAAGCACAACTTTTTCTTTTTTTTTTTTAAAGGGGAAAGTAAACTAGAAATCCAAAGTTGCAACAATCTAGACTCAACACTCATAAACCAAAATCATTAATCATCTCATCATAACTCAAATCAATTCATGCCCCACAATTCACCGAATCATAATCAATCACAACTCAAGACTAAACCAACCTAATTCATGCTATCAATTCCAACAACTAAATACTCCATCATCAAATCATTCAAATCAATCCTAAGTCACATGCTTATAAACTCGAATTCAACAAAATTCCTAAGTGGGGAATAACAAAACTCGATCACGTACAAGACTCGATCAAGCAAACAAAAACAAACAAATCATGCCAAAAGTTTCAAAGACCCTCCCCCACACTTAAAATCAAGCAATGTCCCCATTGCAAGAAAATAAAAAGGAGAAGGAAAGAAGAAACTTATCGCAAGATGACGACCAATAACTCAATATCTCGAAAGCCTCCAAGTAGTACCTACAAAACAAACACCAAAACAAACTACCAAAGCGTAAAAGTGCACAAAACAAAGAAATAAAAGACTCAAAACAAAAATAGAAAGACACAAAACAAAGCTATGGGTTGAATTGGCCTCGTTACCGTGGATCTTGCCAACGGGAGTCGTTTGGGGCCCAAAAACGGCGATCGTTCGGGTCCGGCTCGATCTCTCTCTTCATAATACCCTCCTTGTAAACTATTCCCTGCACGAAATTCAAAAGAAAACGAACGAAAAACAACTAAAATAATAAAAATAAAGCCTACTCTAAATTTTTTTTTACGTGGGTTGCCTCCCACCAAGCGCTTGTTTATCGTCATTAGCTTGACGTACCAAAAATTTTCTCATCCAAAATCTGTTGCAACGTGCAATGTCTTTAACCATCCATAGGCGACTCTCGATGCAAAGGTGGACTCTTCTTTCTCTTCGGCTTGAAACTCGAAAAGAGGGTTATCTTGGACACTCATCTCCCCCACACTTGTGTGAAAATCCATGTAAGAAATATCACGATCTTCAAAACTTGATGATGGATCCTCCACAAAAAGTGCTTCCTCGTCGATATTGGCAAGAAAGTTGTCCATGATTTCTTCCTCTTGTTGTGAGCTCAAGACCGACTCCTCTATAATGCAATTGTGATCCCCCCAAGTCTTGCACATTGCTCAAGAACTCCTCCACAATCTCTTCCTCATCCAATTTGCTCAAAAACTCATCAATAATGGCTTCTCCCTCATGCATAGCAACCTGAAAATTCTCCTCTATCTTTTTCTCATCCAAATCGTTAGTAATATGAACATACGAGCATGTTTGGATAAAAGAATTAGAAATAGAAGAATAATTACCAAAAATTGAGAAAATTACCGAACCTCCTACACTGGCCATGCTCAATGTGCCGGATCCAACGTCGATTCGAGTTTGAGTAATAGCCATGAAAGGTCGCCCTAACAAGAGAAGATGACCTCTCTCACTCCTAGCTCCTCGCCCCACATCAAGAACAAAAAAATCGGTGATAACTCGAATTCCTCTCACAAGTAATGCAACGTCTTCCACAATCCCCAAGGGTCGACTCAAAGAACCGTCGGCTAGCTCGATGCAAAAATTGGTAAGCTTAAGATCCCTTGAACCCATTCTCTCAAAAATCGAGTATGGCATCAAGTTCACGGCTGCCCCCAAATCCAACATACCCGGCACACTATCTCCATTATCCAAAACAACATCTAATTTGAAACTTCCGGGATCACCTTGTTTCGGTAGAGATGAGAGATGACCAGCTGGGGTGGGTGAGGCGTGAAGACGTTGTTGGCTCGCTTTGATGGCAGCCACAGTGTGACTTCTCCATTTATTTTGTGTCATTGCTTCGAGCTCTCGTCTTCTTCTTCCTTCTTCGCGGTTAAGAGCGCCTTTTTCCTATTGATGTCGTCGATGTGAGGTGTCAACTTCCTTTAGAGACTTCGACGACCTAGCATACACAACACTCAACAAACGGATTAAATGCACCTAGTGGAAGGGAAAAGAAATCGAACAAAAATAAAAATAAAAATAATAAAAAGAATATACTACACAATTAAATAGCCTAAAGTTTTCCCCGGCAACGGCACCAAAATTTGTTTCACTAAAAAGTGTTCGCAATAGAACGAAATCTATCCTAGCACTTAGTAAGTAAAAATCCAATGTCGAATCTCAAGGAAAACTTTGCAGGGCAAATAATCGTGTAGCAAACAACCTAATCTAGCCTAAAACTAAGAAAGCAAGTAAAGAGAATTTGGGGTTTTTTTTGTGTTTAAATCCTAGGCAATAAAATAAATCAAAGCAAGTAAATAACTAATCTAGAAAGCAAGAAATAAATCTAAGAATTAAACTAAAATAAAACGATTAAACTACCTAGGCAAGAATTGAAAAGAAAGCAATAAAGAAAGCAACGAAAGAAACGAAAACGAATCTAGACATGAATTAAACTAAATCTGAAAATCTGGAAATTAAAGTAAATAAATCTAATTTTAAGAACTTGGAAAACGAAGTAATCGAAAACTAGGAAAAACGAATCTAAACAAAGAACTTGAAAACGAACGAACGAAATTAAACCAAGCAATTAAGAACTAAATCTAAGGAACTAGGAAGCAATTAAATCAAATAAAAGAAAGCAATAAAGAACTTACGAGATTAAATGAAGAACGAAGAACTAAGTAAAAACTTGAATTAATTGAAGAACGAAGTAACGATCCGGATCGATCAAAGGAAAACTAAACTAAAGTATTTGAATGCTAAACTAGAGCTAAAACTAAGGTAAAGGTTGATACAAATTCGTCCTACAGTACTAGTATTTATAATAGGAAGAAAACCTAATTATATAAGGAAACAAAATCCTGGACGCGGACATCTGGCCGATCGGCCAGATTTGTGAAGGACTTGGCCGATCGGCCAAATCATGCACTGGACGATTGCGCGCGACTCTCTTGTTTCGGCCGTATCTTCCTCATCCGAACTCCAAATTGACCTCCGTTTTCGCCTATGTGCTCCTATCGAACCCCTCTTCGATATAATGCTTTCATTACATCCAAAATGAATCTTCAATAAAATCATGAGAGGTTAGAACTCGAGGTCAATGATTGCTCAACAACCTTTCTTCTTGTTTTCTTCTCGTTTCCGCCCTTTTCATCCTACAAGTACCAAAAACTCCAAACAACCAATTCATTGCCAAAGACAAACGAAAAGACACAAAAACAAACGAAAAAGGACACGAAAACATAATGAAAAACCTAACATCTAGACACCAATCAGTCGTCGAAGTCTTTAAAGGAAGTTGACACCTCACATCGACGTCATCAATAGGAGAATGCGCTCTTAACCGCGACGAAGGAAGAAGAAGACGAGATTTCGAAGCAATGGCACAAAAGATGGGAGATTTCGCTCGTCCCACCTTCACCGCCACTACTTCGGCAATTGTCCTAACCACCGAGGTTAGGAATTATGAGCTTAAACCGCACCACTTGCCTTTGCTCCCTACCTACTACAGGCTGCCCAACGAAGATGCTCTCACGTTCATTCGTGAATATTGCACGATGGTGCAAAATTTTCCATTGGGAGAGCTTTCGGAGGACGACTTGAAGATGAAGTGTTTCCAATACACGATGAAGGATAGAGCAAAGTTATGGTATCTTACTCTCCCGGCCAACTCTCTCACAACTTGGAATGCGGTGTGCGAGAAGTTCATGATGAAATACTACCCCAACCGCAAGACTCAAGAGGTGCGATCGGAGATCATGAATTTTGCTCAAGGAGCCGATGAGCCTTTTCATGAGGGGCTTGGGAGAGATTCCAAGAATTGTTGCAGCAGTGCCCTCACCATCAAATGGCGTCCGAGATGCTTTGGCAATATTTTTACGATTCTCTAAATCAAACTTGTCAATTCATGGTGGATAGCTCGGCCGGAGGAAACATCGGAGTGAAGACGGCCGACGAGTTGAGGATGATCTTTGAGAATCTTGCTGCAAGCTCTCAACAAAAGTTGTCTCGGCCGAGGAAGATGGAGGCTCGTGTGGTCACTATTAGCCCGGATTTGACGAAGCAATTGGCCGATATGATGAGGGATCTCCAAGAACTCAAGATGAAGACTCCACTTACCCCTTCGGAGCCTTGTGGCATGTGTGGACTAGTTGGCCATGTCATCGACGAGTGCACTAGGAAGGCCGAGCTTACTTATGAAGGAGGAGCCGAAGTCTACGCGGCACAAGGATACCCACCACCACCATATGCTCAACAATTTCCTCACCAACAACCATTCTACCCTCCCCAACAGTCTTACTATCCACCGCCGCCACAGTTCTACCCACCTCCGCCTCAACAACCCCCACTTGATGAGGCTAGTTTCTCCACATTTATGCATGAGAGCAAGTTGGCCCGTGAAGCGCAAGATGCTACGATTAGACGCCTTGAGACCACTATTGGGCAAATTTTTGGAGCAGTTAATGAGTAGCCGAAGCTACAAAATGGGAAGCCTAGCCAACCCAAACAAGCTCATGCCTTAACGGTCATTGAAGAGGAGCAAGACAAAGGAAAGAAGTGGAGAAGCACACCGTGGCTGCTATCAAAGCAAGCTGGCAACGTTCTCACGTCTCCCTACCTCAGTTGGCCATCTCTCATCTCTACCAAAACAAGGTGATCCCGGAAGTTTCAAATTAGATGTTTTTTTGGATAATGGAGATAGTGTGCCGGGTATGTTGGATTTGGGGACAGCGGTGAACTTGATGCCATACTCGATTTTTGAGAAAATGGGTTCGAGGGATCTTAAGCCTACCAATTTTTGCATCGAGCTAGCCGACGGTTCTTTGAGTCGTCCCTTGGGGATTGTGGAAGACGTTGCTTTACTTGTGAGAGGAATTCAAGTTCTTGCCAATTTCGTTGTGCTTGACATAGGGCAAGGAGCTAGGAGTGAGAGAGGCCATCTTCTCTTATTAGGACGACCATTCATGGCTACTACTCAAACTCGAATCGACGTTGGATCCGGCACATTGAGCATGGCCGGTGTAGGAGGTTTGGTAACTTTCTCAATTTTTGATAATTATTCTTCTCATTCTAATTCTTTTATCCAAACATGCTCGTATGTGCATATTACTAACGATTTGGATGAGTAAAAGGAAGAGGAGAATTTTTCAGGTTTCTATGCAAGAGGAAGGAGACATTATTGATGAGTTGTTGAGCAAATTGGATGAGGAAGAGATTGTGGAGGAATTTTTGAGCAATGTGGAAGACATGGAGGATCACAATTGCATTATGGAGGAGTCGGTCTTGAGCTCACAACAAGAGAAAGAAATCATGGACAACTTTCTTGCCAATCTCGACAAGGAAGCACTTTCTATGGAGGATCCATCATCAATTTTTGAAGATCATGATATTGCTCACATGAATTTTCACACAAGTGTGGGGGAGATAAGTGTCCAAGATAACCCTCTTTTCGAGTTTCAAGCCGAAGAGAAAGAAGAATCCACATGTGCGTCGAGACTCGCCTATGGATATTTAAAGACGTTGCTCATTGCTACAGATTTTGGATGAGAATTTTTGGTACGTCAAGCTAATGACGATAAACAAGCGCTTGGTGGGAGGCAACCCACGTAAAAAATAAAATTTAGAGTAGGAGTTCAATTTATTATTTTAGTTGTTTTCGTATGTTTTTCTTTTTGATTTTTGTGCAGGGAATAGTATGCAAGGATTGTAATGAGGAAGAGAACTCAAGACGGGTCGAAAAATCGAGTTTTGGGCAGATTCGAGTGTTGGACGAGCGTCTAACACAGTTGGACGAGCGTCCAACAACTCACGATCGACGTCAGAAGCAGGGGTTGGACGAGCGTCTAACCCGAGTTGGACGAGTGTCCAACCCATACGCCAGCAGTTCAGAACCCTTAGTTGGACGGGCGTCCAACACGAGTTGGACGGGAGTCCAACATGAGTTGGACGGCCGTCCAACCCACGACGGACCCCCAAATTAGAATTTTCTTCTTACCCTAACACCTTCTCCCTCTTCTCTCAGCAGCCGCCTCGTGATCCAAATGATCCTCGATTTTGGGATTCCAATGATCCTCGTCTTCAAGATCCACGATACCGAGGTCCATTCAACCCTTAGCCATATTTTGTGTCTTTTTAGTTTAGATATGAGTCTTTTATGTCTTTTATTTCGTTTTTATGTTTTGTTCGGGTTTATGCTTTTTGTTTTTGTTTTTGTGTTTGTTTTGTAGGTGCTAACTTGGAGTCTTTTGGGATTTCGAATTGTTCGTCGTCATCATGCGATAAGTTCACTTTTCTTTCTCCTTTTTATTTTCTTGCAATGGGGACATTGCTTGATTTTAAGTGTGTGTGTGTGTGTGTGTGGGGGGGGGGGGGGGTCTTTGAAATTATTGGCATAATTTGTTCGTATTTTTTTTTTTATGCCTTTTATGTGTTTTTGGTATGATCGAGTCATTGTGATCGAGTCTTGTTGATCGAGTCTTGTTGTCCCCACTTTAGGAAGTTGCTTGTATTTGAAAAAGCATGTTCAATGTGGTCTATTTGAGTTCGAATGACATGACGACGTGATATTGGAGTTGTTGAACTTAGATTGTCGAAACTAAGATAGCTCTGAAGTTGACTTACGATAGCAAGATTGTTTGTGAATAGTCGTGGGGCATGTTCTTGTTTCGTGATATGAGGTGAAAAGTTTTTTATTCGGATTATGAGTGAATTGCATTGAATGGTTGATGTATATTAGATCTTAGCTCACTTCCCTACTTGTATAAAAAAAAAAGAAAAAAAAAAGAGAGAGATGTGCTTTGTTGTGAAAAGAGTTGATAGGATTATGCTCCTCTTACTTGTAACGTATGAAAAAACTAGAGTAATGAGCATGGGAAACCACATGAAAAGGCTTCGAGAGACCCTCGAATGATTAAATTTCATGAACTTTGTCCTAGATAATACTCGTATATGTGTGAATAATATAGTGTTCGTAGGTACTCTACTCCTCTTGACAATGAGTACGGGAAACCGCACTAGGATGCTCGATGAGACCCATCGATGATTAAACCTAGTGAACTATGTACCAAAACGTTCACGTGTAAAAAAAAAAAAAAAAGTTTATATTTGTGCTTGAGTTGAATAAAAGGGGAAGTAGGCTAAGGGAATAATATGTTGACTATTTGATTGCTTGTGAGATGTGTGATATGTCAAAAATCGGATCCTCATATTTGAATTGAGTTAACGGGCCACATGATTGTTCATATTTGATTGGGCATTTGCTCGTTGATATTGGAGTAGTCTAGGTTTTGATTTATGAGTTTGACGATACCTACTTCGTGTTGTTGAGTTGATTGAGCTTGAGTTGATTGTGTTGAATGTGTTTGCTTGAGGACAAGCAAAGTTCTAAGTGTGGGGGTTTTCATTGGTGTCTAGTTGTTAGGTTTTTAGTTGTCTTTTCCTGTCCGTTTTCCCTTAGTTTTCGTGTGTTTTCATTGTTTGTGGCTATGATTTGGTTGCTTTCGAGTCTTTGGTATTGTAGTATAAAAAGGGTGAAAATGAGAAGAAAGAAGCATTATTGAAGAGGGGAGCATGTAGGCGAAAACGGAGGTCCATTTGGAGTTCGGACGAGGAAGATACGACCGAAACAAGAAAGGCGCGCGCAATCGTCCAGAATGAAGAGTAGGACGGGCGTCCAACTCGTTTTGGACGCATGTCCAGATCCGGCGGCCAGCTTTCCTTTCCTTGTATAACTAGGTTTTTATACCTAGTATAAATACTACTCCTTGTGAACGAATTTTATGAACTTTTACCTTAGTTTTAGCTCTAGTTTTCAACACATTACAGTCTAGTTTAGTTTTCCTTTGTTCGATCTGGATCGTTGTTTCTTTCGTTTTAATTCAAGACTATTTCTTTTAGTTCATGTTCTTCGTTCTTCGCTTAAATTCGTAAGTTCTTTAATGCTTTCTATTATTTGATTTATTGCTTTCCTTAGTTTTAGATTTGTTTTTGTAATTGCTTAGTTTAATTTCGTTCGTTCGTTTTCAAGTTCTTAGATTAGATTCGTTTTTTTAGTTTTCAATTCCTTCGCTTTCAAGTTTTCGTAGTTAGATTTATTTGCTTAATTTTCAGATTTAATTATTATGTCTAGATTCTTTTTCTTTGTTGCTTTCATTATAGCTTTCTCTACGATTTTTGCCTAGGTAGTTTAATTGCTTTCTTCTTGTTTAGTTCCTTCGATTAATTAGTTTAGATAATTTCTTTGCTTTCTAGATAGATTATTTTCTTGCTTTGATTTAATTGCTTTGATTTATTTTATTGCCTAGGATTTAAAACAAAAAACCCAAAAATTCTCTTTACTTGCTTTCTTAGATTTAGGCTAGATTAGGTTGTTTTTGCTACACGATTATTTGCCTGTTATGTTTTCCTTGAGATTCGACTTAGGGTTTTGCATGCTAGTGCTACGATAGATTTTGTTCTATTGCAAACACTTTTTAGTGAAACAGTAAGAAAAAATGTAGTATTTGCAAGAGCGAGGAGCATACTAAGCCTAGATGCCCGTACGATACCGATGCTTAATTATGTTTGTATTTTTATTTTAAACAAATCGATGTTTTTGGATGCTATTGAGTTTTATTAGATGTTTAAGAATGTTATTGGATGTAATTTTATTAGATTGTGTTTGAGTTGATCATTTGGTGAAAATTTGATGATTTTGTGTAAAAAAAAAATGGAAACCTTCGGCTAAGTACACGACATTATTATAGATTTTACCATGTATACACGATTAATGTACATCATTAATCGTGTAAAGTCAAAATTAGAAAATGTCAAAATTAATTTTTAGTCAACGGCTCATACACGATAATTTGTTATTTTTAACCGTGTACACACAGTTAAAATTAAAGATTAAATCGTGTAAAGTCAAAAAAGTCAAAATTAAATAAAAGTCAAAGCCCCTACACGATTGTTGACTTTCCACGATTTAAATTGATAAATGTCGTGTACCCTACTCGTGAAAAGTCAAAATTAAGCAAAAAAAGTCAAAATTGATGACTAATTCCAAAAAATCTCGTATTTTATTTGATTTTTTCATGTATCTCGAGTCCATTTAGTCATAGAAACATGTAATAATGTAATTTATGTCATAATACATATCAACTAAGGATATCTTATGTAATTATGAAGTATAGAGTCAGTGTCACTTATATTGTCTAAGTAGTAAGGTTTTGCTTGATCTCAGACTAACATATGTACGTAATGTTATTACACTTGTACAGTTTAAGAGACATTTCAATTTAATAAAATTAAACAATATAGGCTAGTTGTAGTCATTACATCTCAAGTAAAACCAAGTATTGACAAAATAAAAATAAAAATAAAAATAAAAATAAAAAAAAGGGTGAGGGGTTCTTCAATACACGACATTCTTGACTACACACCTATTCTTCAATACACGGTTGTTTTGTTAAAACAACCGTGTAGTTGGCCAAAATATAAGTGAAAATTTTGGGGAAAAAATTGTTAATCTCCACCTATTTCTCAACCATTCGCTACAAATTAACAAAATCAAGTTAATGAAATCAAATTTACATAAACCACTAACAAAACATTAACCATTAACACAATAATACTAATTCCATTAACAATTAAAATCATTTGAAATCATTTGAAAAGCATACAAATCAAATTAACGAGAGCGACCCCGACAATTTGTAAATCCTACGGCTACGGTCTCTCGGTATTGGGCCAAGACATGTGTCGTGTATCCGGCGTACGCTGTTTTCTTCCCAAGGATCTTGTCCATATACATGCACGCATACGGTCCGCAGCTCACCTCGTCGACTTGGACAAATTGGTGCTCGATGGGTGTGAAGGCGAGTTGCATGAACTTTGTGCCGTGGTTTTTAAGCTCCGAGTTCACCCTCTTGTAGTATTCGAGCTTCTTAGCCAAAATCCTCGAGAATAGACGGGTCAACGGCAATAATTGGACGATGCGCTGTTGTCGGAGAGGTGGGTCCAAGTTATTCTCATACTTCCAGAAGAGCGAGTCGAACACCTCAACTCTCCAGTACGGAACATTAATTCGGTACACAATCCAATGATCGGAAGAGAGATGGCACACAACGACAAACTAAACAAAAAAAATAAATAAAAACGAAACAATTTAAGAATTAAATACGATATGAAAATTAAGAATTAAATACGTTGTTAAATTACTTACATATTGGCCGGTTATCCAAGGGCGGTACGTGTGAAGCCCTTCCAAAGCCTAGACGAATTCATCGGGAATTTGCCACTTCGTGTATTTCAACTTCATGTTCCTCAAACCCATTGTTTCGTCCGTTTTGCAGTGGAATGTCTTGTACTGCGCCAAGATTTTTTCCTATATTACAACAAAAAAAATGAATCAATTTTTTTAGGATAATATCAAAACAAAAAGTTGAATAAACGACTTGCAAAAAGAACTTATGTAAAAATCAAGGGGCATAACAATGTGATTCTCAAAGGTAACACCGGGAGCGAGGTGGAACCCTCTACGGAGCCTATTTCTCCAGTACACTGTGTACAGGTCAATAACCTGAATTCATTCAAAAATTATCGTATTAGTACGCTAATTAGAACAAAAGAAAAGGAAAAGCTAGAAACGAAAAACTCTACTAAAATTACCTCGTCAGTGAAGCATTTGGTCATGTCCTCGATCTTGTCAAAGAGTCGTCAGGTCAGGTAGTACGTACTCCCGGCCATGACCACGTGGTCGATCCCCGAGTCTTTGAACCTCTGATACCGAGAGGCTCGTGGCGGATCCGGTACGTACGGAGACAGTAAAGATCGCGAGGGGTGTGACTCCCTCGTAGAAGCCCGAGGCTGACCTCCCGGAGCGGTGTAAGCTGACGTACGGGCCTCATCCTCCGAGGTATCCGGCATTTTATCTATTTCCTCAGCAAAAGCACTCAACCGGCCCTTAGAGTGTCTCGGGCTATCGACCAAGTCGGACGTGCTCGGACTATCGACCAAGTCGATCACGTCCACGGACTGCAGCTCCTCAGAGTGTCACGAACCCTCACCACTGTCTCGCTCGTGAGCCTCGGAGTGTTGGCCCACGAAGTGCCGCCCCTCAGAACGTCTCGAACTCTCGGGACGGTCTCCGACATGAGCAGCGGAGTGTCGTCCAGTAGAGTGCCGCCCCTCCAAACGTCCCTGACTCTCGGCACGGTCTACGAGATGATAATCCTCCGCCAGCTCGATCGGGACATCCCTGAGCCCCGCGATCGAGTTCTCCCCGATGCGGGACTGCCCCTCGCTACCCGAGGAAGAACGGCTCCGGCTTCGACACCGACTGGCCGACACGAACTTCTTCAGCTCCCCAGCAAGAGCTCTAGCAAGGCGATCCAGAAATCTAGTCCCGGACTGATCCTGTTCCCATCGGCTCACCAGACGGTCCCCAAACCTTTCTAAGAAATCGTCTCCTAGGGGACCGCGCTCGCACGGATCTCCGTGTGCGCATCAGATCAAGCCAGAGGGCCGGGGGTGCGTGCTCGCTCCGAGGCCTCTTCGAGGCAGCTGATTCGGGCCTCATCTCAACCCTGGGCCTCGGCATCTGACCCCCGCCGTCGGAATGAGCTCGGTCAGCTTGTGGAGCACGACGATGAGGGGCCGCTGCCTGAGAAGAATCCCTACATGGCCTTCGCCATCTCGCGCTTCGCCTTTTGTTGGTGTTTAGATGTTAGGATTTTGGTCGTATTTTGGTATTTGTTTTCGTAGTGTTTGTGTGTCTTTTCGTTTAAATATGGCTATGAATGGTATTTTTGGAGTTTTGGTGTTCGTAGGTGCAAAAGGATACAAATAGAGTGAAACGAGTTGAAAAAGGGCGAAAAGAAGGAGAAGAATCGAACGAGGTCAGTCCGAGGAGTTGGACGACCGTCCAAGTGTTCTGGACGGCCGTTCAGAGCAAACCGGCCGAGCTTGTCCAAATTTGGATGAGCATCCAAGTGCGTGAAGCTGAGGACAGTGTGAAGAGTACCGTCCAACTCATGTTGGACGATCGTCCAGATCGGGCGGCCAGAGTTTATTTCCTTGTACAACTAGGTTTTTATACCTAGTATAAATACTACTCCTTAGGACGAATTTTCAAAACTTTTAACCTTTGTTTAGCTTTTATTTCCCGCATTCAAATACTCTAGTTTAGTTTTCTTTGTTCGATCCGGATCGCTACTTTGCTTTGTTCATTTTAATTCAAGACTACTTACTTTAATTCGTGTTCTTTGTTCTTCGTTTCAATTCGTAAGTTCTTTATTGCTTTCTTTTATTTTGATTTATTGTTTTCCTTAGTTCTAGATTTGTTTTCGTAATTGCTTGTTTAATTTCGTTCGTTCGTTTTCAAGTTCTTAGTTTAGATTCATTTTCTTAGTTTTCAATTCCTTCGGTTTTCAAGTTTTTGTAGTTAGATTTATTTGCTTTGTTTTTCAAATTTACTTTATTAGTCTAGATTCGTTTCTTAATTGCTTTCGTTCTTGTTTATTTGCTCTAGTTTAATTTCTTCAATTTATTCCCTTGTTCTCTAGATTAGTTTATTTACTTTGCTTTCTAGATTAGTTTATTAACTTGTTTTGATTTAATTGCTTATTACTTTCTTGCCTACGACTTAAACCAAAACCCAAAACAAATTTTTTTACTTGCTTTCTTAGATATTAGGCTAGTTTAGGTTGTTTTTACTACACAGTTATTTGCCCTGCAATGTTTTCCTTCGAGATTCGACATAGGGTTTTTACTTACTAAGTGCTAGGATATATTTCGTTCTATTGCGAACACTTTTTGGTGAAACAAATTTTGGCGCCACCGAACAAGAGATGCTTGCTGCTGTTTTTGCCTTAGATAAATTTAGATCATATATAATAGGGTCTAAGGTGATTATTTAAAGTGATCATGGTGCATTAAAACATCTTTTGACTAAAGCCCAAGCAAAACCTAGGTTGATTAGATGGGTCCTGTTGTTACAAGAGTTTGATATTGAAATTCGTGATAGGAAAGGTAGTGATAATCATGTAGCCGACCATCTCTCTAGTCTTGATTCACCTCTCCCTTATGCTTCTCTTGATGATATATGCAATTCTTTTCCTTTTGAGAATGTGAATGAAGTGGATGTTGCCCCTTGGTTTGCCGATATTGCTAATTACTTGGCCGATAAGGACACTAAACCCCTCCTTAACGCTCAAGAAGAGAAAAGGTTTCTTCATTTGTGCATGCAATACTATTGGGAGGACCCCCACTTATTCAAGCTTAGAAAGGACGAGGTGATTCGAAGGTGCTTTCCCAACCACGAGCAAGCCGAGGTGCTGCGACACTGCCACGAGGAACCAAATGGAGGTCATTTTGGAGGCCAAAAGACTGCTCATAAGGTGTTACAAAGTGGGTTGTACTGGCCCACTTTATTCAAGGATGCTCAAGCTTTCTACCTCGCATGCGATCGTTGCCAACGCACAGGTTCTATCGGTCGCCGTAATGAGATGCCCCTCAATCCTATTATAGTGGTTGAAATTTTTGATGTGTGGGGCATCGATTTTATGGGACACTTTCCTAAATCCCATGGCTTTGAATATATTTTACTTGCCGTTGATTATGTGTCCAAGTAGGTTGAAGCTATCCCCACTAGTACATGTGACTCTCATATTGTTTTGAAGTTTGTGCAGGAAAATATTTTGTGTAGATTTGGTTTCCCTCGTGTGATCATTAGTGATGGGGGAAAACACTGTTGCAACAAATTATTCGAGAAGTTGACGAAGAAGAACACCATCATTCATAAGGTGGTAACTCCATACCATCCACAAACTTCGGGTCAAGCCGAGACGAGCAATCGACAGATCAAGGGGATTTTAGAGAAGACGGCCAAGCCATCGAGGAAGGATTGGTCCGACAAGTTGAACGACGCTCTTTGGGCTTATAGGACGGCATACAAGGGAATTTTAGGGATGAGTCCCTACCGCCTCGTCTATGGAAAGTCGTGCCATCTGCCCGTGGAGATCTAGTTCAAAGCATATTGGGCCTCAAGCGCATCAACTTCGACCTCGAGGACGCACACAATCGAAGGGTCTTACAAATGGAGGAGCTTAACGAGCTAAGGAACGAAGCCTACGACAATGCCAAGATCTACAAGGACAAGGTGAAGCATCTACATGATTGACGAATAGCCTACAAGGAGTTCAAACCCGGAATGAAGGTACTTCTCTTTCACTCTCGTCTTCGATTATTTCTGGGTAAACTAAAATCTAGGTGGGGAGGTCTATACACGGTGGTGCAAGTTTTCCTTACGGTGTGGTGGAGATTAAGAACGAGGATTCGAGATACATCTTCTCGGTCAACGGGCAACGACTGAAGCCTTACATCGAAGGGACAACATTGCCTTAAACGGTGGAGACGATTCTCATCTCCAACCCCCCACTTTCCTCGTGAATTTTTGGTACATCAAGCTAATGACGATAAACAAGCACTTGGTGGGAGGCAACCCACGTAAAAAAAATTAATAAAAAAAAGAATATATATATATATATAATATATATATATATATATATATATAGAGAGAGAGAGAGAGAGAGTAGGATTAATTTTTATTATTTTAGTGTTTTCGTGTGTTTTTCTTTTTCCTTTTCGTGCAGGGAGTATTAATCAAGGAACATAAGGAGGAAAAGAGTTCGAGAGGGGTCGATGGAACGAGTGCAGAACCACGAGTTGGACGGGTGTCCAACTCAGTTGGACAACCGTCCAAATATTCACGCCCAAGCTCAGTCCCACGAGTTGGACGAGCGTCCAACTAGGTTGGACGAGTGTCCAACACCAACCCACCCCATCTCAGAATCGTGAGTTGGACGGGCGTCCAACTCAGTTGGACTATCGTCCAACCCGCGACGAGCCCAATTCATTTCCTTATCGAATTCCTTCCCTTTTTATTATAACCTACTCTCCTTATCCTCTCTTCTGACTTGTTTACTTCTTCCACACAGCCACACAAGAGCACAAAGCCACAACCGCCGCCAGCCCGTCGCCATCCGACGTTCGTCAGAAGCCCAGTTACCGACGTCCGTCGCCTCTCACCGTCGCACTACCCTAAGTCGCCGACCCCATCACTGTCGCACACCACCGCCGTCATTCCTCGCCAGCGAATAGCACCAGCGTGCAGATTCAACTTGGACGACCGTCCAAGTAAAGTTGGACGAGCGTCCAACTCGGTGTTCTGCCTCGGCGTGATTTCTCATGTTTTCCGACCCGATCCACCCCATCTCGTTCCCGACGCTACCCTCTCATTCTCAGCCATTACCTATGGCTCGTGGATGACGTGGAGACCAACCGAATCCCTTGAACAACGCTCGAGTGCCTTTGGACCGATGTCTCGTAGGAAACCGACCCACCGGTTTCAGTGCGGAGCAGCTCAGTGAACGCCAAGGTGTCCCATTCCGCACAGAGAGGTTTGCAACTAATAACTATTATCTTCGCTTTCGAAATTTACCTATTAGGCCTCCTAGGCATTATAGTATAGATTTTTTGCGTAGATTGCCTATTTGGACACTCTTAGGGGCTATATCAATTGTCTAGGCTTGATGAACTTGATTACACATTAGTGGGATGGTCACAATAGTTTATGTATTGAGATGTGTTCGAGTTTTCGGTTAGAGCACAATGAGGTGGGGGAACTATGCATGTATAGTACATTCAATGGGGAATTATGTTAGGTGACGAGGGAAGTTATGCATGCTACTTTTGGTTTTCATTATGGTGATGATGATTTGTCTGAGTTTGTTCCAGCTGATTTTGATGTTGTTGCTGCTTGGTATTCTGTATCTAGGGTTAGCAACTATAGGACTTTTGGGGTGCCGAGTTCGTTCATTCGTGATAATGCTTTGTTGATTTTACACCGCTTTTTATCTTGCATGATTAGTGGTAAGAAAGAAATCAATAAAGTGAATTGCATGGAAATCTATCTCTTGACTTGTGCTCGTAACAATGTGAGGGTGTGTTTGGCTCCATTTATTTGGTCTCAGCTTTCTAACATGCAAAACAAGAGGGGAGCACACCCTATTTTAAGCTATGTTGCTACAGGTTTAGTCAGGCACTTTGGAGTTGATGTTACACAATGTGAAGGGCTAACCCATAGCCAAGAGATCACCCTAGCCGAGCTTGCCAATGCTCATCTTATGCGAGGCCCAGTCGACTTTCATACCAGTGCGGGAGAGAGGCTCTGTCATAGCATATTATATAGCCCTACGAAGAGGACAAGGGAACGAGGAGGCGGAAGATGAAGAGGAAGAGTACGAGGCTGGAGGTGATGAAGAAGAAGGAGGGCATAATGAGGATAGAGAAGAAGATGAAGAGGAAGAGAGAGAGATCCCGGCCGACGATGAGTTGCTCGTTCGCCATTATCAGCGACAGGATCGAGTTAGAGCCCGTCAAGCTTATTAGCAGGAGGTCCCTTCGTATTTTGCTAGCTTTCAGACGGGAATTTACGATAGGTTGGATAGTCAGACCGAACTAATGAGGACCAAGTCCTTAGGGACTATTTATCGGCGTTTGGATGGCCGGGTCTACAACATCAAGCAGCATCTCACTCGATACACCAACTTTTCGGTGGCTTCTTCTTCTACTCAGCCGTCTCGGGATCCCAATGATCCTCACTTCCAGGATCCTAATGATCCTCATTTCTATGATCCACAAAACCGAGGTCCATTCCATCATTAGCTATATTTTGTGTTTTCTTAGTTTTAGTTTTGAGTCTTTTGTTTCGTTTTATTGTTTTGTGCAGTTTTATGCTTTGGTGTGTTGTTTTTGTGTTTGTTTTGTAGGTACTAACTTGGAGTCTTTCGGGATTTCAACTTTTGTTCGTCGTCGTCATGCGATAAGTTCTTCTTTCCTTCTTCTTTTTATTTTCTTGCAATGAGGACATTGTTTGATTTTATGTGTGTGTGAGTGAGTTAGGGGGAGAAGGGGGGGGGAGGGGGGGGGGGGGGGGGGGGGGGTCTTTGAAAATTATTGGCATGATTTGTCTGTCTTTTGAGTCTTTTATATGTTTTTGGTATGATCAAGTCTTTGTGATTGAGTCTAGTCTTTGTGATCGAGACTTTTTATCCCCACTTAGGAAGTTGCTTGTAATTGAGTAAGCATGTGCAACGTGGTCCCTTTGAGTTTGAATAACATGATGACATGATATTGGAGTTGTCGAACTTAGATTGTCGAAACTAGGATAGCTCTGAAGTTGACTTGCGATAGTGTGATCATTTGTGAATACTCGTGGGGCATGTTCTTGTTTCGTAATATGAGGTGAAAAGTTTTTGATTCGGATTATGAGTGAATTGCATTGAATGGTTGACGTATATTTGATCTTAGCTCACATCCCTATATGTATAAAGAAAAATGTGCTTTGTTGTGAAAAGAGTTGATAGGATTCTACTCCTCTTACTTGTAACGTATGAAAATACTAGAGTAATGAGCATGGGAAACCACATGAAAAGGCTTCGAGAGACCTTCGAATGATTAAATTTCATGAACTATATCCTAGTTGATACTCATATATGTGTGAATAATGTAGTGTTCGTAGGTCATCTACTCCTCTTGACAATGATTACAGGAAACCGCACTAGGATGCTCGATGAGACTCATCGATGATTAAACCTAGTGATTTATGTACCAAAACGTTCACTTTCGTAAAAAAAAAAGAGAGATATACTTGTGCTTTGAGTTGAATAAAAAGGGAAGTAG
Organism: Thymus mandschuricus; assembly: GCA_029379335.1. Classification (NCBI taxonomy): domain Eukaryota; kingdom Viridiplantae; phylum Streptophyta; class Magnoliopsida; order Lamiales; family Lamiaceae; genus Thymus; species Thymus mandschuricus. Next base: position 6,992,354 of record CM057081.1, on the reverse strand, counting down.
GCGAGATTAATATGTTGACAATTCGAGGCTTGTGAGAAGTGTGATATATCGAAAATCGGATCCTCATATTTGAATCGAATTAACGGGCCATATGATTGTTCGTATGTGATTGTGCATTTGCTCGTTGATATTAGAATAGTCTAGGTTTTGATTTGATGAGTTTGACGATACCTACTTCGTGTTGTTGAGTTGATTGTGTTGAATGTGTTTGCTTGAGGACAAGCAAAGTTCTATGTGTGGGGGTTTTGTTTGGTGTTTAGATGTTAGGATTTTGGTCGTATTTTGGTATTTGTTTTCGTAGTGTTTGTGTGTCTTTTCGTTTAAATATGGCTATGAATGGTATTTTTGGAGTTTTGGTGTTCGTAGGTGCAAAAGAATACAAATGGAGTGAAACGAGTCGAAAAAGGGCGAAAAGAAGGAGAAGAATCGAATGAGGTCAGTCCGAGTAGTTGGACGACCGTCCAAGTGTTCTGGACGGCTGTTCAGAGCAAGCCGGCCAAGCTCGTCCAAATTTGGACGAGCATCCAAGTGCGTGAAGCTGAGGACAGTGTGAAGAGTTGGACGATCGTCCAGATCGGGCGGCCAGAGTTTATTTCCTTGTACAACTAGGTTTTTATACCTAGTATAAATACTACTCCTTAGGAAGAATTTGCAAAACTTTTTACCTTTGTTTAGCTTTTATTTCCCGCATTCAAATACTCTAGTTTAGTTTTCTTTGTTCGATCTGGATTGCTACTTTGCTTTGTTCGTTTTAATTCAAGACTACTTACTTTAATTCGTGCTCTTCGTTCTTCGTTTCAATTCGTAAGTTCTTTATTCTTTCTTTTATTTTGATTTATTGCTTTCCTTAGTTCTAGATTTGTTTTCGTAATTGCTTGTTTAATTTCGTTCGTTCGTTTTCAAGTTCTTAGTTTAGATTCGTTTTCCTTAGTTTTCAATTCCTTCGTTTTTCAAGTTTTCGTAGTTAGATTTATTTGCTTCGTTTTTCAGATTTACTTTATTAGTCTAGATTCGTTTCTTGATTGCTTTCGTTCTTGTTTATTTGCTCTAGTTTAATTTCTTCGATTTATTCCCTTGTTCTCTAGATTAGTTTATTTACTTTGCTTTCTAGATTAGTTTATTTACTTGCTGTGATTTAATTGGTTATTACTTTCTTGCCTACGATTTAAACCAAAAACCCAAAACAAATTCTTTTACTTGCTTTCTTAGATATTAGGCTACTTTAGGTTGTTTTTACTACACAGTTATTTGCCCTGCAAAGTTTTCATTCGAGATTCGACATAGGGTTTTTACTTACTAAGTGCTAGGATTGATTTCGTTCTATTGCGAACACTTTTTGGTGAAACACCTTCGACTGCCTTTTCTCGGCCGGCAGAATGTTCTGTTCGTGGCGCTTGGGGGGAACAAACATCACACCCATCGGCTCGATGTTGTCCAGAGAATGGACTCCTAGGTCCATCATATCATATGCATCCGGAACCACCATCGGATGAACCTCGAGCTACAACGAAAAATAAAACAAGAAATGTTAGCAAGTTGCATTTTTTATTTAATAATTAAAGTAAAATAAATTAGATAAGATAAAAAAATAATCAATTACCCGAGGATCGTCGAAGAAACGAGTAAAGTTGAGAGGAGAGGAGGTCGTGGCCCATCTCCTAAGGCTGGGGGACAGGTGCTCACTATCCCGTCGACTGCATGCTCGCCCGAGCATGGGGATCGCCTCGTACGCCCAAATGTCCAGGGCCCAAACCGCCCCGTACAAGTGATAGGCACACCGGGCGTTCGTTATGAAGCCAGGGTCCCTCTTCATCACCTTCAGCTGGTGGTGGAGGATCTGGAACGACCACGCTCCCTAAGGAAATGAATTCAATGCTCCTTGTACTATACTATTTCCCATCCCCAATCTCTGATTGTAGGGTTGTCGTGTCCGACCATCATCAGATAGTACATGAGCAGGTTCGCTGCCTTCAGATACTGCTCAGTTGTGCCCAAGACACCATCCTCGTCGTTAAAATCGACCTTCACCTGATTTATTTTGACAGGCCCTCCCTCGTACTTTGTGTAGAGGAGGATCCTGTGCGGGACATTATGCCATCCACGAGGGTTGAATGCCGATTCCCCAAAATTTAGCCCCATCACGATGGCGTACTCTTGCCTCGAGAAGCGGATGTCTCGGCCACCAACGTGAAACCACCTCTCGAAATCGGGAATCGAGTCATCCTCGAGCTCTCGGGATAGATGCTCGTGGAGTGCGTCGTTTGCACTCCCACTCCTCCGAATTTCGAATAGGTATCGAAATGGGCCTTGCTTGAATCGTTCGAACAAGGGTTTCCCGCCTACACGATGCAACACTATCGGGATCGATTGGATCACGTCGTCTCGTATGTACAGATTTATTTCCCCTTTAAACCCTTGCATACGGCCCCTCATCCATTGAAACCTAGGCTACAGATCGAGAAGAAACAAAACAAATCAAAAAAAAATTCAAATATTATGCAAAACTCTCGGCTAACTACACGGCAGAATTTTGATTTATAATCGACAAAATCGATTTTTAATTTCGTGGACCACGCGCCTAAAATCACAATTCAATCGTGTACAGTCAAAATCAAAATTCAATTTCAAGGAATTAAAGTCAAACTACACGATAAAGAATTTTAACGTGACACTCCCGATTGAAGGTCAAAATTGTATTCAATCGGGTAAAGTCAACAATTTTAAAATGAAAATTGTTGACTTTACACGGTTGAATTATGATTTTAATCGTGTACTACACGATTCAATCCTCAATTTTATCGTGTATGTATGAACTCAATCAAAAATTTCCAGAAAAATAAAATGTGAATTAAACCATCACATGCTACATGCTTATTGACACTGATTCGAAACATAACATGCTTAATGCTAATTGAAACCATAAATTGATTAATTAAATTTTAAAAAAAAATGACTTACCGGCGGTGGGGGGTCGGGGTATACCCGGGGCTCCGCCGGCTGCTGCGGCCGACGATGGGAGGCGGGCCGTCGGCGGAGTTGAGGGGCTCGATTGGATGGTCCCGCTCCATCGTGGTCGGATTCGGTGGCACTCATATCATCAACGGCGACGACGACGACGATGACGGTAACAGTATTTTATATTTTATTTTAAGGTGGGTTGATTTTTCTTCACAAATTACACGACAAGTTTGTGTAATTTTCGTGAGAACGAGAAGGGAGAGGGGGAGGGTGGGGTAGGGTAGATAGGAATTAAATTTTGTAATTAAGTTGTGGTGGGCACCAATGAATATTCTTTATTTTTTAATTTTTAATTTTTAATATATTAGATAATGTAAGAGTATTTGTGACTTTTCAATAAAAAAAATGAGTATAGAAGTTGTATGTTTTAAAAAGTGGGTAAAGAAGTACAATTTGTTATAAAAGTGGGTATTTTTAATCATTCTCTCAAAGATCAAATATTCTATTAAATGTTTTCAATTCCTCAAATCTACTCTTTAAAGAAGAAATTGTCATGTCCACCACAACTAAGAAAATATTTTGTTCTAAATACCTCCCCGGGTGTCTAATCTTTTTCTTCATCATTACTGTCCCCAAATTGTTTTTTTCCTAATCATACGGCGTTTTATAGGGAAAACAGGATCTACATCCATTTCAAGTGCAATATTTGTAGCAACATGTATACTTTCTACAAAATCTACCTCTCGATACTTTTCAAAATATGACAATACACCTTCTAATTGTTTTATAGTAATATCAATGCACAGTCTTAGATTGCAATTTTTTACTCACCATATTAATAGCAAATAGAATGCCATACCATATAACCATGCCCAGTAAAAACTTAAAATTTTCTAATACATTAATCAAACTCTCTGCTTCACTTTTAGTCTTTGCATTTTTATCACAAGTTTCACATAATTTCAACAAAGCTAGTCTTATTTGTGGGCATTGAAATCTAATAGCTTTAACAGACTTTCCCAACGAGTATTAGACAAATATTTAAGAGTTAAACCAAATACATTTTCAAGCAAAATATTTCATCTCTTCGTAGAACCGGAAAATAATGAATATATATGTTGAATAACTCCAAAAAGAATAGCTTTACTACAAGAATGTGCCATATCACCAATGGAAAGATTAAGACTATGACAAGCACAAGCGTATATAAAGCTCTAGGATTTATGTCAAGAAATCGCGTTTGAACACCTTGATGTTTTCCTTTCATATCGGAAACATTATCATAACCTTGACCTCTCACATCATCGATACTAAGGTTAAGCGACTTTAACACATTTTACAGCATTGAACAAGCCTAATCCAGATGTATCATCAACTCTTAAAAATTCTCAAAAGAACTCCTCAAGATTTACTGAATTAGTCAACATGTTCACACATCGAACTATAAGAGTCATTTGTTCTTGATGGCTTACATCAAGGGTACAATCAAGAATTACATAAAAATACTTAGCCTTTTTAATGATCTTAATAATATAACTTCTTACATTATGAGACAACAGAGATATAAACTCAATTTAAAATTTACCTCCAAGATAATGATAATGAATTTCGCGATCCTTAATGCGTCTAACATGCTTGCATAATCACATCAAATTTTCCTATCATTTCTATCAACCCCAAGAAGTTATCATTGTTATCTTGATACAGTTTATCATAGATCCACGAAAAACAAGATTATATTTAGCTAGACATTTCACAACGGATAATATTCTACTTAAAACTTGTCTTCAACACTCTTTCTCTTTCATAGTATCTTCTTGCAAGAAATTATCAATCGTTTCATTTTTATTCAATCTAACTTTCATTTCATTTCAAGTTCTCATGTTAGACATATGTTCACCGCTAACTTCATGTTTTTGGAGTCGTTGGCTAATATGTTTCCAATCACTCAATCCTTCATTTGCTAATAGACTCACATAACTAGTACATTTAAACAACTTACAACAGAAACAATATACTTTGTGTTGGTCCCAAAAAGAGTTAATTGGTGTAGGGGGGGGGGGGGGGGGGGGGGGGGCAATAGCCAACCGTTTTTTATTTTACAAACAAACTGTCTTGAGTTGACTGGTCAAGTCGATATCACAGAACAAGGTAGATTGATCTTTCAAGCTAGTTGTTTAAACAAGTTTGAGCTACCAAACTGACTAAGTGCGGAATGTGGTGGTAGTGAGGTTGTGCTAGAAAACTCTTTCTTGAGAGTAAGGATGCTGTATGCAATGATTGTATGATCAGTATGTTGTTGAATAATATGCAACAGTAAAGAGAGATAGTAAGACAGTAGAGAACAATAGTTTTTACGTGGTTCGGAGGTAACTCTCCTACTTCCAAGGTAGATCAAGCTAGATCTATGAATCCCTTTAACTTTCGGATTCTTCTTCTCTCTTATTTATAATGACTGAGTATCAGTTTCATACAAGCATACAAATTCGGTTACAGTACCGAAAAACAAACTACAAACTCAACTATCTAGTTCTTAAACTAAATTTGTGAGTGAGTATGAAGGTAGCTTGAAGTAGCAGTAAACACTTCAAGTTGTGGATGTTGTTTCAATCGTGAAATCCTCAGTCTTCAACACTTGGGAAAATTCGTGAGATTTCGAGTGTTGAATTAGATGAACGATGTGAGAGGATTTCAGCAGCAATTTAGCTCTTGAGTCTTGATTTTCCAGTAATTTGCACCATTGAAGTGGAGGGCTTTATATAGGCATGGATTTTGAAAACTAGCCGTTTGAGTCTGTGCTGACGTGGCAACTAGCCGTTGAAGACTTGCTGACGTTGCACTAGCCGTTGCAGTTTGACTCAACACTCCACGTGGGATTTTGTCCCAGCTGGCAACTAGCGTGGCAACTTAGGTGGCAGGATGACCAACTGAGGTCCCTGAGGTATTCTTCCAGCATGTAGATGGAGTATCTTGAGAACGGGTCGGGGTACCTGTTAAGATAAGACGACAGTTTATCTAACTGTTCTCCTATAGGAGAGGTTATTATAGACAATCAGCCTTGGTCCTTTACATGAGAACAACCTTACTAGAATTGTGAATAGCTTCGTTCTAACCTAGCTGGATAGAACAATCTGTCATCCTATTTTACATTAAATGCCTGAGTGTGGTTTTGAGAAACATTATCAAAATTATCCGTAGAGGGTTCCCAACACTTTGTCAACAATTTTAGAATAAACTAACCATTTCTTATCTACAATCTCCCCATTACTAAGTTTTCGGGAATAATGCACATATGAAAAATGTCTTGAATTTTCATCCATAGGAAAGTCACAGTTCATCTCTCTTATAAGACCCTTTTCAACTAAAATATTCCTCATTGTATTATCAAGCTTTTCTCAATTTTTGGGATCATAAATATCGACATGAGGACTAGTTTGTTCTTCATCAACACCAGTACTTTCGATGTTACATGCATTTGAAATGTCATTAAGATCACTTGAATCGTAAATTTTACTACCCTCACTTTCATGACTTTCACTATCTAAAATTCATGACTTTCACTATCTAAAATTCCGTTTAGATGATTCGAGTTATCATGGGAATCTACCTTTTTAAAGACAAATTTATCTAGAGCTCCTTGATGTAAATCCTCTTCTCGTTTTCTCTTTTTCCGTTTCTCACTTCCAGACAAATGTTTTTTGGACAACATATTAAAACTGATGCATACAATCAAGTCGCAGTAGTATTTAAAAATAAAAATAAAAAGAACAACAACACGTAGATGTTTTTTTTTCTTTCTTTTATCTAATATCAACAATCTACACTCGTATTATGTTTTGTCCTACAAAACAATAATAAGAGAAAAAAAAATTAGAATTCCACATTGGCATTTCATTAGACATTTTGTATTCGTTAAATCAAAACAATTTATACACTTATAGGCTTATACCTAAAATTACACTACTAACACAAGCACACAAATTATAGTTCGGTATCTATAGTAGAATAAATAATTGTAAAATATATATATATATATATATATATATATATATATATATATATATATATATAGCGGAGAGATCACATACAAAAGACAGGTTCCGTAAGAAATGAGAAGTGATCTGGACCATTGATCTGTGTGATCTACGGTGTAGATTAACTGGTGCATTATGATTTTACTGAAAATGCATTATGATTGTATAGATAATGCATATAATGCATTGTGCATTATAGTTATGTATATCATGCATTATAAATTATGCATAAAATGCATCATTTTTTTATTTTTTACGATAAACCTATTTTGTACAGGATCTCACCCCTATATATATATATATATATATAAAATAAGAGTACAAGTCTTTACCTTTTCCCCAGATCCTTGAGAGATAATATAATGAAATACAAGACAATGCCCTCGAGAAAGAGAAACTCATGAAATAGGTGGACCACAAAGGCACAAAGGAGAGAGAAGCGCTGGAGAGAGATTAGAGATAAGAAAGTGCAGACTGAGAGGGAGAGATACGGCGAGACACGCGAATCGTAAAAAAATTTAGAAAGAGACGTTAACAGTAATTTATTTCTCCTTTTTATTTAACCACAAAGGAACATTAGTAAATAGTGGGGGAGAGAGGATGATTACTACATCATTTAATTACCATTTGAGCCTCTTTGCGTTGGGCTTTTTTAACATAACATGCTTGAAACTTAATTTGTCACACACACACACACACACATATATATATATATATACATAGACCCCTTCTAGTGATGGGCCCTAGCGGCCGTCTCTCTAGCCTAGGCACAAAACCGACCTTGCCTTGAATCACCTTCTTCCACCACTCCACTTGTCTCTTACCACCTTCAGCCCTTCTCTCTCCACCTTTGCCCCAATACAACTCCCCGAACCTAGACTTTATAAAGTTAACCTACAAATTATCGTTCTCTTGTGCAAACCTTCACACCCATTTACATAAAAAGGGCCGGTTAAATGTCGACAAATCCCTGATAGCTAATCCACCTACCTCGCATTTTTGCACACTTTAGTCCACTTAACCCACACCACTTTCTTGACCTCTGCCTTCCCCCCCCCCCCCCCCCCCAAAAAAAATCACATAGAAGAGACTTTTCTATGTTTTTTGGCAAAGAAAGAAAAGACAGGAATGCGAATGGATTTGATCAAAGTCACCCTCCCTCCCATTAAAAAAGAACGACCCTCCAATTTTCTTAACTTCACCTTCACCATCTCGACCACCCCTGCCTACTAACCCATTTACTCTTCCTCCTACCTTCCAGCCAAGATATGAAATTGGAAGCATTCCCACCGAACACCTTAGCTTACCCGCCACTCTCTCCACCTCCCCTTCCTCTAAGTTTAAACCAAAAACACAACTTTTTTCGTAATTAATAGAGAGGCCAGATAATAGCTCAAAATTTTAAAGAAAACGTCTAGCCGCCCTCGCGTTATCCTCATTCCCGTCGATTACTAAAAAGTGTTGTCCGCATATTGACGAGCTAAATATTTAAGATGCTAACATACCGCAGGTGTACATGCAATCATAGTATATAGCAAGTAAGGTCGTATTTCCACGAGGATCAATACAAAGAAATGATAGTGACTACTACTACTAAGTTCTTCCGATCTATTTAAGCTAACGAGATTTTTGGGTGGTTTATCTAATCTACTAACATGCAAAGTAACATAAAACGAATTTAAAAGGAGTGAAAAAACGATTAAGGGAAGATATTCTAAGGATTATGAATCAATGGTATGCAATGGAAGTCACCTACACCTAACTAACACATCATTCAATTCTCTCTATCTAGAATGATCTCGAAGTCGCGTTTGCCCCCTCTCGGACAATAAACACCGTAGATTACAAGCTATGGTTCAAGTCTCCTATTCACCTATAGCCTATTAGGATCAAATATCCTACAATTACTCTCACCCTCTCGGTTTATCAAGCAATCATGCCTTGTGAACACATTCCGATATTAAATCCCATCTCTCGTTACTCAATTTAATATCTAAGATATGCAATAATGGTGATCAAGCACTAAAGCATCAATACAATTCAAGATCACAAGGAGATAGTTCAACTTAACCATGCATTAATTAAGGAATTAGATCAATCCATTACAAAACCATCTATCCTTCTCCCTAGAATAAAGGAATTTAGCTAATCAAACACATGATGAGCACAAACTCCAAATCCAAGATGAACATAAATAAAAGACTAAGGAGAATGAGTTTAGAATCAAATCCAAGCTCTTGATCTTCTATTCTTGCTCCTTAGACTCTCTCCTTCAACAATTCTTCAATCCCAAGTGAAGCCCCAAATGTGGAATGATGATGATGGGTGAAGAAAATGATGTAGAGATTAGTGTGTGAAAAAGTGTGTTGGTGTGTGAAATAATGAGGCTTACCTAGGAATGAGGTTTGAAATGGGTACTTATAGGTTCTGGGATAGAGGGACTAAGTAGCAATTAAGTTTGGGGAGGAAAATAATAGAAAATTGGGTCGAAAATAAGAATAGGAGAAGAATTGGGGAAGAAAATGAAGGAGTAGAAGAATTGGACGACAAGGAGCACCCACTCGGGCTATACCCTCGCGGCGCAGGCCAACGGCCCTTTGGGCACGCGAGGGCAGGCCCCGGCCTGACCAAGGCGCGCGCGCAGGCTGGTGAGTGAGTGCTCGCCGCTGCCTTGCGGTGCTGCCTCGGCACGTGGCCCGGGTGCTTTGGTGCCCGGTCGTGCGTCGTCTCGCCGTTTCACCTCGTTCTCCCTCGTACGAACTCCGATTCGATCGCCGTTTTCGCCTACGCGCTCCTCTCGAACCGAGCTACGTCGTGGACTCAGTTTACTTGTCCAATCTTCTCTCGTTTCCTATAAAAATAAGCAAAACTAAGCTCGAGAAGAAAGACTCGACAATTCGACTTTAAAACGACGATAAACGCTCAAAACAAGCAAGAGGGGACTATAAAACGACACAATATCACCCCATAGACTCTAAGAAAACCATTTTGTCACATATTGCAAGTGATATACCACAACCTTATTCCTACCAACCTCGATTCCCTTGATCAATCCATCTATTAAAGCTCTCTTCATCAGTTAATTTTATCCTTAGGCAGCTAATATGAAGAGAAAAGGCGACAGTGGATCACCTTGTCTAATCCCGCGTTCCAACTAAAACTCACTCGAAGGGCTTCTGTTAACAAAGACGTGTGCCGTAGTCAATGTGAAGCATATATTCTTTCATCCACCCAATCCATTTAGGCAGAAAATTCAATAGACGGAACATATTAGATAGGTAATTCCAGTCCACTGAATTGTATGCCTTAGCAAAACCGATATTGAACAAAAATCCACCTCGCCTTTGATCTTCCGGCGACATCAATAATCTCGTTGAGGACCCCTTATACTGTCCATTATATCCCTTCCTTTCAAGAACGCTAATTGAGATTCTCCCATGATCTTGCTTGCCACTTCATTTGCTTTCCTAATCGATTTGTACCATATATGAATTGTTTTGTTTCCTATAATGGAATTTTTTTTTTTTAAATCTCATGTTATTTAATGTGAACCCCTTACTTTCCACTTTTAATATTACGCCTAAAATTTCACACCAAACTAAAACATAACACTCCCTCCGTCCTCCATATATTGACATAGTTTTATGGGCACAAGTTTTTTTTGCATTTTGATGGTATAATAATAAATTAATGTGTTAAAGTGTTAAAGTGGAATAATTGTGGATCCATTTGAATTTTTTAATAGTATTAAAATATTAAAATAATAAAAAGTAGATGTATAAAGTGTTAAAGTGTTAAAGTGATTGTGAGGTCTACGTCCTAATACGGAATATGTCAGTAAATGGAGGACGGAAGGAGTAATTGAAGTGAGACGGAGGGTGTAATAATTTAAAATTTTGCAATATTACTGTAATAATTTAAAGTTGATGCGATTACATGTAGTTGCTTCCTTCTTCTTCTTCTTCTTTTATTTATTTATTTAATTTTTAAAAATCATAATAATAAGGTAACACTAGTATATTAGTATATTGTAAATGTTGGGTATCAAATATAGGTAAGACTATAATAATTAAATTAAACAGGAAACTGATGGTTATTTTTTTTGAAAAGGGATGGTTACTTATTTACTTACTCCAAAGTTGAGAGACTTGAGGAGGCAGCAAGCCACCTGGAACAGCCACCGCACAGGACGGCGCGTCTCTCACACACTCCGTGGCCCGCGTGGCCCCCACCTACTCATTAAACTCTTTCGCAGATCTCAAGCGCCGAGTATCTGGGATGAGTAAAGTTGAGAAACTCCTTTTTGTAATTCACACCACCGCCATCGCCACCGCCACCGCCACCACCTCCACCTCCACCTCCGCCTCCGCCGTCTCTGCTAACTTGCGCGGGGGACACTTATCTACCGCACCATTTCCCCCTCTCCTTTCCGTAACACTTTGAAGGTAGCAAATAGAAGAAAAGATGCGAACAGTTTTCGCTCTCGTAATCCTCTTCTATTTCATTTTGTCGCCACTCATCGCCGGCGACTCGATGGCCGAAAATGGCGGCGTGAATGGTACTGCCTTGAACGATACATCCTCGCGAAAGGAAAATACTCTCGCCGATATGATTGATCACGCATTGGAGAAAGAGTTCAACGAGACTGATGAACTCGCTGACGGTTAGTGTAGATCTGTAATTACTGTACTCTGTGCTTTTCCGTGTTGTACATTGTCCATTAATGCTAACATTTTGTGACATTATGCGTTTCCCTAAATGCTGTATCTGTGCTGTATATTTTAGGTGATTATCTGTGCTGCATGGAGTAATGATGGGATTGTTTTTCCCATTTCTGGCTTGTTTATCTGAATGCATTTAAGTTCTTCCTCAAATGTTCAAAGATTCGGTATTTGTTTATATTCCTTTGCAATAAAATATGGTTAAAGAAATGCCAGTTAGAAGTGCTTTGAGGGCTTAAGGTTCATGTTAATTTGATTTCAATAACTGGACACCAATACAGAAATTGTACTGAGTATCCTGTATGAAGTTTTACAACTCTTTAATTGCCTATGGTTTGCATTCTTTCGGGTGCTTTAGGAAATGTTCATGATATTATGCAAAAGGTGCAAACATGACAAGAGACTTCGCTCTAACAGACTGTTAAAATTGTCGTTTGTCTGGTGATTGGGGATAGTGTATCACTGTGTCAAGTTGGGAATTCATGAAATGAGGCCAACAAGAAATTGCTTGATGTGCTTTAAATAGTTGGAGTTGATAAACTTGGTAACCTAAATATGCATTTCTAAATGGGAAGGAAGTTATAGCTTGAGTTTGTGAATTGTGATTACATTATCTACTTTTACATTTGCAGTCAAAGATCATGGAAGCTTCAACAACAGTGTGAATGAACAGCAGGTCTGTCTCTTAACTTATAGCTTCTTGTACACCAGTACATGTTAGAATTATTATTATGATCAACTGATGTCGGCATCTGTTAATTCCTTTATCTATCTTCCAACTACTGATGTTTGGTCAGCATGAGCATGCTAGCACATTCTTAATTATACATTATAACCTACTGGGGTGAGTTAATTTAATGCATATGGTTTGAACTGTTATGAAGAATTAGGACATGAGATTTGATCGGAATTTGTAACCATTCAGTGCTTTTGGTTGACAGATTTCAGATGATTATGTGGCTTCATAAGATCATTTAATGTAGTTAAAATAACTGAACAATTTTTGCTGTTCAATTAAGTAAACTAAATGGAATATATAACTTTACATTATAGATGTGCTTTCACAGAGGCTCTATAATAGAGTACTGAATTACTCATATTCTTTTAAGGATTTAGCTAAACAATTACTTGAATGATGTTTCAGTCCTATAAAGTATTCGGTTATACTTAGAAAGTTAGAAATGACTTCAATCAATTGCATTACTTCAAATATCTGAACTTGACGAAAAAAGAGAGCATTATCTGGAACATCTTTTCTTTTCAACTGTTGTTCCGTTTTTGGGTTAATTAGTTGGTGTTATCTCTAAGCTCTTTATTGAAACTCTTGAAATTCTCAGGCAGTGCTGGAAACGGTTGCCAGGGTTAAGCCCAAGAAGAATGAGACAAAAGATGAAAAGTATGTTTCCTGTGTGTATCCTCCAAATTGTACAGTCTGCTGTGTTCTGTTACTTTAACTATCATTGATTCTGTAACTATCATAAAAGGTAATGTCAAAATCGGACTTCGCTTGATGCTTTTGCTGACTTTATATTAGGTCATTTCAGTTCCATGATGTTTTTAATCTTGATAATGAGAATGGACCTGAAGAAACACCAACCTTGATAGATAGCAAGGTACTTATTACTGCAGCCACTCGTAGTTTCTCTAGAAATTTGCATATTTGTTTCAGTTATGTTACTCTTGAGATGAAATAAAAGTATATTCACAGTGACTGCAAGTTCCCCCTTCTAAATATGGCTTAAGATTCTACTTCTTGAAAATTATGTACAGGATAATGTCTTCATTATGTCCAATCGCAAGTCGAAATTTCCCATCTTACAGTTGGACCTAAGGTCAGGCCTCTTAAATATGTTGTATTCATCATTGAAATGCTTTATAAGCAAGATAACATTTCCTTTGTTGTTTCGCAGGTTCATATCTGATCTAGTTGTTGTTATTGTTTCTGCAACCTGTGGCGGTATTGCCTTTGCTTGTGCTGGACAACCTGTAAGCTTTTCAGAAGGTTTTCGGCTATTTTTCCTGATTTTAGCAATTTTCTATTTGTTGATGATTTACCTTGTTTTGGCTGTTCCTGGAGTGTTGTTGATTCTATATGAAAGTTGACATTGCTGATCTCTGAATTTCTGTCATAATCTGTAATTTTAACCGCAGGTTATAACTGGATACTTACTAGCAGGATCCCTTATAGGACCTGGAGGTTTTAGTATTGTCAGTGAAATGGTTCAAGTAAGTTGCCTTTTGCTTCATCTTTATGTTTGGGCATTTTATTACTGCCTCTTTTCCGTTATCTTACTTATGTGATACTTTGACCTCTGTCTTGTGACATTTCCATTTCTCAATGATAATTTTGATGACCAACTGTCCCTGCAGGTTGAAACAGTGGCACAGTTTGGAGTCATTTTTCTTCTTTTCGCGCTGGGACTGGAATTCTCTGTAGTGAAGGTTGGTCCGGTCTTGTCTAAACATACAAGCTTTGCTGTCCCATTGTGTAAAAAAAAAAAAAAGAACGTTGAAAGCAAAACTTGAAAGAAATAAACTTAGTAAATTTAACTGATAATGCAGATTCGTGTTGTGCGAGCAGTTGCTTTCTTCGGTGGATTGCTTCAAATACTTCTGTTTATGTGTTTGTGTGGGATAACAGCCTTGGTACATGCTCTCTATTCTTTGATTCCTAGATTTTTGCTCTTTTATGAATCACAATGGTTTTATGCAATGTTTTGATTGAAGCTGGTATCCTTAGATATCGTTGACTTTTTTAATCACCATATTGTCATAAAAGTACTGATGTAAGCTGGATGTGTTGATAATCGTTGATAGATTATTTCATCGTTAAGGAAACATTTACAAGGAGCACTTTTGAGGATGCATTTACCCTACATTTTAAATAAATGGGGATTTTGTTTTGGGATTGAGGTTTCTGAATATATAGTTGATGGCGAGGATTAAGGATATCGTGACAATATTAATTTTCTTGAAAAAAGTCTTGGAATTTGTTTTAGGAAAACATGTTGATGGATTGGTGTTTGTTAAAAAATCGAATTTGATAATTTTTCTTTAGTTATAATATTTGTGGAGGGTCACATTGTCTGTAGGGATGGATGCTCAAGATTCTAGCTCAAACTAGTATAAGGAATTGTGTGGTATATACAGCCCAAGATTTTCTTAATTATGGTTCGATTTGCCGTTCCATATCTTTTGTGCTAACCTTAATCTTTCAAAAGGGGATGGGTTTCACCTGACCTCTACAATTTCCTTTATGGTTCAGTCCTTTATTTTGTTCTATTTATCAATATGTATATCTAATACCGTTGCAGTTATGTGGTGGGGAAGCATCTGAAGGTGTTTTTGTTGGTGTGTTCCTCTCAATGTCTTCAACGGCAGTGGTATGTCCTTTACCTGATTCTTGAATCCCGAGTTTCTTTTTCTGATTTTGTGAGATTATTGGTTATTTGGCTGCGCAGTGCTAATCAAGAATCCTTTTTTCTGCTCTATATCGGTTTGAAACTTCAATTTGGAGGAGTAATTTTCTTCACACTTGATGAGTCTCATAATAATTATTGTTTACATGTCAGAACAAATTATGCAGGTAATACATGTGTTTTCAAAAGGAGGCTTCTCCTTTAATATCTGCGCGTGTGTATGTGATTGGTCTTCATGTTCACCTTAGAAAATCTGGACAATGCCATATAACTCGTCTCTCATACAACAGAACTTTTCTAATCTCCTTTTTTTTGGTTAAGGGCTTAATGCAAGCTGATTCAGTATCTTGCATGCAGGTTCTGAAATTCTTGATGGAAAAGAATAGTATCAATACATTATATGGGCAGGTCACGGTTGGAACCCTCGTTTTGCAGGTTTGTGCCCCACTTGAGAGTGTCCTTTGATTCATATGCAGTTGAAAGTTGCAGCCTAAATGCTCTATAATCTTATCATCTCCAAGCTAATATACATGACTTTGTCAGATATTAATCTATGCTTTTATATACGTTTCATGTTCTGGATGAATTATACTTGTCAGAAGTCTGAGAGATGCCTCTGTTTGTCAGGACTGTGCTGTGGGTTTATTATTCGCCCTTCTCCCTATCCTTGGTGGTACATCGGGTGCTCTTCAAGGAATGATTTCCATGACAAAACTGTAAGACAGTAACCCTTGCAGAACGAGGTCTTTATTTGTCTCGGGGATATTCTATTTTCATGTTACATGGACATACCAATGAATTTTTCGCAAGCAGTTTATCTTGTCTTTCCTCTATCTAGTATCTAGTGCATTGGCTTGATGCTCCTAAGTTTTTTTCCCCTAATTACCTGACTGATGCTAATGATAACTGAATCGCTCAAAAGGAATGGTTGATAACAAGTAGGAAAACAATGAAGCTATATGGATTCTAATATTTTATCTGTTGCTCTCTCTCTCACACACACGCGCGCGCGCGCGCACACACACACACACAATTATATTTGGACCCTAAATTATTCTGTCTGTTATGAGATATGAGCTCTAATATTTCACGTACGCCTTTATGTTTTTCTTTCAATGATCTATTCTGTCGTTTATGGGATCCTATATTTCTCTTGCAGGTTTCTGGTGTTAGTAACATTCTTGACCGTCTTGTCGATATTGTCCCGCACTCTTATACCTCGATTACTGAAGTTGATGATTAGTTTGTCCTCCCAGGTGCGTTTGCATTTGAGAAAATATGTTGTGCGCACTGTGTTCTGATAATTAACTTAAGTCTTCTTTGTAGACTAATGAACTCTACCAATTGGCATCTGTTGCGTTCTGCTTGCTTGTTGCTTGGGTAAGCTGCACCTCTCAGTTTATCTTGTTTAGTCACTTAAATGGCTATTTGAAGTACTATTTAATCAAGTTATCTACTTCTGTAATTTATATTATAATTTTACTCCTTTACAGTACATTTATGAGTCCAGAGAGTATTCTTTTTGACTGCAAACTTGTTGAAATTTATGTATGTAATGTAAACTATGATGTTCCAGTGTAGCGATAAGTTGGGACTGAGCCTTGAATTGGGCTCTTTTGCTGCTGGACTGATGATATCAACAACTGATCTTGCTCATCATACTCTGGAACAGGTATACTTTTCATTCTTTTATGGTACTCTTTCATCCATCTCAAATATCTTCCTGTACGTGCACTTGCGTGTGTTTGTGTGTGTGTGTCTGTGTTTGAGAGAGAGAGAGAGAGAGAGAGAGAGAGAGGCGGAGAGAGTAATGTGGTATTGATATTTTTTACTTCACAATAATATCTTGAATGACTGGTTCTATTTCTATTATCTTACTTAATGTTATGTTGTCCATTTACCTTTTGCTTTTCCTTGCCTTTTCTATTATCTAGGAGGAAGTTGTGAATTTCAAATTGTTGTAAAGCGTGCAGACACCCCCCCCCCCCCCCCCCCCCCCCCCCAAAAAAAAAAAAAAAAACCCCCTTTTTTCTGATAAAATGATGTTTAGATAGTCGGTTTTCTGGAACTAGTGTAGCTACAACCTACTGGCAGCAGCTCAAGTGGGTGGTAGAGATACACAGTTGCCTTTTGACCAAGTTAAGGTGGGAAGACCTCTAGGGCAGCCAATATTTGGTGCTCTTGTTCGGGCCTTTTCTCTTTGAGTTTAAAATTATTCCTTTGATCTGGTTGAAGTAATAGTTTATTTTTATCCTCCTGGAAGATGAGTGCCATCAAGCTCTTTGTCCCTCGAGTTGACAATTTATTGTCGAACAGAAATAGGACTTGTTGGACCTTATAAGAATGTCCATGCAACTATTACTAAAGTAAGTCTTTCAATATATTTACATGATTGCTGAAGTCCTAAAGCAGCTTGGAGAATATAACATTTATTTCCCCTTTGTCATAACTGACAGACCTTTTTGGTTGGCCTTGCACCTGAAATTTTAATTAAAGCTAATTATTGATCTGTTGTTGCTATTTTGTATTGTAGAACCCCGATTAGTCTTGTATTCTTGTCCAGCTTCTGTTAGTAAGTTTTGATTTGGCTGCAAACATAGACTGTTATTCTGGAAGAAATAACTTTTGCTATTTAAAGTTTTAGTCTTTATAAACCCCTACCTTAGAGGTCATGATAATTAGGTCCACAATGATGACAAGAATCGTGAATATGTCACACTTGCTGAGTTAAAATGTTTATCATTTAGGTTTTAGGTATCAAATTGTGCTTTAGTTGTCATTACTCAGAGTGTTTTCTGTTCTGACTTCTATTTTGTAGGTGGAGCCTATCCGGAACTTTTTTGCCGCCCTTTTTCTCGCTAGCATTGGAATGCTTATCCATGTCCAGTTTCTCTGGAATCACATTGACATTTTGGTGGCAGCTGTCATCTTGGTGATAATTATAAAAACAATTGTTTTCAGTTTGGTTGTGAGAGGATTTGGCTACAACAACAAGACTTCACTTCTTGTATGCAACTTTCCTGTGCTATTTTTGAAATGTTGGTAATCTTTGTCCGACCTTCCAAATTTAATTACACACTTGCAGGTTGGGATGTCTCTTGCCCAAATTGGAGAATTCGCTTTTGTTCTTCTTAGTCGAGCGTCAAACCTCAAGTTGATTGAGGTGTTGCTTTACTTTTGAGTTTTTGTTGATTGCAATGTTTGTCAATATCTACATTATATATATTACATATTCTCCTGGAACTATTGTGTGTTTCCTTGTTAATAAGAAATTTGTGGCCTATTGCTCAATACTCTCTTAGTTCTATTGACTTTCATGGTGATTGTGATTGAGCTATATTGTTCCCAACTAACATAGGGTAATGTGTGGCAGGGTAAATTGTATATGCTGCTCCTTGGGACAACAGCTCTCAGTCTGGTATGCAAACATTTTAATTATGTGCCCTGGCCGTGTCCTGTGGGTCATATTTCTTCTCATTCATAGAAAAATGATCTTTTTTAGGGTCTCTACTACTGTCTACTGTCTGTTAAGAATCATGCTATTGATTGCTTTTGATATGATATGAATCACTTCTCTTAAAGTCTTAATGTTACGAATATGTGCTATGCTTATGTATCAAACATTATATCTGCTTACTTGATTTGAGAATATATTTGGTTGGTGGTGTAAGATCTCTTACAGAGAGAGGAACAGGATGAATAGGAACTTAAAAAATTTACTCAAATGAATTACATGTGGTAATCTAGTAAGTAATACAAAATCAAAAGCATACCTGTACTAATTAAATAGTCTGAACTATGCAGATTCTCTATTTTTAGATGCAAGCAAGTAGAGATGTGGTCTTTCTCAAATGTGTTTGAAACTCTAGGAAACAACCAAATATATTGATACCTTCAGAGAGAACTATAATTTTCACCTATTTCCCTTCTAAATCTGCTGTTCTTTTATTATTTTTTCCACATATGTCGTCTATGCCTTTTTTCTTATTTTCTTCTGAGGTCTGATTTACTCATCTCAACACTGTTGCTTGAGTGAGTACGCTAATATATATCATTTGCAGGTAACTACACCATTACTATTCAAGCTAATACCTGCTGTGGTACATCTTGGAGTGCTACTACGGTGGTTTTCTCCTGATTCCAGTTATGAGGTATGGCAATGCTGAAACTGTACTACTGACTCAATACATACTATACATATGTCTGTTTGCATAGAGTTTTATGGTTTCTTTAATATGGTTTTTGTTCCAGATTATTAGGGGAGACAGTTTACGTGCAGACAGTTTGCGTGCAGACAGTGCTAAGCATATCTCTTTGATGGTCCACAGCTCTCATGATTCTTGATAATAAAGATATATTTACATATATATGAGGCTGAAGTGCGAATATCAGAACTTGACCTGGTGGTCTCTTCTTGTTGGGGGACAGGTGCTTAAGAGTCCAAAGGAGGTCGACTGATTTTGACTGTGAAAGTTGTTGCACATTCTTCTGCTGCTGCTCACTCACTCATATACCATTACCATGGATTGAGATCTAATGCACTGACCGAGAGATTTCTCAATTTTTTTTCCAGTTTGTTGCTGCAGCAGTATGTCCATATAGCGATTCGTTTATTATTTCACTATCATCACCTAGCCATTCTGCATTACAACTGGAAATGGTTAATCAGCTTGTAAAGTGAATAGCTGTACACCCTGTACTATAATTTGTTAAATGTATAGGTTGCAAATTTTGTCTAGTGACTTTAGCTCTAACTACATATGATTTGTGTTAGTAACTAGCACTTATTAAACTTTTATTCCTGGATTAATGGCAGTGCCTTCTAAGAGGGACACTTACAAAAGGAATACAAGATCCTCCGTCCTCCCCAAATTTATTCCCCGTTTTAACTGGCACGAGTTTGAACAACGAATATCATTGGCTTGAATGGTTTATTGCAAGAGAAACTTGAGTCCCAACACTGTTGCGAGTGGAAATTATTAAGTGGGGACCTTAGATGGTAAATGTAGTAGATATGTAGTACTCCGTTTTAAAGAGTATGATACGCCATTCGTCTTTTATATTAGGTTGATGTTTTTTACACTCATTTAAATGTGTTGAAAATAGATGTTAAAATTTTTTCAAGTAAAACTCAAATTGTGTCATAGAACACATTTTTGTCTCATTTGAAGGCGTGAAAATTAAATCATGCTAATATGGAAGGCAAATGAAGTACTAATCTCTATCCTTTCGGAGTATTATTCGTCTTTTTAGCATTTACGATAAACATTTTTGAGCGTCTTGATGATGATTTTTAAAAAAACAAAAAATTCTTTACGAGATAATAGAAGTGCTGCAGTATTCGTAAAAGATAATTTTCTTTTTAGACATTTTTTACTTTTTAGGTTGCGTTCTCTTTAATGCGAAAGAACATGAGGAAAAAGAGAAAATGAAATCTTCCTTATTTCTCACCTTTTCTCACCCAATTTGCACTACAATGGAGAGAAAACATTATCTCTCCAATTTGGTGTTATAAATATTTTCTCCAATTTAAAGAGTAAACTTCCCCCACATTGATAAAAGGTGAACGATGAATTACCTTTTGATAATAATTGCACGAAATCCGCCCTAGATTTGTTGTGTTATAACTGCGTAAGCAGCAGAATTTTACAGTTCTTCACTGAATACTCAAGGCAATCGAACTAATGCAAACGATACAAGTAAATAAAATCAACTAGCTGAAGGGATATTTACAGACCACATGATATTTACAGGATCGAAAAACCTTAGAACAGATCAACCGTGTCAGGTACAAACAGATGCAACATGTTTTACACAATAAGCAAACTGCACGTAGTTTGGCTTCCGAGAACACGTGCAATAGTCAAATCCAATCACCACACCTTTACTTCATTGGTGTAGCTCAGAAAAGCTTTGAGATCACTTGACATGAAGTCCAGAATGCTGTGGAGGCAACCCTAAAAAGGGCTGGATTTTGATAAATTCTGTTTGATAGCACAAGAATTATTAAGTTAGAACTTCTTACCCCAGGAATCGAATGGAATCATAAACCCGAAGCCGTATTTTGCAATAAGGCTTAGAGACTATAAATCGTCATATAAGTAAACAAAACGGGCATGATCAGTGTATAGATTTGTGCAACAAAAAAAAAGTAAGAGCTGTATCAGCATATGATGAAAATATCCTAAGTTACATCGAAGATAGAAGTATCAGACACCCATAATCAGTGTAAATGCAGATAACGTAAATTTTGATTCCTAACAGTTGGCAAGTTTAACTAGGTCCTTTAACATATCATATGAATGTAAATATCATTACAAACGATGAAAAATAATTTTACATTTCAAACAACAAATAATCAGCAGAAACAGAAAGTTTTGGGAACATGCGGAATTGTTTACTTGTTTAAAATAGCTTACCCAATGGCAGTAGCTCCCCAGGATGCTACGTTATAGATGACTTTGCTTCCATCCCACGCTTTCCGGAGCTTGCCCTTCCTCTTCTTTACAGAGAAGGTCTTGCTAAGAGCTGAAACAAATGTTTACTTATTAGAACCCTTTTGGTCTATCCCAGATTAAAACATCCAGTGAAAGCAACAAGTCAGAATCAAACACATAGGCTAATCTACAGAAGAAAAAAAGTGGTTTTTATATTTTACTTGATTCTTTTAATATAACAGAAATGATATAACACCATAAAAGCTGAGAATTGGTTGGGCTAACCTGCTTGAAGTTGATTTGGTGACAAATCCTGCAAAACACAAAATGTACATCAACTAATCAATACAACCAACTAGTTTAGCCTATGTCTTGACATAATTGAAAAGATATGCATGGAAAAATCCGCAACTATTGAGTTCACATCTACAAAACACGCTCTCCAGGTACATATTCTACGTAAGGGATTCAATTGAAGCACATAATTATTATATTTTCATTTTCACCATAAAGAACTTGGTTTTACTTTTACCAAGATCTTTTTGTTTTTTACTGCACAGGAGGAACACTAGATCACCCCTCTATCCCAAACAACTCAACCATGTGGAATTTGAATTCTACATACAGCTTTACCGAATGAACATGCCTAGTTTCCCCCACCTCAAGTGAAGTAAGAACCAAGGTCCATCATAATGAAACAAATTTAAAATGAAGAAAGCTAAATTACTTCTGACTCATTAACTGTAGAAAAGGACAGATGACGGATATAAAATGATGTGGAGTGCTTTTTCAGGAAACTGAGCATTAAGTAAAACAGGATTCAGCATGTAACCTAGCAGGTCAAATACTAAGAATCTGCCACAGGTCTGAAGGCAAGTGACAAATAGAATTATCCTTACCTTAGTTTGCTTAAGGGACAACAGGTATGCAGCCATGAATGATGCTATACCATCCATTATATCTTCTTGCCCAACTAAAACATAGTCTTCTGGGTCCGACTCATCATTTCCACCATCCCAAAGGTCATTTTCATTGACTATGTCCCAGGAACTGTTTTCCTCTGCATCCTTTCAAATGTTAAAAAAAATAAAAACAATGGTTCTAGTACCAACAGTATTTGTCAAGAGAATAACATAAGATTTATGCATCTTGTTTTTGAGTAAACTTGTTTCCTTCCAGCAATTTATCATTCTGAATTGCTAATTTATGTCCAAAAGCCTAGAGGCAAAAATGTGTATAGTTTTCAGAAATCCACACCATAAATTTTCAAATGTGAGAACTCCACCTCTTCAGTCTATCTTTTAACTCAAAACTATTTCAATATTTTAAATCTTTTGATAATATCTTTATCGCAACAGTAGATATATGAAATTCTGATATATACTAGAAGCATATGCATTATATATATGCGCACACACATACGTATATCCAGCAGACTTTCATAGATACTTGTGATATAGCCATATGAATCTTTCTAGAAAAAAGATTTTTGTTATTAAGAAGTTTCACGTGCAGCATACATGTATGTCATACCTGCTATGTTTCTTGGAAGAGACGCCTGAGCATTTTCTATTTTCTTAACAAAATCCTCACAATCAACTCCAGATTTTAGGAGGCCATAAAACTGCAATAAATGAACCAAAGGATATTTAGCAAGTTTGAAGACCAATCTGAACTCCATTTGCACACTAAATCATGAGAAAATAAATATCATTAAGGTGGTCAGTTCTTTCAAAGATCATCACCTTAAATTTAGAGCATGAGTTAGCTGAACATAGTGTCCTATTGTTAGCATTTTCCATAGATGTTTGCAAATACTATTGTATTAAATCAGAAGAGTGGAAAAGAAAGTCTACTACATGTATGAGTAGCACTTGCATACAGCACTTAATGATCATAGATACTGGAAAAGAAACAATAATACTATAGATGCAGAGAGCAAAATCTCCACCTTAGTAGTATCGGTATCATAATTGGTGGGAGCAGACGTTTCCGCAGATTCTAGGGAAACCTCTTGTTCACCATCAATGGTATCACTATCGTCATCATCATCATCATCATCACATCCAGAGGCAAGCTGCTGGAGGGCCAAATGACATTGTTGCAGTACTGCTTCCAAGGTTTTCCTCTTCACCCGAACCCTATCTTTCTGGGCACCCATCATCTCTGCCGACTCCATCAAGTCTAGTGATCTCTTCAATATGTGAAAATGCAGAAAGAAGCAGGTGTCTCTCCTACAATAGAATTCACTGACTTTGAGTTCTTGAACCTGTAACATAGCATTGCGAGCTTATAAGTGAAAATGGTTTTAGTTTCTCAAGAAATTTCAGTTTATAAGTTTGAAGTAACTTAAAGTTATAAATACTCGTTTTGATTTAATGGTTAACTTTTCTAGAGCTAAACAAGAATCAGATATTTCGCTTGCTCTAAGTCCTGCCTAGACCAAGGGACTCCACCACGTGTGTGCCATGTTACTCTTCTCAACCATCATAAAGTCTAAATTTGAAATACTTTCTTTTTGTCCCCTCCCGAACTACCATCAATGTTAGCATCAAAGCAACAAAGAATACCACCAGAGGGACCATGAACTTAATCAGACGAACTGAAGATTCACATATATCAAGCCCGGAAAAGCTAAAGTCATCAGCATGGTCAACAGAAATTATCTTACCAAAAAAAAAAAACAGAAACGTCACAAAACATAGACAGACCAAAACTGGCATAAGCTAAATGAAACAGCTAAAATAAGGGTCATCAAATAAATAGTTTTTTTCTGTAACTGATCATCAAAACTAAGTTCAGCCAGAAACAAAATGTAGATACCAATATGCCAGAAATAAACAGTAACTTGACTTGTTTTCACCAAAGACCAGCAAACAATTTCACCAAAGATCAACAAAATATATTACTTAAATAGTGATCCCAATAGAAGCAAGTGCAAAACTATATTGTCTAAGTTTACGTGGAAGAACATATCTGACGTGAGTAAACTAAAAACTCAATGCCCAACTAAAGAACTTTCCTATACTACGCATCTTTCATCGTCGTAGTACTGCTAAATTAATGAAGATAGAAGTGCAGGTACACCTGCACTCCTTATAAGGTATAACAATAAATAAAATTAAGGATAAATTGCGCTGCACGCTGTTAAACAGCTTATACAATGTTATAGTCATTAACACTCATAAAAGCCAAGTAATAACAACTAAAGCACAAAAAGAATCTAGTAAATGTTTCAAATCCTAAACTCATAAGCTTTTTAAGCTTATAAACTCTACATAGCAATGGATCAGCTTTAAATCTAGCATACTTTCTATTCATTTTTCGATCAGTTTTCTAGATTTATGCATGTATATAATCACAGACGCGAACAAAAAGTTAGAAGGACGCCTTGCCTGAAGGGACATGCATTCTAGAACCACCCACTTCAGGCTGATTAAGCTACCAAGGTTGACTCATGCACAACTTTTACAACTAAGGTGACCTATATTAGAATAGTATAACACAGGGACAAACACTCTAAGGAAAACTCTCCATGAACCTCAACCATACTGGAGAATAACGGTTATGCAAGGGTACGTAAGGTTAAAAACCATAGAAGTCTATAAAGGGAAAAGTACGTCAATAAGGATAGGTGGATGAACTAAAACTTGGCATGGCGCATTTTGTGATTCGAATCTAAGCTGTTTCTAAAATTAGCTCTAATCAGTATAACTAGCACCTTCTTAATTGAATTAGAATTCAACAACAGCTCAATATTTAAAAGAAGCCATCCCATCTCCAGATAAATCAGATGCGATGCAGTATATGACAACGAATGCATTCACTTCAAATTATAGTGACAGCCAAAATCATGTCTTTTCCTCGATCCACAACATCACCATACCAATACGACATAGTACAATCCCTACGATTAAATCAAGCTGAAGAACAGAGACGGCACCATCCAAGAAAACGCAGCCACCTTAGAGGTTGTCCAGATTAGACAACAATACTCTAACCGAGGAACTAGCTAAGTTCACGGCACGTAGCTCTATATTCCCAATTTCTCTGGTGAAAAATTTCAACGTTTTCGGCATAAGCTTGAGGAGCTAATTAAAGGTAAACTCCAAGGCAAGAAAAGCGGCAAAAATCAACCAAAATCTCTCTACGATTCTCATACAAAAATACAATTCCCAAGCTCTCAGGCAGAGGAAAAAGCAAAAGGTCCAAACACAAAAATAGTGAACATATTAAACTTCACTGTAAGTAATCCATCGACAAACAATTACCAGGTGGTTGCCGGCGGAGGTGGTGGCGGAATCGGTGATGGTGGAATTGGGGTTCTGAGGCGACCGGGCTTTGGGATCGTATATACGAAGACGTAAATTACCGGCTTTCTGCCGCCATGGGATAGTTCGGGCCGGGCCGGGTTGGGTTCGAGCCCGGAGTTAAAATACCCTCTGCGTGCGGTTTTCGATTTTCTAAAGAAAAAGAAGATAGAAATTGAGATGCGACAGGTTTATATAAATATCGATTGCGTATGCAATAACATTACTTATTATTATTTGTTTATTTTAAAAATAATTGTTGCACAAATTTTCAATTTTGAGTTCAACGCTATCTCATGGCACAGCCCCATGTCCTAATTATTGCAGTTGCACGTCGGATTAGTTAGTAATTTTATGGTGATTTTTTTCTTTTTTTTTTTTATTATATGAAAATTTATTCTGAAACTTGTACATAATTAATGAGATTATTAGATTCATTGTTGTTGACGATTAATAACATCATTACATTCAATATTCAAAAAATCATGATTACATTCATAGATTCCCAAAAAAAAAAAAAAAAAAAAATTACTAAACACGAGCAAGAATAAAGACGATGATGAGTTGCATATTTAAGCTTGGTACGTATGCATTATTTCATATATTTTGTAAAAATAAAAATTTATATAATTTATTGATCATAATTAAAAAAATCAAAATTTTAAAAATATATATAGTCTAGTTTTGAATTTATGAAGCATATTTTAATTGATAAACTTGAAATTAAATGATAAAACTAATTACAAACCTAGTTTTGATGAGCAAATTCTAAATAATAATTTTATAATTAAATCGAATCACAATATATTAAAATTGAAAAAATAAATACCTATGTAAGAGGCAACTTCTAAAATCTAAACTAGTCACTTTGCTATTGCAAACTCAAAATAGTTGCTTATAATAAATAAAAATTTAAAAGGTTGTCGCCCACACTCTTACCAAATTATTCAGACTTATCGAATATATGAATACACAATTCATCTATTTGTGTATTTAAAAATTAATTTTTAAACACAAACTCATATTTAGGGATGACAACGGGTTGGATTTGGATCAGATTTAACTTTGTCCAAATTTAAATTCTGTTGGGAACCTTCTGCAGTTGTTTTGATGATGTTTTTCAAAACCACACTTAGGCACAACAAAGCACAATATCATAACATGACATCTAGTTTAGATTAATTGTGCTAATATGTATTATCTCTCGAGACTGTTCTCTTTACTGGAAGTAAGGTCGTTGTCCATAACAACCTCTTCTATTAAAGAACAATTAGTTCTTATTGTTGTTGCTTTGCAGGTACTTCGGCACATATATTCATCTAGTTGCCGAAGCTACATGCTGTTGATCGAATGAGGAAGATCAACCTGCCTCTCCCTTAGCTGCCACCTCAGTTGCCAGCTATAAGGACCCACGGAAGTGCTGAGTCATCACTGCAATGGCTAGTGCCACATCTGCTGTTTTCTAACGGCTAGTTTTTGCAGGACTCTCAACGGCTAGTTTTCAAACTATGCCTATATAAAGCCTTCAACAACAATGATGCAGTTAATGGGAAACTCATTAATCTTACGAGCCAAATTGCTGCAGAAATTCTCTCACTAGTTCATACCTATTCAACACTTGAAAATCCTAGAGCTTTCCCAAGTGTTGAAGATAGAGAATTTCATCATTGTCCTACTTCAAGCTTGTTGCGTTTACTGCTGCATCAAGCTCCCTGTACTCTCTCTCATATTTAGTTTCAAAACTAGAATAGTTGAGATTGTACGCTGTTGATTCGATTGAAAATCGAAAGTATGTATGTTGTATGAAACTGATACTCAGTTAGTATAAACAAGAGAGAAGGAGAATCTAAAAGTAAAGAGATTCGTAGATCGAGCTTGATCTACCGTGGAAGTAGGATAGTTACATTCGAACCACGTAAAATATCTTGTGTTCTTTGCTGCTTTATTATTCTCTCTCATTGATAAACTGCTCAAACAACAAACTGCATTCAACAGCCTCGCTTTATAAGGCTGTAAAGATTTTACATCAAAGAGTTCTATAGCACAGCCTTTCCCCACCACATTCCGCACTCAGTAGCTTGATAGATCAAGCTTGTTGATCACAACGAGCTTGATAGATCAATCTGCCTCACTCTATAAAGGACTGCTTGACCAGCGAGTTCCTTAAAACAGTTTGTTTTTAAAATCAAAAACGGTTGGCTATTGGTGTATTTTGTGTATTCCCCCCCCCCAATTAACTCTTTTTGGGACCAACAAGTGGTATCAGAGCAATGGTTCTTTTGACCGCTGCTTTGCATACTAAGAATTGTTTCAAAGTTTTTGGTCAATTAGAACCGATCCTAGGTAAAATCTATTTCATACATTTCATATCATCATCATGGAGTCTTCATTGATCCGAGTTTGTGAGGACTTTTCAGTCCAAGGTTATGAGGACTGGAGTTTTCGTATCAGGATGTGCCTTCAAGCACATCATATTCTCATGTGGAAGGTCATTGAGGAAGGACCTTCTCCTATGTATGATGATAAAGTTGAAATCACTGGGACTTCACCTGGTGAAGCAGGATACAAAAAGAAACTTAAAAACCCCCGTGATTACACTACCGAAGAGAGAAAAGAGGCTGGGCTTGATAACTTTGCCAAAGGCCTCATTTCTAACACTGTGAAATGTATCTACCTTTCCAAAATCAGAAATCTCGAAACGTCTAAAGAGATGTGGGATACCCTCAAAGCTATAAGTCTGGGATCCAAAGAGATTAAAGAGAACAAACTCTCAATGGCATGCAGCAAATTTGATGATTTCAAAATGTTGCATGGTGAAAGTATTGAATCAATGAAAACTCGATTCACTGAAATTGTTCTCGAGGTAGAAGCACTAAAATCAAACAAATATTCTCAACGTGAGAAAAGTTTGAAAGTGACAAGGGCACTACCTGCCAATTGGCATGTATACTCAGTTCTTCTACCATCCCGATCTGATTTCAACAATCTCTTTACGGAAGAACTTTTCGATATCTTAATCGGAAATGAATA
The DNA here is from genome assembly GCA_029379335.1 of Thymus mandschuricus. NCBI lineage: Eukaryota > Viridiplantae > Streptophyta > Magnoliopsida > Lamiales > Lamiaceae > Thymus > Thymus mandschuricus. Next base: position 6,963,445 of record CM057081.1, on the reverse strand, counting down.
TGAAATGATAATAATTCATGGATCATCACAGCCTCAATCATCTAAGAAGGCCGATGATAAGAAAGAAAAGGATTCTGCCTTTAAGGCAGATGAAATGAAAGAAACAATTGTCTCTCCTATTGATGAGGCTTTGGTCAAGAAAATTGACCAGCTGGCAATTGATGTTGCCATGTTGTCAAGAAGCAATGAAAAGCTTCTCAGTAAAGTCTCAAAATACAAGAGACTCTATTGAGATAACAAGCGAAGTTACTCGAATAGCACTGATGATCGCTCTGGAAAGAAGAGCGAATCAAAGCCCTCAAAATTCAATTCTACTAATACACCTGAGGGTGCATGCTTTGGTTGTGGTAGGCCAGGTCATTATAAAACAGATTGTTCTGACCTAACCAAGGCAGAAAGAGAAGAGCTCCGTGCTAAGCGAGACAAGAAGCTCAAAGAACAACGAGCTGCCCTGCTAGCCGAAGAAGCTACTCAAGAAGCTCATCTCTCCGACAGTTCAACAAGCGATGACGAGGGATATATCGCTTTTGAAGATGAGGACGAAGAAGAAAGCTTCGTTGGAGACTCATCTGGAACAACCTCAACAATTGAATCATCAAAGGTAATTTCTCAAACTGTCCAATTATCTTTCTCTGACGATGAAAGTGCAGATGAGAAAGAAGATCTATCCGAGGCAGAATCTTGGGAAAAGATCAAAGAACAGATGAAGGAATATGCTGAGCTAGCTGAGCTGTTTGAAGAAGTTTTCAAGGATAATGCAGAACTCATAGCTCAAAATGGAAAATTCAAGATCGCTCTAGAAGAACGATTCGCTCCCTATGATGCTGAAAAGGAAAGGGAGATAGAATACCTAAAGTCAAAGGTTGACGAATTGACTTTAAAGGGAAAGGAAATGGAGGTCAAGGAGCTTGAAAAGGTCAAAGCTCTAGAGCAAAGGATACTGAGATACACAGTCTCACATCCAAACTCGCTGATCTTGTAATAAGACATGAATGTCTAGTCACCAAGGAACAGAAGTTACAGATCACACTCAGCCAACTAAGGAAGAGTGGAAAGAAGCTGCAAGAAGTGCAAGCCATGCAGCGACACTCAAGGAACAAAAGTGGGCTAGGGTATACTGGAGCTACTGGAAAAGGGCCCACAAGCGACAAAGAGTCTTCACCAAATCCCATGTGAAGACACCATAACAAAATCACAAGGCCCTTCCAGACAAGGCCGTGAAGCTGAAGAATCCCACTCATCAACCGCAGGCTGTTCTTCTAAAGAATCATAAAAACAGCCAGCCAACAGAAAAGAAGAAGGAGATCAAGTTTGTTCCTAGAAACAAACCGGCTGATCACCAGAAGAGAGCAAGGAAGGCAAAACATCAAAGGCCCTTCCATCCGCAATTCAATTATCCCGCTCAACCACAAGGTTGTATGTGCTACCCTCAACGTGCCTATCATCAACACTGGCATCACCAACTGATAAACACGGATTTTCTCGTGTTTGGAGGGTCTATAATTGTGCTTCAGCATCATTATCTTGATCAAATTCGGTACTTGTGATATATATATTTTCTATATTCGAGGATATTGCACTTGATCATGATTTTGTTGAGTTTTGTAGGGAAAAGAAGGAAAAAAGGAAAATAAAATCATTGGTTTGAGCCATGAGCCTTGGGCCCAAAGCGTGGCCCAAAAGTAGGGCCCAAAGCATGGCCCAAAAGTAAGGCCTAAAGCATGGATGACAAGTAAAGAAGTTAAGCAAACGCGGCCAACATCTCCACGCATGCATGTGCATGCATACGGCCGCGTCCCATGCACATAGCCGCGCCTTCACTTTGCTCCGACGCTGCCACGTCTCCTTTACTCTCTTAGCCGCGTCCAGGAGGCCTTTCTCCGCGCCTTTAACGTGCGGCAGTGCCTCCTCTTCCTCCAGCCGCGCCTCCATCACTTCCCATCGCGCTGCCATCTCACTCTTTGGCAGACGCGACAGCGTCTCCGTTGCCACCGTCCGGCGCCCAGGAACCCCTTATCCGCGCTCATGTCACGCGGCAGCATCCTCTCCGTCACTCCACCGCGTCCCTCTCTTATGTCAAGGGGCGTGAAATATGCGACCGTTAGAGATTGAGCGATAACGCCCGAATCAAAAGAAGAGTATAAAGGTAGGCGACGGCGGTGCGGATCGGGGATCGGATATCTTATCTTATATCCCGCACTCTAGGAAAATCACAAGCAACTTGGGATTCAACCTTGGGAGAAGAAGATCGAAGGATTCAAGTCGGCGATATTCGGAGCCTAGTTCTCTACGGTTTTCGTTTGTTATCGATTATGCTTATTTCGAATCTTGGGATTTTTGTCTTCATTATGTTTGGCTAATTTTCTATTATTCTAGAGTTATGGAGTAGATGAATATTGTAGACTCGATTTAGTTTTCATTAATCGATCTAGACTTTCTATTGTTTCGTATGTTCTTGTATGCATTGCTTGCTTATTTGATTAGCTACCAAATTCGCATGATTTATTGTGTTGATTCGATAGGCGGAAGATGAGAATTAACACTCGAATTGGGAACATAGGACACACATTTCAATAAAGTCGAGAGATCTTGAGATTTGTGTGAGAGCTTTTAACCCTTTGAACTTTTAGGAGTTTCATGTGTTAGATATTAGTTGGGCACAACAAGTCTTGCATGAAATCTACGATTTAGGCACTACGAAAGTAGGTTTAAGCTTATTGTGTGGTTGCTCTAGCAATAGTCGAGTCCTCTATGTGATTGATTGATTTCTATTAAATTGAGTTCGCATGTTCATTGAAACCGAAACTCTAGAATAATTCTTCCCTTATTTGATTCTCTCGTATCTTGTCGTTTATGTTAATTATTTCGCTTTTAATTAGTTTAGAAAAACAAAAACCAAAGATCTATTCGTCTAAATAGAGGATAGGAAATTAGACTAGTACTCATTAGGTTAATCAGTCCTTGTGGAATACGACCTTGCTTCCCTATCTATAATTACACCCGTACACTTGCGGTAGTAAAAATATTGGTGAACAAGTTTTTGGCGCCGTTGCCGGGGACTGATTTTCGTTCTAGTGATATTAGTTAGATTTCTTTGATACTAATTTAGACATTTATTTTTCAGTATTTTATTTCGATTTTAATTTGTTTGAGTTGTCTAATTGTTCGCTTTGTTGGTGTATAGGTGGTGAATGCGCACAAGGTCTTCAGGCATCACTTTAGAGCCTGTAGATCCGGAGCTAGAAGCCACCTGTCGTCGGAACAACGCAAAGAGGAACAAGAGGAAAATGGCAACTCAGGAGGAGTTCAATCAACTCAGGGAGCAGTTAAGGATTCTGAGGGAGGCTCAGGAACGAGCAAACATTCAACAAGCTCCTATTCGGGACCAGTTTCAGAATGTGATAGCTCATGGAGGAATTCCCGGTCCAGCCATCGATGCTAATAACTTCGAGTTGAAGACGGGGCCTGATATCATGGTCCAACAGAATCAGTATGGAGGAGGTCCGTTGGAGGACCCGAATGCCCATCTCAGTCAGTTTTTGGATCTCTGCGCCACAGTTAAGATCAATGGAGCACCTGAGGATGCTATCAAAATTCGCCACTTTCCTTTCTCTTTGAGAGATAAGGCGAAACAGTGGTTCCAATCCATAGAGTTGGGAAGAGACGTTACTTGGGAGGATTTGGCTCACAAGTTCTTATTCAAGTTCCAACCTCCGGGCCTCATGTTTAAGTTGAAGATGGAGATCACCCACTTTCAACAATTCGAAGGGGAGAGTCTCTACGAAGCTTGGGAGAGGTTCAAGGAAAAGATCAGAAAGTGTCCAAACCATGGCTTCGATCTAGCCACCCGGATTATGATCTTTTACAATGCTTGTAATGGAGAATTACGAAGGCTCATGGATGCTGCTGCTGGAGGAGCTTTGCTATGCAAGGGGGGAGATGAGGCCATTGATATAATTGAGAACATGGCATCCACAAGCTACCAGTGGCCAACAGAGAGGAACAATCTGAGGAAAGTAGCTATGGCTGAGAACAAGGATCCTCTTCTTGCAATCACAAATCAGATAGCGGCCTTGTCGAGCAAGTTCGAGACTATGATGCACGCCCGAAACAATCCAACAACAGAGAAGATTCAATTCGAAGAAGCAAATTGGGTCAACAATCAAGGCTTCCATCAAAACCAAGGAGGTTATCAAGGAGGCCGTTCGAATCAAGGTGCATACCAAGGCTATCAAGCAATCCCTTCTCACCCGAATCTTGCATACGGGAATCCGAACAATGCTCTTCAACCACCGCCCGGATTTTCAGCATCTAATGGTGTGAGCAACGAGCCGAAAAGACAAAATTTGGAGGATGTGCTCATGAAATACATCTCAAGCTCTGATACAAGAATGTCTGCTTTGGAGACACAAGTGAAGATGATCGAAAAGCAAGTGAGCCAGATCGCAAACTCTTTGAGCAATCAGCACAATCCGGGGCAGTTCCCAAGCAACACAGTGGTTAACCCGAAGGAACAATGCAAGGCAATCACACTAAGGAGTGGCACTACATATGAGGGACCGAAGATGCCGGATCACGAGCCCGAAATTGTAAAGGTCCCGGAGGAAAAAGAAGAGCTCACATCGGCCATGAAGGAGAAGAAGGAAGGAAAAATGTCCAAACCCCTACCACCAACTTTGCACGTTCCTATGCCTTTTCCTCAAAGGCATCAAAAGAAGATGGGGGATGAGCAATTTTCCAGATTTTTGGACATCTTTCGGAAGGTCCAAATCAACATTCCGTTGGTAAGAGCTCTACAACAAATGCCCAAGTATGCCAAGTTCCTCAAAGATGTGATTTCAAAGAAGAAGAAGTGGGGAGACTTTGAGACAGTGAACTTGAATGAAGAGTGTAGTGCTATCTTACAACGGAAGTTGCCCACCAAGTCCAAAGATCCGGGTAGTTTCGCAATTGCTTGTGAGATTGGGGGGATGAAATTCGGAAGAACGCTATGTGATCTGGGTGCAAGTGTCAATCTCATGCCTCTTTCAGTTTTTAGGAAGCTAAAAATTGGAGAGGTGAAGCCTACCACCATAGCTCTTCAAATGGCGGATCGTTCGGTGGCATATCCTCAAGGCATAGTAGAAGATGTTCTTGTCAAGGTTAATGATTTCATCTTCCTGCTGATTTTATTGTTCTCGATATGGAGGAAGACCGAAATATGCCCTTGATTCTTGGGAGACCATTTTTGGCGACGAGCCAAGCACTCATTGATGTTGCAAGAGGAGAGCTTACCTTGAGGGTAAATGATGAGAGTTGCACTTTCTCCATCTACAAGCCTTCGAAGTATTTTGAGGAAGAAGAAGTCAAATCGGTAGAAGAGTGCAAAGTGCTTGATGTGTGTGATTCTTACACCGTAAAAAGTTCTATGGAGTCGCCTAAAATTCCTACCGAGGCTTGCATTTCTACTTCTTTCTCTTCTTCAAAATTCTCTTTTTATTTATGCTCTAATTATTTTGATGAGTGTACTTTAGAAAATGTGCAATAAATTTCAGATCAAGAGGCACACCTTTTCGAGAAAGAGAATGAAGAGAATGGAGCTACCCCGAAACATTTGCATGGCCATTTGAAGAATTATAAGAAGAAAAAGAAAATGGCATGTGAAATTCTGGGTTAGTATGAAATATTTTTCCACCTCTTCTTCTTTCAAACTTATTATTTTTCTTAGTAAAAACAATAAGTTTGGGGGGATTCATATGGCGAAGTGTGGAAAAGTATTTCGATTTTTTATTGCTTTCTAGGTATTTAATTTGAGTCTTGTTTAGTGTCTAGTATTAAGTAGTAGAGTCATTTGTGTGTTTTTGGTTTAATTGATGATAAGCATGGCTAGTATTTGTGACGATGAGGCCGATGATGATTTCTTGGGAAGTGAATACATTGAAAATCTTTCACTTGGGATTACTTCATGAGTTGATTAGCATGATTGATTGATTTTGATTGTTTGACCTCTAAGAAGCTTGGATCAAATATTTGCCCTTGTTGTGAGTTTTGAGCCTTGACTATCACATGATTATAGTCTTATCTTCTTTCTTGAGTGTGATTGTTCAAGCATGCATACTTGTCTCTAGAACTTGCTTTTATATCTTCCTTGAGGTTGCGTTAGTGTGCTTAATAATTTAGAGATGATCAAAGGCCATCTTTCTTAGCCACATTCTTTTCTTTTTCTTGTCCAAATGATACATAATCCTAGTTTAACCCCTTTGAGCCATTGAGACCTTTTCTTTGATAACTTCGAGATGGGGATGTTGTAGAGGATTTTGTTAGTTCATGTTGAGAAGATTTGAAAGAATGAGAGAGATGTTGGAATTGAAAGGATCCCTTTGCTCACATAAGCTCTAGTTCACTTATATTAAGAAAAAAAAAAAAGAAGAAAAAAAAAAGAAAAGAAAGAAAAAGAAAAGGAAAAAAAAAATAAATGATGAAAGTTGTGGAATAAAGAGCATAAGTGAGTAGAAAGGTGCACTTAGATGGTTGAGTGATGAGGATGGTTTAGAATAGATGAATGGTTGGGAAATGTAGCTTTATTAGCTATTGGTTTGAGTGTTTGTGGGGAATTAAGATTCATTATTTTGGGATTTTACTCACTTAGCCAAATATTTCCTACCTACCAAAGAGCCTACATTACAACCTTAATCAAAGTCCTTTTTGATCTTGATTATAAGCACACATTGAGCAATGGAGAGGTAAGATGAACAGCAAGCCTATGGTAGATATTGTGTATGCCTTGAATTGAGTGAAAAAGTTACTTATCTATACACACTTGAGAGCTGAGAGTTTCACTCACATATACTCTTATGCCGTGAGGATCCAAGTTTCGAAGAGGTTAGTTTGTTGAGATATGATCATGACGTGCTAATCGATAATTGAGGTGATTTGCTTGTGAGGATTTTGATTTATAAAATTTTTCTAAGGCCAAGATTCATTGTCACTTTGCTAATCCGTGTTTATTGTTGATTTGTCTCGTTGTTTCGTTTTGCGTTTGAGGACAAACATTCGCTCAAGTTTGGGGAGTTGATAAACACGGATTTTCTCGTGTTTGGAGGATCTATAATTGTGCTTCAGCATCATTATCTTGATCAAATTCGGTACTTCTGATATATATATTTTCTATATTCGAGGATATTGCACTTGATCATGATTTTGTTGAGTTTTGTAGGGAAAAGAAGGAAAAAAGGAAAATAAAATCATTGGTTTGGGCCATGAGCCTTGGGTGACAAGTAGGGTCCAAAGCATGGCCCAAAAGTAAGGCCTAAAGCATGGATGACAAGTAAAGAAGTTAAGCAAACGCGGCCAACATCTCCACGCATGCATGTGCATGCATGCGGCCGCGTCCCATGCACATAGCCGCGCCTTCACTTTGCTCCGACGCTGCCGCGTCTCCTTTACTCTCTTAGCCGCGTCCAGGAGGCCTTTCTCCGCGCCTTTAACGTGCGGCAGTGCCTCCTCTTCCTCCAGCCGCGCCTCCATCACTTCCCATCGCGCTGCCATCTCACTCTTTGGCAGACGCGACAGCGTCTCCGTTGCCACCGTCCGGCGCCCAGGAACCCCTTATCCGCGCTCATGTCACGCGGCAGCATCCTCTCCGTCACTCCACCGCGTCCCTCTCTTATGTCAAGGGGCGTGAAATGTGCGACCGTTAGAGATTGAGCGATAACGCCCGAATCAAAAGAAGAGTATAAATGTAGGCGACGGCGGTGCGGATTGGGGATCGGATATCTTATCTTATATCCCGCACTCTAGGAAAATCACAAGCAACTTGGGATTCAACCTTGGGAGAAGAAGATCGAAGGATTCAAGTCGGCGATATTCGGAGCCTAGTTCTCTACGGTTTTCGTTTGTTATCGATTATGCTTATTTCGAATCTTGGGATTTTTGTCTTCATTATGTTTGGCTAATTTTCTATTATTCTAGAGTTATGGAGTAGATGAATATTGTAGACTCGATTTAGTTTTCGTTAATCGATCTAGACTTTCTATTGTTTCGTATGTTCTTGTATGCATTGCTTGCTTATTTGATTAGCTACCAAATTCGCATGATTTATTGTGTTGATTCGATAGGCGGAAGATGAGAATTAACACTCGAATTGGGAACATAGGACACACATTTCAATAAAGTCGAGAGATCTTGAGATTTGTGTGAGAGCTTTAACCCTTTGAACTTTTAGGAGTTTCATGTGTTAGATATTAGTTGGGCACAACAAGTCTTGCATGAAATCTACGGTTTAGGCACTACGGAAGTAGGTTTAAGCTTATTGTGTAGTTGCTCTAGCAATAGTCGAGTCCTCTATGTGATTGATTGATTTCTATTAAATTGAGTTCGCATGTTCATTGAAACCGAAACTCTAGAATAATTCTTCCCTTATTTGATTCTCTCGTATCTTGTCGTTTATGTTAATTATTTCGCTTTTAATTAGTTTAGAAAAACAAAAACCAAAGATCTATTCGTCTAGATAGAGGATAGGAAATTAGACTAGTACTCATTAGGTTAATCAGTCCTTGTGGAATACGACCTTGCTTCCCTATCTATAATTACACCCGTACACTTGCGGTAGTAAAAATATTAGTGAACACCAACCCTATTTCTATGATGAGCCCATCTATCAACCTCAGTACAACAGCCCTCGCCATTCAAAGAAGAAAAGGAAAGCCTCTAGACCCAGCTCAAAGCCACAGAATGCCTCTTCCACAGCCTCGGATAGAAGCAAGCCTGTGATCAAAGTCTGGGTACCCAAGGCCGTTCAAACAACTACCACAACAACAGATGTAGCACCCAATCTCAAATGGGATGCTAAGCTCAATTAATTACAGGTAGGAAAGGCTCTGCGAAGGAGCAAAGCAGCTCGAGGAGCTGTATGGATCATTGACAGCGGATGCTCAAAGCACATGACGTGTGACAAAACGCTGCTGTCAAACTGCTCCGAGTGAGATGAACCTCAAGTTACATTTGGAGGAAGCTCCAAAGGTAAAACAAGAGGATATGGAGATTTGAATGTTGGTAAAACTACTATTCATAATGTCTCTTTTGTTGAAGGTCTCAATCATAATTTATTTTCAGTCTCTCAATTCTGCTCGAGTGGTAAATGAGTAGAATTTACTACTAACAAGTGTCTGGTGAAAAATAAGGAAGGAGAAACACTCCTTACCGGAATCTTGCAGGATAAGCTATATATAGTCCAATGGGCTAATGAGAAAGAAACATGCTTGGTGACAAAGGCCAACACCGAAGCTAGTTGGTTGTGGCACAAGAGACTGAGCCATCTGAACTTCAAGGCCATCAACAAGCTGGCACGCAACAAACTGGTCAATGTCTTTCCTGACCAGATATTCGATAAAGATCATGTCTGCAATGCATGTCAAGCTGGGAAGCAAACAAGAGCCTCCTTTCCCAGCATAACTGCACAAGCTTCAAATCGAATATTGGAGATTCTCCACATGTATCTCTTCGGACCAGTCACTCCCCTGAGTATAAACGATAGAAAATATGCTCTTGTAGTTATAGATGATTATTCTAGATTTACGTGGGTTATTTTCTTATTCAAAAAGAAGGAGACCTTGGAGAAGTTACCAGCACTGCTCAGCAAACTGTGCAATCAAAAAGAAAATCTATCATATCCATTCGATCAGATAGAGGAACATAATTTCTCAATTCAATGATCGAGGATTATTGCACCAAGAATGGAATTCATCATCAGACATCAGTAGTGAGAACTCTACAACAAAACGGAGTTGTTGAAAGGAGAAATCTCTCACTGAAGGAAGCAGCTTGCTCTATGCTTGACGAAACCAAACTTACTATGAAGTTCTGGGCAGAAGCTCTCAATACAGCGTGTTATACTCAGAACCGGTCAGTTATCACTAACCAGTATGGGAAAACTCCATACGAGCTGTGGAACAACAAGCTCCCCAGGTTAAAATACTTTAAAGCTTTTGGGTGTTTGTGTTACATTCACAATAATGGGAAATCTCAGTTAAAGACATTCGAAAGCAAGGCAGATCCAGGAGTATTTTTAGGATGCTCAGAGATCAGCAAGGCTTTTCGAGTCTATAACAAGAGAACTCTCTCTGTGGAGGTAACACCTCATGTTGTTTTTGATGAATCCACTTGCTTGTACAGAGACGCACAAACAGGAAAAGAAGCTGAGTTCAACAGATCAAAGAATGATCTTATAGAAGACTTATTGATCTGGAGCCCAGCTGATCAAAACGAAGAGGATCAATCTGATCCTAAGATCACACAGCAAGAGGGAAGTGATGCAAGTGATGTTCCTACATCAAGTTGTGATACATCAGCTGGAAATAACCAAGTTGATCCCTCTAACTCAATTTCTCAAACTGAGGTTGTTGTTGATCTAGAACAGCAAATGAAGCAGCTCAATCCCTTCGCGCATCAACCCTCTTCTCATCCCGAATTTGAGGAACCCACTGCAGAACAAGAGCATGTTCGTTCAGAAGAAGAACAAACTCGAAGAAAACGCTGGGTGGATGATCACCCACAGGAGCTCATTGTTGGGAACCCAACCAAGGAGTGAGAACAAGAAGGATGCATGGAGAAAGTGCCCTACTAAGCTGCTATCTGTCTCTCATTGAACCCAAAGATGCATATGTAGCACTTTAAGACGCTGACTGAATTCAAGCCATGCAAGAAGAGCTAAATGAATTCAAAAGGAATGAAGTATGGTCCCTAGTAGATCGACCGCATCATCAACGCGTTATTGGAGTCAAATGGGTATTCAAAAATAAAAGAGATGAATCTGGTGAAGTTGTCAGAAACAAAGCCCGTTTGGTTGCTAAAGGCTACTGTCAACAAGAAGGGATTGATTTCGATGAGACGTTTGCTCCAGTTGCAAGATTGGAAGCAATCAGGCTGTTCCTAGCCTATGCAGCTCATCAGCAGTTCAAGGTTTACCAGATGGATGTTAAGAGCGCATTCCTTAACGGAATTGTTGAAGAAGAAGTCTATGTCGAACAACCGCTTGGATTTGAAGAAGGTGATTCCAACAAGGTCTATCGTCTACACAAGGCTGTGTATGGACTCAAGCAAGCTCCACGAGCTTGGTACGAGACGTTGTCCACCTTCCTCATAGAGTCTGGTTTCAAATGCGGATCCGTTGAAAAGACTCTCTTCACTATCAAAGTGAATGAAAATATCCTTTTTGTTCAAATTTATGTTGACGATATTATTTTTGGATCTAAATCTCCCAAGCTTTGTGAGAAATTTGAAAACCTCATGAAGGACAAATACAAAATGTCCATGATGGGGGAAATGAACTTCTTTCTAGGATTGCAGGTGAAGCAATCAGATGAAGGAATCTTCATCAGTCAAACCAAATATACTCACGATCTGATCACAAAATTTGGAGTTCAAGTCAGTAAACCTGTCAAGGTTCCAATGCTTGCAAATGGGAAGATTGATCGAGATCTTGAAGGGAAACCAGCCAACATAACACAATACAGGGGTATTATTGGCTCTTTGTTATATCTAACTGCTAGTAGACCTGACATTACTTTTGCAGTTGGTGTTTGTGCTCGCTATCAAGCTAATCCAAAGGAATCTCACATAGAAGCTGCCAAGAAGATTCTTCGTTATATCAAAGGGACCGCTAATCTTGGATTGTGGTACCCTCGAGATGACAACTTAGAACTAACTGGCTATTCAGATTCAGATATGTTGGATGCAAGCTAGATCGGAAATCAACATCAGGTACTTGTCAATTTCTAGGGAACAAGATGATATCTTGGTTCTCAAAGAAACAGACATCCGTGGCAACATCAACAACCGAGGCCGAATATATGGCAGCTGGTAGTTGTTGTGCACAGATCCTTTGGCTAAAGCAACAACTCAAAGATTATGAGGTCGTTGTAACAGAAGTGCCTATATTTTGTGATAGCTCGAGTGCTATTGTCATTACTCAAAATCCCATTCTTCATTCTCGTTGCAAGCACGTTGAAGTGAGGCATCACTTCATATGTGATCATGTTGAAAAGAAGAATGTAACAGTGGAGAAGATACACACTGACATCCAACGAGCTGATATCTTGACAAAGCCCTTGCAAGAAGAGCGCTTCAAAATGTTGTGTGTCAAGCTAGGTATGCTAGATAGCAACCAGCCTGTTGGCAATGCTGCCACTTCAACCTGACCAGCACATCAACCTGCTGTCACCACGGCCTGGCCTGTCATGAGTCAAAGGCCGTTGTAGATTTTACAACAACCTTGCTCATTCAATGGGGAAGTAAATGCAGTGAGTTGTATCACTCACTGTCTCTTCACTTATTTATTCCCCTTTGTGCATTTATTTCAATATTTGGTATTTAATATGTTTTACATGATTTTTATTAATATCAATTGCTTCTTAAAATAACTAAACACTGCAGATGGAGAAATTTTTGTCAGATGCAATGATTACTCTTTTTGTGTAACAAAACTTCTTTTTTGTGGGTTTTATGCTTTGACAATCAAGATGCATTTATGTGAGGACTAGACGTGAGAAGCGAAAAGTCGCGACTGGGCATGGATTGTCGTGTCCATTTGCTCACGCACGACGCTTCACCTCTCACACGCCTCGAAAAGGTGCGCGCAGTCAAATCGCCACTTTTAAAAAGTGGATGACGGCACACCCTTTCATCCTGGCCGTTCGATCAAATTGATCAAGGCCGTTCCCTGCCTTCTATAAATAGGGACCCCCCCCATCCCCATTAATTGTCATTATCTTGCATCCGCCATTTTCATTCTTTCTCTCTGCAAAAACACTATAAAAAACTAAACCCTAACTTATTTTCTCTGTTTTCTTACGAGAAAAATGGCCGCCGATGAGCAAACCTCCACCTCCGGTCAAGAAATTTCCTTCAAGTGGGAGGAAGCCCACAAATTTTACGACTCTCTTGTCGTGTAGGAACCCTATTTCACCTACAACAACCAAGGCCACTCCGGCCTCGACGATATTTTTGCAAGGATGCAGCGATGCGACCCCTTTCACCACATCATCACAAAGGTGCCGACGAAGTTTTTGCCCCGTCAAGTCTTGGCGTTCTACGCCTTCTATGATGAAGCCGAGAAGGATTCGCTCGACTCCATCACCGTTCGTGCCTCCGACAATGTCATTGCCGACGAGTCCTTCAACCTTCTTGATGTTGTGTTGAATACGTATGATTTGGAGGATTTCGGCAAGGAAATCTTTCCCGACATGTCCTCTCTGGTGATGGAAGAGTCATTCCAAGCTATAACTCTACCGGCGTTCGGAAAGCAGGCCAAGTCCTATGATTTCAAAGGGAATGCTACGAACTCGGCTCAAACCAGAGTTTCGTTTGCTATTTGACGTCATCCACAAGGTCCTTCTCTCGCAGAAAGGGACAAATGACAAGCTGACCCACGACAAGTTCAAGATCATGGTCGCTGTCTACCACAACCTCCCAGTGAATTGGGGGAGACTGTTGGTTCTTGGGATGAAAGGAGAAGCAAATAAGGTCAAGGCCTCTGTGGATAAGGATGGTGACACGGAGCTGACCATTCAAAGGAAGTTTAACTTCTGCTCGAAGATCTCGCTGATCTTCCAGTCCGTTGATGACCGTGCTGAATGGGCTGATTCAGTGGCCTTCAACGATACCATCAAACTCCCCTCGAATCTGCGACAGTTTAACATGTCGTTGGGTATCAATGAAGCATCTCTCATAACCTCTGATCTTGCGATCAGACCGTTCCTTGAGGCTTTGGCAAGGTCTAATCCAAAGTGGAAGGACCCTTGTCCTATAGCCAAGGGGGAAACCTGCTGCCCCTCCCCAACCCAAGAAGCCTTCAGGATCATCCTCCACCAAGGGCAAGGAGAAATTGGTGGTGAAGCCAAAGAAGAGGAGCGAGACGGCAGCCGAGGAAAGGCCCTCGAAGAAGCAGCGTGTTGATGCTACGGTAGTTAGCTCGACCCCTCCCTCCATAGCAGTTAGTTCATCTTCTGCTGCTGGGGAAGAGCAACAACCTCTCTCCAAAGAACCTCCACCTCTCTCCAAAGAACAACATATCTCCAAGGAGCATCAGCTTGTCTCCAAGGAGCATCAGCTTGTCTCCCCGGAGCATCAGCTTGTCTACCAGGGAGAGCAGCCCATAACCACCGAGGCAGATATTGTTGAGCCTCATGACGGTGGTTTATATCACTTCAACCCGCACATCACTCATCAGGTCTTTGACAACTCATCTATCCAGGTCATCCTCACTGATGATGGTAATGACGATGATGTTGCCAGCCTTTATTTGAAAAAGGTTGAGGAAGACACTCGTAGGCTGGCCAAAGAGCAAGCTCTTCAGCTCTACAACGATATGGAGTTCGCGGCAAAGAAGGCCGTTGATAAATTGATGCCATGGATCAGATCAACCCCAATGGCTTTTCGATTAGCCACTCGCCTCTGCTTGTTCTTAGACATCAAGGATGTTGATTATCATGTGATGCAGTCCTTGTTCGTGCTGAAGGATCTCGACAAATTGAAGGCGGAGGAGGCCCTTCTTAAGGATGAGTTTCAGTACTCATCTATTTCGGAAGCTCGTTCGAACTTCCGCCAGCTAGTCCTTATCTCCATGGAGGTAGAAGCTAAATCCCTGGGCGTGGATTTGAAGCCTCTCTACCTAGAAGAAGCTGAGTTTTACAATTCAGTTGTCCCGGAAAACGAGAATGGACTGAGTCCGATCAGGCTGAATGTTGTGACTCCAGCTCGTTCTGTCAATGTGGAAGATTTGTTCCATGATGGAGCAGATGAAGAGGAGGATAAGGAAGAAAATTTGGAAACCTTCCTGACCACTCACCAGCTGAGATGCCCTATTTCCAAAAGGACGAACATAGCAGTTGAAGGTCTCACTCCCGTTTGTCTGATCTTGAGAAGCGGCTGGATGGAAGAGTTGGTCAACTGGAGGATAAGCTGACTAAATCCGTGGATGATTTGCTGTCCAATCTCAAAACCACATATGAAAGACTGTCGAAAGAAGTGAGCGAGGTCACTTCAAAGGCTGTTGAGACAGCCAAGGAAGTTGTAGAAGTTGCCGTCTCCAAGGAGATTGGTAATTTTACCTTGTTCCATCTTAAAGATCACGTCAAGCCCTTTCTTGGTGCGCTATTGAAGGATGAAGATGTGGCCACAAAGACTGATCTCCGAGTATCTAACAGGCTGATCAAAGAGGTGGAAGATTAGCTGTCGAGCTTGAACTCTCTCATAACCACCTCTGCATCTGTTCCCAATCAACGAGAAACAACTGTTAGTGGAGACATTTCTGCTCTCTATTCTTCTCGCGAGACTCTCTCTTCCCAGGTCGAAGCCCTCCAGGCTGAAGTGAAGAATCTTGTTGGCGTCAGCACAACCCTTTCTGATGATGTCAAAAGGGGGGAAGGTGAGAAGGAGAAGAAGGCAGAAAAGAAGCAGAAGAAGAAGAAAGAGAAGAAGAAATCGAGGGAAGGTTCTACCTCCGAGAGGCCATCTCAATCTCCCTTACTTTCCGATCAGACAGGAGGAGGTTCTGATCAGCCAGGTGGTTCCTCATCAGGCACTGCAGAAGAATCTCGTCGGATCACAGAAGCTGTGATGATGGGTGCAAATGCAGATCAAGCTGTTGATCCAAATTTTCAAAAGAGAATCCAAGCTGAGAAGAAGGCTGAACTTTTGAAGCTTGATGCTGCCAAGGCCGATGCCTTGAGGAAGATGAAGGAAGATGAGAAGAGAGCTTCTGTTGCCCAGGCAGAGGTGGACCGTATCATGAGGCAGAAGCAAGCTAATATCTCCCAGCTCAACAAAAAGTATTTGAAGAGGAAAGCAAAGGCTGCTATTGAAGGATGAGACTGGCTTGGCAAGGATCTGCAACCTCAATGGGAAGAGCTTACCAATTTGTTCATTCTGCAACACTACTGGATCCAACTCCCTCCCTACGATCAAGGGAACCATGGTGAGGCATTCAATCTCTTTTTAAGGCACTTTTGGGATCGTAATCTCATCAGGAGAGTTGTGAAGCTGGCTAGTGAAGCAAACATTGGACTTCCCGTCCCTGTGAAAGAAACCTTCTTCTGTCCTCTTCTATCTGATGGAAAGACAGTGGATTACACTGCCATCAATGAGGGAGTTCGAACATCAGCTCTCAATTTCGACATTCCTCCCTCCGACCCTCGTTACAAGCAGATAGAAGATGGAATCTATGCAAGTATGGGACTGCTGCCCAGAAGAGAAGAAGCCCAGTCAGCTGCTGGATCATCAAAGTAGCTGATTACTATTTTTTATTTATGACTAGCTTGTATTTGTATATCTCTATCTTACCAGCTCGTCATGAATAAAAGTCCATATTTCGTTTTCCCCAAAATGACAAACTCTCTTTGTCTAGGCTATTTGAACCGTGTTCTATTTCATTTATCTCACTGCCTAACAAGATTCACTTAAACTATTTTAACAAGCTTGTTAAAACAGTCTCTATTAATTCTTTAGGATCAATGTAAAGTGTTGGGTTTTGACATCATCAAAAAGGGAGAAATTGTTGGGAACCCTCTGCAGTTGTTTTGATGATGTTTTTCAAAACCACACTTAGGCACAGCAAAGCACAATATCATAGCATGATATCTAGTGTAGATTAAAATTGCTAATATGTATTATCTCTCGAGACTGTTCTCTTTGTTTCACTAAAAAGTGTTCGCAATAGAACGAAATCTATCCTAGCACTTAGTAAGTAAAAAACCTAAGTCGAATCTCAAGGAAAACTTTGCAGGGCAAATAATCGTATAGCAAAATAAGCTAATCTAGCCTAAATCTAAGAAAGCAAGTAAAGAGATTTTTTTTGGGTTTTTGGTTTTAAATCCTAGGCAATAAAATAAATCAAAGCAATTAAATCAATCTAATCTAGAAAGCAAAGAAGTAATCTAAACTAATTAATCTAGAGAAATTAAATAAAAGCGATTAAACTACCTAGGCAAAAATCGTAGAGAAAGCAATAACAAAAGCAATGAAGAAAACGAATCTAGACATAATAATTAAATCTGAAAATTAAAGCAAATAAATCTAACTATGAGAACTTGAAAAATGAAGGAATCGAAAACTAAGAAAATGAATCAAATCGAAGAACTTGAAAACGAACGAACGAAATTAAACAAACGAAATTAAACAAAGCAATTACGAAAGTAAATCTAGAACTAAGGAAAACAATAAATCAAATAAAAGAAAACAAATAAAGAGCTTACGAAATTAAACGAAGAACACGAACTTAAAGAAGTAGTCTTGATTTAAAACGAAACAAACAACTATCCGGATCGAACAAAGGAAAACTAAACTAGAATGTAATGTGCTGAAAACTTGAGCTAAAACTAAGGTAAGGATTGTCTAAATTCGTTAACAAGGAGTAGTATTTATACTAGGTATAATAACCTAGTTATACAAGGAACGAACAGCTGGCCGCCGAACTGGACGGGTGTCCAACACGAACTGGACGCCCGTCCAGATACTAGTTCTGGACAATTGCGCGCACATTTCGTGTTTCGGCCGTATCTTCCTCGTCCGAACTCCAAATTGACCTCCGTTTTCGCCTACGTGCTCCTATCGAACCCCTCTTAGATATAATGCTTTTATTACATCCAAAATGAATCTTCAGTAAAATTTTGAGAGGTTAGAACTTGAGGACAATGATTGCTCAACAACCTTTCTTCGCTCGTTTCGCTCCATCTTCTCCACTTTTAGTTCCGAGCAATACCTAAGACCATAAACTCACAAAAGACCCAAATCATAGCAAAGTACAATTAAAAGCAATCAAAATATAAAGAAAACAGACTCGAAAACACAACTAAAATCTAAACAAATAATCACCAATCAAAACCCCCACACTTAGAACTTTGCTTGTCCTCAAGCAAACACATTCAACACAATCACCCAAGTTCAATCGACTTAACAACACGAAATAGGTATCGTCAAACTCATCAAATCAAAACCTAGACTATTCTAATATCGACGAGCAAATGCACAATCAAATACGAACTATCATGTGGACCGTTAACTCGATTCAAATATGAGGATCCGATTTTCGACATATCACACATCTCACAAGCAATCAAATAGTCAACATATTAATCCCTTAGCCTACTTCCCTTTTTTTTTATTCAACTCAAGCACAAATATATTAATCCCTTAGCCTTCTTCTTCTTCTTCTTCTTCTTCTTCTTCTTCTTCTTCTTCTTCTTCTTCTTCTTCTTCTTCTTCTTCTTCTTCTTTTTAATGAACGTGAACGTTTTGGTACATAGTTCACTAGGTTTAATCATCAATGTGTCTCATCGAGCATCCTAGTACGGTTTCCCGTACTCATTGTCAAGAGGAGTAGAGTACCTACGAACACTACATTATTCACACATAAACGAGTATCATCTAGGACATAGTTCATGAAATTTAATCATTCGAGGGTCTCTCAAAGCCTTTTCATGTGGTTTTCCATGCTCATTACTCTAGTATTTTCATACATTACAAGTAAGAGGAGCAGAATCCTATCAACTTCTTTCACAACATAGCACATTTTTTTTATACAAGTAGGGAAGTGAGCTAAGATCAAATATACGTCAACCATTCAATGCAATTCACTCATAATCCGAATAAAAAACTTTTCACCTCATATCACGAAACAAGAACATGCCCCACGACTATTCACAAACAATCACGCTATCGCAAGTCAACTTCAGAGCTATCATAGTTTCGACAATCTAAGTTCGACAATTCCAATATCATATCATCATGCCATTCGAACTCAAAGGGACCACGTTAAGAAAGTTCACTCAATTATGAACAACTTCCTAAAGTGGGGATAACAAAAACAAACCACAAAATCAACTAACATATCAAAAGTGATAATTTTCAAACACCCCCCCCCCCCCCCCCCCCCCCCCCCCACACACACACACACACACTCAAGATAATGCATAAGAAGGGAAAAAGAAAACTTATCGCTTTTGACGACACAACTTGGCACAAAAATCGAGACCTCGATCGATCCCAACTGTGGCAACCTACAAAACAAAGATACAAAAATATAAGAATTAGAATAAAGAGAAAAGATTTTTCTTTTTTCTTTTTTTTTACGTGGGTTGCCTCCCACCAAGCGCTCGTTTAACGTCATTAGCTTGACTAGAAAATTCTCATCCAAAATCAGTTGCAACAAGCAACGTCTTTAACCATCCATAGGTCAAGAGAAAATTATCCCATCTTTTGTGCCATTGCTTCGAGCTCTCGTCTTCTTCCTTCTTCGCGGTTAAGAGCGCCTTCTTCCTATTGATGTCGTCTATGTGAGGTGTCAACTTCCTTTAGAGACTTCGACGACCTAGCATACAACTCAACAAAAGAATCAAACGCACCGAGTGGAAGAGAAAAGAAATCGAACCAAAAAGCAATTAAATAACAAAAATATATTACACAATTAAATAGCCTAAAGTTTTCCCCGGTAACAGCATTTATTTCACTAAAAAAGTATTCGCAATAGAACGAAATCTATCCTAGCACTTAGTAAGTAAAAACCTAAGTCGAATCTCAAGGAAAACTTTGCAGGGCAAATAACCGTGTAGCAAAATAACCTAATCTAGCCTAAATCTAAGAAAGCAAGTAAAGAGAATTTTTTTGGGTTTTTGGTTTTAAATCCTAGGCAATAAAATAAATCAAAGCAATTAAATCAATCTAAAATAGAAAGCAAGGAAATAATCTAAACTAATTAATCTAGAGAAATTAAATAAAAGCGATTAAACTACCTAGGCAAAAATCGTATAGAAAGCAATAACAAAAGCAACGAAGAAAACAAATCTAGATATAATAATTAAATCTGAATAAAGCAAATAAATCTAAATATGAGAACTTAAAAAACGAAGGAATCGAAAACTAAGAAAAACGAATCTAATCGAAGAACTTGAAAACGAACGAACGAAATTAAACAAACGAAATTAAACAAAGCAATTACGAAAGTATATCTAGAACTAAGGAATTAAGCAATAAATCAAATAAACGAAAACAAATAAAGAACTTACGAAATTAAACGAAGAACGAAGAACACGAACTTAAAGAAGTAGTCTTGAATTAAAACGAAAGAAACAACGATCCGAATCGAACAAAGGAAAACTAAACTAGAATGTAATGTGCTGAAAACTTGAGCTAAAACTAAGGTAAAGATTGTCTAAATTCGTTCACAAGGAGTAGTATTTATACTAGGTATAATAACCTAGTTATACAAGGAAAGAACAGCTGGCCGCCGAACTGGATGGGTGTCCAACACGAACTGGACGCCCGTCCAGATACTAGTTCTGGACGATTGCGCGCACATTTCGTGTTTCGGCCGTATCTTCCTCGTCCGAAGTCCAAATTGACCTCCGTTTTCGCCTACGTGCTCCTATCGAACCCCTCTTCGATACAATGCTTTTATTAAATCCAAAATGAATCTTCAGTAAAATTGTGAGAGGTTAGAACTTGAGGTCAATGATTGCTCAACAACCTTTCTTCACTCGTTTCGCTCCATCTTCTCCACTTTTAGTTCCAAGCAATACCTAAAACCATAAAATCACAAAAGACCCAAATCATAGCAAAGTAAAATTAAAAGCAATCAAAATATAAAGAAAACAGACTAAAAAACACAACTAAAATCCAAACAAATAATCACCAATCACTATTTACTGGGAGTAAGGCCGTTATCCATAACAACCTCTTCTATTAATGAACAGTTAGTTCTTATTGTTGTTGCTTTGCAGGTACTTCGGCAGGAAACTTCAAGCTCATTCATCTAGCTGCCGAAGCTACAGGTTGTTGATCAAATGAGGAAGATCAACCTGCCTCTCCCATAGCCGCCACCTCAGTTACCAGCTATAAGGACCCACGTGAAGTGCTGAGTCATCACTGCAACGGCTAGTGCCACATCGACTGTTTTCTAACGGCTAGTTTTTACAGGACTCTCAACGGCTAGTTTTCAAACTATGCCTATATAAAGCCTTCAACAACAATGATACAATTAACGGGAAACTCACTAATCTTACGAGCCAAATTGCTGCATAAATTCTCTCTCTAGTTCATACCTATTCAACACTCGAAAATCCTAGAGCTTTTTCAAGTGTTGAAGATAGAGAATTTCATCATTGTACTACTTCAAGCTTGTTGTATTTACTGCTGCATCATGCTCCTTGTACTCTCTCTCATATTTAGTTTCAAAACTAGAATAGTTGAGATTGTACGCTGTTGATTCGATTGAAAATCGAAAGTCTGTATGTTGTATGAAACTAATACTCAACCAGTATAAACAAGAAAGAAGGAGAATCCAAAAGTAAAGGGATTCGTAGATCGAGCTTGATCTACCATGGAAGTAGGATAGTTACATCTGAACCACGTAAAATATCTTGTGTTATTTGCTGCTTTATTATTCTCTCTCATTGATAAACTGCTCATACAACAAACTCCATTCAACAACCTCGCTTTATAAGGCTGTAAAGATTTTACATCAAAGAGTTCTATAGCACAATCTTTCCACCACATTCCGCACTCAGCAGCTTGATAGATCAAGCTTGTTGATTACAACGAGCTTGATAGATCAATCTGCCTCACTCTGTAAAGGACTGCTTGACCAGCGAGTTCCTTAAGACAGTTTGTTTTTAAAATAAAAAACAATTGGTTATTGGTGTATTCCCTCCCCCCCCCCCCCCCCTCTCATACACCAATTAACTCTTTCTGGGACCAACAAATCCAAAATTTTCCATTAAACCGGATCCGATCCAAAATCCGTCGATCTAAAAAAATCAAATCCAGACCCAAAGTGACAAAGCCGCGGGTCTGCAGATTTGGAACCGGATCCATGTCTTTGTTATTAAAATGAACTTTTGGAAAAATAATGGTACTGCGATGATAATAATCTATTTATCGACCATAGTTAAATAGAGTGATGACAAGAGTGTATAAAATTTAGGCTAAAATAACAATGAAAAATACTAATACATATTATATTTTCGGCAATATATTAAAAATAACAATACAAAATAATATATTACTCTCACCGTCCCACTTTATTGATCTTGTTTGCTAATTTGAGTCGTCCCACTTCACCAATCATGTTTTCTAAAGTAGAAATAATTAAACCTTACTTTTCGATATGGACCCCTTACTTTTCTCTTTAAATACTTGCGCATAAAATCATGTTCCAAAAAATACAGGACTAGTGAAGTGGGACGAAGGGAGTATATTTGAATAGATCTTCGAGTTGGATCTAAAACGAATATGGGTCTAAAATTTTAGATCCAAGTCTAGATCTGAAAATTATGTATAAGATCCAGATTCAGTCCTGATCCACTGGGTCTAAATTTTGAAGACTCGAATCCGAAAAAACGGATATGGACCTCCAAGATCCGTTGCCATCCCAATCACATCCCTATCAACTCATGAATACATGAGTCGTGTATTCGTTTATATTGAAATAAAACTCTTATCGATACATGTATACAAACCTTAATTTTAACCAATATACATAAATAAACAAATACATGACTTATGTATTTGTGTATCGGGAAAAAAAACTTGCTAAGCTTTTTCCATTAATGGTAATTGTCCAAAAAGTGGATAGCTTTTTTTTTTTTTTCTTTTTTCTTTTTTAAAATAAATAAATAAATTAAATGTGGCTACTATTTGGGTTTACAACAACAAATGACTACTTTTAGCTAGAGGTGTTCAAAAGAACCGGAACCGGCGGTTAAAACCGTAACCGTAACCGGAACCGGCGGTTTTTTAACCGGAACCGGAACCGGCGGTTCAGAACCGGAAAAGGAACCGGTGGAACCGGCAGTTCGGTTAAGGTTCCTAAGGCTTGGAACCGTAACCGGCGGTTCAGTTCCGGTTCCGGTTCCAAACCGGCGGTTCCAAATTTTGGAACCGTCCAATTTATATAAATTCTATTATTTTTATTTTTTTTAAATATAATTTATAAACAAATATAACATTATTTGTTAAACTTCATAAATAATAACTAAATATATTATATAATTTGGATTTTTTTCAATTATATAAGTATTACTCTCAAACAATCATTTGTTATTTCTTCATTGTGAGATATGTTTATTATTTTTATAAGAGTATTACACTTTTCAAGCTTCTTATTTATTTGATATGTGATATCTAACACATCCCAAATTATGAGAAGAGTTGCATGATGAACACCTACAAAATTGAAAGAATGTTCAAAGCCTTATGAAATAAAAAAGTTTAAAATTAAAAAAAAATATAAAAGTAATTGTCCGGTTTTTTCCGGTTAGAACCGGAACCGTAACCGTAACCGGCGGTTCCGGAACCGGAACCGGAACCGGAACCGGAACCGTGTGTTTGCGGTTCGGTTTCGGTTCCTCCCTCGACGGAACCGGAACCGTGGGCACCTCTACTTTTAGCTATTTTCACTAGAAAATTATTACTACCTCCATCTCATATAAGTAGTCCCATTTGTCATTTTTATCCATCTCATCTATTAGTCTCATTTCCTAAAATGGTAAAGAATATGTGGCTACAATTAACTCTCTCTCCTCAGAATCAATTACATCCACATATTACCTTCCTCATTGACTATTGTGCCACTTTGAAATGAGACTACTTATATGAGATGGAGGAAGTATTTTAAAATTTGGTATGCATCTGAAACACTAAAATTGAAACAAGGGATCTCATGTGATAAACTCAGGCCACAACAAATATATTCATAATAAATCTGAATTGTAGTATGAATGGATAAGTGAGTTTCCTCGACCTACTTATTTTTATTAGCGTTTAGTATGTTAGAATGATCGATAAAGCGCGGACCAAAAGTGAACGAATTTAGATGACTATAATTGGATCTAGGTCTATTCATATCTAAAGATCTTTCTAGAAATTACAAATAGGTCGATTGATTATGATATTCTGATATCAATCTATTACCTATTAGAAAGTGTGTATTGTCAATTGTACTCCTATATAAGAGTATAATTTTTATAGTAAATAAATTGATAATAATTATCATTGATTATCATAAAAGCTTTATTCGGTATTGAGTTTAATCACACGTATCTTTTTACTAGTACTTTATAAATATCGATGACGTGGCTCGTTCAATGTTGAGTTTTAAAAAGAGTAGTAGTTTAAATGTTATATTGCATGTAATCACACGTATCTTTGTACTTTTATAAATATAAAGGATTTGGCCCATTCACCGTTAAGTTTTAAAAAGAACAATGTTCATATTTTTCTTCTTCTTTGATGTGTATTGATTTAGAGGGTGTTTGGCTAAGCTTATAAGCTAGCTTATGAGATGTTTGACTGTTTATAAGTTGTTTGACTGCTTATAAGCACTCTAAGGAGGTGCTTGGTATGAGATAATGGGGGTGGGAATGGAATAGCCATTCCTACCTCAATTTCATTACTCCGCTTGGTTCGACTTTTGTGTCGGGAATACACATTCCCGAGGAAATGACTATTCCCACCTCCATGGGAATAGGCATTACTTGAATTTTCATAGTTATAGCTATTCTCATCTCTTATATTTACCAAATATTATTTAATTTATTTATAAATAATTAAATTTACCTTAATATTTTTTTTTAATATATGAGTATATTTCGTCATTACTTTATCTCTCTAAAATTTTTGTATCATCATTTTCTCTCTCTAAAATTTTTGTATCTCACTACTTTCTATTTCTAAAAAATTTATCACACCGTCACTTCTCACTCTAAAAATTTTCTTAAACTTTCTCTCTCTAAATTTTTTTTCATAAATTTTGTTCACTAAAATATTTTTTCTCCGCCACTTAGTTTCTCTCTCTAAATTTTCTCTCTCTCAAAAATTTTTAACTTTCGTCACTACTCCCTCTCTAAAAATTCACTTTCATCACATTCTCTCTCTAAAAATTTTTTCTCTCTCTAAAAAATTTCACTTTCGTCACATTCTCTCTCTAAAATTTACTCTCACTAAAAATTTTCACTTTCGTCACTTTCTCTCTCTAAAATTTTCACTTTCGTCACTTTCTCTCTCTAAAAATTTTCACTTTCGTCACTTAATCTCTCTAAAATTTTATTTCTCTCTCTAAAAATTTCACCTTTCGTCACTTTCTCTCTCTAAATTTTTTTTCTCTCTCTAAAATTTTTCTCTTTCGTCACTTTCTCTCTCTAAAATTTTCTTTCTCTCTCTAAAAATTTCACTTTCGTCACTTTCTCTCTCTAAAATTTTTTTCTCTCTCTAAAAATTTTCACTTTCGGCACTTTTTCTTTCTAAAATTTTATTTATCTCTCTAAAAATTTCACTTTCGTCACTTTCTCTCTCTAAAATTTTCTTTCTCTCTCGAAAAATTTCACTTTCGTCACTTTCTCTCTCTAAAATTTTTTCTATCATCGTTTTCTCTCTCTAAAAATTATCTTTTATTACTTTCTTTTTCTAGTTTTTTCTATCTAATCGTTATTAAATACTAGTATATATAGTTGTATGATTTAAATACAAAATTGTAATTTATTTTATTACATAAATGTTAAAGAAAAAAATTGATTGCATTACTTTGGTTATTACTTGTGCAAACCAAGCAAGGGAATGAAAATTTCATTCCATTCCTTTCCCATGCCTATTCATTTCCCACCTCCATTCCTTTCCCACCCCTATTGCATTAACTCATACCAAGCACCTCCTAAATGTAGAGATATCATACCAACTTGTCTATATAGCTTAGTAGAAACTAATTCTTGTTGGAAACTTAAAAAAACACAATACATAGACAAGTTTCAGGTGATGAGACAAAAATACCCCTAACTACTATTCACCTCTATCTCTCTTTCTCTCATTCTATTTCCTCTCTCTCTCTTCTCTCTATCTCACCTCTGCAATAAATTTCCCTCTTCTTTCTCTCTGCAACTTCTCTCTTCTTTCTATCTTCCCTCTCTCTCTTCTCTCTTATCTCTTCTATGTATCTCCACCGGCGTACCCCATTACTACCCTCACCGAGCACCTCGTCGACAGATCCAGACCAGCCGACATCAACGAGATGAGCTGGAACGCGTTCAGGAACGCCGGCGATGACGACGATTTCTTAATCTTCGCCTCCGATTTCTCCTCTGGTTCCTCCACCATTCAGGATTTCGAGGCCGCGTCGAGGAGGACGGTTCAAAGCTTTGAGGTGGTCGTGGCCGGAGTTAGACTCGGCAGCTCGTTGTGGAGGTAAAGAAGAAGAAGAAGAAGAAGAAGGGGGTGGAGAGAGAGAGGTGGAGGAGATCGGATGCCGGCGGGAGATTGACGTAGGGGGTAGAGAGAGAGGTGGTGGAGATCCGCCATTAGAGAGAGTGAAGAAGAAGACGGCTTCCTCCATCCTATCG
The DNA here is from genome assembly GCA_029379335.1 of Thymus mandschuricus. Lineage (NCBI taxonomy): Eukaryota > Viridiplantae > Streptophyta > Magnoliopsida > Lamiales > Lamiaceae > Thymus > Thymus mandschuricus. The sequence continues at coordinate 6,937,088 of CM057081.1, read as the reverse complement.
TATTTTTCCTTTTCTTTTCTTTTTCTTTTCCTTTTTCTTTTTCTTTTTCTTTTTCCTTTTCTTTACCTTCCCTTTTCCTTTTTTCTTTGTTTAAAAAAATTATGAATTAATCCTTTTTTTTAATTATGAATTAATCTGTATGATTTGGAGTATTTTTTAGAGTATTTTTTGTGTAATGGTTATTTTTCCTTTGTGTAATGGTTATTTTTTGGATTAATCCTTTTTCCTAATTATGAATTAATTTGTATAAATTAATCATTTTTCCTTTGTGTAATGGTTATTTTTTGGAGTATTGTTTTTCTCCAGTTTCTGCTTTTTGGATGTGTTGATTGTTAGTTTGAATTACTAGAGATTTTTGATAGACATATCAAATACCTTAGTGAGAAATTGACAGAGTATTTGTAAAAATTCATTAAATTCTTACATATTACATGTGTCTTATGTTTGACAAATTCTTCGTGCATGTCTAGTGATAATTTATGATTTCTTACTCATTATGACAAAATAATGGTTAGAATTTATTAATTATTCCTGAATGTATGGTTAGAATTCAATATATTCTTACGTATGCCATATCATCAAGGCAAATGCAAGAATGATGTTGGTTAATTCTTACTATATGTCACAAATTGTACGTTAATGACTGACAGAATTTATGAATTCTTATTTATTACGGCGGAAGGATGATTGGAATTTATTAAATTCCTATATATGCAACATGTACATCACAACCAGGAATAGTTGATTATAATGTGTTAACTCTTACTAACTATGGACAGAGTATTGTAAAAATTTATTAAATTCTTACATATTACATGTGTCTTATGTTTTACGAATTCTTTGCGAATGTCTAGTGAGAATTTATGATTTCTTACTTATTATGACAGAATAATGGTTAGAATTTATTAATTATTGCTGAATGTATGATTAGAATTTAATATATTCTTACGTATGTCACATCCTCAACGCAAATGCAAAAATGATGTTGGTTAATTCTTACTAAATGTCACAGATTGTACGTTAATGACTGATAGAATTTATGAATTCTTACTTTTACGGCGGAAGGATAATTGGAATTTATTAAATTTGTATATATGCAACATGTACATCACAACCAGGAATGATTGATTATAATGTGTTAACTTTTACTAACTATGGACAGAGTATTTGTAAGAATTCATTAAATTCTTACATATTACATGTGTCTTATGTTTGATGAATTATTCGTGAATGTCTAGCGAGAATTTATGATTTCTTACTTATTATGACAGAATAATGGTTAGAATTTATTAATTATTCCTGAATGTATGGTTAGAATTTAATATATTCTTACGTATGTCACATCCTCAACGCAAATGCAAGAATGATGTTGGTTATATTGTGGCATACGGAAGAATGGTTAGAATTTTAAGAAATCTTCTTGAATGTATGGTTAGAAATTAGTAAATTCTTACGTATGCTACATCCTCAATGCAAAATGCAAGAATGATGTTGGTTATATAGTGGCATACGGAAGAATGGTTAGAATTTTAAGAAATCCTCCTGAATGTATGGTTAGAAATTAGTAAATTCTTACGTATGTCACCACATGCTCAACACAAATGCGAGAATGATGTTGGTTAGATTGTGTTAATTCTTACTAATGATTACAGAGTATTCATTAATGTCTGGTTAGAATTTATGAATTCTTACTTATTACGACAGGATGATGGTTATAATATCTTAAATTCGTATATATAACAAATATGAGTAAGAATTTCTATGATATTTAGTAAGTTGTATCAAATTTGGGGAGTTTACCTCAAATTTGTCTACCTTTTGTGTTTTTTTAAGTTTCCAACAAATATTTGTTTCTACTAAGCTATATAGCTAGTATAATTTTTGCCTCCTAAATGTATTTGGCAAAATAAGCTCCTTAAGAGCTTATAAGATGCAAAAATAAGCAAAAAATGCTTATAAGCACTCCAAAAAATAAGCTCCTCCAACCCAACTTTTTTTTTTTTTTTTTTTTTAATTTTGCTTATTTACCACTATAATTCTATTTTATTTTTATTTTTATATTATATATACACTTCCATTTGATATTACAACATTATGATTTTAAAAAATTTATTTTTTTTATTTTTTTTTAATTTTCAGATTTTATTTTTTTATTATCTCCTCAAGCTTATAAGTTTTTTTATCTAAACACTTCAACAACTTATAAGTTTTTACCCTCATACATCTTATAAGATCTTAAATATCTTATAAGCACTTAGAGCTTATAAGCATTTTGAAATAAGCTTAGCCAAACGGGCCCTTAGTATCTAAAATATTGGCTTATTATCATTTAGGACTTGAAAGATGAAAACTATACCAGTCTCACTGTACCAATGTCTTCGTCCCATTATATTAATTGTGTTGAACAAATATATATATATATATATATATATATATATATATATATATATATATATATATATTATAAAATATTTTAGTGGAATTAATATAATGAGACAGAGTAACCACTAGGACTAAAAAATCATGCAAAATAATCAATTTTAGCTATTTTTATATGCTGCGGCCCATACTATCGTGTGTCCACAAATTCAGTATTATATCTTAAGATCAATATACCTATTTGTTTAATTAAACAAATAATATATGTTGAGCTAAGTCGGAGCTAAATTAAAAGCTTGGTTGTAAAGCTAATTCACTTGCATTACTTGCAAGCAAAATAACGGTTGTGTGCCTCTTTTCAGCTGACCGAGAGCGCTATGAGGTTAATGTTTCAAACTAAAGGTCTCAGCTGTAAGTTTTTTATGCCGTGATCTTAGAATTTTCTATCAAATTATTTACAAAAATTTGTTATCTATTCTATTTTCCCCTTTATTTTCTTTTTTGGCATAACTCGAATCTGTTTATTTTAATTTTTATGCCAATAGATTCCCTTACATTTCTATTGCACCACCACATGTTCATATTAAAAATGCTATAAATGATCAAGGTCTCGCCGAGAAACGGGGTCATATCATCTTCGTTTGCATCAATTCGTCCACGCCTTCGTCGTTATCGTGCGTCTCCAAAGGCCCATGCAAGGCCTCGTCTTCTCTAGCACGGCTAGTCACCAGGCGTACGTTCCGACATCTCAGATTCCAGTAAAATCAATCTCCTAAATCAATACCAATTTCGGACAGATTGAAGGGCACAACAAATTCTACTACTCCCTCCGTCCCAAGTATTAAGACACCTTTCTTTTCGGCACGGAACTTAAGACGGAAGTGTTTAGTGGTGTAAGTGTATTGTGTTTAGTTAGTGTAGGTTGTTTATGTGTTTGTATTTTTGTAATGAAAAATAAAATAATTAAAATGCAAATTAAATTAAAATATTTTTTTTCGCCAGTAATTAATTAAGTTATTTACTGATTATTTTTTTTTTTTTCGGAATTCCATTTTTGTAATTGCACAAATATGGAACAATTAAAAACAGAGATTGGAAATTTGGAAAATGAATGAAAATGCTCTTATTAAAGTTTTGCTGCAGAGGCACAAATTAAGAAAAAAGAAGTGGTGATTCAATTTGTATTCATAAAAAAAAAAATTCATGCAAACAAAATACACTCCACATGTCCAATCAAGATTGGGTGGGAAAGAGTAGAGGGAAAATGAGCAGCAAAAAAGAGGCGGCTAATTTGAATTAGTCCTCCACCTAACCTATATCTTCCACATAACAACTACTCCATGAGAAAAGAACAACAGCAGCAACAAAAAAGAAGAAGAGCAGCATCAGAACAGAAGAAGAGCAGCGGCAGCAAAGAAGAAGAGCAGCAGCAGCAAAAGAAGAAGAGCAGCAGCAACAACAAGAGAGCAGAACACTGCATTTGCAGCTCAAAGTATTCAACTCCAATGGCACCAAGACCGAAGAATCTCTCGACTGATGAGAGGAATATCATTGCCCAATTCATACTTCAAGGTTCTTCAGGTGGAAAACCCAAGCGCGGTAAGCTTGTTGAAGCTCAAAACAAATTCCATCTCTCAAAATCTACAATACACAGAATATGGAAAGAAGCATCAAATCAACAAACTCAAGGGTTAGTGATTCATGTTGTTTCAAAAAAATTTGGGAGGAAAAGAGACAAGGTGATGATACCTGATTATGTGAAGTTGAAGTCACTATCTATACATGTTAGAACTAGCATCAGAAAAATGGAGGGTGAGTTGAATGTGAGCAGAGGTACTTTACACAGATGGGCAAGGGCTGGATTATTCAACATCCACACATCTGCCCTAAAACCCATGCTCACAGCTGATACAAATTTCTTAGAATGAGATTTTCACTTGAAGCTATAGAACTAGATAGAGTTCTCAACCAACTAAGATACTCATCTATGCACAACATTGTGCACATAGATGAGAAATGGTTCTATATCACCAAAGGGAACAACAGGTATTACTTAGCACACATTCTCTGTTTTTGGACCTCAGAATTCAATTATATTCATCACTGGTCAACAACATTTAAACATTGCACAGGTACTACTTAGCACCAGATGAAGAAGAACCATACAGGGCATGTAAATCAAAGAAGTTCATAGGCAAGATCATGTTTTTATGTGCAGTGAGCAGGCCTGTCCTTAGTGAAGATGGAGGTGTACTATTTGATGGCAAAATAGGGATATTCCCTTTCACAGATCAGGGTACAGCCCTCAGAAATAGCAAGAATAGACCCAAGGGCACCAAATACACTATTGCTGTGGAGGCAATTACAAGAGAAGTAATGAAGAAAGCCTTATTAGAAAAGGTACCAGCAAGAGTCTATTTAACTCATGCAATAAGTTGTTTTTTGCATTTCATCATTGGGCAGAAACTGCAGTAACTCATACAATTGCACTTACTTACATATTGGGCAGAAACTGCAGTAACTCATACAATTGCACTTACTTTCATGTAGGTCATACCAGCAATTAGGAATAAATGGCCTGCAGAATTATCAAAGGATATACATATCCAACAAGACAATGCCAAACCACATATAACTGACAGTGATGCAGATTTCAGAGAGGCTGCAACAAGAGATGATTCAATATCAAATTAGTACAGCAGCCCCCAAACTCACCAGATACAAATATCAATGACCTAGGTTTATTTAATGCAATTCAAGCAATACAACAACAGAGAACATGCAAGAATGTTGATGATTTGGTTAAAGCAGTTGAAGATGCATTTCATGAACTAGCACCAGCTACTTTGAATAAGGTATTTCTCCACCTTACAGTGTTGTCTAACAGAAATTATGAAGTTCAGAGGTCACACCAAATATAAGATCCCTCACATGGGTAAAGATAGATTGATTAGAGCTGGAACTCTTCCTCTCACTCTTCAAGTGGATGCAGAATTGGTGGGAGAATGCATTAAGTAATCTAGTGGAAAATGGCCAAGTAATAGGTATTGAGGAATTGGTACAAAGGCTGGGGATGCAACAACTGACTGGAATTGGGCTTTAAATCAACAAGTGCAGAGAGTTCAAGTAATGGAAAGCATATATTTTGAACAGAGCAGGGCAAGCAACTTTTGAATGTATGCATTTTCAGTTTAAAAAATTATGTACTCCAAATTTTTTGAATGTGAAAATGCAATTAATGTTCCTCTCAACTCCTAACATCCATAGAGTAACACATTCACCACACAGTCATAATAATTCACCAGAATAAACAGTACACAAAAATCAACAACAGATTCAACAGAATCAACATCCCAACATAATTTCCATCACCAAAAAACAGAATCCAGTAGCAGATTCCATCAACACCCCAATCACAACAGAATCAACACATTACAGAATCAACAGCATCAACATCCCAACAGAATTCCATCACCAACAACAGAATGCAGTAGAGGATTCCATCAACACCTCAATCACAACAGAAAGGAAGTCTCACCAAACTAATCACTCTCAGATGCAGTAGAGGATTTCATTTCAGCATCCATAATGGCCCAAGACTCGGTTGAGGGAGAAAAAGGCAACCAAATGGGTATCCCATTACGGTAGTATCTGGGAGGACCCATACCCCATGAATCTGATCCCTCACAGCCTTCCTCCTCCTTGGCAAATTGCAATCGGCGGCGGGCAGCGATTCGACTCTTGGCAAGGGGGCATCGATTGGGCCTGATAATAGCCTCCGAGGCCGCGCCGGTGAGCCCATCGCACAAGGAAGGGTTGCATGTGGAGATCGACGACGGTGGTGTTGCCATTCATCGTCTATAGGGAGCTGACAGTGGGCGGAGTACCATGTCTGGGCCTCTGCACTCGCAGTCCAATTGAATTGGGGGGAGCGAAGATCACCGTATCGCCCAGGAGAAATAGGAAAGCGGATTCCACTAGGGCTCCGGGGGGGGGGGGGGGGGGGGGGGGGGGGGGGGGGGGGGGGTGGCTAGGGCTGGAGTAATCATCGGTGGGGTGGAACTGAATTCCCGTGGGACGGCGAGCAGACCTCCGTCTGTGAGGTACGTCGTCGACGGGAGATACCACCCGGCCTGCGGGCCCGCCACGACGAGGATTGCGTCGGGCCTCTGCAGCCACCGCGAGTCGCGACGGGGGGGCCGCGGGTTGATCTCCATCGCGACGGAGGAGATTGGCTCTCTCTCGACGGCGGAGGTGAGTCGCGAGTCGCAATGGGGGGTCCGCGAGTTGATCTCCAACGCGACGGAGGAGATTGGCCCTCACCCGACGGCGGCGAAGAGTCCATTTCCAGAGAGATAAAGAGAGAGTGAGAATCGATTTAGGGTTGCAGAGGGATTTGGGGAAGAATGAGGAAGAATAGAGGTAGAAGGAGGCGGATGTGATGATTTAGGGTTGGGAAATTTGAGGGTGGGTGGTGTATAATTTAATGTGTGTTGGTGTAGAATTAATTGTGAGTAGGTGTTTTTTGGGTGGGATTTTTTTTTTCATTTTTCTGATTTTTTATTTTGGTAATTAGTTGGTTTTTTTGTTAATTATAATAAGGAAAAGTTAATGGTAATAAGGGATTACTAATTGTACAATTAAGTAGTTAATTATTTCCAAAAAAGGAAAGGTGTCGGAATACTTGAGACGCCCAATAGGAAATAGTGTCGGAATACTTGGGACGGAGGGAGTATATTTTAAAGCAATTAACCATTGTGTTTTTTCCCATTCAATTTATGTACATATTAAAGCCCTATTTCCCAAAATGAACCACCAATCTAAACAATTCCTCTAATTATAGGGAGAGGAAAAACTTGCAAGGCTATTTACCAAATTCCAATCAAACAAAGGGAATGACCTTACAATATAGTAGATCATAATCTATCTTAACTAAAAAAAATAAATAATAATAATAAAATAAAATAAAATCTATCTTAACTCTAAAGAATTTCTCTCTGCTCAACATCTTTTGCACTTATCAAATTGAAACTCTTTCTTCAAATCCTCTCAAAATTTCCAACACATTTCATGTGATGGAAATGTCTCCTTCCAGCATCCTAAGTAGCTGCACTAACAGAAAAGATTAGACTTCATTTCAATTACTATATAACTGCAAATAGCACCAGATCTTTTTTTGTTTACCTGAGACATAGTAGGCCTCGATTGAGGGTCTCGTTGCAGGCACAGTAACGCGCAATGCAGCATCCCATCCACCTCTCTTTCCGAATAGTGCTCTTTCAAGCGTGGATCGATGTATTTGGAGAGGGAGTTTTCTTCTAGTAACGGACGCGCCTGCTCGTAAATATATGAAGAAATTATAAAAGAGAGATGATTAGAATGTAGTAAGTTCTGTAAATGATTCTTTTTTTTTCTCATGTGTGTACCCATTCTGTTAGGCACTGCTCCCCCTTAGGCCTGTTTATATCCACAGCTTTCCTTCCGGTCACGAGCTCCACTAACACGACTCCAAAAGCATACACGTCGGCTTTGTCACTGATTTGTCCAGTTTGAGCGTATTCTGGAGCTAAGTAGCCAAATGTTCCGATTATTCTAGTCTCCGCATTTGAATCTCCTTCCGATTGCAGCCTTGCTAGTCCAAAGTCTCCAACCTTATTTTTAGAAAGAAAGCAAGAAAAAGATAATGGAAATGAAGAATTAGCCCATCAGTGTATTTTGTGAGAAGTGAAGAATGCGAAGAAAAGGAGACGAAAGACATACTAATGCCTCGAAATCATGCGTGAGGAGAATGTTGTTTGGCCTCATATCACGGTGGACTATGCATCCAACTCTGCACTCCTCGTGGAGGTACCTCAGCCCTCGAGCAGCGCCTACTGCAATCTTTCGACGTGCATCCCAATCCAGTGGATTTTGATTCCGTCCTACAGTTCAAACGAAGCTATTAATCTCAGAGAAGTTAGTATTCACATGGAAATGCTTAACAAGAGGTAGCTATCCAATATTCAATATTGGTAATATGTTCAACATGAATCAAAAAACTTTGTTTTCAAGAATGCAAGCTTTAAAGATAGATACAGAAGCCAAGAGAGGACGAGGAAAGGGCGGAACGCAACATTAAGTAGCAGCATAGAAAGTTAACTACAAACAGCAAAATCGCACAAGGTTTTAACATAATCACGACTATAGTTTTACCATATAGATGCCAGTCCAGAGAGCCATTGCAGATGTACTCATAAACGAGCAGCCGTCTCCTATCCTCCACGCAGTATCCAATCAACATCACAACGTTACGATGCTGTGCACAGCTCAACGCCTGCACCTCGGAGCAAAACTCTAGGTCCCCTTGAGTGCTAGCCAATTTATGTTGCTTCACAGCTATAACCTGACCATCAGGCAAGATTCCGCGGTGTACTGAGCCATATCCACCTTCAGCCAAGAAATTAGCCTCCGAGAATCCCCTAGTGGCTTCTTCTAACTCGGAATACGTGAACAAACTAGGCGGCTTTCCCACAAAAGGGGACTTGTGTCGACACACGGAACAAAGAGGAGGAGGATCAGAAGGCGAATTTCTATGTAGAGATACCATTTCTCTCACATTCATGCAGAGATCAAGATTAATTGCCCTGGACCCCTCTTCAAATGCTCTACTCCTGGATCTTCGCACATGCTCTTTCAAAATCTTTCCAGCTTCTTCAGCCGAACTAAGAGAGCCTATGCTTGTTGAGGCGGAGCTTAGGTTGTCAGATTCGGATTCAGAGTCATATCCCTCATAGTAGTACTCTGCTAGTGATAACGGTGAAGTCTGCTTCACCCTCGGCTCCAAATCAATGTCGGACATGAAAGATGGAGACATGAACATGTCTAGACTTGACATCGAAGACATCCTATCCGGACTGCTCGTTGGAGTCACATTTGGGACCTTGATAGAATTTGAAAGAGCAAAGTTATCCTTGAACAGTTTCTTACTTGATCTTGAATGCAGAAGCACCTCAGATTCTGCCTTTCTTGGTTCAACCAAGTTTAACCGAAGGACCTTCGTCTCCGAGGCTTTAACAACTATTACATTGCAGTCGAGCTGCTCTGCGCAAAAGTTTGCTTCTTTCTCCATCCTCCTATCCAATGATTAAACACAATCAAGAATGTAAATAATCATAACAAGATTTTGAAAAATAAATTAAAAAAACAAGTGCATTGTGCATTACTTGTCCAATACAACCCACTGTGCTTGAGTCCTCTTAGCTTCGGCAGCTACTACTCCATCTTTAGATTCCAAAATGACTTTCATCTTCACAGTTACCTAAAAACAGCAAGCACGATAATCACAAAATCGAAAATGCAAGAACGGGATAATAAACGAAACAAGAGAGTACAAGCATTGAAGAAAAAACCTTCTCAGGATCATAAACATGGTGTAGCTGGTTCATCATCTCGTTGCATACATCTGTAATGTACTCCTTCTGTTCTAAAACCGTACCCGAAATGAATTTGGAGTAACCGGTGGCACAATCACCGTGAAAACTCGGAAAACCCCATAGCCTTCTACCTGTCATAAACAGCTTCAGTGATTTAGGATAAGAATCCCATGATCAAAAACTACCATTAAACTTGAAAAGGAGAGGCCATTAGCACTTTGGCTGTTTAAACAGTTACTAACTTTCTTAAATTTCAAGAATTGCTAACAACAAACAAATATTACCAAATCTTATATATTGACAACACATATCTCAAATATGCACTCTGATATCAAAACTGTGATTCATGAATAAAAATGATTGGAGTAAAAATGAATAAAAGAAAAGAAAAGAAAAGAAAATTGTTACTTGAGGAATGAGGTGGAATGAGCACAAGCAGCCTAACACAGTCCCCTGGCTGGACTACATTCATGAAAGCCCAGGTTAAGGCACATCTTGAAATTTCCTTAGTAGCCCTAACAACAACTACAACTACACTGCTTCTCTCTACCCTACTACTCTTTTGCCTTGTACTCATCTCAATCAGCACAACTATTTCACACCCAAAATCAAGAGATCCCGTTTCATCAAGTTCTGTTTTTTTCTTGCTCTTTGTAGCATCAAGAATCTTGATTTCCTCTCACTTTCACTCTCACACACAGAGTAAAGATAGAGTCAAGCCTCCAGCTTGTTCAATGATTAAGTAAAGATAAGTAGGCAGAAATATGGCCACCCAATAGAGTCAACCTTCTGTTACACACACACACACAGAGAGAGAGAGAGAGAGAGAAGAGAGAGAGAGAGAGAGAGAGAGAGAGAGAGAGTACAGTGGTGCCAGTATCATCAAGAAAGTCAATAACTGAAAGGGAGTTTTACAGAAGAGTTCATGTGGGAAGTGTGAAGAGAAAAGGGATTTGGATTTTAGTTGAAAAGATGCGAAATTGGCGCAGAGGCCTGCAGTTATTTAAATAAAGAGAGGAAGAAACTGAAATAGAAACCCCACACGTAACAAACTGGGAAAAGACAATGAAATTTATGAAGTTAAGATCATTAATTAAATTTAATGCCCGCATATAACAACAAATAGATTCGGTAATCATGAAAGCTTTCTCTTACCAAACTCAAGAAATTTGTGATAATTCTTCTACGTGGAGACAAAGAGATGAGTGGGCTCCACATGGCATCTTACTACCTCCGTCTCATTAAATTAGCTACACATTCCTTTTCGGTCCGTCTCAACTATTAGCTACACTTCCGTTTTTGACAAAAAATTAGAGTTAATGGGCCATCCCATCAAAGAATAATAAGGGGGCTAATTACACTTAATTACCCTAATTGGGCCCCTAATTTTTCAGCCCAAAAATCCTCCCAGCCCAATTTGTGAGGGGTCAAAACCCTACCCTCACTTCTCCTCCCTCTCAGTGTCAATTTTCTCCATTCTCTCGACCTCTCCGCCTCCCTCTTCTCTCTCATTCTCTCGAATCTTCTTCTTCCTCTCCACCTCCCTCTTCTCTGCGACGAGCCGCTGCTGTCTCTGTCAACGGCGACGAGAGCCGCCGGCCTCAGTCGGCCCAGATCTCTTCTCCCTCGATTTCTCTTTATACCTCTTCTCTGTATCCTCTCCTCTCTCGAGATCTCTCTCTGACATCTCAATCTTTCTCTCTGATTTTAAGGTTTTGGCAAGTGGAGGAAACGGCCGCCTCGAATCTCCGGCTGGAACGCCGCCGTCGAGACGTCGTCCGCCGGAGTTCGTAGCCACCGCGGCCGTCCCAGGTTAGTCTCTCTCCCCCTTTTTACTTTCTGATCTATCTCCCTAACTCTCGGTTTCTCTTCTTCGAATTAGGGCTCGGGACGAATGCCACCGTCACCGCGAACCTTCGGCCGGAGATGCCGCCGTCGCTGGAGAAGTTCCAGATTCGGGGCTGCCTCTGCCGCCCCGGACAGAGCCTCGGCTCCATTCCTTCCCGTCGGGGCCTAGCGCCTCGACGGAGGTTCGATTTCACTCCTTTCTCTTTAGATACGTTTCAAGTTCGTTTTATGCGTCTTGTGAATTGAATTATGCTCTGGGTATTAAGCTTATGTGATCATGGTAATATTGTAAAGTGCTGAAAATTCTAGTATTCCGTTTAAGGTTTTAGCTTCACGTTTTCGTGCTTTGAAATGAATAAAATTTCAGTTTGAGGGTTCTTTAATCTTATTATTTAATTCACTTGATTTTGTGCTTACTTGCCACTATTGAATGGATCGAATGCGTTAGACTAGATCGGTTGGGTTTTGTGGAAGTCTAGGTGTTGTTGCTTGATCGGTTGTGGATTTGAGCTGTGGATTGATGTGGAGTTTTGTGTGTGTGTTTTGTTTGTTAATCCGGGCTTTTTATTCATGTTATCTTCTTCTATTTTCAGTCTGCGTGCTGGGCAATGGCTAAATCATGGCTCGATGTTCAAGTTGACATTCACATTGCTCGCTTACGACCTGGTGGAGTTGATCAATTCAAGAATTTTGAAGAAGCAATTGAGAAAAGTCCAGGGCAAGGAGATCTTGTCTCTCACTCCGGTGGATTGGACAGTTAGCCACTTTATGTTTTGAATCAGCAACCAATGAATCTTTCCTCCCTACTACAGAAGCTTCATTCAAGGTATACTGTACACATGTCAAGTTTTAGTAATTTTAACTTTTCCGCGATTGCCAACAACTGATATTGTGCAATTCCATCTCTTATATACATAATGAGATTGTGCATGAAGCCGTTGCTCGAGCAGCAAGGAGCAGCAAAGGCAAATTGAGGTAACAAGCTTTGTGGAGGGGGTTTTTCTCATGTGCTTCAACTTTATAGTTCTTCTAAGTTATCCTAACATTTCATATTACTAACTTTTATTTTTTGAGAGTACATATGATTAACTCTCTGAACTAACATTATGCTTGTAATTGCTCCTTAGAACTTGGAGTTAGTGTTTGATAACACACACACACACGCACATTGAGTCGCACTTTTGCAAGATGGTTTAACAGTGTGGTGCTTAAATCATAAGTTTGCAGCAATAGCTGTTTCAGATGATATTCTGCACAAATGCACTTAAAATTGATCATCTTCTATGTCTTGCAGAACTCCCCCTTCTTCAATAACCGCAATCACTTGATCAGAGGAGATGTTGAAGCGTAAGCAGGCAGAGGAGAGGAAGCGGAAGCTGGCAGAGAAGGCAGCTGCCAAAGCAGCGTTGTGTCGAGTCGAAGGAAGTTCCGGGGACGTTCTACACGATGTTGCAAGTGTGCAGCATTGTGAGAGATTCATTGCATTAAGCACCTTTTTTTTTTTTTTTTTTAAATATTTTTTAATTCTATGAACAGTTAAATGATAAACAGTAACCCCGCTACAGTGCACAGTGAACAGTAACTGCTCTCCCTAATTTATTGCTAATGCTGTAATTAAATTCCCTGATTTTTTTTGTCTTGGTTTTTGGTCCAATCTCTTGTGTAGCTAATTTAGTGAGATGGGGGTAGTATTATATTCAAATTCACTCCAAGAATGTGTTGAAATAATTTCTCACAGATGGTCAAGGAGTTGGAAGGATATTAGCTGTAAATAATTGAAAGAGAATTATTCACTGATATTAACTCCCTCCGTCCCACTCATAAAGAGATAATTTTTTTTCGATACAAAAATTAAGACGAGGGTGATAGTAGTGAAAAAAGTAGTGTGAATGAGTTTTAGTGGGTTATTTTTTTTTTTTTCATTTAAGGTAATATCCTATATGAGTGGGACGGACAAAATTAGTTTTTATCCCTTTATGAATGGGACGGGGAAAGTAATTGTTTGGTCAATACGAATTTGCATCGAGACCGAAAGATATTCCATTGCACACAGGTAAAACTAAAAGACCGGGTTTAGTTACTAATAGGGTTGTAAATGTATCGGATCGAATCAAAGCGAATAAAGGTCAGTTTGAGTCGTATTTGCTAGACTATTCCGATATTCGATTTTCTCGCAGATACTGAATTTAGTTCAAATTCGATTCTAAAATTGTATTCGAAAGTGTTCAATACGATTCAAATATTCTATTTAATTTTTTAAAATGATATTATAAATGATATATTCTGAATATTCGATATTTTCAATATCCAATTCAATTTTATTTCTTCTCATTTTGATGGTCAATGATTACCTAATTGGCTATGGGCATATGACCCTATAAATTACTATTTAGGAATCGATATAGCTGGATCAGGCTTTCTCGCCCATTGTCCAAGATTCCACACTACTGCCCCCTGTGGGAGTCCGGGCCGTGTCTCAGTCCCAGTGTGGCTAATCGTCCGAAAAGACCAGCTAAGCATCATTGGCTAGGTCAGCCTTCTTTACCTGACCAACTTCCCGCAGGCTCATTAAACAGAGCTTCTTATATAGCTTTCTTCAGGATTTGGCCCGAACTGTTCAACAGATTCCCACGCGTTACGCACCCATTCGCCACTTTGTTCTCAACTCTTCTCACCTCTTGGGCGAGACAACTTTAGCTAGGAGTTGCTTTTCCTTATGTCCAGCTCCTCGAAAACAACATTCGACTCGCATGTGTTAAGCATATAACTAGCGTTCCTTCTGAGCCACTGCTTTTATGCTAAGGAGAGGAAATAAAATTTTTTGATGAGTCCCCCACCTAAAGAAATGGAGTTTTCTGCTAGTGGAAGGGAAGATTTTGTAATAGAACTTTGCCCCACTTGAAAGATAGTCTATGGTGCACGAAGGGGAAGTTAAACACGGTCAATTCGACACAGTAGACCCATCGATACCGAGACAGCTTGTACTCTGAAGATCTTCAACACACCATCGTAACTCCTTACACATAGGAGCATCCGTGGTCAATACGAGCAAAGGCTTCGGAGCCATTCAGAGTCACTTTCTTTTCCTAACGATGGCTATAAAATTTTAATTGGACTTTAAAATAGTGTATATAAGACGTATATATAATTATTTCGTCAAAACGATGTATTTTTGAAGAAAATTAAATGTGTCAGAATTGTATAAATTATGATCATAACAATATGTACATGGCTGCCATACGACAAGAAGATATGGACTGTGACCATAGACCACTCTCGACTCAAATTCTAGATGCAGAATGACGACTAATGACTAGCACTACCCGAAACACGTGAAATAGCTATCGATTTAATGGCCAAAATAATTTGGTGTTGGATAGTATTGATATTTGATTAATACTATGGTTAAATATTTAATTCCTTTATGAAACTAAACATCTTAGTACTAATCTTCTTCAAGAGTTAATCAATGTGATATATTTATATGCTCAAATTCAATATATAGTGAGTGAGATCTAATATATCAAAGTATAACGTAGTAGAGTGACTTAATTAATTAATGAAGTGTTGTTGTCCTACACTGGAAAATTAGCATTCACTAACCTTATTTACAAGTAATTAAACAATTGGATTAAATATCAAGTGGGCCAAGAAAGTAAAGTGTAACTGCCCACGACTCCACTAATGGGCCTTGACGGCCACTACTTCACTAACATCCCACAAGTGCAGATCTCCTTATATATATGCTCAGTCCCTCACCTTACTCCAGCTCACTGGAGCTCTATATATTGGCTCAGTGGCTCACTCCCTCACCTTATTCCAGTTCATCGGAGCTTCAAGGTCTGTGGTGTTGCTGCCTCCGAAACGAATCCATTTTATCTTTAAGGGACGATACGCCAGAACCGAGAGTACGACCATGGCATATCTCGTCTTGCAGAAAGAGGACATTTCCTCTACTTGGCTTTATTATTGTTTTCATTTTTGTTTTACTTTGTACTTGTAGGTCTTCATGTCTATGTAATCTAATATCTCTCAGTTCGAATACTAGTTTTGCCCTCGGCAAGTTTATCAATGGCATTCATATTCCCAACAATCACAAGACGAGATAGCACACTTGCTGATTCAAGGAGATGACGATTGTAACCGCTTTCACCGACTCCAACACACCAGTCCTTCGACAATGTCCTCTTCGTTGTTGTCCAGCCTCCTTATGGCGCAAGTAATAAAGTAGAACTTCGGAGGTTCCTCCACTTCATGGGTATTCATGAACCCTTTTGGGTCGACAGGTGGATCCGCGTCTAGCAGCATCGGAGATTCCACTTTCAGTAGACCATTTGGATCCTTAACGAGTCTGGTGTTGGGCACATGGGGCTCAACATAAGTTGTTCCCTTTTCGGAGCGAACTTGGCGCAACAAGTGATGCTGCCCGTCGAAAGCCACCAAAGTTCGAAGGAGTCGATTTCAAGAGATTTTAGCAAAATATGTTGTTCTACTTGACAACATTGGCTATGCGAATTACCCGAAGGAAGAAGAGTCGTCCAAGTGAGCAAGTGACGAAGTTCAACGTTCGAGCTACTTACGACAATTGGTGTAACAGAGACTACCTTTTGTAAGAACTTCATTCTGAATGCTTTGGATGGTAGTCTGTACAATGTGTATACCTCTGTGCAAACCTCCAAGGAGATGTGGAATGCTCTGGAAAAGAAGTACCGTTGTGATAATGGTGGTGTGAAGTAGTTCGTAGTCGCAAAGTATTTGGACTACAAGATGGTCGGTTCACGACCGATCATGGGGTAAGTTTAAGAGTTCTAGCTCATTGTGCATGATGTCCATGCCGAGGGGATGTCCCTACCAGAAGCGTTCACTGTTGCAATCATGATTGAGAAGTTGCCCCCAAGTTGGAAGGACTTCAAGGGCTATCTCAAACATAGGTAATAGGAGATGACTCTTGAAGACTTGATAGTGAAGTTGCGCATCGAGGTGGATGTGCAAAAGCATGACACAAATCCAAGGGTTCCGATCAATGCAACGAAATAAATTATTTTGCCACACACAAAACTTTATGCAGCCTAGCCAAACACACCCTTGTTGACAAGACAAAAAAGAGGGTTAGATAGGGTTAGAGATCCTAAAACCCTCTCATCCCTTCTTCCTTCTTATTGAGAATAAACTTGTCAAAAAGCCTCATCCAAACTTCATTACCAGCCGCATTCCTTCATTTCTATCCCGCCGCCCCATCTTCCAAGGTTTCTAGCTAGCTCGTCGATTGAGTGTTGAATCTATGATTTTATTATTGTTCATCCATGGGGCTTGAACTTATTTTCATGTGATCATGTTAGGTTACGAAATCCAGAATACTATCTCTTTTGCCTCTCTCTCTCTCTCTCCCCTTCAATTCTATTTTTCAGAAATTTAAATTTGCCTCCCTTCTGCGTTTCCTCTTCTTTTACCCCCGTCCTAGCTCGATTCCCTCCATCTGAGTAATAAAATCATAGATTCAACACTCAATCGACGAGCTAGCTAGAAACCTTGGAAGATGGGGCAAGGGACTGCAGAGCTAGACGACGGGATAGAAATGAAGGAATGCGGCTGGTATTGAAGTTTGGATGAGGCTTTTTGACAAGTTTTCTTCTCAATAAGAAGGAATAATGGATGAGAGGGTTTTAGGATCTCTAACCCTATTTAACCTTCTTTTTTGTCCTTTTCAACAAGGGTGTGTTTGGCTTGGCTGCATAAATTTCGTGTTAGACAAAATAATTTATTTCAGACCTTATATGTTTTACAAATATTTACTGTTGTAGCTGTTCCGCTCCAGCATTTAGGTAGAGAACAACGAAATTAAATATGGCTTGAACTTCTTTCTCAAACTTGATCTCAATCGTGCTCAATTGCGTTGTATTGAATTTAACTCATTGAGATGATATGTTGTTGTTGTTTTGCCGTCTGACATCTTTAGGTTGAAAAGACGTCGCATCAGATGAACCTTGTTTGTTGTTAAGGTTTCTCGTACGTGTCCGATAAATTCTGCAACATCTCCTTTGTGGACTTGGCTTTGGTTGTATGTAGGGCTGGAAATCGGTGCGGTAGCGGTTAACTGCACCGATATTTTCTGTTAGTAGGTACTGATTTTTCGCAAAAGTGACTACCGCTTACCGCACCAATCGGTAGTTCGGTTAACCGTTAACCGTTTTTTATTTTTCGGTGCGGTAATCGGGTAAACCGCTTACCCTTTTTTTTCCCTCGATTTTAAATTTTCTATTTTTTAAAATGTGTATATCAGTGTATGTAACACACAATCACCTAGCAAAATATTCATATAATAGCTTTATGGTTCAAATATAATAATTCATATTAATGTTTCAAGAGCAATTATTCCAAAACATTACACCTGCCAAGTGCCAATTTAGTTACGTAGCCTAATTGCTAACACATATTAATATATTATATACAACTAATCAAATATACAAGTATAAGTATCAAGCACCAAGCAGCTCACAAGTCAGTAAGTCACAATTATAACTCAATAAGTTAAATTGAAAAAAGCAAAGCAACCTCAACCATCAAAGATCTGTGATCAAACATTCAAACATCCAACCTACAAATTAGCTTCATTCATCATACACATACAAACCAACATCAAGTCAATCACAAATCAAAATCAGACCACAAATCAATCCAAGCAGGCAAGCCGCAAGAGTGCCAAGTCTATCGAGTTAAACATAAACAAATAAGGAAAAAAAAAAAAGTCCAAATGATAGTAGTGAGTCAGTGACATTGAAGGCTTGAAGCTAAAATCAGTTTCTTGTGCTACTCTCCGTTGTTGTGGTCCCTTGACTCCCTCCAATTACAATCAAACTCAAGACTATAAAAATAAAATAAAATAAAATAAAATAAAATAAAATAAAATAAAATAAAGAGAGAGAGAGAGAGAGAGAGAGAGAGAGAGAGAGAGAGAGAGAGAAGTAGAGCCTCCAATTACTTAGAATAATATTATTAACAAAGAATAAATAGGAAATACAAATACTAATTAAGTCAAATATC
Source organism: Thymus mandschuricus (assembly GCA_029379335.1). Taxonomy (NCBI): domain Eukaryota; kingdom Viridiplantae; phylum Streptophyta; class Magnoliopsida; order Lamiales; family Lamiaceae; genus Thymus; species Thymus mandschuricus. The sequence goes on along the minus strand of CM057081.1, from coordinate 6,918,408 downwards.
AAAGAGAAGTAGTATTTACCTGCTTGATATTCTCTTTATAGTTTTTCTTCAGGTAAATCCTCAGCATCTTCCTTGCGAGATTTGTCAAATCTTATCCAATCTTCAGCACAAACCAAAGCCTCTATCGTCTCATGATTCAAAGAGCTTCTAAAATATTTAATTGTTTACAATTTCAATGGGTAAGGAATTTCTATCATGTTTAATTGTTCATTTGAATGTGAATAACTATATACCGAAATCTTTAATAATGCATCTACATACACAAATTAATCCATGGGTTTGTGGACTGAGGAATAAATGTAATAATAAAAGATTATAAAAAAAAGCTTCTAAAATCATCCATAATACGCCCCAATGTGCTAAATGCAGACTCAGAAGCAACGGTGGAAATAGGAATGGCCAAAATATCCTTCGCCATCTCAGATAGAACAGGAAAACACGTGTCATATGTTGCCCACCACTTCAAGACATCAAATTTGTCATCCCGTTCTCTGAACTGCTTCTCTGTGAAATACAAAGTTAGCTCCGATGTATCATTATCATCAACTTCTTCATCACTACTATCATGGAGAGTACTACAAGAACCTCTATGATTCGATCTTCGTTGAGTGTGACTAGGAACAGAGGCCACAGAACTAACATTTCTTACAACAGGTGTTGGAGTTAGTTGTTTCTTATAAAATTCAAACAATTCATTCATCGAGTCATTAATCTCACGCACCAAGTGAGTACCACGATCAGGTCCATACACATTCTTCAAACACTTCTCAACATGCCTCATTTTTTTTTGTCTTGGATCCAACAATTCATCTATATACAAAATTTTATTCATTCTAGGATTCAACTCGAACTGCTCCGACCAATATTTTCCAATATTTTGCATCATCCTGCAAGCCATTGTGTTGATCTCAAGATCTTCATTTGTCTCTAGCTTAGAAATGTACTCAAATACATCACACATTTCTTTAAAGAATAAGTGTGAAGTCACATAAGTGGTGCCGGAGACAAGAAGAGTCAGATCGTAAAACCTCCTCAAATATTCCATAACCTTTTTGACATTTATCCAATCTTCTTCTATAGGCGGTCCACTTATCTTTTTATTTAATTCAGCCACAAAAGAAGCATTCATCGTACCATATAACTTCAATGCCGCCTCATATGGCTCGGCTGCCTCTAACATCAAATATGTGGAGTTCCACCTCGTATCTACATCCAAACAAAGTAATTTCTTGCAATTAATTTTCAGAACTTTCACACAATTCTTGAATTGATCGTATCTAGTTGGTGATGCCTTGATATACCTCACGGTTTCTCTTACTTGTTGCACAGACAACCCTACTTCTTCTAATCCGCCTGACACTACCAAATATGTGTGCAGCACAACGCAGCTGTAGATACTTCCATCCCACAACGTTTGTTCCCATAACATCAAGTTCCCCCTTGATATGTTGAACAACTCCATCATTTGCACTTGCGTTATCCACAGTGCAACACATGACATTCTTCAAATTCCATTCATTCAATGTAGTGACTACAGACTCGCCAATGTCTACTCCTTTGTGACTGAAAATCTTCCGAAAACTCAAAACCTTTTTATCCAGACTCCAATCTTTACCAATACAATGCCCAGTAACAACAATATAACTTGTGTTATTGTTTGAAGCCCAATAGTCGGTGGTGATGGAAACTCTCCCCATACCCTTTTTTCTAAAGAAATTCTCCAATTTTTGCTTTTCCTCGAGAAACAATCATACACAGTCATCTCGTATTGTCTTTCTGCATGGAATCGTGAATTGAGGACAGACCTTAGCCATAAATCTCTTAAAACCCTCGCGTTCTATAAATATGAAAGTAAGCTCATCAATGATAATCATTTCACACAAGGCCAGCCTAATAGCATTTGGATCGAATTTCCACATTGTCAACGACCCATTCCATCACCAGCATCACTAGGTTGGAAGCTCAGTTTTGCTTGACCAGCCTTTTCATTCTCTCTCTCTCTCTCTCTCTCTCTCTCTCTCTTTTCCTCTCTCTTCCTAGCATGATTCAGTATGGAGTCTGAAGCCGGTTGTACCATTCATCCTTGATTCGGCTACAATAAGCTTCCCACAAGTGTTGCATTTTCCTTTGCACTTCTTAACTGGAGGCTACCATTCTGCTACTTGTTCATAAACCCATACCCTTTCGCAGTTTTTCCAGTGTTTCGATCTAGGCTCTTGCTCTTTTCTCCTTATAGAATTTGCATCTTCAGATTCAATTTCATTTTGAGGTGCATCTTCATCTTCTTCTATGTTCTCCATAGGCCTGTTACTAGCTTGTTGTTGTGTCGGAGATGGAGATGTTGTTTCCGAATTCATCATTTGATTCCATACAAAAGAAAGGCCAAGGGAATTAGAGAAATGCAAGTGCAGAAAGCAAATAAAAGGCATCAGTATTATGCAAACAAAACCACCTTTCCCGGAAAGAAGAAAATTAGAAACGAAATTGACTAAAAATCAAATCTAACATAAAAGAAATTCATAGTCACCTTAATCATTCAACAGAATCCCACCTCACAAAATCAAATACTAATAAATTAACCACTTGTTTCTCAAAAAAGGAACAAAGAAATAATCACCAAAGTTCTAACGTCTCATTTTCCAAATAACATTTACCAAAATTTTCCATGATCAAACCATAATATAAACTAAATGATCACACTCACAAAACCTTCAAAGCTCAAAAAAGAAACACCGACAGTTGCTCCAGTATCATTCTTTGCCAAAATTGCACCGAAGAAGATAAAAGAAAAGAATCATAATTTACATCAATTCGAAGTTGCATAGTGGCTTTGTGCCTCTGTGGTTGGCCGATAGCAAATATTGAAGGAGGGCGACACCGCGACGGAGCTGAAGATATCAGTTGTCAGCGCCGCCAATCGCCATTTGCCACGATGGAAGAGAGTAATTGATTCCAAAATGAATAACAGAAGATAGTGAGGGCGTGAGGCCGTGCGGGTGCGGCACTGCGGCGTAATCGGGTGAGAAGTGAATTTTAGGGCTTTTATATTTCTTATTTTTTTTCATCTTTAAGTAAAAGAAAAATAATTATAAAATATAAATATGTTAATTATATTATACTACATCCGTCCGACTGGGATAGGGACCTTTTGTTTCGACACGGGAATTAGAACGTGAGTGATGATAGTGTGTTAAAGTGATGGATAGTGGGTTAAGTGATGTGTCAGAATTTTATTGGATTAGAATTTTCTATTTCGGGAAAGGTCCCTATATCAGTGGGACATCCCCAAAAGAAAATGTCCCTTTATCAGTGGGACAAAGGGAGTATTAATTATTAAATAAAATTTACGATTATCGGTATACCCGATAACCGAAATGTTACGAAAATCGCCTACTGAATACCGAACCGCAAAATGCATTCGTGGTTATCAGGTAACCGATTTACCCGCGGTTAGCGGTTCGGTTCGGTTATTACCGAAAAATCCCAACTGATTTCCAGCCCTAGTTGTACAAAGGGCGATATTTTTGGATAGCGATAAATGCACTATGCTCATCACCTTCTTGTCTAACAATTTTCATTCTTCCTCCTTCATCTCCTTTGGTTTGTCCTCCAAAGGTTGATACATATCGTTACCATACAGGTAATCTTCGATCGGTGACTTCCAGAAACCAAAATCTGCTCCATCGAATTTTTCCACCGGTGATTTTTCGTCAGCCATCATAACTGATCCCACCAAATTAAACTTGATGCTTTGATACCATTTGTTAGGAAACTAACCCACAGAGTAACAAAAGCAAGAAAACACACACACGACTGTTTAACCATTTCGTCACGAATGACTGCGTCGGGAGGGGAGGTATCAAGCCTAGGGGTGGGTCGGTACGATATACCTTGACCTTTTCTTCATACCTTATACCTTACCTTAAATTGCGGTATGCAAAATATGCATACATTTACCTTACCGTACATTCGGTATACCTTACCACGGTACGGTATGACGGTATACATTTGTCGTACCTTACTTTTGATACACCATAAATATATTTTTATACCAATTTTTTCATATCGAAAAATTACTGTTTGAAAGTGCTAGTTTGTGCAAAACTAAAAACGATCTTAATTCTGTTCTTAAATGCAATAACAGTAAAGCAGTAAAGAACACAGAAACTTGGTAACCCAGTTCGGTGATAACGCACCTACGTCTGGGGGACAATATCCGAGAGATTCAATCCACTATAAGAAGTCAAGAGACTTACAGGACATTACACCAAGGACTCCACCTTATGTCACCTATTCGTCTCGATTACAACTCCCTTACAATGAGATCGAATACAACAACGAGATGAACTCATTAAGTGATAAACACTAGAATGGTTCTAAGTTCAAGACTTAGATCAAACTGAACAAAAGCCAGGGAAGCTTGTTCAGAACACACGCTCGCTCTAAAACAAAACCTTGCAATACACACGTTGCAAGAACACCAAAAACTCACACACAAAATAATCAAGAGCGGCAGAGCGTGAATATGGTTTTCTTCAGTATATATACTCAGCGCAGGAAACCCTAGAAGATCTTCAAGCTGATCTTCTGTGCATGAAAACTTTCCATGCATGAAATATCTTCCATCTTCGAATATAATATATATATATATATATATATATATATATATATATATATATATATATATATATATATATTCTTGATACATGCTTTAATCCAATCAGCAACGCAACACTTGTATATAAAATGCCAACACAAATATGAAGAGCATGCAAACCATGCACTAACAATCTCCCCCTTTGGCATTTTCAAACTCAGCATAAATTGAGCATAAATTGCATGTATCAACACACAACAGAAGTCAGCTAAACAGGAGCAGATAGAAGTACTCATGCAGCAGAACAATACTTCATAAACAGATCAGACCAGAAACTATGCTCCCCCTCAAATCAATATCCATATCTTGATAAAAATAGTGGCAAGGAGCTCACCCACACTACCAAACTGTTCTTAAGATCCATAAACACCAATCAGATTTTGAAAAATGGTGGCAAGGAGCTCACCCACACTACCAAGCCATTATCAAAATCACACAAACCACTGCCAGCAAAACAGAACAAACATAGCAGCAAGCAGCAAATAACTCTCTTTTTCACAGAATAGATCATAGCCATAGAAATCCTTCACAAGTCTGAAACAACCAGCAGATATCATGCCTACCATACTATTACAGGCCATGATATAAAGTCAGAATCCAACCAACACACTGCCAGAAATCCAGAATTTCAAAATACCATCCTATTTACTATTACATCACAGCAAATAGGAATAATCCAAAAATATCCTCATCAATCAACAAACCAGGAATAAATGAGAGAGAGAGAAGAATCAACATACTCATCTTCTGCTGCTACTCCCCCTCAATTTATGATGTCTGCCAAAGGATTATTGAGTAGGCTTACTGGTGACATCTCCACCAACATCAGCAGCACCATCAAGTTCCTCTGTGCGCTCCACTTCCACTATGCGCTCAATTTCATCCTCATAAGCAGACATGAATACAGAATCCTCACGAGCAGAATCAGTAGCATCTACAGGCACCTCTCCACTAGTCTGCACAGCCGGCTCGTCATCATCAATGTGGATTGATTCATCCACCTCTTTAGATACTTCTTCAACAGGAGGAGCAGTAGCAGCTTTTTCAGCAGGAGTTAATCTCGAAGGACCTGCAACATCTTCAGCAGGAGTAACTCTGGTAGGGCCTGCAATGTCCTCTGCTGGAAGGGAAACTGCATCTTCCTCAACATCTGGGAGAGCCTCAAGCATGTTCTGCACAAGCTGCCTTTGCAAGCTGATGTGCTTCATCATCTTGTGAAGAGACACTAACTGAGCCTTTAAGCCCTCTCTTTGCTTCTTGACAGAAGCAACATCAAATACAGCCACAGTCTTCTTCTTGGAGGATTTAGCAGCATTCTTCTTGTAGGTTTTAGATACTCCAGTCCTAGAATGTTTAGGAGCAGACTTCCTGGAGTATTTCTTGGAGAACCTTGCAGCAGGTCTCCCTTCATTGACAGACACATCAGCATCTCCAGATACAGCCTCCACATCCTCTTCATCAGACAACTCAACCTCATCTTCAAAATCACTGTCCAAGTTGACTCCATGAACTGGCTTGAGTAACTTGGAGCTGAATCTCATGGCTTTAAGCTTAACAGGCTTAGAGTCAGACCGTCTAGAGGGCACACCCTGTGACTTCAGAATCCTTCCTATAAGGCCAGGAAAGTACATCCTCTTTATCTTTCCAATATTCTTGATGAAAGAGCAAATCTTCTCAAATATCAGACATCCCATGTCAATATCCATGCCTTTGCTAATTGCATTGAGAAGGGTACCCTCTCTTCTGCTAACAGAGTCCCTATGACATGTGGGAGTCCAGTTCCTCACAGATATGCTATGGAGGTTAGCATACTTAGACTCCAGCAAGATGGCATGGTTAAGGTGCTGATCATTTGGCCACTTCTTGATCTGGCCATCAGTGAGAGTAGAGGCAACCTCATCAAAATCGAGGTCCCATAGAGCATCCTCAAACATAGGCTCTCTGCCCAGAGCTCTCTCAATAACATCAGGGCTGAAATCTATCATCTCCCCCTCATGAAAACTTAATGAAAGTCTGGAGATTTCTCATCAATAACACTATCACTCAGATTAGCATAGAATTCCCTGATCTGTTCAGGAACATATGTGTGACCCTTCAACACAGCTTGCAGCAAATTTGTTTCCTTCAACCATTCATAGATCTCCCCTCTATGAAGGTAATGTTCAGTGACAAATCTGTCATCAAAAAAGTTCCTATGTTGAAAATACTCCCATCTCATGTACTCATAAATAGACCTATGAGTATTTGGGTCAAACTTCCCAACCATATCCGCTTCAATGTTGTCTTCAGTATGCAGAGAATTAGTTGGAGAAGGAATGTCATACCCATCAACAGGAGAACTGTACAGGGCCTTTTTCTGTGCAGCTGTAAGCTTGGTACGAACTGCAGGAGCCTACACTCTCCCTTTGCCCTTTGCAGCACTGACGGTAGCCCTTTTTACAGCAGCAGGAGTAGACCTTGCAGCCTTGATGGCATCGCCCAGTAGCTTTTGAACAGCAGCACGGGTACGCGCCCAAGAAGGAGGATCAACCATCTTCCATTTTCCTTTAGCAGCTCTCTTAGCCTGCATCGCCTCATCTTCTTCATGATCTTGAAGGAGCTCCTCAGAACGAGCCTTACTCCTGTCGTCACCCTTCTTCTTATTACCCTTTACAGCAGTTCTCTTCTTCCCCTCAACAATTTTTATAGAGGAAGACTTCTTAGGGTTCGAGGACTTTCTCACATCCCTTGGTGTGAGCTGCATAGGAGGATCAGCAACAAGAACGCGCTTGCTTCGAACGCGACGTCCTCCTCTTTTATCATTCCCCCCATCGCTGGAGAAGTCACCGAGTTCAGGGTCCATCTCACGAATCTTTTCTTCAGCAGTGGCAACTCCACGCTTCCTCTTGGAGGAGTCAATACCTCTCCTCTGGCTAGCCGCGAGTAATGGACAATACTTCTTACTCAAGGGATTTAGAGAAGAATCACTAGAAGAGTTGTTTGAAGACATACTTGCAGTAGCAACGAATTTGAGCACACGCAGAGTTGCAGGGAGAGAGTTAGGGTTACAAGAACAGAGAGGAATGAGAGAAATAAACTCCCTCCTCACAATATTTGAATAAGTACCTGTCAGATTCCACTCACTGTCTGACAGTTGTAACCCGTTCACTTGAAATAGCCATACTTCAGTAGCCCATTTAAGTGCCAAAATTAAGAGCAAATGCTCTTCGTGCACTGTTCCAAGAACAATAACCAATTTGCAACACTGGAAATTGCAACATAACCAAAATTCCAGAGAGATCATATCACCACCATAAATCTCCCAGATAGTAACCAATTCATCAGCTCCCATAAGCACATAAGAAATCCAAGAAAACCAGAAAATAAAACTATGGTACATATATACACTAACCTTCAATAACTCAAGAACGGTTAGTCATAAAGTGCAGAGCCCAAGGGAGGCTCTCAAAAGCTCAAATCTAGCAGTATCAAGAGCTTTTGTGAAGATATCAGCCAGCTGATGTTCAGTGTGAACATGCTCAATCTTCAATGTACCCTCTTCAACCAGTTCTCTCAAATAATGGTATCTGACATCAATATGCTTAGTCTTGGAGAACTGAATTGGATTCTTAGCTATATTGATAGCACTCTCATTGTCACATAAAATGTGAATCACATCCTGCTTATAGCCATAATCAGCAAGCATTTTCTTCATCCACACAAGCTGAGTGCAACAGCTACTAGCTGCAATATATTCTGCCTCTGCAGTAGACAGAGAAATACCAACTTGCTTCTTGTTGTACCATGAAATAAGATTGCTTCCTAGATAGAAGCATCCACCTGAAGTGCTCTTCCTATCCACCAGAGAGCCAGCATAATCTGCATCACAATAACCATGCAGCTGAATAAAGGTGTTGTTTGAAAACCAAAGGCCAATATCAGTTGTCCCTTTGATGTATTTAATGATGTTCTTGACAACATTCATATGGCTCTCCTTTGGATCAGCTTGGAATCTAGCACACACACCAACACTGTGACAGATATCAGGTCTGCTGGAAGTAAGATATAGCAGACTCCCGATCATGCTTCTATAGAGAGTATGATCAACAGATGCACCTTCTGGATCTTTGTGCAGTTTCACTGAAGTACTCATGGGAGTCCTTTTAGGCTTAGCATTCTCCAGCCCAAATCTCTTAACCAAATTCCTAGCATAAGTGCTTTGAGTAACAAAGAACTCATCCTTTGATTGCTTGACCTGAAGCCCAAGAAATAGGTTCACATCACCAAACATACTCATATCAAACTCTTCCTTCATAAGCTTCACAAATTCATTCACTAGCTTCTCAGATTGAGACTTAAATAGAAGATCATCTACATAAATCTGCACTAGAAGCACATCATAACTTTCCTTCTTCACAAATAGAGTTTTATCTGCACTGCCTCTCTTATAGCCTTTCAACAACAGAAACTCAGACAATCTGTCATACCAAGCACGAGGTGCTTGCTTCAAACCATACAATGCCCTTTGCAGTCTGTACACATGGTTTGGAAATTCAGGATTCTCGAATCCTTTTGGCTGCCTTACATACACCTCCTCCTTGAGAATGCCATTTAGGAAGACACTTTTAACATCCATCTGATACAGCTTAAAATTCAGATGGCAAGCAATTCCAAGCAACAGTCTGACAGACTCCATCCTTGCCACAGGGGCAAAGGTCTCATCAAAGTCCACTCCTTCAACTTGTGTATAGCCTTAAGCAACAAGCCTTGCTTTATTTCTGACTATATTGCCATTTTCGTCAGTCTTGTTTCTATACACCCACTTAGTGCCAATGATGTTGGCATTTGCTGGTTCTGGACATAGGTACCATACCTCGAACCTGTCAAACTGCATAAGTTCCTCTTGCATTGCAGCAATCCAATTCTCATCCAAGAGAGCCTGCTTCATATTCTTAGGCTCAATCTTTGAAGTAAAGCATACAAGAGCTGCATTTGAGATCATCTTGGCATAGTCCTGCTTCTTGCCTCTTGTTTTGATCCCATCATTTAGATTTCCAATCACATCATTTGCTGAATGATTCTTGTGAACTTGAGCAGCCCCTATGTTTTCAGAATCATTCACCACATATTCCTCATCCTTGATCAATTCATCAACAAATTCTGCCTCACCATTGGGATCAGTTGTAGCATTTTCAGAAATACCAGCTACAACATTTTCAGCATCACCTACCATTGATATATCAAAACCTCTTTCATCATCAAATATAACATTCACAGATTCAATGACTGTCTCAGTCTTACTACTGAACACTCTGAAGGCTCTACTGTTCACAGAGTATCCCAGGAAGATTCCTTTAACACCACGATCATCCAGCTTCTTATTCTGATCTCTATCATTTTACACATAACATGTATTCCCAAAGATGTGGAAGTGCTTAACATTCGGCTTCCTTTATCTCCGAATTTCATATGGAGTAATAGTCATCTTTGGTCTGGCATAGATCCTATTAGAGATGTAGCATGCTGTATTCATAGCCTTTGCCCAAAATCTAGCTGGAACTTTTGTAGCCTTCATCATGGTTCGCACCATTCCTTGAAGAACTCTATTCTTCCTCTCCACAACACCATTCTGCTCAGGAGTAATTGGCGCAGAGAATTGATGCTCAATTCCTTCTAGAGCACAGAATCCTTCAAATAAGACATTATCAAACTCTCTTCCATGATCACTTCTGATGCGCTTGACATGCTTATCCTTTTCTCTAGTAACTCTTTTATGCAGCCTTTTGAAAGCTTCAAAGGCCTCAGACTTCTCTCTCAAGAAATCTACCCAAGCATACCTAGAGAAATCATCCACAACCACCAAAACATACTTCTTCTTCCCAAGGCTCTCAGTCTGCATTGGCCCCATCAAATCCATATGGAGAAGTTCAAGAATACTGCTTGTAGTTACTACTGACACTGCCTTGTGAGTGACATGGATCTGCTTCCCACTCATACATGGACCGCACTGGCCTTCATGATCCAAGCTAAACTTTGGTAGACCAATGATGACATCATTATTCATCAAGGTCTTCATATGCCTGAAACTAGGATGTCCTAGTTTTTGATGCCATATCTGAAATTCACTCATCTTGGCACTAAAACCCTTGAGATTGCTCTCAACCTGATAGCAGCTGTCAGAAGATCTTTTGCCAATCAAGTACATCTTCTGGTTCTCATACACAGTGCATGTACCTTTATCAAATCTGACATCCATTCCTCGGTCACAAAGCTGACTTATACTCACTAGATTTGCCTTAAGTTGATCCACCAAGAACACATTCTTCAGCTTAGGCATCCCAGAAATAGCCAAATCTCCATATCCAAGAACTGGAACCTTAACACCATCAGCAAAAGTTACTGTTTGACCATTAACAGGTTTGATGTTTGTCAAACTTTCTCTTTTTCCAGTCATATGTCTGGAGCAGCCACTATCAAAATACCATGTATTTTCAGTCTCAGCTAGAAGAGCAGTATGAGCAGCATATCCTCTGTAAGGACCTCTTCCTCCATAGATTCCAGGAGCATTTCCATAAATTCCTGGCACTCTGTGATATGAGTTATATCCAGGATGATTTTGAAAAGGTCTTCTAGTCATTCTGAACTGATCTTCTTGCAGCTTCTTACAGTGAGGCCTGATATGCCCAGGAATCCAGCAGTAATGACAAACTTTTGGATTAATTTGCTGAGAAGATCTTGTATTTGCTCCCCAATTTCCATGCTGATATCCTTGAGGAACAGGAGGATAGGCTTTAGTCCGAGCACGAGGCTGTTTCTGTTTTCCTTTGCCTCCTTCAAATCCCAGACCAGACTTATCCTTGTTAGTCTTTCCACCAATTTTAAGAATCACATCGAGCTTGGCAGTTCTTACAGTCATCATTTTCATCAACTTAACCAAATGATTCATATCACTTGATTGTTCAGTTTCTTCCTCTTTAGAAGAAATTGCTTGCATCTCTAGCTGATCCAGCCTTAAGACTAACTTATCTCTTTCCTCCTTCATCTCAGCAACTAGAAGACACTAGCTTGTCATACATTTTCTTGTATGCAACCTCAATCTGATCTTCAGCATTGTCCTCTGTGTCTTCTTCTTCATTTCCATCAAACAGATTATCAACATCTTCCTCAGATTTGTCCTTATCAACTTTGGCTGCATAGGCTTTGTTGGATCCTTCAGGGAAAACATTGTCTTCAACTCCTGAATCATCACATTCTTCATTGTCACTATGAGTGGCAGCATAAGACTTTCCAGCTTTCTTCTTCAGATTAGCACATTCTGGCTTGATGTGCCCGTTTCCACCACACTCATGGCAGATTATAGGTGGCTTACTTCCACTTCCAGCAACACTCTCCCCTTGATTCCTTTTTCCTCTAAACTTCTTCATGGCTTTGTTAAACTTCCTTGTGAGGAGAGCATATGACTCCAGAAGTTCTGCTTCATCACTAACACCTTTCTGAGAGCTCTGATCAGCTGCAGCAACAAAGGCTATCTCCTTCTTCTTAGGACCATCTTCTTCACGCATCCCCATTTCAAAAGTTCTGAGAGATCCAGTTAACAAATCAAGAGTCATAGAAGTAAGATCTCTGGCTTCCTCAATAGCTGCAACTTTGAAGTCAAACCTTCTTGGGAGAGATCTCAAAACCTTAGCACATAACTTCTCCTGTGACATCTTCTCTCCAAACATAAAGCACTCATTTGAGATATTCTTCAGCTTAGCATGAAACTCAGATACAGTTTCATCCTTCCCCATTCTCAACACTTCAAACTTCGAGATCAGCTGCTGAAGTCTTTGAGCCTTTACCATGCTGTTCCCTTCATAAGCATTCTGCAGAGTGTCCCAGGCTTCCTTAGCTGAAGTGCAGGTTGAAATCAAGTTGAAATTTTCCATATCAACTGATGACAGAATGACATTTAGAACCTTCTGATTCAACCCTGACAAAAGGACATCATTGTCATCCCACTTCTCTCTAAGCTTCTTGTCACCTTCATCATTTGCAGGTTCAGTCCAACCACTTAGCACCGTACCCCACGCCTTCTCATCAACAGATCGAATGTATGAGGTAACTCTGACTTTCCAATAGCTCTAATTTTTTCCATCCAATATGGGTGGTCTGTTCACAGAACCTCCATCCTTCAGAAAGTCCATCTTAGTTTGCACAGCTTTAGCACACGAATCCCAGGATCTCCACCAATCCAAAACCTGCTCTGGTGCCAATTGAAAGTGCTAGTTTGTGCAAAACTAAAAACGATCTTAATTATGTTCTTAAATGCAATAACAGTAAAGCAGTAAAGAACACAGAAACTTGGTAACCCAGTTCGGTGATAACGCACCTACGTCTGGGGGACAATATCCGAGAGATTCAATCCACTATAAGAAGTCAAGAGACTTACAGGACATTACACCAATGACTCCACCTTATGTCACTTATTCGTCTTGATTACAACTCCCTTACAATGAGATCAAATACAACAACGAGATGAACTCGTTAAGTGGTAAACACTAGAATGGTTCTAAGTTCAAGACTTAGATCAAACTGAACAAAAGCCAGGAAAGCTTGTTCAGAACACACGCTTGCTCTAAAACAAAACCTTGCAATACACACGTTGCAAGAACATCAAAAACTCACACACAAAATAATCAAGAGCGGCAGAGCGTGAATAGGGTTTTCTTCAGTATATATACTTAGAGTAGGAAACCCTAGAAGATCTTCAAGCTGATCTTCTGTGCATGGAAACTTTCCATGCATGAAATATCTTCCATCTTCAAATATATATATATATATATATATATATATATATATATATATATATATATATATGTATATATATATATTCTTGATATATGCTTTAATCCAATCAGCAACGCAGCAGAAGACTTGTATATAAAATGCCAACACAAATATGAAGAGCATGCAAACCATGCACTAACACTGTTAATTATATATATTCAACAATATCAATGATATCGTAAAATTACTGTTAATTATAACATTTAATAGAATTTTATAATATTATAATATACACATAAAATTTTCGGTATACGGCATGAGACGGTATACCTCGGTATTTTAAAGTTATACCTTTATCTTACCGTAGTTTTACAGTACGGTATAATACCTTACCATAAATCTCGGTATACCTTAATTATGGTATTTTTGATATTTTTTTGGTACGGTATAGACGGTATATCGAGTTTTCAGTATATTTCCCCAGCCCTACTCAAGCCAAGAATTATACTCCCTCTAGCTCAAGATTCGTGACACGTTTCTTTTTCAGCATTTTTGGCAAGCGTTTTCGAGCGTCTTGACGACGAGTTTAAAAATATTTTTTAAATGAATTTCTTCTTTTACGGGATACCTTGATACTTGTAGTATCCCGTAAAAGAAAAAATTCCTTAAAAATATATTTTGAAACTTATCATCAAGACGCTCGAAAATGCTTGCCACAAATGTTGAAAAGAAACGTGTCACGAATCTTGAGCCAGAGGGAGTATATATTTTCGGATACAACGTTACAATGAGAAAACCTATGTTTATACATAGCACAAAAAAGAAGCCCTAATTGCATGGGCCTATTACATGGGCTCAATGATAGAGGATGGGGCGAATTCCTCTACCAAACCAACGAGAAAAAAGTAAAATACAACGGCAGACGCGAGAACCTTACTCGTCGTACACGCCACAAACTTATGCGAAGGAAAAGAAAGGGAAAACGGTGGATAACTAAAATAGGGTTTATGTATTATATTTCTTGTTAATGAAATAAGATACAATCCTCCTATTTATACTAAATATCTAGGGTTGATTCGACCTACGATTCGGGAAAGAATCAACAAGAAAACCCAAAAAGGAACGACCCAAATAATTAAACGGGTTAAGCCCAACGTCAATTACATTTAATTAAAATAACAAAAATAACGTATCAACTCCCCCACCCTTGAAAATCACCTTGTCCTCAAGGTGGAGATCTTTATATACTTCAGCAAGTGCATAGAACTTCAAAGCAATCCCTCCTCGAGCCACATTCGGAAGGGAGTGACCAAAAATCAGCTTGGCCATCTTGTAGGACGAATCAATCCAATCCTCTTGATGCCATATCTCTCTTCTTTGCGATCTTGATAACTGCAATGCAGCTGTAGCCGTATATCTCCGTAGCCTTAATGCAGGCAAAGAGTTTGAGGATTTGATTCTAGGGGAAGAGGATGTACCTCCAACTATTTCTCCATCAGTAGGCAAAGAGATGGTGGGTTGTAGCAAACTCTTGCTACTACCACATGTTGGTGCTTCTCCCGCCTCCAACGTAGCATCAACATCCGAAGCGAGCTCTTCTTCCGTTTTCATATCGAGTCCCGCCTCAATCTCTCCCGTCTCGTCGGAATCTGCCAATTCCTCAACAACTTTGTTCCTTGCCAATCTAAGATCTTCTAGCCTCGATTCTTGGTATCGAGCAGAGGCAAAGGCTTCTTTCAATGCAGTCGGACGATTGCGTTCCAAATCCCAACGGATATCAGGTTTCAATCCAGAGATGAAAAGACTAATTAATATCCTCTCATGCATCTCCGTGGCTCTACTACTCAACTTCTCAAATTCAATTTGATAATCCAAAACAGAACCAACTTGAGATAACTTTGATAACTTAAATTGAGCATCGAGAGAAGGATTGACAAACAATTCTTGTTGATTTTGCTTCCGTTGTCTGCTAACTGGATAAGCGTACTCCATGACAATACTCACGCCAAAAGCCGCCAACAGTATGTCAAACACATCCACAATTTTCAAATCCAATCTCAAGCTCTCAACTCAATACTGACAACCATAATAGCCCAAGCAAGCGCATACCAACCGAGAGCAATTGAAGCAATTCGAACACTTTTTTTTTTCTTCTCAAAAACGAAAAAATAAAGATAGATGATACCTCAAAAAGAAATCTCCGTCCGAAATCAAATCGACGCCTACCAATCACAAGCAGTTGAAGCAATTTCGAAACGATGTTTCGCCCCCTCTAAGAGACTCCACTTTGGAAGCTCTCAGTGAAAGCACCAACTGATAGAGGATGGGGCGAATTCCTCTACCAAACGAACGAGAAAAAAGTAAAATACAACGGCAGACGCGAGAACCTTGCTCGTCGTACACGTCACAAACTTATGCGAAGGAAAAGAAAGGAAAAACGGTGGATAACTAAAATAGGGTTTCTGTATTATATTTTTTGTTAATGAAATAAGATACAATCCTCCTATTTATACTAAATATCTAGGGTTGATTCGACCTACGATTCGGGAAATAATCAACAAGAAAACCCGAAAAGGAACGACCCAAATAATTAAACGGGCTAAGCCCAACGTCAATTACATTTAATTAAAATAACAAAAATAACGTATCACTCAAGCAGCCCCGTCTCCATACACCAACAAGTTGAAGGAACACAATGCGTTAGATTGAATTTTTTACCGTAAAACAAGTGTTAGTCTATTGATTTTCTTGTAATCATTCCCAATTGTAATCATTCCCAATTGACACCCAACAAGAAGAAAGGGAACGCCGCGAGCTTGATGGTGGTGGCGGCGGCGGCTGTGCGAAACTGAGTGACGGGGAGAAGCCATGGGCAAAAATTATTGTAGAGAGGAAGAGAGTGTTGAAGAAAGAGAGCTGATGTGGATTCAATATATACTCCCTCCATCCCATTGATATAAGGATAATATTTTTTCGGTACGAAAATTAAGACGAAAGTGATAATACTGGATAAAGTAGTGTGAATGAGTTTTAATGGGTTAAAATATTATCATTTTAGGTGATATCCCTATATCAATAGAGCATAGGGAGGAATATATTTTAATTTTCCTCTATTTTGATAGAAAGAGTGTGAACTATACCGCCACATCAAATTCTATTTTGCCACATCACATTTTGTGTTATAATAAATTGTTATATCAAAATATAATAGAGAATCCAAATTAATAAAAGTTTGGCTTTTTGTTTGGAAATAAAAAAGAAACTAAAAGAAGAAGAAAAATGGATAAGAAAAACCGTCCTCCATTATCTATCTTCGGACGGTTGTTTCTCTGCACACCATTTTCCTCCCTCCATTCTCCTCACTTTTTATTTTTGCAAAGCACAATCTTTCCATTTCCCTCTCTCTCTCTCTCTCCCTTCCCTTCCCTTCCCTTTCTCTCTCTCTCTCTCTCTCTCTGACAAATTCCATGAAACTCAATATTCTTTCTATTTTCTATTTCATTTCCAATACTTCTTCAAATTTAGATTCTATTGATTGGTGATTTAATTTGATATATGGTACATTTCTAGTGTTATTTTGTTTTATACTATGCGATAGAGATTGCTCAAGTACTACTTGATTTGTTTGAAATTGACCTATTTGACTTGAACACGAGATTTATACACAAGGATTCTATATATATATGCGCTTCGTGTATGATTATGACTGCACCTACGTTGTTTCTTTCTACAATTTTGTAATTTTCGTTTGCATATTGACATTTTGTCTTACCTTTCATGTTCAAACAAAGATATATATGTAGAGAGAGAGAGAGAGGGAGATGATGGGTTTGAAAATGATGGGTGCTATTGCGTTTTCACGTGGCAATGGGTTGAGTTTTATGCTTAAAAGGGCGATACATCAAAATCCCATACCAAGGCTTAGAAGAGAAGATATCAGATATATCGTACACGATTCTTTCTTCTCTCCGTGGAAGGTTCGGACTCTCTCTCTCTCTCTCTCTACAGTACGGGCTGGCAATAGGCATTTTCTTGCTATATAGGGTAGATTATGTCAACTACATGCATGCACTTTGAATTGATATCTAAGGAAACAACATTATACAATCTCTCTTAAGAAACGAGGATTTAATTTTTCCAAGAAGAAATAGTAAGGCATTTGAGTTCACCACTCCTTTGTCTTTTCTTAATTATTGATTTTCCTACGGAAAACAGGGAATGGAAGTTTATATTTACATGAAGTTTCGACGATATATTACAGTTAATTAACCGTTTAAAGAAGAAATTAGCTTATGATTAATGCCTATAAGTTTTACGGTTTTATATTGTTTAGAAGTTACTGCATTTTTTAATGTTTTCTTTTTTGTCCATTCGTCAAACATGCTATACAAAATGGGGTGGTTTCTATAAAAATAATACTCACTCCATCTTATTAATTATTATTTTTTGATGAATTAGTTCGTCATTCTATTTTAAGTTTTTCATTCATAGTGTTCGTGCTTTTTATGTTTTTATTTTTTTTCCAAATAAAACTTCAAAACACGTATATCTTATAAGTATACACCTATCATCAAAATATTATTTTCTTAACACATTTTTTTATCACCAAAAGTAGCAGATTATTTGAAATAATTAATATTATCTCTCAATGTCCTAATTTTTAAAATAATAAAATTATTTACATTTTAAAAGTAAATAAACTATCATAGTACTTAATTTTTTATATCGTCTTTCATATTCTATGTAGACGTTGCGATATAATTTATGATTCTTTTCAATCTCACTAAAACAATGAATAAAACTACTGCTATTACTATACCAAATTAGTTATACGAGATTCTAACCAATAATTTCCCAACTATATTAATTACGGAGTATCTTATTTCGGTATCAACTACGTCATGTTCATTAATCGTACAAATAACTAACAAATTATTAAACATAAAATCTTACACGGACCATTGAAAATGAAAATTCCTATTCGCATCACTACAGATTCTAACCGGACCCAATGATTGGAAAGATTACTCAACCGGAAAAGAAGGAGCAGATAGATACAGAACTCAGAACCTCCCGAACAACAATTGCCCCGGTGATTACGAGCTCGGCGTCCTCGCCCCGTCGCCTTTCATCCGGAAGGTCGATCCGAGCCTTGTCATCCCGGCCTATCTCGGTCAGACCGACGACGTTAGGTCTAGGCTTCAGAGCTACGGCCGCGACGGTGCACATTTAGAGAAGGCCCTCTTTTTCTCCGACATATTCTCCATGAACTTCTCAATTGTCTACAGATGGGCTCCGGTAAGTACTAATTAAGTACTCTGTTCGTCTCATTTAAAATGACTTATTTTTCTTTTTGGCAAAATTAGCACTTCGAAAAGTGGGATTCTACTACACATATACATCTTCTTCTCAATTACCGTATCAAAAAGAAATGGGACATTTTGCTATTCTCTAACCTAATTTTTGTGTTCAATGAGTTCCAATTTATATTTAATTGTTTTATAATTTTATAAAAAAATATACGATTAAAGCATAGTCTAATAGTATATATTTATAAATTAAAAAATTGTAATCTGAATTTAGATTTATCAAGCACATTCGAACTAAAAATTATAAAATTAAACTAAATCAATATAGATTAAATCATTGTATATACATAATTGAAATGCACAAAAGTAATCAAATTTGAAATTTGGTTCAAGGTGGGAATAGAGGATCTTGACCTCATGTATTGGATTTTTGCAGACGAAGAGCAAGGAGGAAGCGGAGGAGATGGAGGAAAAGCTGCTCAGAAAATACGACTATGCATGGAACAAGAAGAACAATGGTGATCGTCGCCCTCAAGATATCCGAGCGAGGCTTACGAATAAACCGTCGTTGCTATCTGTTTTACAGCAAGTGGTTATTAGAAGCACAAAATATCAATGAAAGAAAGTATTTCCATTACTAAAGAAGAAAGGAAGTGCAGCTACAGTGTACATTTATAGAACAGAGAAAAGAGATCACGTGACACGCACACGCTCGTAACTACCTAGCTGAGGTGGACTAGCTTACAAGCCAAGCTAACCACTATCTATTGTTATTGGTCCAGCTGGCAATCCAGCTGGCCACAGATTATACACCAACATACCCCCAACAACAACAACTCCTAATCCTCTGCCTCTTCACGTAACAGCTGCTGCATCATTTGCATCTTCATTTCCTGTTCGTAAACACAACCGGCTGCGAAGGAGATTAAACCTTTCACATGTAAGTGGTTTTGTAAAAATGTCTGCTACCTGATCTACACCAGACACATGTTCTACCTCCAAGAACCTGGACTGCACACGCTCCCTTACAAAATGAACATCTATTTCCACATGCTTTGTCCGTGCATGAAATACAGGGTTAGATGAAAGAGACACAGCTCCTGTGTTATCACACCAAATTCGATGAGGAGGATCTACTTTGATTCCCAGCTCAGAGCACAAAGCATCCAACCAAATTACATCTGCAGCTGCATTGGCTAGAGATCGATACTCAGCCTCAGAACTACTTCTTGAGACCACATCTTGCTTTTTGGAATTCCACACCACCAGATTAGACCCAACAAACACACAATGACCTCCTGTTGAGCGTCTATTATCTGAGCAACCGGCCCAATCTGCATCCGCAAAGGCCTCAAGACAGGAAGAAGAGGAAGGAGTGAACACCAAACCAGCAGAAGCTGTTCCTTTAAGATACCTCAAGAGACGTTTACAAGCACTCCAATGATCCATAGATGGGGCTTGAAGAAACTGACTAAGTTTATTTACTGAGTATGCAATATCTGGCCTTGTTAAAGTCAGATATTGCAATGCTCCAATGGTGCTTCTATACAGCAAAGTGTTCTGAAAAGGAGCTGCTCCATCATACTTTGATAATTTGGTGTTCACAGCCATGGGAGTAGGACTTGAATTACTGCTTCCCATCTTGGTTTTCTCTAACAGCTCAACAAGATACTTATGTTGAGAGAGCACAAAATCAGAACCACTAGTAGTTACTTCAACTCCCAGAAAATAATGCACATCACCCATGTGTTTAAGCTTGAACTTTGACTTCATGGTGTCAATTACTTCCATAACAGCTACATGATCATCACCACATACCAAAATATCATCAACATATACTAACAATAACAACAACCCAGCATCAGAATTTTTGAAAAACAGAGAGAAATCTGAGGTGCATCTCCTGAAACCCATATCAAACAAGGACCCCTTCAAAGTATCATACCAAGCCCTTGGAGCTTGTTTAAGGCCATAAAGGGACTTTTTCAGACTGCAAACATAATCAGGATTAACAATATCCTCAAAACCCTGTGGCTGCAGCATATAAATTCTATCCTCAAGTATACCATTCAAGAAGGCATTATTTATATCTAATTGCTGCACATTCCATTTCCTTGTTGCAGCAAGAGCAAATACAAATCTAATTGTTGAAGCCTTAACCACAGGACTGAATGTCTCCGTGAAATCAACTCCAGCAAACTGTTCAAACCCACGAGCCACAAGCCTAGCTTTTAACTTGTCCAAAGAGCCACCAGCCTTAGTTTTGACCTTGAATATCCACTTATTAGAAATTACCTTCATATCAGGCGTGTATGGTACAAGAGACCATGTACCATTGTCTATCAAAGCCTGAAATTCACTTTGCATAGCAGCCTTCCATATGGGTGATTGTAGGGCATCAACTGTGGATATAGGTTCCACAGGGAGAACAGAACTAGTAGTGAAGCATTGCTTAGGTTTAAAGATGCCATCCTTGGCCCTGGTAATCATGGGATGAGACTTAGGCAAAGAAGGAGACACAGGCACAGAAAAATCAGAAGACTGAGAAGAAAGAGGAGAAGAACAAGATGAAGCTGAAGAGACTTGTAGTGAGGACTGAGATGCAGAAGAGTGAGAAGTGTGAGTGTGATTCAATTGTCCAGTGGGAGTAGAACTCTGAGAATTATCATGCTGATGCTCATAAGAAGAATGAGAAGTAGTGTGTGGAATGTGATGTGATGAAGGAGAAGAAGATAAAGCTGATGAATGAGTAGTGTGATGAGGGTGATGTGAGGGAGAAGAAGAAGATGATGAAGGAGTATGAACATCAGTTAAAGGACACTGAGGAATGATATAAGGCATAGAAGTTTCAGAACAGGTAGACTGCTCAGAACAGGTAGACTGCTGTGACTGACCATTACCTTCACCATTTGAAGAAGAGAATAGAGAGGAATATGGAAATTCAGATACATTAAAGTGAACCGTATCTGCAATATAGACTCTCCCAGATGGATGTAAGCACTTATACCCCTTATGATTATCACTATACCCAATAAAGATACATTTGGAAGATCTATACTGGAGTTTAGTGTTATTGTAAGGCCTCAAGAAAGGAAAACAAGCACAACCAAAAGGCTTGAGAAACTTATAATTGGGAGTAGCAGAAAACAGAAGAGAGAAAGGAGACTGAAACTGAAGAACAGCAGAAGGCAGTCTATTTATGAGATACACTGCAGTATGGAAAGCTTCCCACCAGTATGAGAGAGGAAGAGAAGACTGACTCAACAAAGTTAGGCCCATATCAACTATGTGTTGATGTTTCCTCTCAGCTCTACCATTTTGTGTGTGGATGTAAGGACAGGGGTGTTGAAAATGTATACCAGCAGACTGAAGAAAAGACACTAAAGGCCTATACTCACCCCCCCCCCCCCCCCGCCCCCCCCAATCAGATTGAATTGATTTAATTGTGGTAGAAAATTGACACTGGACATAGGCTATGAAATTCTTCACAACCTGATTTACTTGGGACTTAAGAGTAAGAGGAAAGATCCATGTAAATCTTGTGAAATCATCAACAAAATGGATATAGTATCTATAACCATGAATGGAAGATGTATGAGCTGGACCCCAAACATCTGTATGAATCAAATCAAATGGTTTAGATGATGATGAAGACTTAGTGACATGAGGGATCTGATGCATTTTCCCTATTTTGCATGCTTCACAAAATGACAACTTATGATCAGAAAAAGGAATCTGTAGAATACTGCAAACTTTAGACAAGATATTACTATTAGGATGCCCAAGAATCTGATGAAGAATATTCAGATCAGTACAAGTAGAAGCACTAAGTGCTTGAATAGATCCAGTGGTTACATCAGAATTACCAATACTAACAGAGTGGCCACTTAAGGGCAGAGAGCTAACAGAAATACCACTAGATGGCATAGATGATGATACATTGAAAGCATTACAAGATCCTAAAGACTTATTTGTACTGGAACTCAAGCTGAAACCAGGAGGAGCTGCAGACTTGAGAGATAACTTGGATAGATCCAGTTGATAGAGACCATTAACCAGATGCCCTTTCAGCAGAACCTTGAGGGAGGTTTTGTCCTTAACAAGGCAACAATCATTATGAAACTCAATCAGCACATTATTATCATGAGTAAACTGAGAAATACTAAGCAAGTTTTTGGCTATAGAAGGAACATAGAGAATATTATTAAGCAACAATGACTGAGAACCAGAAATAGGAGAAGCAGATTTAGGAATAGCAATAGATGAAGAACCTATAGAAGAAATAGGAAGAAGATTACCATCACCAACCATAACACCTTCAGACCCAGCATATGCAGCACGCATAGTCAAATTCTCCAGTTCATTGGTGATATGATTAGTGGCACCACTATCTAAGAACCAGCCATTAGAACCATCTGCATCCTGTGTAACAGACTCAACAACAAAAGCTTGTGGAGGAGCACTAGTCCTTATCAGTGGAATTCTCAGCAGTAGATCCAGATCCAGTGAAATGCACATCAAATCGCTTAAAACAACGCAAAGCTACATGACCTGCCTTTCCACATAACTGACATATAACAGATTTTGAAGCAGCAATAGCCTTCGACAGACCACCACACATACCTCTACCTAGAACACCCCTACCACCACCATAGTATGCAACATTCGCAGTAGGAGGATCAGAGAAGGTCAGAGATGCTACCTGTTGAGCGAGGCGGAGTTCATACGCCTGAAATGCCATTTGCATATCCTGCAGTGTTGGTGAATCAGATCGCTGCATGAAATTGACCGCCAGTGCTTCATACTCAAGTCCAAACCCAGCCAAAATGTACATCATGAGGTCTTTCATCCGTCACAACTTGCTCTATAGCTGAGAGCTGATCTACGAAACCTCGCATCTTCAGAAAGTACTCTTCAATCAACATAGCTCCCTTCCTCGTCGTCTGTAGCGCCATTCTCAACTGCATAGTTCGCCGCCTTGGACTGAGAAAAGGATAGACGCTCAAGGATTGCCCAGACCTCACGCGCAGACGAGCAACGAACAACATGTCCAAGCATAGATTCACTGATAGAGGCAAGCATCCAGCTCAGCAGAAATTGATCGCGACGAATCCACACCGCAATAACTCTGGATTAGGACGCGGCGGAGCACCGGAGGGAAGACGGCAGAAGCGGCGAAGGCAGCATCGCAGTCGGAGAGATGAAATCATCAAAATCCATGCGCACGAATCGTCGATAGCACCTGAGCACGCCAAAACACAAAATTCGAACGATCGAGCTTAAGCGGAACATGATGAAATTGAGGAAGCGGAGAAGCGGAAGCAGTTACAGGACGATCCATAACCAGAATCAGAGAGAAAACAGCTAAAAACAGAGAAATTGCAGCCAAAAAACGAAGAGAAAACTGTAGATCTAGACCGATGGAAACGGAGGTGATAGAAACACCCACACTAGATCTAGACACGAGATAGATTGGCTCTGGATACCATATTAGAAGCACAAAATATCAATGAAAGAAAGTATTTCCATTACTAAAGAAGAAAGGAAGTGCAGCTACAGTGTACATTTATAGAACAGAGAAAAGAGATCACGTGACACGCACACGCTCGTAACTACCTAGCTGAGGTGGACTAGCCTACAAGCCAAGCTAACCACTATCTATTGTTATTGGTCCAGCTGGCAATCCAGCTGGCCACAGATTATACACCAACAGTGGTACTCCGTCGTTTCCATTTAGGAGGCAAAATTATTTATCAAGAATTTTGGCGACGATGACCATTCCATGTATACTATCTGATGGAGCCCGTAAGTCATGGTTCGAAGCCCGGAGGCTTATAATTATAGATGATATGGGACGAAGATTGAGGATATTGTTTATTAGTTTATTTATTTATTTATTTTTATGAATTTTCGTTTTTATTTAGTTCTCTAGTTGATAGGGTTATTTTAAGCATTATTTTGGAGATTTTATTCCTTTTAAGACTAGGATTTGGTTTGATATCTTTTAGGATAAGTTTTTAAGTAGTTTGCTTGTGCAATTAGGACTTTTTGAAGCCTATAAATAAGGCTCAAATGTAAGGACGAAAATAAGATCTTTTTCATTAATAATATTTCAGTTTATTTCTCTTATAAGATTTATCTTTGAATTTGTTTTGGTGCGACCAAGAAATTCTTTATCTGGCGAATCAATCAAGTTCATCACCCTCGTTTGTGTGTCATTCATCGTCCCCGTGTGGCTTGGCGACCATCTCTCTTTGGGTTATAGAGGTTTCGGCTTATCTATAGTACTTAGGGGGGGTTTAGTCCGTAGACGTATTGGGATATTCCATCGTTCGTTCGTTCGTTTCAGTCTTCCGCGTGCGTGAGTTCTACGATTCTCACAAGGATCGTATCACTATCTTTTTGCTCTTTTGCTTTTGGTCTAAATCTAGTAACACAACGAAATGTGTACTTACAGTGTTAAGCTTGAGGCCATACATATATTCTGGCAAACAATATCCATGGATCAAAGCAAACATAGGTAGTCATTTCCAAAACTAGATAAGGAGCATGCATGCATGGATACTCCTCTAGATTTGTTATGTTGATTATCTCTTACTTATTTGAAAAGAATGACGTAGGAGAGGGGCAAGGTTGATTATTAGCAAGTTGACGTCGGAGAGGGCGAGGTAGTCACTTTTTGGGGCTGGTCGGGGTCGGTACGTGGAAGCCGCCATAAAGGTGATGTACTCCTCCTCCGCCTTCTTCTACTCGTTGTACAACGTATTGTTGGTGCCGTTGGCAAATCTTTCAGAGGTAGGGTTGGGGGCCAGTAAAAAAAAAGTTAAGGTATATGAAGTGATTTTTTATTCTTTTTAAATAATGAGAAAATTGGGGTATAAGGAATTAATGGGTGTGTAGAAACACGGAACAAAATAAAACACAGCATTTTATAACTGTCATGGGGAAAATAGAATATAAATGAAGTACATGTATTTTAACCCTTATTATAATACTATATATAACTCAAAATTTTATTGCTGCAAAGAAAAAAGTCCGAAATTTGGAGTACTGTTGGGATACCAAATTCAAAATAGATGATATTATCAGATATGTATGTATGTGAGAGAGAGATAATAGTGTGTCTTGTGAGAGAAAGAGAGAGAATAGTGTGTGTGCGCTCGCTGCTCCTGTGTGCGTTTGAGAGAGAGAGAGAGATAGAGCGAGGGGAGAAGAGTGCAGCTTGTGTGTGTGCTAGTTTTAGTTTTAGTTTTCTAATTGAAGGTCGTGTTCTCTTTGATGCGAAAGAAAAGGAGAGAAAAGAGAAAATTAATTACCCTATAAATTTCACCCTGTTTCCCACATTATCTCACCTTTTATCAATGAGGAGGGATTTTACTCCTTAAATTGAAGAAAATATTTACAACATCAAATTGAAGAGATAATATTTTCTCTCCATTGTAGTGCAAATGAAGGGGAAAAAATAGAAAAGGTGAGAAAGGGGGTGGAATTTATAGGGTAATCTTCTCTTTTCTCTCCTTTTCTTTCGCATAAAAGAAAACGCAACCGAATTTTTATTAAGGATAGTTATGTACTTCTATACTATAAATAAGTAGGCGGAGCAATCTGATGGTTCGGGTTAAAACCAATCCAAAACTATAAATCCGATTAAATCCAAAATTTTAAAAATATAACCGATCCGAACCAAATTATTTTAAGAACCAATCCGAAAACTTCAGTTCGGATTCGGTTTGGTTTCGGTTTGTCCAAACTTTTATTAGTGTCAAATTCATGTAATATGTTGGTGTATAATAAGTGAACTGTGGCCAGCTGGATTGCCAGCTGGACCAATAGGATTAGATTGTGGATGGCTTGGCTTGTAAGCTAATTCCACCTCAGCTAGGCAGTTATGGTCATGTGATCTGCACGTGATTGCTTCTTCTCCTTCACCTATCTTCTCTTCTATAAATGTACTGTAGCATCACATTTCATTCAGTTAATGAAAAATGAGATTCATTTTCAACATTTAGTGTTTCTAATATGGTATCCAGAGCCAATCTTTCTCTTGCTTAGATCTAGTGTGGGTGTTTCTATCACCTCCGTTTATTTCGGTCTAGATCTGCAGTTGTTTTTCTTCATCCTAGCTGGTTTTCTTCTTCGATTCTGGAATGGATCGTGCTCATTCTGCTTCTGCTTCGCCTCTTCCGCAATTTCATCCTGTTCCGCTGAAGTTAGATAAGTCAAATTTTGCTTTCTGGCGTGCTCAGGTGCTGTCAACAATTCGCGCTCACGGTTTTGATGATTTCATCTCGCCGACGGCGATGCCTCCGTCGCCGCTTCTTCTGTCTCCGTCAGGTGCTCCGCCGCGTCCTAATCCAGATTATGCTGTGTGGATCCGTCGCGATCAATTTCTGCTGAGTTGGATGCTTGCCTCCATTAGCGAGTCCATGCTTGGACATGTTGTTCGGTGTTCTTCTGCGCGTGAGGTCTGGGCAATCCTTGAGTGGTTGTCTTTCTCTCAGTCCAAGGCACGGGTTATGCAGCTGAGAATGGCGCTCCAGACTACTAGGAAGGGAGCTCTGTCCATTGAAGAATATTTTCTAAAGATGAGAGGCTTTGCAGATCAGCTCTCGGCTATAGGGCAGATTGTGACGGATGAAGATCTCATGATGTACATTTTGGCTGGATTCGGTCTCGAGTATGAAGCACTGGTGGTCAATTTTATGCAGAGATCTGATTCACCAACACTGCAGGATATGCAGATGGCATTTCAATCGTATGAGATTCGCCTCGCGCATCAGGTAACATCTATGACTTTTCCTGAATCTCCTAGTGCGAATGTTGCATATTATGGTGGTGGTAGGGGTCCTCTAGGCCGTGGTATGCGTGGTGGTTTGTCGAAGGCTATTGCTGTTTCAAAATCTGTTATCTGTCAGTTATGTGGAAAGGCAGGTCATGTAGCCTTGCGATGCTTTAAGAGATTTGATGTTCACTTCACTGGTTCCAACTCTGAAACTTCTAATCCACCTAATCCACCCCCTCCACAAGCATTTGCTGCTGAGTATGTTTCACAGGATCAGGGTGACACCTCTAATGGTTGGTTTCTAGACAGTGGTGCTACTAATCATATCACCAATGAATTGGAGAATTTGACTATGTGTGCTGCATATGCTGGGTCTGAAGGTGTTATGGTTGGCGATGGTAATCTCCTTTCCATTTCTTCTATAGGTTCTTCAACTATTCCTGTTCCTAGGTCTAATGGTTCTGTTTATTCTCAGTCCTCTTTGCTGCTGAATAATATTCTTTATGTTCCTTCCATAGCCAAATACTTGCTTAGTATTTCTCAATTTACTCATGATAACAATGTGCTTATTGAGTTTCATAATGACTGTTGCCTTGTTAAGGACAAAACCTCACTCAAGGTTCTGCTGAAAGGGCATCTTCTTAATGGTCTCTACCAACTGGATTTGTCAAAGCTATCTCTCAAGTCTGCAGCTCCTCCTGGTTTCAACTTGAGTTCCTATTCTTCCAATAATACTTTAGGATCTTGTAATGCTTTCCATGTATCTTCTATGCCAGCTAGTGGCCATTCTGTTAGTTCTATGTCTTCTACTGGCCAATCTGTTAGTGTTGTTGCTTCTGATGT
The DNA here is from genome assembly GCA_029379335.1 of Thymus mandschuricus. NCBI lineage: Eukaryota > Viridiplantae > Streptophyta > Magnoliopsida > Lamiales > Lamiaceae > Thymus > Thymus mandschuricus. The sequence goes on along the minus strand of CM057081.1, from coordinate 6,890,069 downwards.
AAACTCTAGACCTATTCAAGCACTTAGTGTTTCTACTTGTACTGATTTGAATGTTCTCCATCAGGTTATTGGGCATCCTAATAGTACTATTTTGTCTAAAGTGTGCAATCTTCTTCACATTCCTTTCTCTGCGCATAAGTTGTCATTCTGTGAAGCATGCAAGATAGGGAAAATGCATCAGATCCCTCATGTATCTAGTTCTAGTTCTCCCTCATCCTCTAAACCTTTTGATTTAATCCATACAGATGTCTGGGGTCCAGCTCATACAGCTTCCTCTCATGGTTATAGATACTATATCCATTTTGTTGATGATTTCACAAGGTTCACATGGATATTTCCTCTTTCTCTTAAATCCCAAGTTAGTCAGGTTGTTCAGAACTTCATTGCTTATGTTCAGTGTCAGTTTTCTACTAAAATCAAAACCATTCAATCTGACTGGGGGGGGGGGGGGGGGGGGGGGGTGAGTATAGGCCTCTGGTTTCTGTTCTTCAAATGGCTGGCATTCATTTCCAGCATCCTTGTCCCTACATTCATTCTCAGAATGGTAGAGCTGAGAGGAAACACCAACATATAGTAGATATGGGCCTAACTCTATTAAGTCAGTCCTCTCTCCCTCTTTCTTACTGGTGGGAGGCATTTTATACTACAGTCTATCTTATTAATAGATTGCCTTCTGCCATCCTTCAGTTTAAGTCTCCTTTTTCCTTGTTGTATTCTGTCACTCCCAACTATAAGTTCCTAAAACCTTTTGGTTGTGCCTGTTTTCCTTTTTTGAGACCTTATAATAGTACTAAGCTGCAATTCAGGTCTTCAAAATGTGTTTTTCTTGGGTATAGTGATAATCACAAGGGATATAAATGCTTACATCCTTCTGGGAGGGTATATATTGCAGATACTGTGCATTTTAATGTGTCTGAGTTTCCCTATTCTTCTCTGTTTTCATCTTCTAGTGGGAATACACAGCAGTCACAAGGTTTTGAGACATCTGTTCCTTTCATCATACCTCAGTTTCCTTTAAATGATGATCCTAGTTCATCATCTTCTTCCAGTTCATCCTCTTCCTCACATCCCACTCCACCGTTATCTCCATTTAATCTGTCACCCCATGGCTCAGTCTCTCATCATGATGCTTCTTCTCCTTCCCCTACTCTGTCCTCTCATAACTCTCAGCATGATACTTCCTCACCTCATGAATCTGATGGCAATCATTCATCTCAAGGTTCTGCTCATTCCACTCATTCCACTCCTTCTCAACCTTCTTCATCTACTTCTTCTTCTGCTCATTCCACTCATTCTACTCCTTCTCAACCTTCTTCATCTACTTCCTCTCCTCCCTCTCTTTCTTCTCAAACTTCTGAGTTTTCTATTCCTGTGTCTCTTTCCTTACCAAAGTCTCATCCTATGGTTACCAGAGCCAAGAATGGCATCTTTAAGCCTAAGCAGTGTTTCACTACTAGTTCTATTCTTCCTATGGAGCCTACTTCTACAACTGAAGCATTACAATCTCCTATGTGGAAGGCTGCTATGCAAAGTGAATATCAGGCATTGATAGATAATGGTACATGGTCTCTTGTACCTTATTCATCAGACATGAAGGTGATCTCTAACAAATGGATTTTTAAGGTCAAGACTAAGGCTGATGGCACATTGGACAGGTTAAAGGCTAGGCTAGTGGCTCGGGGTTTTGAACAATTTGCTGGGGTTGACTTTCTTGAGACATTTAGCCCTGTGGTTAAAGCATCTACAACGATTTGTGTTTGCTCTTGCTGCAACCAGAAAATGGAGTGTGCAGCAGTTAGATATAAACAATGCTTTTTTGAATGGTATTCTTGAGGACAAAATCTTTATGTTACAGCCACAAGGTTTTGAGGATGCTGTTAATCCTGATTATGTATGTAGTTTGAAGAAGTCCCTTTTATGGTCTTAAACAAGCACCACGGGGCTGGTATGACACTCTCAAGGCATCTCTTCTTGATATGGGTTTCAAGCGTTGTACCTCAGATTTCTCTTTATTCTTTAAGAATGTTGATACTGGACTGTTGCTAATTCTGGTGTATGTAGATGATATTTTGGTATGTGGTGATGATCAGTCTGCAATTATGGGAGTAATAGATACTATGAAGACTAAGTTCAAACTCAAACATATGGGTAATGTGCATTATTTTCTGGGAGTTGAGGTGGTGACTAGTGGATCAGATTTTGTGCTTTCCCAGCACAAATACTTGCTTGAGTTGTTGCAGAAAACCAAGATGGAGGGCAGTAACTCCAGCCCTACTCCTATGGCTGTGAATACAAAGCTGTCAAAATATGATGGTGCAGCTCCTTTTCAGAATAAGTTGCTATACAGAAGTACTGTGGGAGCATTGCAGTATCTTACATTAACAAGACCTGATATTGCTTATTCTGTGAATAAACTCAGTCAGTTTCTTCAAGAGCCCTCTGTGGATCATTGGAGTGCTTGTAAACGTCTCTTGAGATATCTTAAAGGGACATCTTCTACTGGTTTAGTCTTCACTCCTTCTTCTTCTACATGTCTTGAGGCATTTGCAGATGCTGACTGGGCTGGGTGTGTGGATAATAGACGCTCAACTGGTGGCCACTGTGTGTTTGTTGGGTCCAATCTGGTGGTTTGGAGTTCGAAAAAGCAGGATGTGGTGTCGAGGAGTAGCTCTGAGGCTGAATACCGCTCTCTAGCTAATGCAGCTGCAGATGTTATTTGGTTGAATGCTCTATGCACTGAACTAGGTATTAAAGTGGATCCTCCTCATCGAATATGGTGTGACAATACATCAGCAGTGTCTCTTGCCTCTAATCCTGTTTTTCATGCTCGCACCAAGCATGTGGAAATAGATGTCCATTTTGTGAGGGAACGTGTGCAGTCTAGATTTTTGGAGGTTGAACATGTTTCTGGTGCTGATCAGGTAGCGGATATCTTTACAAAGCCTCTTACATGTGAACGGTTTAATCTTCTTCGCAGCCGTCTGTGTTTAAATACAGGGGATGCAGCTGGTGATGCAGCCATTACGTAGAGTTGGTTGAAGATGGTTGGAGAGTAGGCTTTGCTGGGGGTATGTTGGTGTATAATAAGTGAACTGTGGCCAGCTGGATTGCCAGCTGGACCAATAGGATTAGATTGTGGATGGCTTGGCTTGTAAGCTAATTCCACCTCAGCTAGGCAGTTATGGTCATGTGCTCTGCACGTGATTGCTTCTTCTCCTTCACCTATCTTCTCTTCTATAAATGTACTGTAGCATCACATTTCATTCAGTTAATGAAAAATGAGATTTATTTTCAACATTTAGTGTTTCTAATATAATACCATATATTTAAAATTCGAGCATACAAATTAAAACGAGGCAAAAAAATATCCAACAAATATTCAAAGCACAAGTGGAAGTCAGCAAGACATCAACATCAATATAACAAAACTAGTCCAATTCTTATTTCTCTATTAAATCCAAATCAACGAGTATCTCCATTCTTCCCCTCATTGACCTCTCGTCGCTCCTCTGCCTCTTCATACAACATTAGAGGCTTTACCTGTGATAATAGCTTGAACACCTAGAAAAATAATTTTTTATTAGAAAAACATTATTAGTACTTAGTATAGCAACTAATAGTAATCATCAAATAATATACATAATATTAATAAAGAATAGAAAAGAAAATCTTCTTCAAATTTTGCAACACTTGCTAAGTCCTCTTCGATAGATAAGAGTTTATTTGTGCTTCTCATCCAATTTTGGGCGCATATTAGACCTTCGACGATTGTAGGAGACAGTGAACTCCTATAAGGGTCAACAATTCTACCTCCGGTGCTAAAGGCAGATTCTGATGCAAGTGTTGAAACCAGCATTGCTAGCACATCCCGAGCAAGACAAGCCAATAGGAAACCTGAATATATTATCCTTCCACCATAGTAAGACCTCGAAGCCCGGCTGATCATCGACATCTTTTTCATCAAGATAGACATCTAATTCACTTTTGCTTGCTTCTTTACTCTCCATCTTGAGCTTCTTATATCTATCAGTTACACTTTCTACCTTTCTCACAGACTTCACTAAAGTAGATTGACTTGAATAAGATGATGAATGACTCACTTGAAACTGCTCCTGTTTCGATGTCAAACTCGGAGGCTCACGCATCATTTTGTAAGCTTCAAACAACTCTCTCAGAGCATTCATTGTACCTTGAGCCATATCTGAACCTATAGTTTCTCCATACTCCTCAACAAGGCCATATTTAATAAACCTCAACTTATATTGTGGATTCATGACAACTAAGACATATATAAGTTGGTTCATATTCATTGGATCTCCCCAATACATATGTTGCTCTCATTTTTCCACCCATTAAGCGAATATTGCTATCATCGTTATTCTTCCACCCATTCATTAAAGAACTCTTTGACAAGATCTCATGATAAAAGATTTTAGATGTAACATACATGGAACCAGAGATCTTAAGTGTGAGTTCATAGAAAACACCTAAAATCTCAAGCATGATCTTAACATTCTCCCAATCTAAAAATGTCGGCACCCCATGAGGAAGTTGTGAGAAGTGCAGATCTTCAATTTCAAATCGCTCAAATGCCTTTTCAAATTTGAGAGCTACACTCAACATCAAATAAGTAGAATTCCATCTAGTAGGCACATCGAGACATAACAACCTTTTATCATGAATATTTTCAGCAATGCAACACTCTTTAAACCTTCTAAGTCTAGCTGGAGACTGTTTCACAAACCTAACTGCCTCTCTAACCGCCCTAATTGTTTGACTTATTTCTTTCAATCCATCATTCACTATCAAGTTAATGATATGAGCAACACACCTCATGTGAAAAAAATTTCCACCAAAGTACAACCCCTAGAAGCAAGTTTCTGTTTCAATGAATTAATGCAAGTATCATTTGAACTTGCATTATCTACTGTAACAGAAAATACTCTAGAAATCCCCCCACTCACGAAGACAACCATCAATCAGTTTAGCTTAGAGCTGTCAAAGCAATCGGGCCGGGCCAGCCCAGCCTGGCCTAACGGGCTAAGTGGGAAAAAATGGGCCGGGTCGGGCCAGCCCATAACTTTTTGGGCTTGTAAAAGTTCAGCCCAACCTGACCTTTTATGGGCCATTGGGCCGTTGGGCTAGCCCGGCCCATCATTTTTTAACATATATGTATGAATAAAAGAATATTATACGCTTATTAATTTTTCTTTTTTAATAAATATTGCACATTAAATTATCTCTCAATTAATTAGATAATATACTCATAGGTTTTTTCATGTAAATGTATATATAAAACATGGAGGAAATTCTAAAAGAACATACTAGCATAACAAAAAGGATAAAGGTTTATGTCATAAATCAAAAACTCAATTCCTACTACTCAAAATTAACGCAAGTTCAACAAGCAAAAATTCAAAAGAAAAGCTTAAGCAAAATATAGTAAAACTCAATGCTTAAGTATCACCGAATGGTAAATTATGGAAATCTTCAAAAAATATATATGTGTGTGTTTATATTAGGTAGACGAATGGGAAAAAAAAAAAATAGTGTTTTCATAACGGGCCCTATTAGCCCATGGGCCTCGGGCTTTTTTTGGCCTAAGCCCGTAAAGGCCCATCGGCCTGCCGGGTCGGGCTAATTAGGCCCGGGTTTTTCTGGACCTCTATTTCTAGAGTCCAACCCAACCTAAACTTCGGGTAGGTCGGGCCGGCCCATTGAGTTGGGCCAAGTTTGACAGCTCTAGTTTAGCTACACTCTCACCCTTATGGGATTCCACTGTGCAAAAATTAATAATTTTCTTATGAATAATCCAATCATCATCAATGAAGAAGAGTGCAGTATTTACCAAGTAATAACTTGTTGCAAACAAGTCCATGTATCTGTAGTAACACATATACGCTGTGGAGTTCTCTGAAGAAAGTCACGCAAGATATCTTTTCCCTTTAATAATAACTGATAACAGTCTCTAGATATTGTCCAACGAGATGGTATCTTGAACGTTGGTTGTATAGCATTAATGAATTCAATAAACCCTTCCCCATCCACAAACCTAAATGGCAGTTCATCCCTAATAATCATTGCTGCTAATTTTTGTATACAGAGCTCCTGATTAAACTTCCAAGTACCTATAGCACTACACATGGTATCACCAACCCCACCTCGTACACCTTGCAAAGTCAATTGTTTATGCTTTAAATCTTCACTACAAGGATGACTTTTGCAACTAAGAAGGTGGGTTTTCATATTCGTAGTGCCATTCTTTTTCGAGTCACATGCATATGACTTACAACAGTAGTTGCATTTCGCCTTTTCAATTCCACCTTTTGTGAAAAGAGTGAAGTGATCCCACGCCGGATATCTACGTTCATAGGCTTCTTCTTTGCATTGATATTTACTTCTATAGTTGTCTTATTTGCATTTGAGTTTGGGGGTGGCATTTCTTTGTTGGGAAACTGAAATTAATGAAAACATATCAAATGAATAATTCAATGATAAACAAAAAATAAATAAGCCTAACAAGATTAATGTCTTACAATTTCGAAATCTTTATCTTGTATTTTTGAATGAACCATGTCTGATCTTGTTGAACTCAAAGGCAGAAGTTGTGAATATCAAAGAATATAATTAAAGAAATAATTCAAGTATAAGAGAAGGTTGAGTGGGACTTGCCAGCTGCGTCGCCGACAAGTCAACAAGTTAATGATTGAGGTAGAAGGGCAGAGGAGCAACGACCAAGATAGAGAAGTAGGGAGGTAGTCACGTAGGGTTTATTGAGAGAGTAGAGGTTTGACTTTTGAGGGATTTATACCTTTCGCTTTAATTCAATTTTGGAATATTATAAGGATATAAATTAAAATAATATCTTATATAAATATTTAAAATTTTAGTATAAATTTTGGTTGGAACCAAAAACCAAGCCAATAAAACCAATCCAAAAAAAAAATGGCTTTTATTTACAACAACCGATCAAAACCAATGTTTGAAAAAATCGATCCAAACCAACCGACTTTCAATGGTTTGGTTTGGATTTTGCATTTTGGATTTGGTTCGGTTTTGCTCTCCTCTATAAATAAGTATTCTCTCTGTTACACTTTATTTGACTTGCTTTATTATTTTATAACTACCTCACATCTTCTTAATTTATATGTCAAATAGAATGGAATGGAGATATTAATTTTTATCTTTTTTATTCTATTTATTCTAGTAGTTAGTTTTTTTATTTTAGTACATAATAATGAGTATTTAAACATTTCTTCGTATAAATATATACTACCACGCCACCCCAAAATAAACGAGTATATTACCCCAAGACTGCGGGGGTCACAATTCAGTGATTATTAGTATAATACCCAATTCTCGCCTTGGCTAAAGTAAAACTTATGGTTGAACTCCTGAATTCAATTAAATTAGTATTCGTATAGATACGGCCCAACAACCGTTGAATTTTCCGATTTTATCCATTTCATACTTCATATTGAGACTAATGTACTGTTTTATATCGACTAGTCACCGTCCAAATATTTTATAGTAAAACTTACTTTGACACAAGTGTTAGCCTGCATCAACAATTTTCTTTTCTCTTTTTGATACGATATTTTAATTATAGTATTAAAAGTAAAATGTGTTGGAGATTTAATAAAATAAATCTGAAAATTACAATGAACTTGCCGGGCGTAATACAACTCAAGAAGATAGAACAAAATTACAAGAAAATGACGAAAATAAATTAGAAGAACTTATTTGGCCGAGTCGAGGAAAGTCCTCTTTCCGCAAGACGAGATACGCCCCGGTAGTGCTCTCGGTTTTGGCGTATCGTCCCCAAAGATAAAACGACCACGTCTCGAAGGCAGCAGCACCGCAGAACCTTGGAGCTCCGACGAACTAGAGGAGGCGAGGACTGAGCTCGGAAAATGGAATGCAGAAGAGAGAAGAGTGCAAGTGCAAAGAGATGCTCGATTTGCGGTGTGTTTGACAAATGCATGCGACTCCTCTATTTATAGGCGTGTCATCACCCGAGGGATTAATGCCGTCATGAAGACGTCATCATGGTTCGTTGGCGGTTACGCACGAATCATGATGGCTCGTTGGCAGTTACGCAACGAGTCATGATTGCTCGTTGGCAGTTACAAGCGAGTCATGATTGTTCGTTGGCAGTTACGCAACGAGTCATGATTGCTCGTTGGCAGTTACACACGAGTCATGATTGCTCGTTGGCAGTTACACACGATCCATTAAAGGGTCGTTGGCAGTTACGCACGAGCCATGATGGCTCGTTGGCGGTTTCGCTCGACCCATTAAGGAGTCGTTGATGATTGCGTTTGTAACCTCCCGTGCATCATAATGTAGTGGAGGAGTTACACTCGTAACTCCCAACGGTTACAAACGTTACACATTCAAATGTTGAACACTAGGTTCAACGAATCTGGACGCAATTTGGTTCAACGAATCTGGACACATTTCTGGCCCAAAACTCCGAACCCCGAAACCCGAGCTCGAGCTCGAGCTGACCAACGACGCTTGCGTGTATCTATACACGAGAGAGCCTAAACTCTCTAGTCCACTTAAGTCCACTTGATTCTAAGCTCACTTGTTTAATTACTTTAAACAAGTTTAATTAATGAAGCTTAATCAATGTGGAACAACTTAAACATTCATTAAACAATGAATTAACTCCACCAACACTACACTTTAATCATTCATATCTCACTCACCACATATTGGTTTCGAGAATATGAATATATCACGTTAATCAACTCACGGAGACGATTAACAATCTCATATTTAATTTAATAAATAAATTAAATATATTTAAATATTGATTTAAAAAACCAATATTCCAACAAAATGTAAAATAAATTTAAAACGAAACGGGGAGTATTTGTCAGCGCAAATTTTAAGAATACCATTTGATATTCTCAATTAGTAGTATATGATGTACTAAAACACTATCAACGTGTGAGTCTGTGACGCGTTCCTAAGGATATGCTCATTTCATCACCAAATGTAGTTTTCAAATTGCATATCATTTTAACGGATAACTCAAGCCGGAAAGTTCACGTACACATCCATGCTAGCGTAAAAAGAAGTGAAACTTTTTCGGGTTGATTTCATTATGAAACGAAAGTACGTACACGATTCAATTCCCATATAATAAACCTTCGTGATTTAATTCTCTATTTAAAAGTGGTGTCAAATTTGTAAAAGTGAAAGTTGATGAAACCTTATTTCTCACTTTTCACTCTTTTTTTTTTTTTTTTTTTTTTTTTTTTTTTTTCAATTACCACTTCTTCAATAAGAAAACAATTTCATTTTTAATCTCTACGCGGTCTGAACTATTTTCGGAGGAATTTAATTATAAAAAGTCGAATCGTGTAGTTTAACTAGTCAAAATTAATAAATTAAAAAAAAAAATCAATGAACCCAAAAAGTATTTCCAACATCTTGTTGATAATAAGCAATTTTTTTATTTAAGTTTTTAAAATAGTATTGGTTAGACATAAATGAATACAACATATACTTTGCATTATTAATATTGCAAACACCCATAAACATTTATATTATACAAGTTACTTTTCTTTTCCTGTATTTTCCCCTCGTTTTCTTGAGAAGATCTTAAGTTCACTTCTTGGAAAAATATGTAGGGATCGATGAAATATACATGTATAATAATACTTTTTCCGTTCCAAATCTTTCGTCTCACTTTATTATTATAATAGACTTATTTAAAGATAAAGTGAGATAAGAGATTTGAGACGGAAGGAGTATTAATCAGTTCCAATTCGCAAAAACAGTATGCATTATCAACCATCACAAATATGTATAACGATAACAATAAACTGCAACATAGTCAGTAAGATATTTTTCCCCTCAAATCAATAAGTGTCGGGTATCCGAGTCATCTTGAGCTTTGCATAGATTATCCTAAAAACACGCACACGCGCACACCTTTGCAACACTACACAAGCAAGTAACCAAACGAGAAGGCGAAAGCGACAATCAAGTAAGAAGATAGGTCTTTACGAATTGGCAACGGTGAATCAGACGAGCCGCTTCTCGCACCAGCCCTTTTCTTGATTTGGACAAATATGGGCCAGCACGCCTCCTTTCTCCCGACGCACCTTTCCATTCCTACTCCCGTGGAGGAGCTATGGATTTCGACGCTTGATTTTGCCGCACCTTCGTAGCCGTTGCTTCGTAGCGGAAAATTGGACAGGAACAAGATCAGTAGTGCTATCAGCCACAGAGACGGTACCGCAGATTTCATATTAGTCGTGAAAATTAATTACTTCTTCAATCAATATTTAAAGGAAATCATCATCTAATCGTGCGCGTAGCGACTATATAATTGTTAGCGTGTGGTGATGACTTAATTTTATACCCAAGTATACAAGCAACAATATTGCGACTTGGTTTCATTAAAAATTAGTGTGGAAAGGGACAAGTATATGACCACGAAATGAGACTTAGTTCAAAAATGTGATGGAATTGATTTCGCACATTCAATTCATGAAATTAAATTCAATTCATTGACAAAACCAAGATTGCTTCTCACGGAGGACTCGAACTCGAGATCTTTGACCTCATATCTTAATCCCCTACTGCTTGGCCAACACACACACACAAATTCACTCCCGAGAGAGATCAAACCTGGGTCATTCATTAAAGAGAGAAATCCGGTGGCCAGGTGCGCCAAGTCACTCATTTTTTATGTGTCATATTTTTTGTTTGTATTTAAGGTGTCATAGTTTGGAATTTCACGATAAAATAAGTAAAAGCTTACACTTTTATCTTTGCAATTAATGTCATGCATAAGTTGATATTTAGAAAAGAGACTACAAATGAGATTATAATGTAAATTTACATAATTTATTGGTATGCGTAATTTGATAAAAGCTGACGTTTATTAAAAAAAAAAAAAAAAAAAACAGAGGGAGTGTATAAATACTACTCCCTGTGTTCCACCAATCAACTATACTTATATGAGTGAGATAGAGGAAGTATAAATTATAACTAGTGTATAATTTTACTATTATAAGAATCTATTATTATAAAATATAGTTTGCCTAAATTAACATATTTCTACAATATATGTAATTTAAGGATAAGAATGTAATATTGTATACTTAATAAAGTTGATAAGCTCATGCTAATGATGTAATCACTTTCGTAGGAAAATAGATCAATGATGATGGCTAACATTTTTTAGACAAAGGTTGCGCTTTCTTTGATGCGAAATGTTAGATTCGGGTCAAAGATTAATAACAATTGTGTAATTATCTATTTTATTTACAGATTGGTTACATGTATTCGGGTATTAACAAATGAGAATTGAGCTAAGATGAATACAGCGCAAGGCGCTGATCCGCGAAGCTTAACTTCCATGAAACACCCTTCTTCTATGAAAGCAGCTAGGATAGATATCGAACGCAAGGCGCTCGCATCATCAATCCAACCATTTTCATGAAGAAAAAGACATCACAAAGAAGAATGGGGGATGAAATGACAGACGCAAGGCGTCAGTCCACTCATCCTCGTAGAATTGCAGTGGAATACCTCTCAGCTCCGCCACAGTTGTCGCCGTGAGCCTGCAAAACAGAGCCAGAGGAACAAAGGGGGAGGTTCCTCCGGGAAGAACCTCCGACGCTCAAGTCAGTATGAGTAGGAAAATTCCAGAGGAATATGAATGGAACAGTGTAAAAATATAGAAACTCGTACCTCAAAATGAATGGATCACTATCTATTTATAGATGAACAAAAGGGTAAAAAGGTGAATATACCTGTGAGGGAAGGACAAAAAAGGAATTTTGGGGGGGACAAGACTCCCTCCATCATTAATTTAGTGATCCTCACCCTAAGGTACGTAGAGTCATGCGGAATGCGTGTTTTGCAGATCCCTGTGCCTTTAGAAGATGTTGTGGGATCTAGGATAATGTGAGCTTCTGCACAAGAATGAATCTGCGTGGGACCTATGGCTTCTGCCAAGTACATGGCATCTGAAGGCTCTGAGGTACAGGTCCAGTCAGCATTAGCAGAGGCCACGTGGCAAGGTTGATACTGATCCCTGTCAACTCCTCCCCCTCCCCCTCCCCCCAAGTCCAGAAGCGTGAGCTATTAGCTTTGGGACGACGCTTCGGGCGGGAAAGTGTCTCTTCACTGACGTCATGAATGTCATGTCGCATGGAAAAATGGTGCGACGGTTAGTTTTTCAAGATCGAGAAGCGGCAGAGACTCTCTTTTTCTTCATAATTGCACTTCTCCCCCTCTCTCTCTCTCTCTCTCTCTCTCTCTCTCTCTCTCTCTCTCTCTCTCTCTCTCTCTTTTGAAAGGGTTTATAAACCCACCTTCCGTCTTCCTCCTTTTGTTACCTTTCCCTACTTCTATCAGAGAGAAGAATGTTTCCATCCTTCCGTCTTCCCATGCTCAGAGAAAGCTTTCATCCTGTCTATCTTTAAAGCAAACAAAACAATCAGGTATCTTTTCCTCTGTTCATCCTTTCTCTCCTTTATTGTTCATCTTACTGTTTTAAAGGGAGAGCGACTACTCTACTACCTCCAATTTACGGCTTAAGTTTCTAGGAGGCAATGCACCAAGTGTTTTAAGAACATATTTCCCCTCCCAGAAGAAACATAAAGTTTCCTTCTCCCCTAAAGGGAGGATAGCCATCGTAGGCACTTCATCTAGGAAAAAATTCTTGCGGAAAAAGGGGCGATTATAGCCCTAGAGATTCACAGTTCCCCATGATTTGTTTTAAAGTTTTTCCAATCTTCTTTTTCGCTAAAAGTTTGTAAGGAGGATATTTTTACTTATGAGGAATTTGTTACTTCACAGTTATGGATTATGCCAAGCAAGATTTGGGGAGGAAAGCCCGTACAAAACTTCTGCGTAAGAGGGCAAGCGCTAGAGCTAGCGGCCTTATCCCTAACGCACCCGCACCCGGGGAATCCTTAGAGAGAGAGACTGAAGGAGATAAGGCCCTCATAGCCCTTGAGAAAGTTCCAGATGAAGGTTTGGCTACAGTGCCACGCTTGAAACCTTATCATCCGGGTCCACGCCCTGCCTCTCTGTCGACGGGGAAAGACAAATCTTCTCTTTCTCTGTCCCCTCTGGCGCTTGATGATTCTGCTTTGCCAAATCCCAGGGGTTCCCTTCTTCAAATTTCTTCGGAAACGCTACCTCTTATCTCAGGCCACTCTGCGGGGCCTTCCACTTTATCAAAGAGGAAAAATAATTCACCCTCTTCAACCATTTCTAAGAAGGGCAAGACATCCGGAGGCACCGTAGGATTTTCCCTTTCCTCTGCAACTCTAGCCCCTATGCCCTTAGACTCTAATGTCTAGGCTTCTTCCGTCCTAAACAGGCAAAACTCTAGAGCCTCCTCATTGAGTGCTTTGGCCACTTTCTCTCGCACAAATCCTTACATTATTACAAAATTTCCTCAAGCTCCTCGGCCTACTCTTCCCCCCCGATCCGGCGCCTTTCTGGACTGGATTCATTCCCTTCGTCAGAAGGGTTTGGAGGTACCCCGTGCTTTCCTGCAGGGGCCGGAAATGAAACTTTCCTTTCCAGGCGTTGTAGATAACATGGATGAAGGTTTGACCGCTATGATTTTGGACAGTATTCCCTGCGAGGAGGATTGAAGGCTTGCTGAAGGGTGTTCTTCGGATTTCTTGATCCGAAAGAAAGCAAAATCCGAGCTTCAAGTATGGTTCCATGACCTTCACTATGTATATTCAATTGATTATTTATGACCATGGATTTAGTACTTTACATTTATCGATACTATTCATTTATTTTAGGCTGCTAGCTGCCGATCTATGTTAGGCGTCCGCGTTTTAGCTTAAGATAGCATACGTGAGCTCCTTTCTCTAGTAGAGTGGCAACGAGAATAGCTTCTGGCGAAAGTGCATGATCTCCAGCAATCTTTACAAGAGCAAGAGAAACAGTTCTTTTGCCTTGGCAAGCGCTCATCTTATCTCACTCGTCAGGTGGAGGAATTGGAGGCAGCTCTGCAAGCTTCGTCTGCCCAAATGTCTCAGATACAAGATACTCACTCAGCTGAGATGGATCAGTTGAGGCACCTACATGAGCAGGAATTGGAGAACTTGCAAACCTCTTCTTACAATCAAGGGAAAAAGGAAGGCTTTAGTTAGGGTACTTCTTCTGGTATCCGAGGATACAGGTCTCATCTATTGATGACCCCTTTTGGACAGGCTTTCCTAGACTGTATGGTAAGGAAGCTACCAGAAGCATATCTCCATTCTTCAGATTTTTGGGTTCGCATAGTTGAGCCTCTTACTGACTGGGCTGCTCTAGCTGTTTTTGAATGCTGCCGAAGGTTGGTTGTCCCAGATACGGCTACCACTATCAATGTGAATCCTATAGTAAGAATTTTCGAGAGAGAGCCCGAAACTCTAGAGCGAGACCCACAAGTGAGTGCTAACAATCCTTGGCATATGCATGTGCTGAAAGAGGCCTCTCAGATTCTTCGTCGACCTGTTGAACATATGGGGGATCTTCCTGCTTGTGACGCTCCTGTGTTTAACCTCTTTGTTCCAGATGCTGAAGTACATCAGCTCCTTGAGAAGGCCTTTCGTGAGGTGGGATTTGGTCCTTTACCAAGATGAAAATCGTATTTTTACCCATCTACTAGATTCTAATATATTTCTGTGTTTTATGAATTGTTTCTTTTCTTTTCTTAACAGGAGCTTGCCTCTATGCGAGGGAAAAGTGTTCTCTTTCACTCCACTGATTCGACCAAAAGTATTGAGCATCTTTCTCTCTCTTCTTTCAAAGGGAAACAAGTAGTGAGCGTAGAAGAGGCGGATGTTTTGCCAATGGAGACTGATCCGAACGGAAGAGATCTATCCAAGGCTTTTGTTTCATCATCGATTACTCCTAGAGGTGGTGTTTCTGTTTCCTTTCCCGAAAGTTCTGCGGCTTTTGTTTCTGATGCAGATCCTTCTGCTTGACATTAAGTTATTTCTTGCTTGCCCTCTTTGTCGGTTAAGAAACAATTTTATCCCTTTGGTTTTTGGTAGGGCGCTTATTTCATGGCCCTGAATTTGGTACAATTTCATTCTCTTTTTTACTTCCTAGATTTAAACCTTTGGTTTGTACTTTTGAATCGTTGAAACGATTATATTTCAGCTTTTTGCTGCCCACTTGGTATTTCTAACCTCTAACTACTTCCCTTTTGATATGTGTCTCTTCGCAGCAAAGCATTTTAAGATAATGAGATATAGGATATAGGGGATATCCCCCTACTCCCCCCCCCCCCCCCCCCCCCCCCCAGTGGGTTATAAGAAACCGAAAGAATTATAACTTATTCTATTGCTAAATTCAAACTTCATTTCCTTTAAATAGATGCCCAATAAAGAAAAACATTTCTGACTTTTATGAGAAGTTGTTTATACCTTTGAAGGAAAACAAAAAAGATGGATCCACTACCGCCGTCCTTGCTTCCTAGGCGTAGTACTTTTTTAGATTGTTGATATTCGATGGTCGAGGCAATGTCCTTCCCTCTTCATCTTGCAGCTCATAAGCACCTCCCCTTAGCACCTCTTTTATGATGTAAGGTCCTTCCCAGTTAGCATCTAATTTTCCCATGGGTTTGAGGGCATCCGCCCTTTTCAATACCAAATCGCCTTTGCAGAACCTTCGAATTTGTATCTTCTTGTTGTAAGCATCTTGCACCTGCTTCTTGTACCTTTCCGCCTTCTGAAGGGCTCTGGCCCTAAGTTCCTCAATCATATCCAAATTCTCCCTCATTAATGAAGGGTTTTGGTTTTCATCATAAGGGGTTATCCTTAATGATTTGAGTTCTGCTTCTACCGTGGTTACTGTTGTTGCTCCGTATATAAGATTGAAAGGAGTCTCCCCCGTGGCCGTTTTGGGACTAGTTCGATATGCCCATAACACAGAATCTAGCTCATCAGCCCAATTCCCTTTGGCCTTTTCGAATCTAGCCTTAATGTCGTTCACAATAGTTATGCTAGTTACCTCAACTTGTCCGTTAGCCTGGGGGTGTGCCACATCCACAAATCTTTGCTCAATTCCCATCTCTCTACACCAAGTACGCACAAGGGATCATGTGAATTGAACACCATTATCTGCTACCAGAATCCGTGGGATTCCGTATCGGCAGCATATGTTTTTCCGTATGAACTTTTTCACCACCTGCTCTGTGATTTTTACCACGGCCTAGACTTCTGCCCATTTGGTAAAGTAATCTACAACAACGATTAAGAATACCCTTCCACCCGTGGTTGTGGGGAATTTCCCAACTATGTCGATCCCCCATTTATCGAAAGGGCATGGTGCAAACATAACCCCCAATTCCTCTGCAGGCTTATGGATGAGCCTTCCATTTCTCTGACAGCTGTCACACTTTCTTACCAAGCCTTTGACATCTTTTTCCATCATGGGCAAGAAGAAACTAGCTCTAAGGAGTTTCCTTATCAGATCCTTAAATCCCATATGAGCTCATGCAGCACCCTCGTGGATTTCGCGTGAAGCATACTCTCCTTCAGGCTCTGACAAACATAACGGTTATTCGTTCAGAGGCTCCTCTTCAACGTCGTCCAAAAAAGGTTCTTCGTTTAGAGGCTCATCTTCACTTTCGACCATTTCATTCAGATCATGTACGACATTTTGTTGAACATTTGAGGCACGATGAGATGAACTGCCACCGAAGGGGTGATCCCCAGTATAGACGTTACCATCCCAATCTGTGGAAGTCACAGTTTCAAAAATCTGGGATAGCTCTGAACGAAAATCACCCCCGGTGCAAAATTGGAATGACCCCCCGGCCTGCTGTGACTGGTCGTAAGTAGGGACATATGAAGACGAGGCACCCCCTAGTGAAGATGATGCTCCATTTCTTAAACAAACGAACATTGTTGGATTAAACCTACTTCTGCACAAGTGAACCGTTTCAGTGTTCGTATTTAGACGTGATTTGATAATTCCTCCTTCCTCGGTGGTGCTTTATAGAAAATATCGTAGTCCATGCTACCCAAGTTGCAATACTCAGAGATTTTGTATCTCAAGTTAAACAACGAAACTTCATGATCGACCAACGAATTTTGGAGCTCGCTCCCACCCTCATAGGTGTTGTCGGTCCATTTCCCTCCGTGATTCACGGTAATGAATATGTAACTCATCTACAAGAAAAATGAATTCATATAGTTATTCAAATTAATCATTCATAATATATAACAATTAACATGATTAATTCAAGCATGTAAATTTATTCAACTAATTACCTATAAAATTAAAAAAAAAAACTCAAAAAATAAAATTGCCATCTCCACGCCGGTTAAATGTCGCCGGAACGTCTGCACGGCGGCGTGATGTTATGCCAGCGTGGAGGACTTGCCGAAGACTTTTTCCCAGCGTGATGTTACATGAATATTTTTTGTGGTTTCTATTAGTTTGATCTTGCAAATTTATTTACTAAAACAAATAATAAAAATATAAATTGAAAATCGAAAATCTATTCGTAATATATCTCAATAAACTTGATTATTTCATGCATCTCAAGTTATGGAACTAATCTATATTATTATCTATATGAAATTACAATAGAAAAAGAAATTAAAATTTTTTACCTTCTCCACGATGGAAAAAAGTTGCCGGATTCTCACCACGTCGGCGTCATGTCATTGCCGGCATGGAGAAGATCCGGCCACTTTAATCCGGCGTTGAGATGGTACATAAATTCCTTCTCTCTCTCTCTTTTTTTTTTCTCTTAATTATACGTTTCGAGTAATTTATTTTCTCTAACACATCATACAAATCTAAATCATAACTCGAAAGTTCTCATAATATATTTCAATATAATTGATTATATCATACATCTCAAATTATGCAAACTAATTTGTATTATCAATATGAAATTACACTAAAAAAAAGGATTTTTTTGACCTTCTCCACGATGGAAAAAAGTTGCCGGAATTTCAACACGGCGGCGTGAAATGCTACCGTCGTGGAGAAGATTCCGGCCACTTAATCCGGCGTGGAGAAGTTGCGTAAATTTCTCTTTTTTTTAGTTACTAAATTATACATATTAATTGATTTACTCTAAGAGATGGAACAAATATAAATTGAAACTTGATTTAGTGTAGAACCTGTATTTCCTTTTGCTTCTTATTTTCTTATGTTGCTTGCTTCTTCCTTGCTTCTTCACAAATATAAATCGGAAAAAATTTTATGGCTATTTTGTGTGGGTTTTTTGAGCTCCAAATCACGTAAATATGCATGTATATTGCAATAATTTTCACATAGGATACCTAAAATTATATTAATACTATTCATCCATGAATAACCACTATTGTTCACATAAATTAAATTCATTCATTCAGAAATTATTTGGCGTGCATGAAATGTCCCATCAATTTTATTTTTTTTTTTTCTTTTCAAACATTGTCCAACTACATAGGGTAATAGGGTAAAGTAGAGTAAAAATCATAAAATATTCAAGTTTTTATAATAAAAAAAAATAAAAAATGAAAGGGACAATTTTTACATCTAAATTTTCAAAGGGGCCTTTTTTTCATCCTCCATTTTCATAAGGGCAAAAAAAATTAGTGCATCATAAGGGCAAAAATAAATATTTGCACTAATTTATTTTCATGTGAAACAATTATACTTGTACCAAAATTTATAAAGTACATCCAGTGCAATGTTGGGTGCTACTACCTCTATCCCGTTATATTAGTCCACGTTACCCAATCGGGACACCTCATATATTAGTTCACTTTCTAAAAGTGGCAAATAATATGTGACCACAATTAACTCTCTCTCTTTAAAATTAATTATAGCCACATATCCTTCTTTGCATTGGCTATTGTACTCATTTCATTATGGACTAATATAATGGGATGGAAGTAGTAGTATATTAGTTAATGAAAAATACCCGAAACGATTCTCTATTTAAATTATCAAATTATTTAATTCAAATGAAAAAAAACATACTTAAACAAAAATTCTAATTTTGGAAGTGTCTATAACATAGTGCGGGATAGAGTTGTTTGTCCGAAGTTGGCATCGCAGATTGAACATTGTATGGGAGATTCTACACACAACACATTCCATTTCATATGCGATTCATTGCAATACCATGACCTAATCCCCAATTTCCATGGAAGATCTCCCCGCGCCGCTTCTCCTCGACATCCTCGCCCGCCTCTCCGACTACGCCGACGTCGCCCGCTGCCGCGTCGCCTCCCGAGCCCTCAACTCCGTCGCGCCGGAGATCCGCTCCGTCCACCTCTACTGCTCCCACCTCCGCTACGCCAAGTCGCGATCCCCTCTCACCAGGTCCTCCGTCACGCCTTTCAAGCAAGTCTTCTGCAAATTGATATCCGAATTGCGCACTGTGGAGAGCGTCTCGGTCGGCGTCGAGAAGCCGCTGCGCCTCGTGACTTACGACGACGTCGAGGACGAGGATGATGATCTGTTCCTCAGCGATTTCAATTTCGTGAAGCAGTGGCTGCCCAAGGTTTGCCGTGATTTGAAGTCGGTTTCGATATCGGATTTTTGGGTGCAGTCGTGCTGGAGGCGAACCGATGTGCTTTCCCTAATTTCTTCTTATTGTGAGCTTCATCTTCTTATTTACTGCTTATCTACTATGTTAACGTCCATACAATGCTATGAAGTTATATGTCAAGTGTGCATCAAGTACCATTGACTGGAAAGGTGTCAAGTCGAGACATCTTTGAAATTGTGGGAATCTGATATTCTTTTGAATTGTTTTCGAGTTAATATTGTGTGATGATTCAGATACATATATTTATGGATAAGTTGAGAGCAATAATTTTATTTTAATGTAGAAATCAGATAGTGTGCTACAAGCAATTGGGAAGCAGAATCTTGAATGGAAATGCTTGATTGTTTTTTCATTAAGTAGTTTGATTTTACCTAATCAAGGTAGAAGCCTTTTGTGGCTTTTAGTTACCGTCGAATTCTGTATTCCTCCCAACATCAATGTGTTTCATGGTTTAAACCAAGTGTCTTGATTATTAACCTCTGTCCTAACATCGTTTTGCTTCAGTATCTAAAAGGATTTAGAATGCTTTGAGTATCTGTAAATAGTTATGTGCTTTCAAACGAACTGACTTAGGAACTTTATTTTCCTTTCTCTTTGATGTGCAGGCTTTGAACTTCTTGAGTTAGAAGTTAAGAATGCATGGCTCTCTGTTGATGGCTTGACTCCTATGCCAAAACTCACAGTCTTAACACTTGAGTTCATTAGATTGGATGATGAGAACTTGGAAAAGGTCAACGACAGTTTTCCGTTGCTGAAAGTCCTCAATTTAATTGGGGTTGGAGGACTTAAGGAACCCAAGATCCATCTCCCGCACCTTAGAACGTGCCATTGGTCTGTGTCTAATGCTCCAACCTCGATATCTATTATTGCACCCTCACTTGTCGACCTCACTCTTAAATGTGTGAGGCCAAATCTTCTTTCCATTGAAACTCCTCTATTATCCAGCTTGAGTCTTTCTCTTGAGAGCACTTGCAACTTGAAGGTGAAAGAATTCTCGATTTTGAAAAGGCTTCACCTTGAATCTTCAGGCCTCCGCAATCTTCTTGTTGCTTTTCCTTTCAGCAGAACTGTTGAGAATCTAACTGCTGTCTCAACAAAGTGGGAATCGACAGTTGGACTTTCCACGTCTATTCTTGAATTATTGCTCCATGCGTTTCCTAATGTGAGCTGTCTTACTTTGACTGCAAGAGTTTGGTCAGAGTTCGAAACGTATCCACGTATGGACGTGTTAGAGTCCAGGGTTCAGATGAAGGGGTTGAAAGAAATCACAGCTTATTTAACTGTGAATGATATCGAGGTTACTTTGTCCACCATTTTCTGCCTACTGGATAATTGTAGCAGCTTGTCTAAGATGGAAATCCTCATCCACCGCGATGTTGTTTCTAACTTGACAAGTAATCTTATCTCAAGGTGTATGGCCCATTGCACTAGGGTGAGATGGAAATGGGGAATGTGGAAAGAGGGCACAAAAGACACTTGGCTTTCTGATTGAATCCAGCAGGCTAAGGTCTAACACTTTGTCTCGTCTATAGAAGGAATGGATTTCTAAAATAAATGAACGTCGGTATTAGTCCTCACTCAAGTTTACTGAAGATTGCGCTAAGGACATAGAAAGTTCAACCCACTTGATGCAATTATGCACGAAAAGGTATTCTCACCAGCCGGAGGAATCGAAGATCAGGAAAAATGCAAGGCCACTGCAATACCCCTGGTAACTTAAGCTATTATCAGTTAATAATAACTTCTGCATCTTGAGCTTGGAGTTAGTGAGTAGTGTGTTATATTCGTTTTTATCCTGCCACGAGCTTTCAATTGATAAGATGTTCCATGCCAAAAGTTTCCCACTATACAATTGTTCTTTAGGAAATGGTAAAAGGAATGTAAATTAGAGATTGTAATCTGTGCACTTCTTAAGTAATTATTTACGTTCAGATTTGATTGTCTTTTGACAAGTGAATAATTTTATCAAGTGATGCAAATTCTTGCAGTCATGTCAACTTCCATTTTCCATCCAAGTTTTATCTCTGAAAGCCATGTCAACTTCCATTTACCTTTCAAGTTCCATTACGCTGATTTCGATTAGCTCTTCCCTTGAGTTTGCCATAGCTTACTTCAAAGTTGAAGATTAGCTCAAGATGGCGTAGCGTGTGGTAATTGCCGAGAATTAAAGGTTTCAAGTTCGAGTACCTTTGTGCGTGGTTATTGCTTGAGATAAAGGGTTTCATGTTTGAGCCCTGAATAAATGTTAAATCATAAATAAATGGATAAAGAGAGATTTTTGGCTCGAGGCATGAGTTGATGCGGTTGTACAAGTTTAGTGGTGGAATCATTTATTTGTGAGTGGTATAATTGAAATCCGGAAATTAAAGGTTTAACAAAACCAGAATTAATTTTCTGGGAAATACATCCTGCTAAGAATGTAGTGTATGTTTATTCAATCTGCCAGATTTTGAAAAAAATAAAATAATAATAATAATAATAATAATAATAATAATAATAATAATAATAATAATAATAATAATAATAATAATAATAATAATAATAAATGAATGCAAAAATCTGTAGGTTGGTTATATTTGAAATTATTATTATAAGAAGAAGAAGAAGAAGAAGAAGAAGAAGAAGAAGAAGAATTTTGTGTTTAAACAGCTATGCAATTGCAACCTTTAATTTCTCGAGTATTAGAAATCAAGTTCTAGCTTACAAATGTTGAAAGATTTTGTGTTTTATTCAAAAAAATTGAAAATTGAGTTAACATACCAAAAGAGTTTGTACCGATACCAAATTAATAGATAAAAAGTTACATAATAGGGCACACTTCCGTCGGTTCAACCTCACGGCGACATCGAATATGATCTATACAAATTTTATGCGTTATAATTGATATTGGTTCTAATTGACACTTTTATTCATAACAATTGACATTAATTTTAATTAACATTCTATTTTAAAAAATTACTCCCTTCGTTCCACTTTTATATAATCTTTTCTTTGATGGCACGAAAATTAAGACATGAATATAAGTAGTGGGTTACACCGGTAATGGTGAGTTAACTTGATATATATAAATTTTCACGGTGAGATCGAATTCAAATCAATATTAATTTTATGCGTTATAATTGATATTGGTTTTAATTGACACTTTTATTCATAACAATTGAGACTAATTCTAATTAACATTTTATTTTTAAAAATTACTCCCTTCGTCCCACTTTTATATAGTTTTTTCTTTGGTGGCACAAAAATTAAGACATGAATATAAGTAGTGGATTAAACTGGTAATGGCGAGTTAACTTGATATATATAAATTTTATTGAGTTAAAATTTTCTATTTTAATAAATAAGTCACTAAATTGAACAAACGGAAAAAGAAAGACTATACAAGTGGACAGAGTTATATTTTTAAATTGCTACAAAAAATTTTCACTTTCATTCAAAACAAATTACACTTTAATTTATGAAATTTAACACTTTTATTGATTTTTTTTTTTTTTTTTTAATAAGGTGTGGATCCAGAACGGTTCGGGTCGACCTGGATGAGGAGCATGCTGCCAGACTCACACAAGTTAAGGGAATCCACTACCAAAACTGACCTCAATTCCCTGAAGAAGCCAACCTCATTTTCATCATTAAAATAGCTATATATATGTACAACATCTATCAACTAGGAACATATTACACAGCTCAAACATGCATAGATCTCAAATGGAAAACGAAGGCCCTCTCTCATAAAAGGAAAAACTTGGTTTATCAATGGAGTTGCACGCATCCCGTCAAGCATAATCGCAATATGCATGTCGAGAACTGTGGCAGGTTCTGTATAAGAGATCCTTTTGTAGGTAGGGCAAAAGAAAATTTAGTAAGCCTTGTAAGCATACATGTATCCACGGAGTTTCCTGACTTCTTCGGATGACTCACTAAGCAAACCATCCACGTAAAGGCAAATTCCAGCTCCACTGAAAAATTAGAGCAACCCTTGCAGTTAGTGAAGCAAATATACGAAGTAACTCAGCTTTATTCTCAAAGGGATTGAAAGCTTTGAGTCAAGGGGTCTACCCTAATGGCGTGAAAGGAACCCACAAGATATCCCATTTAAAGTTTGCCAACCTGCAAGAGAAACATATATTGGAACATGAGAAATTGAAATCATATACCGTATAAAATGTTTTGACACCTCCTTTGGTTTTCCAAGTTCTCAAACCCCCAGCTATAATATCCTAAAGTCTTGATCCAAGCCAATTCATAAAATAAATGGATAGGATAATAATAATTAGCTTGGGAAATCGGTGATATTGTGATAACTACTCAAAATTGATGTGAAATGAAATGAATTTACATTTGACGCAATTAAAATTAAATAGATAAATTCAGGAATTCATCGTCAAAAAATGAGTCACATATTTAGCAAAAGGAATTCATTACATAAACCAACAGCTCACCTTAGCATGTGATGCAACCAGAAGACTGCCAATAATGTACCAGGGAGAAAAGAGTACCAAAGCCAAAGCCGATGATGTTTTGAATTGTGCATAAGACCAGTGATGATCATTAAACATATTAGAACAGCTACCAGCTCTGGAAGATATTGTCAGTCAGAATATAGTGATTTAAGAACTAAAGCCTTTATGAAATACAAAATATAAGTCACACCATAAGATTAAGTTCATTAGATAACATTATCTCTATAGTAGCAAGGCATGGTGAATTGTAATGTAATCTCTAACTTGACATGTATTACAGTTTAATAGAAAACTTCCACGTATGCAGTACAAGCCATTATCTTGGTCATTTGATCACCACATTTGTAGGCCTAAAAGAACCACTAGAAAGTAGAACACCGAAAAGCTAAGAGCTTACATAGTTCCAAAATCAAAGGTCCAACATAGTAGAAACTATCCTAATCACCTATCTATTCTTTACGAGTATCTATCAAATCATGAAACTAGCCCAAAAGTACAAATAAGCAGATGAAATAAGAAGCTTATCATGCATATAGAGAGAACATGAACATAATAAATAGATGATGAAGCTAACCTGCAGCTACAATGCTCCCCGAGTCAATCTCATACATAAAATAGGCATGATACTTCTGTAATTTAGAAAATAAAAAACATGAGATGAAATATCAACACGAGGAACGAACCCCCAGTCAATTCCTATCAGTTTAGCTCCATCTCTTCAAGTGTTATGAATTGCCCAATCCAGAAATGGGGGAGCATTACCAATCAACGTATAATTGATCTCAAGCACTGCTATACATGAAACTAACTTGCTCTACCCTTTGGTTGAACTAAATTTGTGTGGGTTTAGCTACAGAAATTAGCAACAAAATCTACTTGAAGGTCCTTCATCCTTCATTTCATAGCATAGAAAAAGTAATACCAATTCAAAGTGTCATAAGACGGAAAAAAAACAATATCTAGAGACTAGAGAGTCAATGATCAGACAAATGATATATAGTTAGGAGTATCCAAATCCCAACACTACTTAATGCTACACGTAAACTACACAAAGGTCTCCACTTTTCGATCAAAATCAAAGCAACAATATACTAATCCCTAAGGATCCTGACTGCTTCAAATCATATTAATTGATCATCAAAGTCCAGCAAACAATTCATATACTTTCAATGATTTCCACAATGTAATTTAATCATGACCGGTTCCTAAAATGGAAATCAAAGCTTCTTGATTCCACTTATGAAGGATGTAGCTTAGATTTTTCATTGTAGTCATTCTATCAATAGAACAAGAAAACGATCAAATCACGCAATGCCATCATAATGAATATTTATATCCATAATAATTAAAAGTAACATGAAGAAAAAACAAAAACAAGGTGTGAGATCAAATGAAAGGAAAAATACCAAATCCCAAGGATACGAAGCCTGCTGAAACATTGAATAAAGCAGGAAAATCATGTAGCACGAAACGAGCCCGGCGAAAACACTCTACAGCAGAATCAGAGTGTGAAAAAAAATAAAACATTAGCCCAACCTCATCAAAGAAAACACCCAGCATCAATCAGTTGAACAATGGGGGAAAATATAAAGAAACACACACACAAACAAGCAAATAAACAAACAAGGGTGATGGTATTGATATGTGGTGAAGAATTTAGGCACAAACCCTCCATATAAGCGATTGGTGGGCGTTAATCTTCTCGAGGGACCGGACCAATTCCTCTTGCTCTGCACACACCATTAATCAATCGAAGCAAGCAGCTGAAATGAACAGAAATCCGAATTCGGGAAAGGAAGAGAAAATCACCTTGGATGTCAATCGGACGGTCGTCGTCGCGAGTGGGAAGAGAGTAATCGTCGTCGCCGCCATCCGAGTTTCTCAATTTCCTCGCAAGCTTCTGCATATTATTTTTGGTGAGAGTGTATGCAATTTCGTAATTTCATACAACTTCCTTTTACTTATTCATGAAATACTGTTTTTTGAAAAATGTTTCTTCATGAATAAGCAATATTTTAAATGGTTTTAGATCGTTGTTGAATGAGTACTAGTTTTTCTTTTATTATTCAAGAAATTTAGAGTAGCATTATTTCAAAGGTATTTACTATTGTCTGATTTAGACCAATAAATTTACTCAAATGATTTTTACAAAAAATACTTTAAAGAATTTACATTCTTGTTTAGAAATCTTTTAACTCCCTCTGTCCTCCATTTAGTGACTATCATGTTTGGGCACATTTTATTTTTTTTGCATTTTAATGATATAGTAATAAATTAATGTGTTAAAGTGTTAAAGTGAAATAATTGTGAGTCCATTTGGTTTTTTTTTTATAATATTAAAATGTTAGGGGGTGTTTGATAGGATGTATAAAGCCCCTACTATTTTTTATGTGGACTTAATACATTGTTTAGTAGGTAAAATAGTTAGTAGCGAGGGCCCTCTATAATAGCAAGGCCCGTTGTTATTTTACTATTCCGTCAACATTATTAGTATCACCTCCCCCCTAGTATTATTAATTCCATGTGAACAGTATTTAGAGGTGCCCACGGTTCCGGTTCCGGTTCTAACCGGAACCGAACCGCCGGTTCCGGTTTCGTCGAGGGAGGAACCGAAACCGAACCGCAAACACACGGTTACGGTTCCGGTTCCGGAACCGCCGGTTCCGGTTACGGTTCCGGTTCTAACCGGAAAAAACCGGACAATTATTTAATTATTTTTTAATTTTAAACTTTTTTATTTCATAAGGCTTTGAACATTCTTTCAATTTTATAGGTGTTCCTCATGCAACTCTTCTCATAGTTTGGAATGTGTTAGATATCACATATCAAATAAATAAGAAGCTTGAAAAGTGTAATACTCTTATAAAAACAATAAACATACCTCACAATGAAGAAATAACAAATGAGTGTTTGAGAGTAACACTTATATAATTGAAAAAAGTCCAAATTATATATATATTTAGTTATTATTTATGAAGTTTAACAAATAATGTTATATTTGTTTATAAATTATATTTAAAAAAAATAAAAATGATAGAATTTATATAAATTGGACGGTTCCAAAATTTGGAACGCCGGTTTGGAACCGGAACCGGAACCGAACCGCCGGTTACGGTTCCAAGCCTTAGGAACCTTAACCGAACCGCCGGTTCCACCGGTTCCTTTTCCGGTTCCGAACCGCCGGTTCCGGTTCCGGTTAAAAAACCGCCGGTTCCGGTTACGCTTACGGTTTTAACCGCCGGTTCCGGTTCTTTTGAACACCTCTAACAGTATTCCATACTATTATTATTTTTTCTCTTGCTACCCCTCTAAAATTCTAAGTTATTGAATTAAAGGTAGCAATATTGTTTCGTTTAACGTTTAACGTATATATATATATATATATATATATATATATATATATATATATATATATATATATATATATATTTTTTTTTTTTCAAACATAAGGTTGTATGCACTATTGTTCTATAGCGTCGTATAATTTCAATTGACTGTCGTATAATTTTAATTGATTGTGAATTTTTTTGGCTAATGATTTTAACCATTTTTTTTCTAGTGCACGGTTTTGAACTATATTTGAATATGTTAATATTTGGTTGAGAAAAAATTTGAAAACAATTCGAAAATATATCATGCTTTAATTTACGATTATATATAAAAAAAAACCCACCAAGGTTATATTAGTCAATTCATAATTTAATGTAGATCTATGTTTATCATACCAAACACAATATTAATTTTAGTATGGATTTTTATATTGTCCTACCAAACGCTATATTGATTAATTTATCTCATTGGTTCATATTATTTATCTTGAGACTATTTAATATGGAGTTTTGTATGGAATGGTACCAAACAAGCCCTTAAGGGCATGTTTGGTATGATAGTTAGGATAAAGGGAGGATTAATAACATCAAGATAAATAATATGGAATGAGTGAGATAAGTTATCTAACATGGGTGTTTGATAGCTAAGATTATAGCATTTGAGAAGTACTCATACAACTTATACATAAAGTAATCAAACTAGTGTGTTTAAAAACCGAACTGAACCGCTGGTTAAATCGATTGAACCATGAACCTTTCACAATTTCGGTTCGCAATTTTTTCCGGTTATTTTTTATTTTGGCCGAATGAACAACGATTAAACTAAAAAAAAATCATGAACCGAAGGCCTTGCCGGTTCGAAATCCGATTCAGTTTTTAAGACATTAACTCAAACAAAGAATTGAGTGAGGGGTGGATTAGGAGAAATTTTGCATAAAATCCTCTAGCAAAATGTTTAGAAATTATATGGGACGATATGTGGAGCATTGGGACACGAGATTGGGTCTCGTTGCAATTAACACGATTTGAATGACGAGTTTATAGCACAAAACATTTGATATATTTGCAGAATCCGGTACTCAAGGTAAAAGGTAACATAACATCATTATCACGGAACTGATTACTAAATTTTTTGTTGGGATGCATTTGAACAACTCAATTATTATTGTTAATAATCGTATAGTCTTATTCTTATGTTTATAAAGTTCATATGTACTTAATTGGTCAAATAATAAATGAAAATGAGCTAAAGTCTACTTATGTATGTAAAATTTACAATTCACAATCGTATATAATATCCACAAGTGTATTAATGTATATAAAAATAGATTTTCATATTTTATGAAAACAAAATCTATATCTATATAATATATAATAGTAAGCCCGTAGTTATATTTAGAAATTTTAGTTCATTAATTAGATTCATTTTAACTTCATTTATGTTAACAAATTTTAGTATTAATAATTATTTAATTTTTGACTTTTTTATCAACTATTTTTAAGAATTGTGTATTAAAATGGCATGTCATTATTATACGTTAATATTTTTTAGTTAACTAATTAGTTGTGAACGTTTCAAATGTATAATTTATGATATTTTAATATTTTTAGCAATTTAGCTAATATGACGAATTTAAGTTTATTCCATATTTATGTTATTACGTGTTTACGGATAGTTATATCTCCTATACCTCGCATATATTTAACAAACGTTCACTATTCGTTTAGATAAAGTTAGTTATTCCTACTTTCAAACTATTTCTTGATTTTAAATTTCAAATTTTACGATTAAAAAAAGAATCAATATTCACATCATTTTTTATTGTGGATGAGAAATACTAGATCAAGATGAAACTAACGTAAATCTCTATAGATAGTCAGCATCCGATTTAACAAATGTTAGCTAATGAAGGAAGAAAGAAAAGAGAGAAAAAAAAAAAATTGTACTACAAGACCTAATTTTTTTTTCATATTTCCCCACACATCGTGTGGGTAAATAACTAGTAACATATAATAGTAAGCCCGTAATTATTTATAGAAAGTTCAGTTAATTAATTACATGCATTTATGCAATAGTTATTATTAATATTATATAATGATAATAATAATATTATAAATATTATATCATAATTGTTTTTAATATTCTTTAATAAGCAAATAAATATGACGTTACAAAAACATAAATCATGACGTATAATTAAATTATTTCGATTTATATAATTTTTGTGTCTATGTAATGTATAGAATACTACAACAATTTTTGTACCCTTCAATATATTTTTGTCCAAAATTAAGGATGTGACTCCAAATAAGGATTTGATGAATTTATAAGATTGCTACCAACATTGTGAATATCTTTCACAAGATATGTATTAAATATTGATTAATTTATCTCTAATTATTAATATATAGATATACAACGATGTATGATTAATTTATTGCCTTTTAATTTAGTAAAGCTATAAAGAATATATTTTTTTTAAAATAAATGTATTTCTTTATAAAATTATTATTATTGCTTTTTTTTTGCATAATAAATATTTGATATAAATTATAAAAAAAAATATTGTTTCATATTGTTGGGATATTCTTGATACATAAGGAAGTTTGATTCAATCCAAAAAGTGTAAATGGCATAATCAGAATATTTCCAAAATTAAAGAGCATCTTAAATTTATATATTTGAAATTGTGCAATTTGCATAATTGAATATTACAAGATTTGAACATCACATTTTAGAAATTATGATATAGACATACGATAATAAAATATGGTCAATAGTTATTAATTCAAAAAATATGACTAATCCCTTCATATCCAATTACATTATCAATGAACTATAATCATATCCAATAAAATATCATAGCAAAAAATATATTAAGTGAATTCAAAAAATCTAAATTTAGCAACAATATAGTACTATTAAATATATCTTTTTTTAAATGTAAAATTTAAAAAGTGTTTCCATTTATCCCTTTTTATTTCGGAAATAACTAATCTATATAATATATAAAAGTAGTTACATATATTATTTATGGTAATTTTATATCATTCATTATATACGTTTATGTTCAAAAAATCTTGATTAATATTAGAGTTGTCAAAATGGGTCCGGCCCGATGGATTGGCTCGGGTTTGGACAGGGTTGGGCTCAAGAAAGGTAGACCCAATCTTATTTCGAGCCGAGTCGGGTTAACCCGAAAGCATTAAAAGCCTAGTGAGATCGGGCTTACCCGACCCGCCCAAAGGAAATTACACTAATTGGACTGGGTTGGGTTCGGATTTTTCAGACCCGGTAGGTTTCTGTGCCGGACCATGCTAGACATATTTCGGCCCAAAGGCCGTTGGGCTCGGGCCGGGATTTTGACAGCTCTAATTTATATTAGATTATATTGATGTATATAGATAATGAAAATTTGAAAATAATATATTATAAATGGTATATCATGATTGTTTGAATAACCCTTAATTAAAAAAATAATTTTGATGTTACAAAAGCATAAATTATGGTATAGGATTAAATTTTTTTCTATTAGCTTTGATGTTACAAAAGCATGAATTATGGTGTAGAATTAAATTCTTTCTATATTTAGAAAATTGTGTGCCTATAAATTGTAGAATTGTACAACTAAAACTTTTCACACTTCAACTATTTTTGCCATTTACAATTTATTTTGAAATATAAGGCATAGATGATTGTCGATTTGTTATTATACAATCTTACGTTTATAATTTATACAATTATATTATATTTACTATACGAATATGAATGAGATTGTCAACTTCTTCTTCCTTCTTCTTCTTCTTCTTCTTCTTCTTCTTCTTGATCCATATGTATAATTTCTTATATTGGACCTTATACTTTCTTTATTTGGTATAAGATCTTTTTTTAAACATGAATTTCTCCTAACCATATAATGTTATATGCGTACAATGGATAGAGATATCGGCATTATTTCTACTTCTATGTGTAGAAGTGGGTTCACAAAGACTTATTGGTAATAAAAATTCATTTGAGATTTTTGTCATTTTTATTTATTTGTTTATCATCGATATTTTTTTTCCTTTTTTCCTTTGTAGTTAAGAAATTTGTGATGTACAAAGTATTTTGACTCCTTCTCTATCATGTAGCATCAATGTTAATAGTTTATTGTATTTTTTTAATATAATTTATTTTGTGACATATCAATTATACTATATAGTTTCGGAAAGTAATTGTATCCCTTGATTGACTAACTTGATTTTAAACAAATCATAATTTAATTCGACTTATATGTTCTTGATTCTATTCAGCTTCAGTGTTTTCTTCTGTTGAGTTGCATACATATTATTCAGAGGATACATCATGTACTTTTCTATATTTCTATTCAATTTTAAGGTTACAAAAATATGAAGATAAATACTACTCCTACTTTAGTAATATAGTTGTGCATAAAATCACCTCTAATTTTAAGATCATATTTAGTTATATTTCACTTTTAGATGTTTGAGTATTAATTATAATTTATGGTTTCTTATTTTATTTGACTTTAGTATTGCATATATGTTTTACTTTTTTTAAGGGTGAAATATGATTTATTATATTGGTAATCAACAACTTTCCTCCATTACAACTGCCAAGAATTCACGAAAAAAAAGAGAGTTTGCATCTATCAAAGGCTCAAAGTAAATCTACAATATTTAAATAAATAATTTCTATATAGTTTATATATATTATACTATATAATTTTCTTCATATACATCTTATTCGGTTAGTAAATATTGGAGCATCCGTTATTATTATGTTATAAAAAAAATAACACTTTACATGTAGCCGGAATTAATGTGCATAGAGAAATTAACTGAGTAATACTGATTTCTTTCTTCATTAAAAAAAAAAAAAAAGAAGAAGTAGAAAAGAAGAAAGAAAAAGAAAAATGAGATTTCAAGAGTATACAGATTGATTTAAAAGAAGAAAAAAAATAGACAATAAACTATATTTAATACACAAAAATTTATCAAACCACTGTCGGTAGTTAAATTATACTGAAAGCCGATTGTTTCCATTATTGAATGGTGGCATCTTATAATCGGTAATCTTATTCTCAAGATTGTGCATGCATTTTTAGAGCAATAAAATTAATTGTCGATTTCATTGTGTCATAATCAGATTAACCATGTTATGGGTTTGTGCAAACAGTTGTTAGAGATCAGATCCCATAAACACGTGTGCTTTGTTGTAGCACAAAATATAACCGCTAGCAAATGTGGAGAAAACTGGAAAAAGACGGTTAAAATTTCTTATGCAAATGTCAAATATAGCCTTAAAATGGCGGGAAAAAATAACATAAAAATCGTTATGTTTTAATATATTATAGATGTGGTATCCCTTTATCCTATATTTTCAATGGGTCAAAAAAGAGTAACAACTTTCAGAGAATTCAAC
Organism: Thymus mandschuricus; assembly: GCA_029379335.1. Lineage (NCBI taxonomy): Eukaryota > Viridiplantae > Streptophyta > Magnoliopsida > Lamiales > Lamiaceae > Thymus > Thymus mandschuricus. Next base: position 6,857,303 of record CM057081.1, on the reverse strand, counting down.
TTGAATCATTTTCTTATTCGAAAAAATTGGGGAAAATAAAAAAGAATAATCAAATTGATTAAAATTTACAAATTCAAAAAAGCAAACCAATGGAGTAGTAAATAAATTGGGCTAAAAAAATAATTTAAAAATTACTAATCTTAACCCCGACCAAAAGCAAGGTATTTAGATAGTCAGATGGAAAAAATATAAAAGACGTAAAACAGTTAATTTGGTACAAATTTGATAAATGAAAATGAAGCAAATGATCCCACTAATATATGTTGGCAACTACATACAAAAAAGTACCATAAAAATTTGAAATTGAACTGTTCATTATTTTTAACAAAAATAATGTTGAAAATTAAATGAACGATAAATGAATAAATTATTCTTATTCTTAAAATTCATAACCAATAAAATATTAAAGAAAATAATTAAAAATACAAATTTTAGTTTACCCCGTGCAACGCACGGGTTTATAACTAGTAAAAATAAGTTGTTATCCCAAAACTTGAGTATTTTTAACTAAATATTTATCATGTCCTTTGTTAATTAAACTCATGCATCACACAATTCTAATTTATGCACAATTCTAATTTATATATAATACACGGGTTTATAACTAGTAAAAATAAGTTGTTATCCCAAAACTTGAGTATTTTTAACTAAATATTTATCATGTCCTTTGTTAATTAAACTCATGCATCACACAATTCTAATTTATGCACAATTCTAATTTATATATAATACAGAGTTGAAGAATCCTTGTCCTTTACCTTTCAGCAGCCATTCAAATATATATATATTTTTTGATCGGGCAAAGTTAGTTGTTAGATTAGATAGTACCGCCAAGCTCCCAAACTCCTAGACAAATCTCCAAGCTCACCTTATATCTCCCATAATTCGCTCCCATAAGGGATCGAACCCAGGTTCACTCATTCAAGTGAGAAGCCCGGTGGCCAGGTGCGCTAAGTCACCTGGTTGCAGCCATTCAAATATTAAAAGTAAAGATTACTTGTATTATATAAGGAGTATTTATTAGTGATAATTATTAGAAATGTCATTCCACAATAACAAAAATCAATATATGTCAGAATTATAAAAACACACAAATTTTATCAAAAGTAATTTTTTGTACCAAAATACCCTTACTAAGGAGAGTGTTGGCCCACTCTTTTTCACTCCCTCACACCCATTTCCCCCCACCCCCTTTCGACCTTCTTTGAACGACATTTTTTCCCTCCTCTCCCTTTTTCAGCTCGCCCCCACCCCCCTCCACCCCCCCACGAACCCCCCCGACGAACTACCCCCCCCCAGGTTCTTCTCTCTTCAACCCTCCCTCTCTCTTCATTATTTCGGCTTCCCCAACCTCTCTCCAAGCTCAATTCGACCACTGCCAATCTCACACCAAATCCCTTCGTAACCCCTCTGCCTTCGTTCACTGGAAGTACAAGTTCAGTCCGTGCGTCGTCTCCGGAAGCTCATACCGTCCCCGAAAGTCCAAATCGTTGCCGAAGTACAAGTTCAGTCCTTGCGCCGCTGCCGGAAGCTCATACAGTCGCCGAAAACTCAATTTCCTCTCAGTTTGTGTTGCCGTTCATTATCTAATCGAGATTCGCATCGATTCAAGGTACTAATATGCCTGGAGCATTTTACTTCCATGAATAATTCCTCAATAGCTGCTGAATTGATGAAATACTTGTTTCAAACCCTGATGTACTTGAAGTTTCAAACCTGTATGTTCAGTATAGTAATTTGTTGGTACTGAAGTAACTATTAGTACCATTAGATATATGTACGCTAAATGTGTTCCATTATGCAGATGAGCCAGCGTTCGATGACCATTGTCCACGGAGGTGACTGGGCTGACACCGACGAGTATAACGGCGGCCGAACAGAGCTCATTCCTATGCGCGAGTTTGATATGAATTATAAAAATTTTTAAGCAAGATTGAAATGCGTTTGAAGAAGCCGAAGGCTCGGTACTTGTATGAGATAGATGCATTGGTTATCTCCCCAAAAACTAACCAAAAGATTAGAATGAAGATCACTGATGATTACGAGTTGGCCTTTGTGATGGCATCAGACACGGCTCCCGTGTTGTACATAACTACAACATCGGTTGCTGCTGATTCGGAATTAATAAGTCTAGTGTTGCGGCAAAACTGGATGGCTACAACTGCAGTTCCAACTCCATCAAGAAAAAGGAATTCGTCGATGAGAAATTCAGACAGGTTCCATGACGATCTTAACGATGAGGAGGATACCGGGTTACTCCATCGAGAGGTTGAGCACGAGGTTGAGGTTGAGGATGAGCATGAAGAATTTGAAGATGTGGATGATGAGCACGAGGATGAGCATGAGATTGATTCTCATGATGAAACTGATGAGGTTGGGAGTAATCAACGTTAAGAACGCTCTGTTTCACCCCTCCCGGATCTGAATCAGACTTTAAGAGAAAACACTTCTATTGTTCGACAATGGACTATTCCGGGTACCTCTTTCCATGCCTCAGTTCTCGTGGAAGATTTTGGAGGAGGTCGATATGAAATGATTGATGATTGCAGAATGAGCACACTTGAAAAGGATTCCATTTTCACCAATAACGCCAGTTTGATAGCATCATGTGGTTTGTATCATCTTGTAAACCACTTTGGGTTTGTTATTAAGCGCTCCTCCAAAGAGTACTATCATGTTGTGTGCAAGCATCATGCAGATACGTGTTCATTCATACTAAAAGCGACAACTATGGGAAAAGCGATTATTGATGAATGGGTGACGCACACATGCGAGAAAGATCTCAGATATCATAATGAGCCGACGGTATATTCTAAAGTTTTAGCTGAATACTTTGTCCCTAATTTGATGGTAGACGGCGTTTTGCTTAGGCCGAGGGACATGATGGCGCAAGTACGACGGTTATTCGGTGTGCAAATAAAATACCCTCTCGCTTTGTCAGCAAGGAATCAAGCCCTGACTTTGACTTATGGTGAGTCAAGCAAGTCATTTCAGATGCTTCCGAAATATTTATATATGTTAGAGCAGGCAAACCCTGGTTCCGTCGTTGATTTGTTGACTGATGATACTGATTGTACTTTTATGTACTGCTACATGGCTGTTGCTGCATGCATTAGAGCCTTCAAGGCTTGTCGTCCAGTTATTGTTGTTGATGGAACGCATTTAAAGGGAAAATACAAGGGTGTTATGTTCGTCGCTGCTACGAAGGATGCTAACGAACAGGTTGTACCCTTAGCATTTGGGTTGGGAGACAAGGAATCTGATGCATCATGGACCTGGTTTTTTCAACGGTTGTGGCACACTTTTGGGCGCCTTAAAGACATGTTGATTGTTTCTGACCAACATCTCAGTATCAAGAATGCTCTGGATATTGTATACCCAGGCATACCCCACGCCCTATGCACATACCATTTACGAGGCAATATCAGAAGATGGGGGATTCATGCGATTGAAATGTTCAAACAAGCTGCCGATGCATATAGGTCAAGTGACTTTGTGGCGCGCATGCAAAACCTAAAAGCCTTTTCACCCGGTGCACACGATAAGTTAATGGATGTTGATCCTGTTAAGTGGGCTCGTTCCAAATGTCCTGTTCGACGATATTGATTCTCAACTTCTAATGCTGCCGAGTGCTTGAACAGTCGGCTTGTGTGGGCGAGGATGCTCCCCGTATGTACTCTATTCGAGTGTGTCCGCACTATGATCGGACATTGGTTTACCGAGCGTCGTGCTGAGGCCATGGCTAGAACTGAAGAGTTAACTGCATACGCAGAAGCTAGATTGATACGAGCGAATGAACTGGCTCGCAAAACGGTTGTTGAGGACATTTCTCCAACCAAGTTCAAGGTATCAAATGGAATCACGCATCACGTCGTCGACATTCAGAGCAAGGAGTGCACTTGTCTGATATTTAACATGGACCTTATTCCATGCTCTCACGCCGCGGCAGCCATACGGTATTTTATTTTCAAACAATTACGATTTTTTCGGTACAGTTGGAAATATTATACCTAGTACAGTGTCATTAGTTCTATATTTATGGTGGATTATCACTTTCTACTATGTGTAGCCGAACGACAGCACTGACTCATTACGTGAAATATATGCTGGAGAAGTGATGCCGATTCCTATGCCCGATGATTGGATTGTGCCCGAGGAGGTTAGTTCGAGGATTGTCAAAGCGCCGGTGAATCCAAGCCAGGCCGGTCGGCCACGTGTTAGTCGTATGACTGTTGGCTCTCAGACGACACGCATAGTAACCTGTTCTCGATGTTTTGCAAGGGGACATTATAGAAGGACTTGCACTGCCACAATACATATTTCGATCGAGGAAGCTTCAGCTTCAGCTTCAGCCAATCAGGGGGTACCTAAACGTCGGAAACCGAAGCGATGCAGTGTTTGCGGAGAGGCTGGTCATACACGTCCGAAATGTATGCAAGGGATTAATGAATAAGGCCATAGTAGTATCAGTAGTAGAAGCATTTCTAAGTATCATGCATGTGTTCCATCCGATGTCAGATTTTTCTAACTGTTTGTTGTTACTTGTAACATTAAGCACTATTAGTGTCATCATGTGTACTATTAGTGTCATCATTTGTACTGTTAGTGTCATCTTTGGTACTAGTGGCTCATTGGTAGTACCAATAGTGTAAATTATGTACCAACTTTACCTAGGTTCCATCTTTTACAACAAATACACTGTTCCTTCAGTTCTAATTTGTTTATACAATTTAATGGGCCACCACTTAAACAAACGACGTCGTTTTCTGGTCCATGTTATATTTAAAGAACACAAGGCCCGAACTATAAACAATTTAGGGTTCTTCAAAATTGAAAGAATGTCGTCCTCCACCTCCTCTTCCTCTGGCGGGCAACTTAGATGGACCTCCCCTCCAAGTTGTGTGCATGGAGTGGTTACTGATACTCTAACCTCTCACACGGAAGAAAACCCTGGGCGTAGATTTTTCTGCTGTCCATTGAGGAAGGTATGCAACGCACTCTGTATTTGGGGTTTAATGATTCTTTTTTTTTTTTTTTTTTTTTTTAAATTTTTTTTTTTTTTTTAAATTCATCTTTTATGCAGTGGGATGACTGCGACTTCTTCCGATGGGTGGATTTGCCTGAACCTACCAGCTTATGCCGAAACAATTGCCAAAGCCGCATAAACCTGCAGACTCTCGAGTACGGTGAAGAAATTTATCAAGCACGACAAGTTGAGAAATCGTTAATCGAGAAACTGAGGTTGACAGAGCAGGAGTTGGAAGCTCTTAAGGCTGAATTTGAGGTTACAGTTCAGGTCGAAGTACATAAGAAGTGGAATGCGATGAAGAAACTAGGGCTTTTACTTTGGATTTTAAATGTTCTGATTAAAATTACTTTTGGTTAATCAGTAGCTTAGTGGACTATTAATGGTTACCTTTCGTATGTATTATTCCCTTCTAACAATATGGTTGTGTATCTTCAAAATTCGTAATTATATGTACTGCTGTTGGTACACCAAATTGTGCCTTCTTTTATTGGACAGAGCAGTAGATGGAACATGATCGTTTCTGTTGGCACTCTTGGTTCCCCACTAAGTACTATTTGTATAAACGTTGCTACTAGTGATTCTTTGGTAGTACCAGTAGTATACCTTATGAAGAATATAGACATGCTCTGGGTTGAAATCATAGATTCGTTCATATATATAGAGGACATCCACACGACATGTTGATAAGTTACTACTTAAATACAATCATTGCTAACATAAAAAACACGAGGGGTATCATTATCTTGACGAGAACAACCCAATTATGATTATTCCAGTCACGATTCCCTTTGACAGCCTCTTCTAGCTTTGCCTTCAGAGCTTCACACTCTGCAGTTTTCAAACGCAATTGGTGTTGGAGCTTAGCCTCTATTCTAATTCTTGACTGGAGTTGGATTTCATAGCTATCTTGCTGTATCTTAAGGCGACGCTTACAGTTATTCTCACAAAAAGTCAAAGGCATGGGCCAGTCGAGCCATTGAAAGAAATCGCAGTTATCCCACTACAAAATTCAACAAGAAATTTGATATTAACAAACTGCCTTAATTAATTAAGATGTACGCGCTAAAACCTGAGAAATGGGGATTTTACCTGGCGAACTGAACAACAGTAGAATCTGCGATTGGGATTTTTTGTGTGTGAGATGTCAGAATGTCAGCGGGTAAGTCGTGAAGGCACTTTGGATGGGTTCTCGGACCGTGCTGCATGGAAGAGCTTGATGTAGCTGAGGAAGACTGATCGCACTATTTTCTACCACACAAAATAGGTATAGTATACGAAAGTACGAGTATCGTATCCACAGGGATTGATATACCGAAACCACACACAATACCTCTACTCTAGAATTAAACTGATGTTTAAGCTTTTAAAATTTAAAGATGTGGTATTTATAATCTAGGCAAATAAATAAAAGAGAACACAAATAAGGAAACAAATAAATAATCAATTAAACAAATAAGACAAATAAGCAAATAAGGAAACAAATAAATCAAATAAGGAACAAGGTTGATTCTAAGGAAGCCTACCTAATCAAACCTATGCAAGCAATTAATGAGTACAATTAACCAATTTAATCCAATCTAGATGTGATACAACAAAAATAACCTAACACTCCAATTAAGGCAATGCAAGTCGTCACCTAACAAGATCCTAATCTCCTTTCGGATTTATAGAAATCAAATCAAGTGCAAAATAGAACAAGTATCAATCATACAATAAACTAGGTTCAATTATGACACCTAAATCAACTATATGCACACATATGATAATTCAATATCAACTAAGATAATCAAACTACCATACCATGTATTCATGAGATCTATTATGCAATTATCCTATTAAGGCATAAAAACATAACTATGCATACATAATTAGTGATCAAGTAATCATGCATGAGAATAAGCACTATGAAACATGTACCTAGATTGGAAGGCTAATTGTAAACAAAAACAATTACATAAATTCAATTCGACATTCAATCCCTAAAATCAACTAAACGAAATTAGCTAGACATAATTAAAAGAAAGGTAGAAGTAAGAATAAACATAATGAAAAACATAAGTAAAAGAGAAAGGGATAGAAAAACTCTTGAATCTTGAATAAATCTTCAATCTTCCATTTTCTTCATACATCAATGTAAAAAGTGTAGAGAAAAGAATAAAAACTAATCTAGAGTATGGTGAAAAGTAGAGAGCTCTAAACTATGAAAAACTTATGAAAAACTTATGAAAAACTTATGAAAAACTTGGGTACAATGATAAGTTTTGGGGTATTTATAAGGTAGGGGATCATAATTGTTACCTAAGTGGGAAATGATTAGGTTAAGGAAATAAAAATATCCCAAATTTAGGATTTCCGTGTGTTTGACTCGGCCAACGACTCGGATGGTGACTCGGCCGACTGTGTGAGGGGAAATCTGACTCGGCCGAGTAGGTTCAACAATAACTTCACTCGGCCACTGACTCGGCCGAGTGGGTGTCCGAGTGAACCCATGCAGTTTGCGCGTCTTTCTTGTTTCGTCCGTATCTTTCTCATCCGAACTCCGAATTGACTTCCGTTTTCGCCTACACACTCCTATCGAACCCCTTTTCAATGCTATGCTTCCATAATTCCAGAATAAGTCTTCAATAACATCGTGAGAAGTCAGAACTTTGGGATCAATACTTCCTTATCTTCCTTTGTTTCATCGCCTCTTATCTCGCCTTGGGTTTTCTCGACTCAAAAGCCCTAAAAACACTCAAAACAACCCAAAAGCGTAATCTAGCTCGACATAACATAAACAATACAAACCATGAGCTAAACTATCAAAATAAGACAAGACAACGATAATATAACACTTATATAATAAGGTAAAAATACTCCCTATCAAAATCCCCCAAACTTAAACATTGTTCGTCCCGAACAATAACAAAAACGAAATAAACAATAGACTCAAGCATTGTGAACTACATAGGCCTCAAAACTTTTTAAAAACAATCTCATGATCATGATCAAAACTATGTATACAACCTTAGCATCAATAACACAATCTACTCAACAAACTCAAAACATGCTAATCCATCAAAGAACTCTCTCCAACATGTGAAATTTTGTATATGAAAGTGAACACTCAACTCTCTCAAAGAAAAGATGTATGAAATAATGCACATCATAAGGGTTCACTCATCATCAATGCAATGCAACATGTTTACCATAGGCTTGCCCTTAATCTCAACATCTCCACCTAATGTAATACTTACAAATTAGGATCAAAAAGGTCTTTATATAAGCTTGTAATGTAGGAACATTGGTTAAGGTAGGGAATGTATAGGCTAAGTGACTCAAAATACTCCAAATCATCAACCTCTTTTCAACTCCAACCAAAGTATGAATTTTCAACTCCATCTTCTACCATCCAACACACCAAATACAAACTCAAAGATGCTAAAATATCAACTATACAAATCAAAGCTAACAATCCCCTTATGCTTATATATTATTCTCTCTCTTTTTTTTTTTTTTTTTTCATAGAGCTCATCTAAAGATATTCTCTTTAATGATAATCAAAAGCTCTAAATTTCTTTTCTTTTTTTTTCCTCTTTTTTTTTCCTCTTTTTTTTTTTTTTTTCCTCTTTTTTTTTTTTTTTTTTTTTTTCCTAAGCTTATAGGGATAGCTAACTATACTTAAACAAGCATCTAAAATCTCTTCTATTTTTCTCATTCTACACCACAACCAAATTTTTCTATTCAACTCCTTCCATATCACCAACAACAAATACTAAGGATACCCATAACCATCCAAACCTCCTATCATCCGGTTTTACAAAGAACGGGCTAATAAAGGCTCAAAAGGGGTAAACAAAGGTTTATGCACAAGGTTAGTGTATAGAAATCATGTGGCTAAAGAAAGATGGCCTAAGATCATCTCCTAGTTCATAAGTATACTAAGGTCTTGATGGAGAAATAAGGCAAGTTCTAGAAACAATGAAGAATGCATGATCACTCAATCAAAGAATAGGCATAAATATGCACAAATAGCTAGCTCAAATCTCACGGGTTCAAACTAACTAGTTCCCGACATCATAGCATACTTCAAATTCATCAAATAAAATCGCGTCACTTCGCCAAGGTTCCATGCATAATAAAGATCATGAATTTTTCTCCAAAAATCAACAAAAATTTTCTATCATCGGCCAAATCCACAATACTATCATCACATGCTTATTTGACTCAATTTAAACCTAAGACTCAACAAAAATAAAATCTACTATTAAAATATCCAAAAATTAAGCTACAATCCAAGAACTCGTGTAAACGAGTTAACGAAGCCACACTTCCCCCTCCCCCAAACTTATTTCGAATCATGATGAAGGAATAAGTTTAAGAAGAAGGAGTGGTTAAGTTAACGAGCGTACCTTTCACCGAAGCTAGCTTACTATCGATCTTCTCCTCTTAGTCGAAACCTCGTCGAGAAAACCTACAACTCACAAGCTTCGCAAATTCTTAGATAAAAAGCTTAATAAAAGATAAGACTCAAAGAAAAACAAAAACGAAAATATATAAAACAAAAACTGAAAATTAAAGATAGAGTTGGGTTACCTCCCAACAAGTGCTACGTTTTACGTCTTTAGCCCGACGATACCTCTTATCAAGGTGGATCAAAATAAAATTTTGTCTCTCCCCCATCATTAAGTTTCCTCATGGCTCCATCGATTGATCTCTTGAATTCGGCTAACTTCAAGGGTGGAATGGCTTCCAACTGATTTAAGCACTCAAGATTCTCCTCCATAGCTCCGGCAATCTCCAAGTAATGGTGTAAAAACTTGGTGATGCTATTATCGAGAACTTCATCCGGTGCCGGCGGTATAGGTGGTTTCAAGACTTGAACGGCAAAAACATCCTCTCGATGATCATCGGGCCTCTTCATTGCTTCATAGATGGAAATCTTTAATTCTTCTCCATTGACTCTAAATGTCAGGTCTCCATCTTGAATATCGATCAAAGCTCTCCCCGTAGCTAGGAATGGTCGTCCTAAGATCAATGGTTGATTATCATCCTCAGGCATATCCAAGACTACGAAATACGCTGGGAACACAAGATTCTGAACTTGCACGAGCACATCTTCGACTATCCCCCTTGGATATGAAACCGAATGATCCGCCATGAGAAGGGAGATAGTAGTCGGCTTCATCTTTCCAATCTTGAGCCGGTTGAAGATTGAGAGGGGCATCAAATTGATGCTAGCACCAAGATCACAAAGGACATTTTGAAAGACGTGATCTCCGATCTTGCATGCTAATGTGAACCTCCCGGGATCCTTTTGCTTCAATGGGAGCTTCTTTTGAATCACCACGCTACATTCCTCCGTCAAGTTGATCGTCTCGAACTTCCACCACTTCTTCTTTCCCGATACCGCATCCTTGATGAACTTCATATGATTGGGCATGTCTCGTAGCTCATCGAGAAGCGGGATGTTGATGTTGACCTTTTGAAGCATCTCCAAGAACCGTTGATACTTCTCGTCTTGCTTCGTCTTGGCCAATCGTTGCGGAAATGGAGCTTTGGGGGTCGATTCTTGCGTCGGGGTAGGAACGGGATCGGAGCGGGGTTCGACTCGGCCGGCTGCTCGGCCGAGTGAGTGGCCGAGTGGATCGGCTCGGCCGAGTGGTAGTCCGAGTGAGGGTACTGGTTGAGTGACTCGGCCAGCGACTCGGCCGAGTGCTTGGCCGAGTGAGTCCTGGGCAGTTTTTTCTCCGTCGACTCGGCCGGTGACTCGGCCGAGTACCTCTCCCTCCGGGCTTTCGTCCTTCGTCTCGTCCGTTTCCGCCTCCGGATTGCTTCCATCTCCCAAATCTTCGACTCTACCATCAACTTCGTCCTCCAAAGATGAATTTGTGTAACGAGTGCCACTCCTAAGCTCAATAGCATGGACTTGATGGTCGGGCTTATGTACTCCTCCTTGAGCATTGGCTACATTGATCAACTCGAGCATCCAACATATTCATGTGCTTGGTCAAATTTGTGACTGCATTCTCAATATTAGAAACACTAGACTCCAAGGCTCCGATTTTATTTGTCGTCGTTGATATGAGATTCTTTATCAACTCCTCCAATGAAGGTTCCTTCTTCGGCTCTTGGACAACTCCATTCTCCTCATGGAAGCCAGGAGATATGTTTGGATGGCGTCGATTGTTGGGATCATAAGTCTTCTTGAAAGCATCCAACTCCGTTGCCGTCTTGGTGTATTTCTCCATCAAATCATCATAAGCTTCGGATCCAATGGTGGCAACCTTCCTTCTTCCAACTCTTCTTTCGGTAGCCTCCTCATAACTTGTGTTGACGTTGAGCTCGATGATCTCCCAGGCCGTCTCTACATCGTTATTTAAGAATCCTCCTTTAGATGCATAATCGAGCTCCTTCTTGCATTGCTTGTTCAATCCTCGATGGAAGCAGAAGATTTGTTCCCCCTTGTCCATACCATGATTGGGGCATACACGAAGCATCTTTCTGAATCTCCCCCATGCTTCGTAAAGGTACTCATCTTCAAATTGTTGGAATTTGTTGATCTCGTTTAGAAGCCTCTGAGCCCTTGAAGGTGGGAAGAACTTATTTAAGAATAGTTTGCACAGCTCGCTCCATGTCTTTATCTCGGCTCGATTCTCTATATCCTCAAGCCACTCTCTAGCATCATCCTTGAGAGACCACTCAAGAGACTGAGCTTGATGTAGTCTGTAGGCACTCCATTTGCCTTGTATGTGGCACAGATGTTGAGAAATTGCTTCAGGTGAGCATTAGGATCCTCCATCGGTGTGCCTCCATATTGCTTTGCTTGCACCATGTTGATGAGGGAAGTCTTGATCTCGTACTCGGTAGCCTCAACAGTCCCCCATCCTCCATTTTGAAATTGATCAACAACCGGTTTGAACCGATCGTTGAGAGTCTTTTTCGCTACCGAATCCGCCATGAGAATTTAGTCCTCGACAAAGAAAGGAAACGGTTAGATAGAAAAATAAACGCCTAAATCACCTATTAATCCTATTTCAAAATATCTATGTGAAATCTAATCAATCCCCGGCAACGGCGCCAAAATTTGATCGCACTATTTTCTACCATAAAAAATAGGTATAGTATACGAAAGTACGAGTATCGTATCCACAGGGATTGATATACCGAAACCACACACAATACCTCTACTCTAGAATTAAACTGATGTTTAAGCTTTTAAAAATTTAAAGATGTGGTATTTATAATTTAGGCAAATAAATAAAAGAGAACACAAATAAGGAAACAAATAAATAAGCAATTAAACAAATAAGACAAATAAGCAAATAAGGAAACAAATAAATCAAATAAGGAACAAGGTTGATTCTAAGGAAGCCTACCTAATCAAACCTATGCAAGCAATTAATGAGTACAATTAACCAATTTAATCCAATCTAGATGTGATACAACAAAAATAACCTAACACTCCAATTAAGGCAATGCAAGTCGTCACCGAACACGATCCTAATCTCCTTTCGGATTTATAGAAATCAAATCAAGTGCGAAATAGAACAAGTATCAATCATACAATCAACTAGGTTCAATTATGACACCTAAATCAACTATATGCACACATATGATAATTCAATCTCAACTAAGATAATCAAACTACCATACCATGTATTCATGAGATCTATTATGCAATTATCCTATTAAGGCATAAAAACATAACTATGCATACATAATTAGTGATCAAGTAATCATGCATGAGAATAAGCACCATGAAACATGTACCTAGATTGGAAGACTAATTGTAAACAAAAACAATCACATAAATTCAATTAGGCATTCAATCCCTAAAATCAACTAAACGAAATTAGCTAGACATAATTAAAAGAAAGGTAGAAGTAAGAATAAACATAATGAAAAACATAAGTAAAAGAGAAAGGGATAGAAAAACTCTTGAATCTTGAATAAATCTTCAATCTTCAATTGTCTTCATACATCAATGTAAAAAGTGTAGAGAAAAGAATAAAAACTAATCTAGAGTATGGTGAAAAGTAGAGAGCTCTAAACTATGAAAAACTTATGAAAAACTTATGAAAAACTTGGGTACAATGATAAGTTTTGGGGTATTTATAAGGTAGGGGATCATAATTGTTACCTAAGTGGGCAAGGATTAGGTTAAGGAAATAAAAATATCCCAAATTTAGGATTTCCGTGTGTTTGACTCGGCCAACGACTCGGATGGTGACTCGGCCGAGTGTGTGAGGGGAAATCTGACTCGGCCGAGTAGGTTCAACAGTAGCTTCACTCGGCCACTGACTCGGCCGAGTGGGTGTCCGAGTGAACCCATGCAGTTTGCGCGTCTTTCTTGTTTCGTCCGTATCTTTCTCATCCGAACTCCGAATTGACCTCCGTTTTTGCCTACACACTCCTATCGAACCCGTCTTCAATGCTATGCTTCCATAATTCCAGAATAATTCTTCAATAACATAGTGAGAAGTCAGAACTTTGGGATCAATACTTCCTTATCTTCCTTTGTTTCATCGCCTCTTATCTCGCCTTGGATTTTCTCGACTCAAAAGCCCTAAAAACACTCAAAACAACCCAAAAGCGTAATCTATCTCGACATAACATAAACAATACAAACCATGAGCTAAACTATTAAAATAAGACAAGAAAATGATAATATAACACTTATATAATAAGGTAAAAATACACCCTATCTAAGACATATTGACCACGACGGTGAGACACTTTGGTTTTGGTGTGTATCTTGAAGATAGAAAAGAATGCCTATTTAAGGGAAAAGAAACAAGGAAATGCCGAAAATTAGGTGTTTTGTCCTATGCAACTTACTCATTTCCCAGCTTTTTTTATGACAGCTTTAGTTGGAACTATAGACTACAACTATGAAAATAGTATAATATCTATATGAACAGTAACAAGATCTAGTGTTTTGTCCTATTCAACTTACTCATTCCCGGCTTTTTGCATGCACGAGTTCCATCCATCTCTCAAGGAATATTGACCCATACTCTTGCGTGTTCCTATGGGGGAATCGTACTATTTTTAGTTGCCATTTGCATTTTGCAACATGCATTTAATTTAATTTATTTAAGGGGCAACATGCATCCCATATTACATTCACACTTTTCCCTTCCCAACATTCACACTTATCCCATTTTGTTGGTTACCAAAATGTGCTTTGAAAATGTATCCTCACAAAAAGAGTGGTTCTACCGTAAACCATGGAACAAGGAGCTCGATCAAGCCTTCATTGATACTCTCATAGGCTCTTTGGGAGGGTCGGAGTTGGGATGACCTACCGGGTGAAGCTCTAGTACTCGTGAAAGACAACTTGAACGCTACGTACGGCCTAAAGCTCGTGTGGGAAGATGCATACTCGAAGTTCACTCTCTTGAGACGTCGGTACGATACGTTTAGATGGTTGCTTTCCGTCGATGGTGTGTCTTGGGATCGTACTCAGAACTATGTCTTCACTACCGACGATGTGTGGAAGTATGCTTTTAAGGTATGTTATACACATTTCATTGATAATGGTGTGGGAGTTTATGTTTATGCTCAATTAAATGTCCATGAATCCAGGCCAAGCCCATGATTGAAGCTTACTACCGTGAAGGGGAGCCCTTGTATGATAAGATGGTCGTCTTATTTGGGTTCGAATACGTGAAGACGGAGAAATCGATCAGCATCGTCGAAATATCGGAAGATGAAAATGTCAACAAAGATGATGGAGAAGCGTCTGATGAGGTGACATCACCACCGATCCTGCCCCGTCGCCGACTCTTCCACGACAGCGGAGCATCAGCAAGACGGATGTCCACTGAGTTTATGAGCACACGCCCGCCAAAGTTGCCCGGCAGAGGAGGCAAGTTTCTATCCAAGAATCCTGCTCAGTCCTCGAGCACTGGATCGTCTCCGTTTATGTGGTGGAAACCATGACGTGTTAATCTATCTTAACTCATGTGTGTTTATTTCAGTGTAGCCTTTGATGTTAATCTTCATGCATTTTGACTCAATCTTATGTTGGTTATCATGTTACTAAGGTGTCAATAGTACGTACTATAGTTTGGTACTATCGTCTCTATTAGTTCTAGTAGTACTCTTTATCTTATGGTACTAGTGGTAATGTTTGTTTCAGTAGTACACTCTGTTATTTTATGCTCTAATGGTTGTTTTGTCTTTCATAACAATATTGTTCATTTCTGTTCGAATGTTACTGTGAGTGTTACTAAACACTTGTACTAATGGCACATCATAAATACACAGCATAATTACATAGCATACATAAATACATAGCAGGGGCCAAAATTATCTTGGTCCCTACCTACTGCCATTCACCTACTTACATACCTGATATAGTACTGAAATTGTTCCTGGCACCAAGCCAACCATCGAAAATAACTTATAAAAGCAACACAAAAAAAGGTAAAATAGTGTGTTTGGTACGTTCCACTTGTAATACCCTGCATTTGCTTTAGTTTAATAGATGAATATTATGTAGTTTTATTAAGATAGCTATATTAAAATATCTAAATTAGATATTCTCTTTAAAATGAATTATATCAAAAGGGGATAAGAATAAGAGAAATAAAATAAAAGAAAGAAAGGAAAAAAAGAAAAGAAAAGAAAAGGAGATAGGCGTAGTTTCATCACCGCCTCAGCATTCTCTTCTCTCGCTCTTACTCTAAGCTCTCCCTTATCCCCATCGCTCTCTCTTTTGCTATCTTCTTCTCTCCCTCTCTTCTTCGTCTCTCTCAGATGCTATTTCCCCTTCATCTTTGTCCAGCACGGTAAGAATCTCACCCTTATCACTTGATTATCTCTGATTCTACACAATTTTTATGAATTGGTCGAAAATATGTGAAAGGAGTTGTAGGTTTGTGAAAATATTTGAGGATAGGTAGCCATAGGTTTAATACCTAATCCTAATTTTCTGTTACATCTATTTGTTCCCTTAACTACGATTTATATGAGTTGGGGCTTGATGTTAATTTGGTCGATTAAAGGTAGTAAACAGATTTTGTTTCGTGAACCCATGTTTTTACAGCAGCAGGACAACCTCTTTAGGTCTCGATTATGAAGGTTATTCTGAGACAAAATATAGCATAATAGGTACCATTAGAAACATCTTTTCGTTAGCTTTCTAACGGTATCTTTGGATTTCTAATCCAATATCACATGAGAGAGTTATGAGCCTCCGAAGTCAGAGTGTACAGTCTGTCAGCGAGAACTTTAGCTCAACCTTGCTGTTATTATTCTGGCCTTTTCTTTCAGTCAAAACCTAACAAATTAGGTATAATTGGAAACCTCTGTTTGTTGGCTTTCCAAAACTATTTTCGGATTTTCATTTGGAGTTTAAACGAAAAAGTTATAGACCTTCGAAGTTAGGTTGTGCAGTCTACTGCTGGAATTTTCAGTGCATCTTTGTCGACGCAATTTAATATTCAACTCATGTTAAAAATCTAATATCGTTGCGGGGTTTTAAAGACTAAAATCTCAGCTTCTTCTCTATGTTTTAAACTGGGAAATTGGCATGGCAAATGGTGGGTTTTATCATAGCTTTGATTGTCTTAAGCTTTGTTTTGAATTAGACTTGAAATGTTGGTCTTGATAATGTGTGCTGCTGCTAATTGTTATATTAGAGTCTTAAGACTTGCAAATTAGATTAAGCTCTTGATTAAGGTAAGCTAATAATTGAGAATTTAAATACCATACCTGAAGATTGAATTCGTCCATCATCATCAACGTTAAGGCATGATCAAAGTTTTCAAAGAAAACCATTCTTTTTGTTTTCTGAAAATTCAGCTCACTTACGGCCTCTGCTGTGAACAAGCCCTTTATAATATGAGTTTGAAACATTCTTCATGTTAAATTATCCCCTCTTAGCTTTCCGTTGACATTTTATTCGTCCAAAACGGAGTTCGTATGAATTTACCATGATTTTTCAAAGATTATGTGTCCAGATTTCAAATCTGCAGAGGCAGCTTCTGCACCAGTTTTGATGTTCAGTTTTGAATCCCTTACCTTGCTAATTTCAGAATGGAATTTGAATGAAAGTTACTCTATGTAGTCTCGGCTTTCCAAAACATCTGAATAATTTAAATTCATCAAGTAATGAAGGATTTATGGCTGTTCAAAGTTAGACCCCTGAGTCTGTGTGACCTCTGTTTTCCAGATTTCAGATATGTTTTAAAATGCTTACGGTTTTTAACTCATTTAAGGGGAAAATCTGGGATTTTAGCACGTTGTATCTTGAGATGTTAGATTTCCATAACTTCAAGCCATTCCTCAATCCAAGATGTATTTTTACCAGAACAATTATTTTGCTACAACCTCGCAAAATATCATCTTTTGTTCATATAGTGAGGTTACTTGATCCATACCTCACGATGCACTCAAGTCTAGGACTCTAAATTTAGATTCTCGTGAAGCATGTCCCTAGATTTCTATTCTTATGTTTTGCTTCTTCTGATTTTATGAGCGTATGATCAAGTATAAGAGACGAACATATAAATAAGTTCGATTGTCAATCATATGCTATATGAGCTATTCTTAAGTTTTGGGATTCATAATCAAGAGTTGAATGAACATGATGAATGATAACCACATATATGCACATAAGTGTATATAAATGATATATCGTCATATCCCTTTAATTAAAGTGAAAGAAGGAGAAGGTGAGTTAGATCTCCTTATTTAGTGAACTCTTAATAAAGAGTAAGGTTACGATTATCGAACAAAGTTTTAAGAATAAGATAAAAGTATAAGCTAAGTAATAAAGTTATTTCCAATAAATTCTTAGTTTCTTATTGCTTATAGTTATACCCTTGTTTCTATGAAGGAATGAGTGGTAGTCCAAGGCTTGGAAATAACTAAAGAAGCGGAGTAGTAAGTGAAAGGCTAGCTGGAATCAGGTGGGCTTTCGAACTAAAATGAAATGAATATGCCTCTGTATGTATATGAGGATTATGCTTTCAAATATTGACTTGCCAATGTTTAATGTTTTTGTGTGATACCACCTACTAAAGAAGGACGATATCGGGTCCTGTGTGATGCAGGATTTGTGTACACGTTATGATTGTGTGCTTTCCAATTATTTTGGCTAGCCGATCATAGTGATTGAGAGGGAGGCCTACCTCTCAACACATAAGTTTATGAGATAGTAGTTGTGGTGCATGCATAATGAGAATGATTATATGATAAATGACAGCTGTCTATGAAGTAAAAGTATTTTAGCAAGGCACATGGTATGTTTTACATAAGAAATCTATTGTGCTAAGCTTAAAAATGGCAAGTTCAATGTATAGCCCTAGGTGGCAGCTTTCAATGATTTGGCATATGTTCACTGAGTACTTAGTTAGTACTCAGCCCTGCATGTTATTTCTAAAATGTGCAGATTATAGAAGATATGCTGGGATGAAGATGAGAGTGTGCACAGGAGAGCTTTTGTTGTCATTTTGAAAGTGTCTTCTTGTGTATATGACAATGTTAGTAGTTCGAGTTCTAGGATTATATGTCTTCATACGTGTAGTCCATTTTGACGATCCATTCCGCTGCAACACTCTTGATGTAATTGTTGATTTTTCTTATGAGCTCAAAGTTGATATGTAAATTATTATCTTCACCGGAACTCTGAGATAGCTTTACTTCATTGGAAGTTATCTAATATTTCAAATGTATAAAGGTTGTTATTTCTAAATGACTTTTTGTTATTTTTGAAAAGTTGTCTTCAAACTTTGTTTATCCTTGACTTGGATCCTCATACCCTTGATTATTCTTGTGTACAAATTAATTGAATTTCTGGATCTGTTGGTACACAAATAATATTGTCTCGTTATCAGGATTCATTTGGTTTTTGATTAATTGAGTAAAAACAAGTTGTTGAGAATATTATTTTGTTCGGTTCACTTTTCCCTAAGTCGCAGCCCTTACGGTCTAGTCATCTTCACTCTAAACCGGGTTGTGACACCACTTCAAATGATAATGTTTAAACAATTCCTCCCCACCCTTAGAACTGCAGAGTACTTCCATCCGTGCTGTATTCGTAGATCGTTTGGGCTACGTGCGTCCTCCAGCTTTCAATGGCATCAAGGTTCATGGGAACATCACGCTTGTCGCATAGATGGTTCTCCATGACCTTCAGTGCCAATGGGCCACAACTACAGTTGTCATCCTAAAGAATCCGGTCAGGGCCCATTGGTTCGAACTCCAGCTTCCACTCGGTGAACCGAATGGACTTACCCTGGTTATAGTTGATGTACTTGAGCAGCTGGGGAAATATGCGGCCTAATGGTCTGAAGACCTGCATCTGAGCAATACAATATGATCTGTAAATTTCACTTGATTTGTGTCCCACAATACCATCCTGCCCTCCCTCATGTGAAGCACGCACACAGCCCAATGCGCGGAGAAGTGACACATCAATATCAACTGTACAAATACATGAATAATCAATTAACAGAGTACTAAAGGCACAAATTAGTACCATGATGTACCAATATGTACATAAAAGTTGGTACTAAAGACATAATTTATACAATAGTACCTTATGCGCATCGACCCACTTCTTCAGCCCTCCCCATTCAGGCATCAGTGTCACACCCCAACTTTTCTAAAGAGGACACACGAGTGAGGCGTGATTGAGGTTGGAGAAAAGAAGCGGGGAGAGAACGGGGGAAACTCTTGTCTTATCTTAAATAAACAAATTATGATAACAAGAACAATGTCCAAAAGATTTGGACAGCATCACCTTTGAAATAGAAGCTAGTCTAAAATAAAAATGACAAGAGATACCCAACATAAACATTCATTTATATCATAAGGATCGTTTCAAGTTCAAATGGCTCTAACATAACTATGAAGGATACACTCTATACAATAAAGAAGCTAAAAAGTCTAAGCTCTTTACAAGGGACATAAGAAGTTCAAGAGATAAAATCAAGAGTTCAACAAAATGATGAGAAACTAGCGGAAGCTAATATAAAAGAAGAACCCTAGCCTCAGCTCTGCCCCGTCAACACCGTCACTTAACCTGAAAACATTTGGAAAATATTTGGGCTAAGTACTAATGTACTTAGTGGGCTAACATTCGATATACATACATAAAACAAAATACAGTTTATCCATCATCATAAGACATAACTTAGAAGTTATGTAAAAGAAATGCATCTAAGTATGCCAAAACATTATCATTTTCCTTTGCGCGCATCTGTCACACTCTACAGTTACTCTTACTGTGATCCCGGACCTCTAGCCACTGTCGGATCCATTAACATTCATTTTTGGATTTCGGGTCGAAACCCAGAGAATCCCAGTCGAAGATAGTATACGAGAGAGATCAACCAATCGATATACTATCGGGGTGTATACTGTTGGGAACCCCTTTGCAGTTTGATTTTGATGATGTTTATCGAAACCACACTTAGGCATATTTTCTCTTGTTTAGGGTCAAGGCCGATAGATCGACCTGCTACCTGTTAGTGCAGGTCGATGCTCTCTATAGTTTTAATACAAGTTCGATCCACTCTGTAAGAGAAAGGTTGTTTATCGACCTGCCTCATTCGGATCGAGCTGGTATATCTTCCTGTCTATCGACCTTCCTTATCAAGTGTCCAGCCTGCTTTGATTTAGAAGATTTCAAGAGCTGGATTATCATATCAAGGTCGTTGCTCTGCCTTCATGGAGCAACACGACCTGATCCTTGCCACGTGGTGTGCCAGCAAGGACGAATCTTCCCAACGGCTAGAAGTGAGTCATCCTCCAACGGCTAGTGCCACATCATCCTGACTCCAACGACTAGTTTTTCAAAACTGCCTATATATACTTCAAGCCATTATCGGATTCAAGCACGGGAAACTCAAGCTATCAACGCCTATACTCCGCCAAAGTCTCTCTCAAAGTTCATATCCATTCAAGTGTTCGAAATTCCATTAGTTTCCCAAACACTTGACGAAGAAAGATTTTAGATTCCGATAAAAGCCACAACGACGAAGCGTTCACTGCTGCTTGTCGTTGATTCAAACAACTTCTTCTCCGACTCGTTCGAAGTTAGAAAGTTTGTTTTGTGTTCTTCGCCATTATAGAGTTAGTCAAGCTCTGTAATTTCGCGAAAGGTTGTTTGTACATTTTCTGTACGAAAGGTTGTAAGGGTCACGACCCAAAACTCGTGTCTAGATATATTCAAGTTAGAGTGTATTTAGAACTGATACTCAGTCAGTATAAATAAGAGAGAAGTTGGATCCAAAGGTAAAGGGATTCTCAGGTCGAGTCGACCTGACGTGGACGTAGGAGGGTTTCTCCGAACCACGTTAAATTGCGGTGTCTCTCTCTCTCTCTCTCTCTCTCTCTCTCTCTCTCTCTCTCTTTATTTATCGCTCTTTCAATACTTTATCAATCTGACGAGCATCAACCTGCATTTCATGAAACAACCTGCATTTGCTTAACAATAGATTTTTCAAAGAGTAATCAACCTCCACCAACTTCCGCATTAACAGTTTGATAAATCAAGCTTGTTTTCAAACGAGCTTGATAGATCAATCTGCCTCTGATAGGATCGACCTTGACAATCGACCTTCTGATCGACCTGATTTTCAAAACGTCAAAAACGGTTGGCATTGGTGTATTCCCCCCCCCCCCCCCCCCCACACCAATTACTCTTTTCGGGGACCAACAAGTGGTATCAGAGCAGTGGTTCTTTTGACCGCTGCTTTGCATACTAAAAGTCTTTATCAAACTTTTGGTCATTTTGAACCGATCCTTTTTTTTTAAAAAATCTTTTCATTCATTCATTTCATATTATTTGCAATGGAGGCTTCTCTTCTCAGGGTCTTTGAAGATTTCTCCATTCAAGGCTATGAAGACTGGAGCTTCAGAATCAAGATGTGTCTCAAGGCACATCACGTCCTTATGTGGGAGATCATCGAAAAAGGCCCCTCTCCCATTTATGCAGCGAAGATTATCGTTGATGGAACGTCCCCCGGGGAGGCCACATACGAAAAGGTCCTCAAAAATCCTCGCGACTACACAACCGAGGAAAGAAAGGAGGCCAGCCTCGATGATTACGCAAAGGGTCTCATCTCTAGCACTGTTAAGGGCGTCTATCTTGCCAAGATCCGAAATCTTGAGACTGCCAAAGAGATGTGGGACACCCTCCGGTCCATCAACCTGGGTTAAGAAGAGATGAAAGAGAACAAGCTGTCCATGGCGTGCAGCAAGTTCGATGACTTCAAGATGATTTCGGGTGAAACCATAGAAGCAATGAAGATTCGCTTCACCGAAATAATTCTCGAGATCGCTGCAATCAACCCTCACAAATATACGCAGCGCGAGAAGAATCTTAAAGTGATGCGTGCCCTACCCGCAAACTGGCACGTATACACCGCCATGCATCCAGCTCGTTCCGACTTCAACTTTCTCACCACTGAAGATCTTTTCGACATTCTTGTCGGAAATGAATATGAGATGATCCGCATCCACGGATCAGCACAGCCTTCCACCAGCAAGAAGGCCGATGAAAAGAATGACAAGGAGGTAGCCTTCAAGGCCGAGTCTGCCTCGGTAGCTACCCCAAGCTCGATTGACGAATCCATCGTCAAAAAGTTTGAGAAGATGACTCTCGATTATGCACTCGCTGCTAGGAGAAATGAGAAGCTCCTAGGAAAAGTTGTCAAATTCAAGAAATTCTACCGTGACAACAAGCGAAATTTCTCAAACCGCAACCACGACCGCCCTGATAAAAAGGGAGAAGGTAAACCTTCAACCTTCAATTCTTCTAACACACCCGAGGGTGGCTGATTTGGTTGTGGCAGGCCGGGTCACTACAAGACCGATTGTCCCGATTTGACAAAGGCCGAGAGAGACGAGCTCCGTGCAAAGCGCGATAAGAAGCTCAAGGATCAACGAGCTGCCATGATCGCCGAAGAATCAAAGGAAGCTCACCTCTCAGACAGCTCGTTAAGTGATGACGAGGGTTACATCGCTTTCGATGAAAGTGATGATGAAGAATGTTTTGTTGGAGAACACCAACAAACCGTAGGATCTTCAAAGGTAGATCCTCAACCCATTTCACTTTCTTTTTCTGACGATGAATGTGCAGAAGAAGGTGAAGAACTATCCAAGGCTGTGTCTTGGGAAGAAATCAAGAAACAGCTCGATGATTATGCCGACCTCGTAGATACACTCAAAGAGGTCGTTGAAGATAATGCTGAGCTCATGAACAAGAATGAAAAATACAAGCTAGCATTAGAAGAAAGATTCTCTCCCTATGATGAGGAAAAGGAAAGGGAGATTGAAGCTCAAAAGTCAAAAATTGAAGAATTGACTTCACGTGTAAAGGAGTTCGATACCAGGGAGCTCGAGAAGGACGATTCCCTCAAAACCAAAGATGCCGAAATTCACAGCCTTACATCAAAGTTGGCTGACTTGGTTATTCAACATGAACTCCTCGTGGAATAAGAAGGAAAGCTTCAACTCACCTTGAGTCAGTTGAAGAAAAGCGGAAAGAAATTGGAAGAGGTCCAATCCATGCAACGCAATCTGCGTGATCACTCTAGTATTGGATTTAGTGGAAAATCCAAGGAAAGCAAGGATAAAGACTGCGAGATCAAGTTCGT
The DNA here is from genome assembly GCA_029379335.1 of Thymus mandschuricus. Taxonomy (NCBI): domain Eukaryota; kingdom Viridiplantae; phylum Streptophyta; class Magnoliopsida; order Lamiales; family Lamiaceae; genus Thymus; species Thymus mandschuricus. Next base: position 6,833,675 of record CM057081.1, on the reverse strand, counting down.
GAAGGCGCAGTCTAAATCAAAGAATATCAGGAAAACCCATCAAGCTCTGCCAGATAAGATGGTCAAGCTGAAGAATCCAGTTCGACAGCCCCAAGCCATTCTTCTAAAGCAACACAAGAAGGAACAGCCTGTTCCTCAAAAGAAAGAGAGTCGACCTGCCCAGCATCGTCGACCTGCCCCCACTCATCAAAAGCAGGTTGTTCATCAAGGGCGATACCAAGGCCAGTACTATCAAAGGCCGTATCACCCTCAGTTTTTCTACCCTGCTCATCAAGGTTGTCACTGCCACTATCCTCAGCAGTCAAACTCTCAAGACTGGCAGTATCAACCTGGCTTTTTTGAAGAGCAGTATTATCAGCCTCGCCGCTCTCGATCACAGAAATCCAAGGCTCCCAAGCCCAAGACCGCCACTGCCTCGTCCTCAGCCTCGGATAGAAGCAGACCGGCGAAACAAATCTGGGTCCCAAAGGCCGTTCCCGCAACCGATGTAGCACCCAATCTCAAATGGGTTGCTAAGTTTAATTAATTGCAGGTTGGGAAGGCTCAAAGAAGGAGCCAAGCAGCTCGTGGAGCTGTATGGATCATTGATAGTGGATGCTCAAAGCACATGACGTGTGACAAAACGCTACTATCAAATTATCAAGAACGAGACGGGCCACTTGTAACCTTTGGAGGAAGTTCGAAGGGTCACACAAGAGGCCAGGGCGATCTAAAAGTTGGAAAAACAACTATTTCTAACGTCTCGTATGTTGAAGGTCTTAATCATAATTTATTCTCTGTGTCGCAATTCTGCTCGAATGGTAAACGAGTAGAATTCACTACTAACAAATGTCTCGTGAGAAACGAGGAAGGAGAAATACTTCTTACCGGAATTTTGCAGGATAGACTCTACATAGTCCAATGGACTGATGGGATAGAGACCTGCCTGATCACAAAGGCTGATTCCGAGATAAGCTGGTTATGGCACAAGAGGCTGAGTCATTTGAACTTCAAGGCCATCAACAAGCTCGCACGCAACAAACTGGTGAACGACCTGCCAGATCAAGTCTTCGATCGTGATCACATTTGCAAAGCCTGTCAAGCTGGAAAGCAAACAAGATCGTCCTTTCCAAGTGTAACGGCGCAAGCTTCAAATCGAATTCTTGAGCTTCTCCATCTCGACCTCTTTGGTCCAGTCACTCCCTTGAGTATAAACGGTAGAAAATACGCACTCGTTATTATAGATGATTATTCTAGATTTACGTGGGTTATTTTCATGTATAAAAAGAAGGAGACTTTGGAGAAGTTACCCGCGTTGCTGAGAAAATTGTGCAATCAAAAGGAGAAATCCATCATCTCCATTCGATCCGATCGAGGCACCGAATTTATCAATGCAATGATCGAAGAATATTGCACAAAGAGTGGAATTCATCATCAAACCTCAGCAGCTCGTACACCTCAACAAAACGGCGTAGTGGAGCGCCGTAACAGGTCGCTGAAGGAAGCAGCTCGTACCATGTTGGACGAAACCAACCTTCCAAAGAAGTTTTGGGCGGAGGCCGTTAACACAGCCTGCTATACCCAAAACAGGTCGATCATTACTACCCGACATGGAAAGACTCCCTACGAGCTGTGGAACAACAAGCTCCCCAGGTTAATGTATTTTAAATCTTTTGGATGCTTGTGTTACATTCATAACAATGGGAAATCTCAATTGAAAACTTTTGATAGCAAGGCCGATCCAGGAGTATTTTTAGGATACTCGGAGGTTAGCAAAGCTTATAGAGTTTTTAATGAGAAAACCCTAGTTGTGGAGGTAACACCTCATGTTGTGTTTGATGAATCTACTTGTCTGTACAGAGAGTTAAGTACAGGTCCAGATCAGTTCGTTACTAACAGGACATCCAACTCCCCCATCGACGACCTGCTAGTGTGGACTCCAACTGATCTAGAGGAAGAGGATCAATCTGATCCAAAGGTCACACAGCAAGGGGGAAATGATGCAAGTAATGTTCCAACATCAGACTGTAATACATCAGCCGGACTTAACCAGGCTGATCCCCCATTCTCAGTTCCCCAGACTGATGCTGTTCACGACCTTACATCCCAAATTGAGCAGCTCGATGAAGCAATGAAGCAGCTCAATACACAGTCCGATCAACAGCTTGATCAACAGCCCGAGCAACAGCACGTGCTCACTGATCAACCTTCAACTCACCCAGAGTTTGACGAACCTATTAATGAGCCCGATCCAATTGTCTCAAACGAAGAAAGAACACGACGTAGACGATGGATCGATGCTCATCCAAAAGAGCAAATTATTGGGAACCCAAACCAAAGAGTGCGGACTAGAATAACGATCGGTGAAAGTGCGCTACTAAGCTGCTATCTCTCTCGTATAGAACCCAAAGATGCCATTGAAGCTCTTCAAGATGCTGACTGGATTCAAGCCATGCAAGAAGAACTCAATGAATTCAAAAGAAATGAAGTATGGTCTCTGGTTGATCGTCCTTATCATCAGGGCGTCATTGGAGTCAAATGGGTCTACAAAAACAAGAGAGACGAATCTGGAGAAGTTGGCAGAAATAAAGCCCGATTGGTAGCGAAGGGTTACTGTCAACAAGAAGGAATCGATTACAATGAGATGTTTGCTCCCGTCACAAGATTAGAAGCTATAAGGCTGTTTCTAGCTTATGCCGCTCATCAACGATTCAAAGTCTACCAGATGGATGTAAAGAGTGCGTTCCTCAATGGCGTTCTCGAAGAAGAAGTCTATGTGGAACAGCCTCCTGGATTCGAGGAGGGTGATTCGAGCAAAGTCTACAAGCTACACAAGGCCGTCTACGGACTTAAGCAAGCTCCTCGAGCTTGGTATGAGACGCTATCATCCTTTCTCATCGAATCTGGATTCAATCGTGGATCAGTCGACAAAACGCTATTCACTATCAAAGTGAATGAACATATCCTTTTAGTACAAATTTATGTTGATGACATTATTTCTGGATCTAAATCTCCCATATTATGCGAAAAATTTGGTAACCTCATGACAGAAAAATATAAAATGTCTATGATGGGGGGAATGAATTTCTTTCTAGGGTTGCAGGTTAAGCAGTCCGATGAAGGAATCTTCATTAGCCAAACAAAATACGCACACGAGCTGGTCGACAAGGTTGGTGTCAAAGACAGCAAGCCCGTCAAAATACTGATGCTCTCTGGTGGGAAGATCGATCCGGATCCCGAAGGAAAACCTGCCAACGTAACACAGTACAGGGGTATTATTGGTTCATTACTTTATCTAACTGCAAGTCGACCTGATATCACTTTTGCAGTTGGAGTGTGTGCTCGTTATCAAGCTAATCCAAAGGAATCTCACTTGGAAGCAGCAAAGAAAATTCTTCGATACATCAAAGGAACCGTAAATTTAGGTCTTTGGTATCCTTGTGATGATAATTTGCAGCTTACAGGTTATTCAGATTCTGATCATGCAGGGTGCAAGCTCGATAGGAAATCTACCTCGGGTACTTGCCAATTTCTTGGAAACAAGATGATATCATGGTTTTCAAAGAAACAAACTTCATTAGCCACCTCCACCACAGAGGCCGAGTATATGGCCGCAGGGAGTTGTTGTGCACAAATCTTGTGGCTCAAACAACAACTCAAAGATTATGAAGTTGAAGTCAGTGAAGTGCCAATATTCTGCGACAGCTCGAGTGCTATCGCCATTACTCAAAATCCAGTTCTTCATACAAGATGCAAACACGTGGATATTCGACATCACTTTATTCGTGATCACGTGGAAAAGAAGAACGTGGTTATTGAGAAGATACACACTGATATTCAACGGGCCGATATCCTAACCAAACCACTAGCCGAAGAAAGATTCAAAATGCTGTGTGGAAAGTTAGGGTTATTAAATGTCGAATCAACAGGCCGTTCATGATTTCAACAGGCCGTTCGTGAGTCAACAGGCCGTCACCCTTTGAACAGGCCGGTTCTACTCAACAGGTCGTCATCGATTCAACAGGCCGATGGCCAATCGACAGATCGTTCCCTATCAACAGGCCGTCGACTAATCAACAGATCGACCTGTATTCCTCAAATTGAGGGGGAACACTTGATCAAGTGATCCATCATTTGAGGGGGAACTAAGGCCGATATCTACAACTAGGTCGATATCACAAGTCCATGCCGTTCTCATTTCATCAACAGGCCGTTTCTAGACATCAGGCCGTTCTCATTTCATCAGGCCGCTATCAACCTGAATGCAACCCCGCTTTAATAAAGGGGGAATCAAAGGGAGAAATCAAAAGGGCAGTATCACCCTTTTTGTCTTTCATTTAACTTCTTTAATACGCATTGAGTTTTCTCAATTATTGATATTTATTTCTCAATATGTTACATAGTTTAAGGCTCTGTTGTGTTGCAGAAATTAAGGAAAAGGGGAGTAATCATTACTATTTTTGCAACCCATCTAGTCAAGTGTCAAGTATTGACACATTGACCGAGGTCGCATTTAATTCACTGCAACCCACTCTGAAAAAGTGCATGTTTATGCACGTTTTCTTTATCTCACGCGCGGATGTGAACCGTTTCACATTCCACGCGCTTTCATCGTGTGGACTAGGATTAAGGGAAAAACTTTAACCCTTTCAAATTCGAATGATCCCAGCCATTAAATATGTCTATATATATCATGGGATTTTCTATTTGAAAAGTTACTTACTTCTCTTTCTGCAACCCTAATTTTCTTCAGTTTCTATCAAAAACCACCAGCCGCAGTTGTGCCTTTTTCGCCTTTTCTCTTCCATTTTCCGTCAAACATTCTTACATATCTACTCTAAAATGGCAGGGAAATCATCTTCCGGCCCGAAGGAAATGGAGTGGGATGAGATCGCGACGTATTTGAGTTCTCGTATCAAATACGAACCCTACATGGTTCGTGAAACCTTCGGGTTTCGCGATGTGGAATCGATGTTCGCACTGGTGGAGACTTGCCTCCCGTTCCACCGGATTATTTCTGCCCATCCGCCAAAGCTTCTCACGAAGATCGTGAGTGCCTTTTTCTATAACTGGAACAAGGGCGACTCCGTCTCCTCCCATACCGTTTCTCTCGGAACCTAGAAATCCGTCCATCACATCAACGTCCTCGACGCTGTGAAGGCCGCCTTCAGCATTGGGGAGGGTGCGACGCTGCAACTTTCAGAAATCTCGCACGAGCAGTTGTAGGAGGTTTCCGACCGGGTTCTTATGGAGCCAAGGCCGTTCTTGGCAAGCACGTTCAAGAGGAACGAACTCCGCCCCAAGTACCGTCTGCTGATGGATTTTGTGCAGAGGTGCTTTCTAGGGCACATTGGGAATCACGACCAAGTCACGCCGTTAAAGTTCCAGATCATGACGGCCGTGATCCTCAACCTGCCCATTAGTTGGGCCAAATTGCTGGTCTCCCTACTATGGGATGAGGCCAGGCAAATCGATTGCGCGATGGAGGGTGAAGCTGTGGTGGGAGTGCGTCTCCACAACGAGAAGAGGCCGCTTCGTCTTGGGACGAAGGCGACCTGCATCATCGTCTCCTTCTTCAAAAATCGAAGGTGGACTGACGAGCCGGCTTTCCCCCACAATTTCATTCCAAAAGATCTCCATCAGATGGAGATGGCATTGGGGGTTGCGCCACAGATTTACTACGGGTCGCCAGACCATGTAAGGGCGCACCTTGCTAAGACCGGTGAATCCAAGGTTGGGTGGAGGGTGCCGCCTCGCCCTGTGCAAAAGAAACGAAAAGCCGTTGACGAGCCGTTGCCCTCTCGCCCTGTAAAGAGGACTCCCCCTGCGAAGAAGTCTTCCCCTCGACGGGCGCCATCGACCTCTTCTCATCCGGTCAGGCCGATGCACCGGGTTCTGCCCATGAATGTCGAGTCTGCACCTCGCAGGCCGACTACACCCTCTCCATCGCCCTCGCCTTCGCCGGAACGGACTCCTTCTCCAGTCCGTCCCGCCAACGAGTCGTCCGCCTCGCAGCAACGACCTGCATCTCCCCCCCTGCAGGACGTTGTCACTCTATCTCCGGCTGGCTCCCCCGCAGGCCGTCGTCGTGTTGGCTCGGTGGAGATCGAGGATCTCACCGAGGATGATCCCCAACCTTCCCCCTTCCGGCATGTCGCCCTGGAGGAAGACGTCGTCCTGCCCCTTCAGCCATTTTCCGAGCAGCCCGTGTCTCCTGCTCACTCCCAGGTGGCTTCCTTGAAGGCCGAAGCCAGGCTGAAGGTGATCGACCTGATGCCGGGGATTGAGCAACTCCCCAAGTCCCTCGACCTAGCAGCTCGCCTCCAGTTTTATCTAGTTTGTAAGTCGAGCTACTATTACGTTTTTGAAGCCCTGCTGCAGGTCGTTTCCCTCGACGACCTGAAGGTCGAGGAGCTGGAGTTGGAGGCCGAGTTCAACTTTTTCAGTGTAGAGGATGCAGCCGCCAACTTCCAATCTCTCGTGCTGCGGCGCATGAAGGTCGAAGCAAAAATTTTGGGCATCGACCTTCGCCCCCTCTACACTCACTCTCGCGCCCTCTACAACTCCGCCGCCATTATCGGAGATGAGTTTGATGCCATTCAAACTCCGGAGCAATCGCCACCGAGGAATGAAGGTGGTGATCAAGCTCTGACTGCTGCTGATTTTGCTCCCGACGCATCAAATTTCGATGTGGAGACCGAGTTCAATTCCTTATCTGCAAAGCTCGTGTCTCTCACTCTCAGTATACCGGAGCAGATCAAGCAGGCCATAGCAGAGGCCCGGGTCGATATTTTGAAGGAAACCAAGACCCAGGCCGATGATGCTGCCAGAGAGCGGGTCACGAAGTTTGCAGTGGAACACTTGAAGGAATATACAGACAAACTTCTGCCGGCCCAGCTCGAGGCTCTCAGCATGGCGTCCCGCGTCCTGATCGGGGAAGTGTTGGAGGACGTGGCCAAGGTCGATCATCGTGTGACCTACCTGACCTCATCAATTGCCAATTCTGCATCGGCCTCCAACACTCAAATCAACGGCATCCTGGACACCCTCACCAGCCTGCTCAACGGGCATCAACGATTGAGGGATGTCGTTGGCAAGCTGCAGGAGGAGGACGCTACTCTTCTTTCCCTCATCAAGTCCCTTTCTGATGATGTCGAAAAGGGGGAAGAAGCAAGGGCCGCCGCCGCCAAGAAGAAGAGGACCTCCAAATCCAAATCCCCTTCATCTTCTTTGGTTCCTCCTCCTCCTCCTCCTCCGCCTCCGCCGCCAAGGAAGTCCGCTTCCAAGGCCGCTGCCTCCCAGCCCGTTTCCGAGGCCGCCGCCTCCAAGTCCGATTCCGAGGCCGCCGCTGCCCAAGCTCGTTTGGCTAAAGAGGCCGAGCTTATCACTGCCATGCATCTGGCCGGAGCGACTCCGGAACAGGCCGTGAATCCAAACGAGCAACGGCGCTTTATTGCGGAGCGACGGGCTGCCGAAGCTAGGAAAAAGGCCTAAGTGGACTGGATCAGCCAGTCGGCCTCCGAGTTGATTTTGGAAGCTGGAGTCCAGCAACAGGCCGTAGAGTGGCTAGATGAGAGCCAGAACGCCCTGTTGAGGGAGCTCAACAGCTGTTTTATCCTCCTCTTTTACTGGATCAATGACCCCTCCCTTCCTGAAGATGCTGATGATGCTTATGCGGCCTATATGCTCAAATTTCCTCACCAAGATTTTGTTGGTGAACTACGAAAGAAGGCTGCAGAGGCCGGTGCGATTGTACGGGCTCCTTGCAAGCAATATTTCACGCCCTTGACGATCGGTGATTCGGGCTTCTTGGATTATTCCCGAATCGACCGGTACATCGCACTGACCGCCATCGGCATGAATGTAAATGTCTCAAATTCCGATCCCGCCTACTGCAGTATCAGGGATGGAATTTATGCTAGCATGAAGGCTAAGTCCAGGGAGCAGATCCAGGAAGAGCGAGTGGCAGCCCGTGCCCAGCAGAAGAAGTAGCAGTTTAGATGATTTTGTAAAGTTTTTGAAATTCATTTAAGTTCATAGCCTGCTTTGTAAATTCCCTATGTAATCTTGCTATCGAGCTGAATGAAGCAAAAATCATCTATTCGACCTGACGACAATATCTCTTTGTCCAGGCAAACTGCCTTTACTGCTTTATTTTTATTATGTCTTATTATCTGTCTTTCTTATAATTCCTTATCAACCTTCATGGTTAATCGATCTTTCATCGTTTTATATCTTAGGAATTATTTGTAAAGAGTATGGTTTCGACATCATAAAAAACGGGGAAATTGTTGGGAACCCCTTTGCAGTTTGATTTTGATGATGTTTATCGAAACCACACTTAGGCATATTTTCTCTTGTTTAGGTCAAGGCCGATAGATCGACCTGCTACCTGTTAGTGCAGGTCGATGCTCTCTATAGTTTTAATACAAGTTCGATCCACTCTGTAAGAGAAAGGTTGTTTATCGACCTGCCTCATTCGGATCGAGCTGGTACATCTTCCTGTCTATCGACCTTCCTTATCAAGCGTCCAGCCTGCTTTGACTTAGAAGATTTCAAGAGTTGGATTATCATATCAAGGTCGTTGCTCTGCCTTCATGGAGCAACACGACCTGATCCTTGCCACGTGGTGTGCCAGTAAGGACGAATCTTCCCAACGGCTAGAAGTGAGTCATCCTCCAACGGCTAGTGCCACATCATCCTGACTCCAACGGCTAGTTTTTCAAAACTGCCTATATATACTTCAAGCCATTATCGGATTCAAGCATGGGAAACTTAAGCTATCAACGCCAATACTCCGCCAAAGTCTCTCTCAAAGTTCATATCCATTCAAGTGTTCGAAATTCCATTAGTTTCCCAAACACTTGACGAAGAGAGATTTTAGATTCCGATAAAAGCCACAACGACGAAGCGTTCACTGCTGCTTGTCGTTGATTCAAACAACTTCTTCTCCAACTCATTCGAAGTTAGAAAGTTTGTTTTGTGTTCTTCGCCATTATAGAGTTAGTCAAGCTCTGTAATTTCGCGAAAGGTTGTTTGTACATTTTCTGTACGAAAGGCTGTAAGGGTCACAACCCAAAACTCGTGTCTAGATATATTCAAGTTAGAGTGTATTTAGAACTGATACTCAGTCAGTATAAATAAGAGAGAAGTTGGATCCAAAGGTAAAGGGATTCTCAGGTCGAGTCGACCTGACGTGGACGTAGGAGGGTTTCTCCGAACCACGCTAAATTGTGGTGTCTCTCTCTCTCTCTCTCTCTCTTTATTTATCGCTCTTTCAATACTTTATCAATCTGACGAGCATCAACCTGCATTTCATGAAACAACCTGCATTTGCTTAACTATAGATTTTTCAAAGAGTAATCAACCTCCACCAACTTCCGCATTAACAGTTTGATAAATCAAGCTTGTTTTCAAACGAGCTTGATAGATCAATCTACCTCTGATAGGATCGACCTTGACAATCGACCTTCTGATCGATCTGATTTTCAAAACGTCAAAAACGGTTGGCATTGGTGTATTCCCCCCCCCCCCCCCCCTACACCAATTACTCTTTTCGGGGACCAACATATACACAGCTCAAAGTTAGTGTTTTAGACTGAACTAAGAACCTCGATCGATTAATTTCAGAGCATTAAACATGTAGAGCGCACAAAACATTTTATGGATAAACAGTTTTCTCATTTTGTAAATATCAGAGCATAACATGATTCAAAATATGTTTGATAAGTAAATAGCCCACCTTGATGGAATATTTTCGTAGATATAAATCACAACTCGGTCCAAGTGATTATCGTCCTTCCTCAAAACATCCTACAAGATATAAAGTCTAATCTTAAAGGTATTCCAAGCTTAACTTCACATACATAAGTACTGACTAAATCCTAGATTTGCTATGCTCAAGGTTTAAAAATTTAAGTATTTATTTCGAATATGCTTTCCCAATTTATAGGACTAACGATTCTATAACTCGATTTTAAATAATTTAATCCTTTCATTCAACTCTTTCATATAGTCACAAAAATTATTCTTATAATAATTCATCATGACTTAATCATAAAAGTTATACTCTTAACAAACTCACCATTAAATATTTTATACACTAAGAGAATGTGATAAGAAATAGTTTCTAATATGATTTATATTTAAGTTTTCTCATATATAATGTTCCATGGAAGCTGGTCTAAATCTTATCAACAATCTGCATCATTCTACATAGATTATGTTAATAATATGAACTTGCTCAGACACTTCTAGTCATGTAGTTTACTACTATCATTTATCCCAAAGGCTAGCATGTAAATTCTGAAATCATCACTAGTAATACCTACTTTCTTTTCAATAATTCATGTATCCAAAATTTTATCATTCCATACCACTTTGTACAATCTCTTATGCATGCCTTTTATTCAACAAAATCCAAACATCAATATATAACTAGATTATCGAAATTTAAGAAACCCACTATTAATTTATGACTTCATTGTCTAATATGTATGTATATTCATATTTATAAACGAAGAAGAAAGATTGAAAAATTTTCTAAGGATACAATCGATTGACCATCCCTTAGTTTTAACAGTAAAGATTTCAATACATTTTTAATACCTATACATGCTTTTAAACTTGCACACACCATCTCAATATTTCATCCAAATTATAACCTAAAGATGGTTATTCATTCAAGATCAATTTTTGTCATAGCCTAAATATATATATCATACTTTATGTATTCAAAGTATTTATATAAGAAATATCATCAATAATTCTATGGCATATCAACCCCTTAATTATTAAGATACTTACCTAAAATCTTAAATTTCAAAATTAAGGATTATATTGAAGGAAATAGAACCTCAGATAATTAATCTTTTCCAGTAGGTGCAAGATAAGCTCCTCTTCTTCTTCCTATTTCTCAAGTACCTTGTTCTCCCAAGCTCTAATTAAGTTGCTTCTACTTCTGCTTCAGCTTCAACTTCAGGCTTCTCGTCTCTCTCTCTCTCTCTCTCTCTATTCTTCTTCCTACATTTCTCACTCTTCTTCTATATATTTTTTCTTACATGTGGCTTTCGAAAGTGAAGAGGGGATGAGATCTATTTTTTTTCTTCTCACTCTCTTGCATTCCCTCTTTCTACAGCTACTCATTTGCTGCTGCCGAAAACTGAAAGGTGGGAAGGGTGATATGGTTTAGTTTGGACCAAGAGAATATCTGATGAAAAATTAAGCTAAAAAGTTAACCTATAATCTAACCTAGGTGTAAAAATATCTCTAACCTTTTCCTTCCCACAAAGCATGGCTCGTCATCACCAATCTTATGGTATCTATGTGTACAATAATCTTCAATTTTATATTTGGCTTTCCTCTCAAGCATTGTTAGTATACTATAATTAAGATAATATAGTATATTTATAAGTAAGAATATTTTTCCATTCTTAATATTGTACTACTAAATCTCATAAGTAGTTTGACCTAGTTATATAGTTATATTGTTGGTCCCGGGAAAGAGTAATTGGTGTATGGGGGGGGGGGGGGGGGGGGGGGGGGGAATACACCAATAACCAACCGTTTTTGACTTTTATAAAATCAGGTCGATCAAAGGTCGATTGTCAAGGTCGATCCTTATCAGAGACAGGTTGATCTATCAAGCTCGTTTGCGAACAGGCTTGATTTATCAAACTGTGCTTATGCGGAAGTTGGAGGAGGTTGATTTACTCTTTGAAAAATCTAAGGTTGATACTGAAATGCAGGTTGATGCTTGATATGCATGTTGATGCTTGTCAGTTTGATAAGATATTGAAAGAGTGATAAATAAAGAGAGGGAGAGAGAGACACCGCAATTTATCGTGGTTCGGAGAAATCCTCCTACGTCCACGTCAGGCCGACTCGACCTGAGAATCCCTTTACCTTTGGATTCAACCTCTCTCTTATTTATACTGACTGAGTTATGAGTTCTAATACACTCTAACTTGAATATATCTAGACACGAGTTTTGGGTCGTGACCCTTACAACCTTTCGTACAGAAAATGTACAAACAACCTTGCTCGAAACTACAGAGCTTGACTCACTCTATAATGACGAAGAACACTAAACAATCTTTCTAACTTCGAACTAGTCAGAGAAGAAGATGTTTGAATCAACGACAAGCAGCAGTGAACACTTCGTCGTTGGGCTTTTATCGGAGTTGAAAATCTCTCTTCGTCAAGTGTTTGGGAAACTAATGGAATTTCGAACACTTGAATGGATATGAACTCGAGAGAGATTTTATCAAGAGTTTGGCGTTGAGAGCTTGAGTTTCCCGTGCTTAAATCCGATAATGGCTGAAGTATTTATAGGCAGTTTTGAAAAACTAGCCGTTGGAGTCAGGCTGACGTGGCACTAGCCGTTGGAGGCTGACTCACTTCTAGCCGTTGGGAAGATTCGTCCTTGCTGGCACACCACGTGGCAAGGATCAGGTCGTGTAGCTCCATGAAGGCGGAGCATCGACCTTGATATAGAAATCCAGCTCTTGAAATCTTCTAAGTCAAAGCAGGCTGGAAGCTTGATAAGGAAGGTCGATAGACAGGGAGATATGTCAGCTCGATCCGAATGAGGCAGGTCGATAAACGACCTTTCTCTTACAGAGTGGATCAAACTTGCATTTAGAACTATAGAGAGCATCGACCTGCACTAACTGGTAGCAGGTCGATCTATCGGCCTTGACCCTAAACAAGTAAAATATGTCTAAGTGTGGTTTCGAAAAACATCATCAAAATCAAACTGCAAGGGGTTCCCAACAATTTCCCCCTTTTTGATGATGTCGAAACCATACACTTTACAAATAATTCCTAAGATATAAAGCGATGAAAGATCGATTAACCATGAAGGTTGATACGGAATTATAAGAAAGGCAGTTAAGAGATTAAGTAAAATAAAGCAGTAAAGGCGGATTGCCTGGACAAAGAGATATTGTCGTCAGGTCGAATAGATGATTTTTGCTTCATTCAGCTCGATCGCAAATATACAGAGAATTTACAAGACAGGCAGTGAGCATAAATGAATAACAAAAACAAATACAAAATCATCTATTTTTACTACTTCTTCTGGGCACGGGCTGCTACTCGCTCTTCCTGGATCTGCTCCCTCGATTTTGCCTTCATACTTGCGTAAATTCCATCCCTAATACGGCAGTAGGTGGGATCGGAATTTGCAACATTGATGTTCAGGCCGATGGCGGTCAGTGCGATGTATCGGTCGATTCGGGAATAATCAAGATAGCCCGAATCGCCAATAAGCAAGGGCGTGAAATATTGCTTGGCTGGAGCCCTTAAGATCGCACCGGCCTCTGCAGCCTTCTTTCGCAATTCACCAACGAAGTCTTGGTGAGGAAATTTGAGCATGTAGGCTGCATACGCATCATCGGCATCTTCAGGAAGGGAGGGGTCATTGATCCAGTAGTGGAGGAGGATGAAGCAGCTGTTGAGCTCCCGCAGCAGGGCGTTCTGGCGTTCATCTAGCCACTCAACGGCCTGTTGCTGGATTCCAGCATCCAAAATAAGTTCGGAGGCCGACTCACTGACCCAGTCCGATTCGGCCTTCTTCCTCGCTTCAGCAGCCCGGCGCTCCGCAATAAAGCGCTTCTGCTCTACGGGATTCATGGCCTGCTCGGCGTCGCACCGGCCAGATGCATGGCAGTTATTAGCTCGGCCTCTTTTGCCAATCGAGCTTTGGCAGCGGCGGCCTCGGCAGCAGCGGCAACGGCTATGGGATCGGCCTGGGAGGCGACGGCCTTTGAAACGGACTTGGAGGCGGCGGCTTCGGAAACTTGCGTCCTTGACGGCGGAGGAGGAGGAGGAGGAGGAGCCACGGAAGATGAAGGAGTTTTGGATTTGGGGGTCCTCTTCTTCCTGGTGGCGGCGGCGGCTCTTGCTTCTTCCCCCTTTTCGACATCATCAGAAAGGGCTCTGATGAGGGAAAGAAGTGTAGCGTCCTCCTCCTGCAGTTTGGTCACGGCATCCCTCAACTCTTGTTGGCCATTGAGAAGGGAGGAGAGGGTGTCGTGAATGGCGTTGATTTGATCGTTGGAGGAAGATGCCGAATTTGTGATTGATGAGGTCAGGTCGGTCACACGCTGATCGACCTTGGCAACGTCCTCCTTCACTTCCCCGATCTCATCCAGGGACGCCACTCGGTTTGCAACGAGCTGGGCCGGCAGGAGCTTGTCAGTGTATTCCTTTAATTGATTCACGGCAAATGTCGTGACTCGCTCCCTGGCAGCTTCATCAGCCTGGGTCTTGGCCTCATTCACAATATCGACCCGGGCCTCTGCTACGGCCTGCTTGATCTGGTCGGGAAGGCTGATGACAAGAGAATCGAGCTTTGAAGATAGAGAATTGAGCTCGACCTCCACGTCAACCTTCGAAGCTTGAGGAGACGGAGCAGCAGCTGCAAGAGCTTGATCATCACCCTCATTCCTGGGTGGCGAATGCTCCGGAGTTCGAATCGCATCGAACTCGTCTCCATGGATGGCAGCGGAGTTGTAGAGGGCTCGAGAGTTGATGTAGAGGGGGCGAAGGTCGATGCCCAGAATTTTAGCTTCGACCTTCATACGCCGTAGCACAAGGGATTGGAAATTTGCGGCTGCATCCTCCACACTATAGAAGTTGAACTCGGCCTCCAACTCCAGTTCCTCAACCTTCAGGTCGTCGAGGGAAACGACCTGCAACAAGGCTTGAAAGACGTAATAATAGCTCGACTTACACACCAGATAAAACTGGAGGCGAGCAGCGAGGTCGAGGGACTTGGGGAGTTGAACGATCCCCGGCATCAGGTCGATGACCTTCAGCCTGGCTTCGGCCTTCATCGAAGCCACCATAGCGTGAGCAGGAGACACGGCCTGCTCGGAGATTGGCTGGATTGGCAAGATGGTGTCTTGGGGTTCCTCCATCTCAGTGAGATCCTGGATTTCCACCGAACCAACGCGAACGCGAGGGGGGGAACGAGAAGGAGAGGGCAAGGAACCGGCAACGACCTGCGAGGCAGAAGGCTCGATCGCGGTACGGACTGGAGAAGGAGTCCGTTCCGGCGAGGATGAGGGCGAGGGCGAAGGCGTCATCGGCCTGACATTTAGAGGCTCCGCGGCCACGGGCTCTATAGGAAGTACGAGGTGCATCGGCCTGGTCGGATGGGGAGCAGATGGTTTGGATTTCTTTGGAGGGGGAGTCTTTTGGCAGGGCGAGAAGGCACTGGCACATCATCGGCCTTCCTCTTCTTTTGGACAGGGCGAGCCGGCACCCTCCACCCAATTTTGGACTGACCAGTCTGAGTGAGATGCTCCCTTACGTGGTCTGACGACCCGTAGAAATTTTGCGGAGCGACCCCAATTGCCATCTCCAATTGATGGAGATCTTTAGGAATGAAGTTGTGGGGGAAGATCTCCGCGTCAGTCCATTTCCTATGTTTGAAAAAGGAAATGATGATGCAGGTCGCCTTCGTCCCAAGATGAAGCGGCCTCTTCTCCGTGTGAAGACGCACTCCCAACGGCCTCTCCATCCATTGAGCACTCGATCTGCCTGGCCTCCTCCCAGAGCAAGGAGACCATCAGCTTGGCCCAGCTGATAGGCAGGTTGAGCACCACGGCCGTCATGATCTGAAATTTGAAGGGCGTGACCTGGTCGTGATTTCCGACGTGCCCTAGAAAGCACCTTTGAATGAAGTCCATAAGCAGCCTGTACTTAGGACGGAGTTCGGTCCTCTTAAACGACCTCTCCAAATACGGCCCTGGTTCAATAAGGACGCGGTCGATAACTTGCTGCAGTTGGTCCTTTTTGATGTCGGAGAGTTGCATTTCTCCACCATCCCCAATGCCGAAGGCAGCTTTCACGGTGTCGAGGACGTTGATGGTGTGAACGGCCTTCTGAGTCCCGAGGGACACGGTGTGAGAGGAAACGGAGTCGCCCTTGTTCCAATTGTAGAAGAAGGCACTCACAATCTTCGGGAGGAACTTCGCCGGACGGGTAGAAATAATCTGGTGGAAAGGGAAACACGTTTCCACCAGCGTGAACATAGAGTCTAGATCGCGGAAGCCAAAGTTCTCACGAACCATATACGGCTCGTATTTGATATGGGACTCCAAATATGCAGAGATTGCATCCCATGGCATCTCCAGTTGGCCGGAAGTTGATTTATCTGCCATTGATATCGATTTTCTGCAACAAGAGATAGATTAGTAACCAACTTGACAAAAGATGAAAACAAAAACATCGAAGAGGCACAAACCACGCTGGTATCTTTGTGCAAAGAGTGAAAAGTGGTGAGTAAGGAACCAGCAGAGAATGAAAAACACGACGGCGGCGGTTGGTTTTTTTTTTTTTTTTTTTTTTTTTGCAGAGAATGAAAAATTAGGTTTTAAGGAAAATGATGAGAGTAAGTAACGTTTGAAGATGAGAAACTGCATGATATATAGACAGTTTGAATGGCTAGGATCTCTCGAATTTGAAAGGGTTAAAATCTCTCTTTAATTCTCATCCACACGATGAGAGCGCGTGGAATGTGAAACGTTTCACATCCGCGCGTGGGCTGAATTGAAAACGTGCGAAAACTTGCACTTTTTCAGAGAGACAACAGGGAATTAAATGCAACCTCGGTCAATGTGTCAATATTTGACACTTGACTAGATAGGATGCAAAAATAGTAATCATTATTCCCTTTTTCCTTATTTTCTGCAAAATGACAGAGCCTTAAACAATGTATCACATTGAGAAATAAATTTAATAATTGATAAAATTCAATGCGTATTAAAGAAGTTAAAAGACAAAAGGGTGATACTGCCCTTTTGATTCCCCCTTCATTAATGCGGGGTTGCATTCAGGTTGATAGCGGCCTGAACTTGTGAGAACGGCCTGGACTTGTGAGAACGGCCTGAACTTGGTAGATATCGGCCTTTGTTCCCCCTCAAATGGTGAATCACTTGATTAAGTGTTCCCCCTCAATTTGAGGAATCCAGGTCGATCTGTTGATTTAGAAGACGGCCTGTTGATGGAGAACGGTCTGTCATTTGAATCGGCTTGTAGGAAGGATGTCGGCCTGTTTGAGAGAAACGGCCTGATGATCTGCTAACGGCTTGTTGACTTGTGAACGGCCTGTTCAAATGGTGACGGCCTGTTGAGAGTAACGGCCCGTTAAGTCACGATCGGCCTGTTGAGTCAAGAACGGCCTGATGACTCAACATTTAATAAACCTAACTTCCCACACAGCATTTTGAATCTTTCTTCGGCTAGTGGCTTGGTTAGGATATCAGCTCGTTGAATATCAGTGTGTATCTTCTCAATAACCACGTTCTTCTTTTCCACGTGATCGCGAATAAAGTGATGTCGAATATCCACGTGTTTGCATCTTGAATGGAGAACTGGATTTTGAGTAATGGCGATAGCACTCGAGCTGTCGCAGAATATAGGCACTTCACTGATTTCAACTTCATAATCTTTGAGTTGTTGTTTGATCCACAAGATTTGTGCACAACAACTCCCTGCGGCCATGTACTCGGCCTCTGTGGTGGAGGTGGCTACTGAAGTTTGTTTCTTTGAAAACCATGATATCAGCTTGTTTCCAAGAAAGTGGCAAGTACCCGAGGTTGATTTCCTATCGAGCTTGCACCCTGCATGATCAGAATCTGAATAACCTGTAAGCTGCAAATTATCATCACAAGGATACCAAAGACCTAAATTTGTGGTTCCTTTGATGTATCGAAGAATTTTCTTTGCTGCTTCCAAGTGAGATTCCTTCGGATTAGCTTGATATCGAGCACACACTCCAACTGCAAAAGTGATATCAGGTCGACTCGCAGTTAGATAAAGTAATGAACCAATTATACCCCTGTACTGTGTTATGTTGGCAGGTTTTCCTTCGGGATCCGGATCGATCTTCCCACCAGAGAGCATCGGTATTTTGACGGGCTTGCTGTCTTTGACACCAAATTTATCTACCAGCTTGTGTGCGTATTTTGTTTGGCTAATGAAGATTCCTTCATCGGACTGCTTGACTTGCAACCCTAGAAAGAAATTCATTTCCCCCATCATAGACATTTTATATTTTTCTGTCATGAGGTTACCAAATTTTTCGCATAAAATGGGAGATTTAGATCCAAAAATAATGTCATCAGCATAAAATTTTACTAAAAGGATATGTTCATTCACTTTGATAGTGAATAGCGTTTTGTCGACTGAACCACGCTTGAATGCAGATTCGATGAGAAAGGATGATAGCGTCTCATACCAAGCTCGAGGAGCTTTCTTAAGTCCGTATACGGCCTTGTGCAGTTTGTAGACTTTGCTTGAATCACCCTCCTCGAATCCTGGAGGCTGTTCCACATAGACTTCTTCTTCGAGAACGCCATTGAGGAACGCACTTTTTACATCCATCTGGTAGACTTTGAATTGTTGATGAGCGGCATAAGCTAGAAACAGCCTTATAGCTTCTAATCTTGCAACGGGGGCAAATGTCTCATCATAATCGATTCCTTCTTGTTGACAGTAACCCTTTGCTACCAATCGGGCTTTATTTCTGACAACTTCTCCAGATTCATCTCTCTTGTTTTTTGTTTTTGTAGACCCATTTGACTCCAATGACGCCCTGATGATAAGGACGATCAACTAGAGACCATACTTCATTTCTCTTGAATTCATTGAGTTCTTCTTGCATGGCTTGAATCCAGTCAGCATCACGAAGAGCTTCAATGGCATCTTTGGGTTCAATTCGAGAGAGATAGCAGCTTAGTAGCGCGCTTTCACCAATCGTCCTTCTTGTCCGCATTCCTTGGTTTGGGTTCCCAACAATGAGCTCTTTTGGATGAGTATCGATCCAACGTCTGCGTCGAGCTCTTTCTTCGTTTGAAATGATTGGATCGGGCTCATTAATGGGTTCGTCAAACTCTGGGTGAGTTGAAGGTTGATCAGTGGAAACGTGCTGTTGATCGGGCTGTTGATCTGGCTGCTGATCGGGCTGGATGTTGAGCTGCTCCATTGTGCTATCGAGCTGCTCGATTTGGGATGTAAGGTCTTTAACAGCATCAGTCTGGGGGACTGAGAATGGGGGATCAGCCTGGTTAGGTCCGGCTGATGTATTACAGCTCGAAGTATCATTTGCATCACTTCCCCCTTGCTGTGTGACCTTTGGATCAGATTGATCCTCTTCCTCTAGATCATTTGGAGTCCACACTAGCAGGTCGTCAATGGGGGAGTTAGACGATCTGTTAGTAACGGACTGATCCGAACCTGTACTTGACTCTCTGTACAGACAAGTAGATTCATCAAACACAACATGAGGTGTTACCTCCACAACTAGGGTTTTCTTATTAAAAACTCTATAAGCTTTGCTAACCTCCGAGTATCCTAAAAATACTCCTGGATCGGCCTTGCTATCGAAAGTTTTTAATTGAGATTTCCCATTGTTATGAATGTAACACAAGCACCCAAAAGCTTTAAAATACTTTAACCTGGGGAGCTTGTTGTTCCACAGCTCGTATGGAGTCTTTCCATGTCGGGTAGTGATGATCGACCTGTTTTGGGTATAGCAGGCTGTGTTAACGGCCTCTGCCCAAAACTTCTTCGGAAGGTTGGTTTCATCCAACATGGTACGAGCTGCTTCCTTCAGCGACCTGTTACGGCGTTCCACTACGCCGTTTTGTTGAGGTGTGCGTGCAGCTGAAGTTTGATGATGAATTCCACTCTTTGTGCAATATTCTTCGATCATCGCATTGATAAATTCGGTGCCTCGATCGGATCGAATGGAGATGATAGATTTCTCCTTTTGATTGCACAGCTTGCTCAGCAACGCGGGTAGCTTCTCCAAAGTCTCCTTCTTTTTGTACATGAAAATAACCCACGTAAATCTAGAATAATCATCTATAATAACGAGAGAATATTTTCTACCGTTTATACTCAAGGGAGTGACTGGACCAAAGAGGTCGAGATGGAGAAGCTCAAGAATTCGATTCGACGCTTGTGCCGTCACACTTGGAAAGGATGATCTTGTTTGCTTTCCAGCTTGACAGGCTTTACAAATGTGATCGCGATCGAATACTTGATCTGGCAGGTCGTTCACCAGCTTGTTGCGTGCGAGCTTGTTGATGGCCTTGAAGTTCAAGTGACTCAACCTCTTGTGCCATAGCCAGCTTGTCTCGGAATCAGCCTTTGTGATCAGGCAGGTCTCTATCCAATCTGTCCATTGAACTATATAGAGTCTATCCTGCAAAATTCCGGTAAGAAGTATTTCTCCTTCCTCATTTTTCACGAGACATTTGTTAGCAGTGAATTCTACTCGTTTACCACTCGAGCAGAATTGCGACACAGAGAATAAGTTATGATTAAGACCTTTAACATACGAGACGTTAGAAATAGTTGTTTTACCAACTTTTAGATCGCCCTGGCCTCTTGTGAGACCCTTTGAATTTCCTCCAAAGGTTACAAGTGGCCCGTCTCGATCTTGATAGTTTGATAGTAGCGTTTTGTCACACGTCATGTGCTTGGAGCATCCACTATCAATGATCCATACAGCTCCACGAGCTGCTTGGCTCCTTCTTTGAGCCTTCCCAACCTGCAATTAGTTAAGCTTAGCAACCCATTTGAGATTGGGTGCTACGTCGGTTGCGGGAACGGCCTTTGGGACCCAGATTTGTTTCGCCGGTCTGCTTCTATCCGAGGCTGAGGATGAGGCAGTGGCGGTCTTGGGCTTGGGAGCCTTGGATTTCTTTGAGCGAGGGCGACGAGGCTGATAATACTGCTCTTCATGAAGACCAGGTTGATACTGCCAGTCTTGAAAGTTCGACTGTTGAGGATAGTGGCAGTGACAACCTTGATGAGCAGGAAAGAAGAACTGAGGGTGATACGGCCTTTGATAGTACTGGCCTTGGTATCGCCCTGGATTAACAGCCCGCTTTTGATGGGAGGGGGTAGGTCGACGATGCTGGGCAGGTCGACTCTCTTTCTTTTGAGGAACAGGTTGTTCCTTCTTGTGTTGCTTTAAGAGAATGGCTTGGGGTTGTCGAACTGGATTCTTCAGCCTGGTCATCTTATCTGGAAGAGCTTGATGATCTTTCCGAACACTCTTTGATTTTGACTGCGCCTTTACGAATTTGATTTCGCAGTCTTTGATCTTGCTTTCCTTGGATTTTCCATTAAATCCAATACCAGAGTGATCGCGCGGATTGCGTTGCATGGATTGGACTTCTTCCAATTTCTTTCCGCTCTTCTTCAACTGACTCAAAGTGAGTAGAAGCTTTCCTTCCTTTTCCACAAGGAGCTCGTGTCGAACAACCAAATCAGCCAACTTTGATGTAAGGCTGTGAATTTCGGCATCTTTGGTTTTGAGGGACTCGTCCTTCTCGAGCGCCCTAGTATCGAACTCCTTGACCCGGAAAGTCAATTCTTCAACTTTTGACTTTAGGGTTTCGATCTCCCTTTCTTTTTCCTCATCATAGGGAGAGAATCTTTCTTCTAATGCTAGCTTGTATTTTTCATTTTTGTTCATCAGCTCAGCATTGTCTTCAACGACCTCTTTGAGTGTTTCTACGAGGTCGGCATAGTCATCGAGCTGTTTCTTGATTTCTTCCCAAGACACAGCCTCGGATAGGTCTTCACCTTCTGCACATTCATCGTCAGAAAAAGAAAGTGAAGTGGGTTGAGGATCTACCTTTGAAGATCCCTCGTTTTGTTGGTGCTCACCAACGAAACATTCTTCATCATCACTTTCGTCGAAAGCGATGTATCCCTCGTCATCACTTGACGAGCTGTCTGAGAGATGAGCCTCCTTTGATTCTTCGGCGATCATGGCAGCTCGTTGTTCCTTGAGCTTTTTATCGCGCTTTGCACGGAGCTCGTCTCTCTCGGCCTTTGTCAGATCTGGACAATCAGTCTTGTAGTGACCTGGCCTGCCACAACCAAAGCAACCACCCTCGGGTGTGTTAGAAGAATTGAAGGTTGAGGGTTTACCTTCTCCCTTTTTGTCAGGGCGGTCGTGGTTGCGGTTTGAGAAATTTCGCTTGTTGTCACGGTAGAACTTTTTGTATTTGACAACCTTTCCTAGGAGCTTCTCATTTCTCCTAGCAGCAAGAGCATAGTCGAGAGTCATCTTCTCGAACTTTTTGACGATGGATTCGTCAATCGTGCTTGGGGTAGCAGCAGAGGCTGAGTCGGCCTTGAATGCTACCTCCTTGTCATTCATTTCATCGGCCTTCTTGCTGGTGGAAGGTTGTGCTGATCCGTGAATTCGGATCATCTCATATTCATTTCCAAGGATGTCGAAAAGATCTTCGGTGGTGAGGAAGTTGAAGTCCGAACGGGCTGGATGCATGGCGGCGTATACGTGCCAATTTGCTGGTAGGGCACGCATCACTTTTAGATTCTTCTCGCGCTGCGTATATTTGTGAGGGTTGATTGCAGCGACTTCGAGAATTATTTCAGTGAAGCGAATTTTCATTGCTTCTATGGTTTCACCCGAAACCATCTTGAAATCATCAAACTTGCTGCACGCCATAGACAGCTTGTTCTCCTTCATCTCCTCTGAACCCAGGCTGATGGACCGGAGGGTGTCCCACATCTCTTTGGCAGTTTCAAGATTTCGAATCTTGGCAAGGTAGACGCCCTTCACGGTCCTTTGCGTAGTCATCGAGACTGGCCTCCTTCCTTTCCTCGGTTGTGTAGTCGCGAGGATTTTTGAGGACTTTTTCGTATGTGGCCTCCCCGGGGGATGTTCCATCCACGATGATCTTCGCTGCATAAATGGGGGAGGGGCCATTTTCGATGATATCCCACATAAGGACGTGATGTGCCTTGAGACACATCTTGATTCGGAAGCTCCAGTCTTCATAGCCTTGGATGGAGAAATCTTCAAAAACCCTGAGAAGAGAAGCCTCCATAGCAAATAATATGATATGATATGAATGAAAAGATTTTTCTAAAGGATCGGTTCAAAATGACCAAAAGTTTAAAAAAAAAAAAAAAACTTTTAGTATGCAAAGCAGCGGTCAAAAGAACCACTGCTCTGATACCACTTGTTGGTCCCGGGAAAGAGTAATTGGTGTATGGGGGGGGGGGGGGGGGGGGGAATACACCAATAACCAACCGTTTTTGACTTTTATAAAATCAGGTCGATCAAAGGTCGATTGTCAAGGTCGATCCTTATCAGAGACAGGTTGATCTATCAAGCTCGTTTGGGAACAGGCTTGATTTATCAAACTGTGCTTATGCGGAAGTTGGAGGAGGTTGATTTACTCTTTGAAAAATCTAAGGTTGATACTGAAATGCAGGTTGATGCTTGTCAGTTTGATAAGATATTGAAAGAGCGATAAATAAAGAGAGGGAGAGAGAGACACCGCAATTTATCGTGGTTCGGATAAATCCTCCTACGTCCACGTCAGGCCGACTCGACCTGAGAATCCCTTTACCTTTGGATTCAACCTCTCTCTTATTTATACTGACTGAGTATCCGTTCTAAATACACTCTAACTTGAATATATCTAGACACGAGTTTTGGGTCGTGACCCTTACAACCTTTCGTACAGAAAATGTACAAACAACCTTGCTCGAAACTACAGAGCTTGACTCACTCTATAATGACGAAGAACACTAAACAATCTTTCTAACTTCAAACTAGTTGGAGAAGAAGATGTTTGAATCAACGACAAGCAGCAGTGAACACTTCGTCGTTGGGCTTTTATCGGAGTTGAAAATCTCTCTTCGTCAAGTGTTTGGGAAACTAATGGAATTTCGACCACTTGAATGGATATGAACTCGAGAGAGATTTTAGCAAGAGTTTGGCGTTGATAGCTTGAGTTTCCCGTGCTTAAATCCGATAATGGCTGAAGTATTTATAGGCAATTTTGAACAACTAGCCGTTGGAGTCAGGCTGACGTGGCACTAGCCGTTGGAGGCTGACTCACTTCTAGCCGTTGGGAAGATTCGTCCTTGCTGGCACACCACGTGGCAAGGATCAGGTCGTGTAGCTCCATGAAGGCGGAGCATCGACCTTGATATAGAAATCCAGCTCTTGAAATCTTCTAAGTCAAAGCAGGCTGGAAGCTTGATAAGGAAGGTCAATAGACAGGGAGATATGTCAGCTCGATCCGAATGAGGCAGGTCGATAAACGACCTTTCTCTTACAGAGTGGATCAAACTTGCATTTAGAACTATAGAGAGCATCGACCTGCACTAACAGGTAGCAGGTCGATCTATCGGCCTTGACCCTAAACAAGTAAAATATGCCTAAGTGTGGTTTCGAAAAACATCATCAAAATCAAACTGCAAGGGGTTCCCAACATATATTCTTTAAACATATTAATGTAATTGTTCTATTATAAATGCATTTTTCTCAAGTAATTTCTAATGCTTATAATAAACGTACAAAATTACAATTAAATAAGCATGCTTATCAAATAAATTGTACTAATCACAAATAGTAAAACAAAGTTTCATTATCAATATAAAATAGTATTTAGAAACTTTTCAGAATAAAAATAATAATAATTTCTCCCATTGCTATTTGTCTAAAATTTAAATTATATCGAAACTTAAAGGTAAAATACGGGGTATTACATCCCTCCCTCCTTATAAAAATTTCGTCCTCGAAATTTGGGTATCTAAATATATTTATTGGGGATATTGAGCTTTCACCTTACGCTCTAACTCTCTTGTAACTTTTCAAATCCATGGCGATTCTCTGAAACCTTCACTATAACAATATGCTTTCACCTTAAAATTTTAACTTTTTAATACATTATTCGGAATGGTCTATCAACATAACTTAAATCGTGAGCTAAGGCAACTTCATCATACTTGTTCATATGCTTTTGATAGAACGCACATTTTCTTAGCTGAGAGACGTGAAGCACGTTGTGCGTGTCTACAATGTTTGGTGGTAGTGTTAATCTACAGACTATTGAGCTTATTCTATCTAGGATCTCAAAGGGTCCTATATAATGAGGTCGTAACTTTCCTCTCTTGGCATATTGTTAACCCCTTTAGGTGTATCTAAGGTCGTGGGTAGGCACGTCATTCCAATAATAATAATAATGATGATGATGATGATGATGATGATGATGATGATGATGATGATGATGATGATGATGATGATGATATGATGATGATGATGATCTCTCTATACCTCCAAAAATTCTTGCTCGTAAACCCGACATAACTACTAGGGCAGATATACAATTCAAGATAGACTTAAGCGGCTAAATAACCTCTAGATCGAGCTTCTCATACTTACATATAAGTTCATTTTCCATAATCATTGCACATTAGTGTGACGTCCTTTTTCTTCATAAGTCCGAATTGTATTTCCAATTAAATGAACTGGGCTACATGAATCTAGATCTAACTTCTCTTGCAATTTAACTTCCTGTTCCTACAATTCACACATGGCCATCCTATATGGTATATTTATTTTTACATTAGAGCTGCTCCTGGATTTAGGTCATTCGTAAACTCTAACTGTCGATTTGGAGGTAAACTTGGTAGATTCTAAAGGAATAAATCTGCGTATTCACACAATATACGCGTATCTCTCATCTTTAATCATTTATCTTTGTCAACTTTACAAGAAAAGCCTAACGATTTTCTCTGTTCAACATATTGGTGGTCTTTAGGACTAAAACAATAAAATACACTTTTCCATTCTAGCCTTATAGAAATTGGTCTCTTATTTTCCGTATGACACAATTCTCTCATGACAAAGTATCGTGGCACTAATCGAGGTTACACATTTCATTCTAAAAAAAATATACCAAGATTCCACATAGTAATATCATATAGATTTGCCATAAAGTTCTCACTATCTCTACATTCAGTTCTAAGTTCAAGCATCTAGATTTAGAAGCCATAGATTCACAAAAGGGTATAAATCTTCAAAGCACTACCTCTATGTGAATAATTACTTAAACCATAACACCATCAGGGCATGACAACTACATCAATTTAAATAGGTAATCATCACCCCATGTAACTTGCATTTATGAGGCTTATAGTGCCTTACATGCGAAGTGCACTCTTCCTTTCCTTTCATTGAATTAAGGTCCTTTAGACATTCATACCTCTTTTAGGTTGTATAGGCACTAAACCAAAACAACAAACATCATCACATTCTCTTTCTTTTGTCGCATAGGCAAGGAACCTAACGACATCATTCTCATAACATTCTTTCATCATAACAAAAGGCTCAAAGGGACCCATTGTATAATCCGTCCATTTCTCAAGCCAGAAGAATTCGGAGAATTCAACTAGGCAAAATTCATTCTTAGTTAAAAGGCACAAGGTCCAAATAACTACTTTCAATCATCTCAATAAACATTATCATCATACATTTATCCATGCTCATATGAGTTTGAAACACTAACCTTCATTGACGACGATGTGACGGCGAGTTGAGGATTAACGTAGACACTGAAAATTCTAGAACGCTAGTCTAGAGTTAACATCAGAGCCTGAACTTATGCTCTGATACCATTCTGTCACACCCCAACTTTTCTAAAGAGGACACACGAGTGAGGCGCGACTGAGGTTGGAGAAAAGAAGCGGGGAGAGAACGGGGGAAACTCTGGTCTTATCTTAAATAAACAAATTATCGATAACAAGAACAATGTCCGAAAGATTTGGACAGCATCACCTTTGAAATAGAAGCTAGTCTAAAATAAAAATGACAAGAGATACCCAACATAAACATTCATTTATATCATAAGGATCGTTTCAAGTTCAAATGGCTCTAACATAACTATGAAGGATACACTCTATACAATAAAGAAGCTAAAAAGTCTAAGCTCTTTACAAGGGACATAAGAAGTTCAAGAGATAAAATCAAGAGTTCAACAAAATGATGAGAAACTAGCGGAAGCTAATATAAAAGAAGAACCCTAGCCTCAGCTCTGCCCCGTCAACACCGTCATTTAACCTGAAAACATTTGGAAAATATTTGGGCTAAGTACTAATGTACTTAGTGGGCTAACATTCGATATACATACATAAAACAAAATACAGTTTATCCATCATCATAAGACATAACTTAGAAGTTTTGTAAAAGAAATGCATCTAAGTATGCCAAAACATTATCATTTTCCTTTGCGCGCATCTGTCACACTCTACAGTTACTCTTACTGTGATCCCGGACCTCTAGCCACTGTCGAATCCATTAACATTCATTTTTGGATTTCGGGTCGAAACCCAGAGAATCCCAGTCGAAGATAGTATACGAGAGATATCAACCAATCGATATACTATCGGGGTGTATACACAGTTCAAAGTTAGTGTTTTAGACTGAACTAAGAACCTCGATCGATTAATTTCAGAGCATTAAACATGTAGAGCGCACAAAACATTTTATGGATAAACAGTTTTCTCATTTTGTAAATATCAGAGCATAACATAACTCAAAATATGTTTGATAAGTAAATAGCCCACCTTGATGGAATATTTCCGTAGATATAAATCACAACTCGGTCCAAGTGATTATCGTCCTTCCTCAAAACATCCTACAAGATATAAAGTCTAATCTTAAAGGTATTCCAAGCTTAACTTCACATACATAAGTACTGACTAAATCCTAGATTTGCTATGCTCAAGGTTTTAAAATTTAATTATTTATTTCGAATATGCTTTCCCAATTTATAGGACTACCGATTCTATAACTCGATTTTAAATAATTTAATCCTTTCATTCAACTCTTTCATATAGTCACAAAAATTATTCTTATAAGAATTCATCCTGACTTAATCATAAAAGTTATACTCTTAACAAACTCACCATTAAATATTTTATACACTAAGAGAATGTGATAAGAAATAGTTTCTAATATGATTTATATTTAAGTTTTCTCATATATAATGTTCCATGGAAGCTGGTCTAAATCTTATCAACAACCTGCATCATTCTACATAGATTATGTTAATAATATGAACTTGCTCAGACACTTCTAGTCATGTAGTTTACTACTATCATTTATCCCAAAGGCTAGCATGTAAATTCTGAAATCATCACTAGTAATACCTACTTTCTTTTCAATAATTCATGTATCCAAAATTTTATCATTCCATACCACTTTGTACAATCTCTTATGCATGCCTTTTATTCAACAAAATCCAAACATCAATATATAACTAGATTATCGAAATTTAAGAATCCCACTATTAATTTATGACTTCATTGTCTAATATGTATGTATATTCATATTTATAAAGGAAGAAGAAAGATTGAACAATTTTCTAAGGATACAATCGATTGACCATCCCTTAGCTTTAACAGTAAAGATTTCAATACATTTTTAATACCTATACATGCTTTTAAACTTGCACACACCATCTCAATATTTCATCCAAATTATAAACCTAAAGATGGTTATTCATTCAAGATCATTTTTTGTCATAGCCTAAATATATATATCATACTTTATGTATTCAAAGTATTTATATAAGAAATATCATCAATAATTCTATGGCATATCAACCCCTTAATTATTAAGATACTTACCTAAAATCTTAAATTTCAAAATTAAGGATTGTATTGAAGGAAATAGAACCTTAGATAATTAATCTTTTCCAGTAGGTGCAAGATTAGCTCCTCTTCTTCTTCCTATTTCTCAAGTACCTTGTTCTCCCAAGCTCTAATTAAGTTGCTTCTACTTCTGCTTCAGCTTCAGCTTCAGGCTTCTCGTCTCTCTCTCTCTCTATTCTTCTTCCTACATTTCTCACTCTTCTTCTATATATTTTTTCTTACATGTGGCTTTCGAAAGTGAAGAGGGGATGAGATCTATTTTTTTTCTTCTCACTCTCTTGCATTCCCTCTTTCTACAGCTACTCATTTGCTGCTGCCGAAAAGTGAAAGGTGGGAAGGGTGATATGGTTTAGTTTGGACCAAGAGAATATGTGATGAAAAATTAAGCTAAAAAGTTAACCTATAATCTAACCTAGGTGTAAAAATATCTCTAGCCTTTTCCTTCCCACAAAGCATGCTCGTCATCACCAATCTTATGGTATCTATGTGTACAATAATCTTCAATTTTATATTTGGCTTTCCTCTCTAGCATTGTTAGTATACTATAATTAAGATAATATAGTATATTTATAAGTAAGAATATTTTTCCATTCTTAATATTGTACTACTAAATCTCATAAGTAATTTGACCTAGTTATATAGTTATATTCTTTAAACATATTAATGTAATTGTTCTATTATAAATGCATTTTTCTCAAGTAATTTCTAATGCTTATAATAAACGTACAAAATTTACAATTAAATAAGCATGCTTATCAAATAAATTGTACTAATCACAAATAGTAAAACAAAGTTTCATTATCAATATAAAATAGTATTTAGAAACTTTTCAGAATAAAAATATAATAATTTCTCCCATTGCTATTTGTCTAAAATTTAAATTATATCGAAACTTAAAGGTAAAATACGGGGTATTACAATCAGCCCTTCCACGAACATAGCCAGTCGATCAAGCTCTTCATCGGGCACAATCTCCTCCTCGTCAGCATCAGGAACCCAACCCTCAGGCTCTTTCCCTTTCCCATGTAGTTTATCCCACACCTCATCCACAACAGTCTGTATTAAATGACACAATTTTAAACTTTTTAAGTTGGAAAAGATGACAAAACATACATATAGTGGAATATGCCACAATGTTTACCATGAAGCTCGAGCCCATGACCACGTTCCTTGGGTTGGCCTTCTTTAAGTAAGCCGAACGGGGAGACTTGGCCAGAATGGCCACGAATGGCTCGACATGCTCAAACCCAAGCATTGTCGTCATGGTCTTGATCTCCACAAAGTACGACCTCTCGACTGCGAAGGGCAGACCAACATTTCTCCTAATATACATCAAAGTAAAGCTAATTAGACTGGTAATTGAAAACTATAATCATATTTTAAATTTAGATGAAAAATACGAGAAATGTATTACGCTGGTGGATCGTCCATGGTCATGAAGTGGGCAAAATTCTTGCCCCGCACCTCTTGAGTCCGGAATGGACTTCTACAAACCGCCGAGGGAAATTTTCTCCTAACCGGGCGACCCGGAGGCGGTCTGTTTGTAAGGCCATGGGAAAGGACAATGGCCCTGGACTCGGAGGGGGTTGGGCTGCTTTCACGATGGGGCTGGAGAGGAGATTGTGCTGCAGGGCTTTCCTCATGAACATCTCGGAGGGGGGATCGTATGGGGTTGTCCTCTTGATGGGGCTGGAGAGGAGCTTGTGCTGCAGGGCTGTCCTCATTATGGGCTCGGAGGGGGGAGCGTATGGGGCTGTCCTCTTGCTGGGGCTGGGGAGGAGACTGTGCAGGTCTATCCTCGTGAGGGATTCGGAGGGGGGATTGTGAATGTGCATCTTCAGGCCTCTGTCAGTGGAAATCAAAATATGTTAGTACCGTTACACCCAGATAGTACTATTAGTACTATTAGTACTATTAGTACCGTTACACCCAGATAGTACTATCAAAACTATTAGTACTGACAGTTCTAATCAATTTCACAAAATAAAATACATTCTCCTTACCGATGTTCCAGCCTCTCCCCTGTCTCCCGTTGCGGCCGGATCTTTGTTGTACCTTTCCTTGAGGAATGCTGCAAACGCCTCAAACAGATCTACTCCTCCAAATAGCTCTGTTTTCATTTTCTTAACAACATGTTCGGCCGTCTCCGCAATCACGCGCTTCCGAGAGGATTCACCAGTTTCTCTACTGGTTCTGCTGGCTCATCTGTTGTCCTTCTCTCTCTTTCTTCCTTCTCTCTCTTTCTTTCGAAGTTGGGATCGTAGATAAGCTCGAAAAATGCATCAGCGGGCTCAATGCTCTTCCAGAACCTTTGCTTCATCTCGAGGAGCGTTTGCTCCAACACTCCGTGGACCTGCAAATAAAAAATTACATGTGTTGTATCAAAAACTGAATTAACAATGGTAAGATGTACAAATATATACCTGGTTGATGTGGTTGATGGCGATATCGCTCCATGATTTCTGATAACGGAACCTCGCCCCATGTGGCAAAGCATCCGCTTGCCGTATCACACCGATGTGATGCCCAAGAGCGGGAAAGGCAGAGTATATCCAAGACAGGAATGCGAGGGAGTTCCCCTACAAATGGTACGACTCACCCTTGCCGCCCTTCAACAAATGCGGCCTAACATGGGTCAGCTGCCTGACCAGGATCTGGTACGACATGCTTTTCCACGGGAACTCCTCCCATTGCCTTGTATTCTCAACCAACAACCAAACCCAATCGGGTATCTTTGCATTAGTGGGATCCAATCCCAGAACAATAAACACTGCCAACAAGAGCTTGCATAATTTCAGCACGTCACCATCATCGGGTACAAACATAGAGTCCTTGAATTTCTTCCACACCTGGTTCGGCATCTAAGCCACCTTTTCGAAGATACGGTTGTAGAGGGAGGAGTCAGGTATTCCGACGGGCTTGTATGAGTCAAAGGAGCTGCCTCCAAACCTCAGTCCAATCATCAGGGCGAATTCCACCCTGGAGAACCTGACTACGTGGTCCCCGACCTGGTAAAATACAGCGGTGGGGTCTGGATCGGGAGTCCCTCTAACTTCTCTGGAGATCATGTAATGAATACATTTCCTCGATTTCACGATCGTGTCGGGGTACCTCATGTACACACCAAGCGCAGAGTTATCCAAGGCCGTCGTAACGGCCAGACTATAGCTAAGTAGCTTCTTCCGGATGACTGAAATCAAATTCTCTATACCACTCATCATAACCTTATGTGGTACATCTATGAGGTCGGGCCTGAAGAAGGTCCAGTCCACCTGGTGTAACAACATGAAGAAGCAGTTGTGAATCGTTTAGCAAAGACATAAGCAAGCATTCAAAAACTGTAATAAGAGTGATGGTAGTAACATGGTACTAATAGCAGTAATGGTACTAGTAGTACCAGTTGACGCCTTTCAATACTGTGGGCCCATAAAAACAACAACAATCAAACAACGCGCCAAAGTGAAGATCCATAACAACCAATGGTACTATAAGTGACATTAGAACGCAAAGGCCAATCATACAAATCCAGTACAATCTAAACCCAGTACGAAAATCTTGGTACAAATCGGAGAACAAATATTGGTACAAATCGCCGCAAAATCCAGTACAAATCAAGCCAAAAACAAATATTGGTACAAATCGGAGCAAAATCCATCTTAACCAAGCCCAACCTAAGCTAAATCATGCTTATTAAACCGAAAAAAATAAACAAAATACCTCAAGCTGATTGTTAGGGTTTAATTCTCCGTCGTCGCCGGAAACTGAAGCGCCGCTGGTTTCCGCTGAGCCGCTACCCTCGTTTGAGGCGTAGTCGTCAATCGCGTCGGAGTAACTTGGTGGGGTATCCTCACGAACGTAC
Source organism: Thymus mandschuricus (assembly GCA_029379335.1). NCBI lineage: Eukaryota > Viridiplantae > Streptophyta > Magnoliopsida > Lamiales > Lamiaceae > Thymus > Thymus mandschuricus. The sequence goes on along the minus strand of CM057081.1, from coordinate 6,801,325 downwards.
TCACTGTCTGAGGAGGACGCCATTATAGGTTTTTCTTTTGTCGAGTTGGAACAGACGACGGTGGGGAGTGCGTAAAACGCGGCGCTGGCGTGGGGAGTGGAAAACAGACCGGACGGCGGCGGCGGCGGCGGCGTGGGGGAGTGGAGAACAGACGACAACAGACGGGACGACGGCTTCGGCGGCGGCGTGGGGGAAGTGGAGAACAGACGGGACGGCGGCGGCGGCGTGGGGGAGTGGAGAAGATGCAGAAAAGGGAGATGAGAGGGAATGGACAAGGGGAGAGGAGAGGAGAGGTTGTGGGGGAACTTGGAGATATGGGGGGGGGGGGGGGGGGTTGAACCGTCGATTCGAATTGCAGCAGTTGTTTTTCAAATCCTCCCTCAAATTTTCAGGTTTGTGTTGGAGGGAAAGTAAGAGAGCATTTTGGTCCTAAAAAATACATTTAAGAGGATAGTTGACAAAATTTGTTTGTTTTTATAATTCTGACATATATTGATTTTTATTATTCTAGAATGACATCTCATTTTTTCCCCCTATTTATTATTCAGGGAAGGAATAAAATTGAACTATACATAATCCACAAAACACTACCGCAATGTTCCCTGATAATGAGTTGAGAAAGTAACTTGAGTTTGTAACATTGTATATCTGAATTTTAACTGATTATCTTCTGAGAATTATGTTGTCCACAAACAAGTGCTCTCTCTCTCTCTCTCTGAAAAAGAAGAAATTGCATGAAGAGGTGGGGTGGTGCTTTACAGAAGAAGAGGAAAATGATCAAAGCTTAAATAAGAGAATAATCATCAAAAGTTTGATAAAATGATTCCACCAAATTCTGCAGCCATTAAACAGAACCAAAGACATAACCAAACTTCATAAAACTGCATACATTTTAACCAACACTATCAAAAACTATCATTGCAGACCCTAACATTAGCAACTAATCACTCAAAAGTATACTTTTGTAGCTGCTCAAAAACTATCATTAACATTAGCAACTAATCATTCAAAATATACTTTGTAGCTGCTCAAAAACCAAGCAAATAAAAAATCACTTATCCTCATCAATCTTTCACCTATGCTTGCTCGACTGGAATCAAACTCATGGTATATGGGATGACGATCGGATTATGCATAGATTTCGGCCCCAATGACGAAACATCACAGAGCTTCTTCATCGTCCTAGTATCAAACTGATACAGATAGAGAGCATTTGAAATGCGTAGAAGCAACACCTCATCTTTGAAAGACAAAGGTTCCAACCAAGTTGGAGGAGTTTCGTCTCTTACTTTCTCCTCTATAGAGTAGAGGACCTTAGGGTTTTCTCTCTCCAACTCGTCTAAAGACGAAGAAAACTTCAAATCCCATGTGGGCAGAAACTGATCCTCAAGAACCCATAGCTGCAGTCCGTATTCAGAGATGAGGACGTAATGGAGCTTGCCTTGGGATTCTCCTATGCACATTTGTGGGATGAAGGTGAACTCCGACGGTGGAAGAGGGGCTGAAATCAACCAAGACATTTCATTCTGATGATCAAACATGAGGACTACGGAGTCAATCAGCCAATACAAAAGCCCGTTTGCAAGAACACCTCTGTTTTTTATGAGATAACTATTGCACCTAATGGACTCCTTCAATCTCCTCCAACTCCGAGTCTTTGAAGAGTATATGTTGAAGAACAAAGTGAATTCCTCTTCCAATTCTTCCTCGTCTCCTTCGTCTTCAATCTTACTCAGTGCCACCAGCTTGAAATCTGTGGAGATATCAATGGGATCTTGAAAAGGGTCAAAAGCTAAGGCTACGCTGCTGTCTCGGGGAAGATCAGGCCACATTAGACTTCTCCATTGTTTGTTCAGTGGGTTGCACACATAAATCATAGGCTGAGAGCAAGGGAAACAGCTTCTACAGCATACGAGGCCATTGTTGATCGACAAAATAACCACATAATCAGTCAGAAAATCCAGGACGTTGCGCCTCACAGTCACTCTCTCCACATCCACGGGAATATAGCTAAGAGACTCCCCATCATCATCGGTACTCCACTCATATACCTCCTGAAAGAAGAAACCCGAGACAGGGGCCGGTTGAGTTCTTTTTAGCTGTAGGCTGATGAATGAGCGGTCCGAGATAAGATTCAGCCAATCCTTGGAAACCGTCTTCAATGAATGCAATGTTTTCGCAGTCAATCGGCTCAGTATATCGTTAGGCATATCATCGTGAGCGAACCAACGACGCCCCTTCATTTTTCCAGCACTACAATTTCACAAACCCAAAATTAAGAAAGACAACAAATTACTACAATCTTGAACTTTAAAGCAGTTTGCAGATTTTATTCAGACCATTTTCAGGGGAGAAAAATAACTAAGGATTCATAACAAAATACTACCATTCTGCTGGGGAAGAAAAGCAATTGAGAGAGAAAGGGAGGGATTTCTTGATTCTTCACTCTTACTTAAGAATTGATACTACAGTAGCATTATTCAAAAACAAATACAGTGCCAAATTTGGGAGAGCGAACCCTCCATATTATGAGAAATACACAAAAACAATGAAGCAATTTAAGCAAAAATACCAGCAGTTGAGGAAGGAGATTCCGATTCCACTCTTATCTTCTTCCCCAAGTACTCAAAACTACCTATTGAGAACACATGATTTCTTCCCCATTCTAAACACCTAAATAAATTAAAGTTCATACCTGAATTAAGTTGAGATGGAGTGAGCAGCAGGTGGGCGGCGGCAGCGTGGTGTGCTGAGAGAGGAGAATGACAGATTAGCGTGAGAAATAACAAAGTCGAGTATAATGGAAGAAGAAATTCATCCAGACCTTTGAAATCCAGCTGAGAGTGAGGGGAGAGAGAGAGATGGTGAAAATAGTAAGGTGTATCATTCATTATTCATACGTACATTTTGTTCCGAGCACCGAAACGTAACCAGAACCAGGTGCTCAATAAGCATAGGACACGTGTACTTTTTAGTTCACCATCACATAAAACCCAGCGATTGTTTACTTGTTACTGACTCCATCTCATCTTACAAGCAGTCTTATCTTTCCTTTTTACGTCTTATTCATTAGTTTCACTTTCTATAAATGACAAATAATACTCGATCCGTTCCATAACAGTAGACCCATTTACTTTTTGACTTTTCGGCATGCGTTTCCACCGAGACGTAGTACGAGTTTTACGATATAATTTTGAAATATTATTCCACCGTAAAAGAAATAATATTTCAAAATTATATCGTAAAACATGTACTACATCTCGGTGAAAACACGTGCCGGAAAGTCAAAAAGCAAATGGGTCTACTGCTATGGGACGAAGGGAGTACTTGGTAGGGTATAGCTTACCTACTTGGTAACAATTTAACTCTCTCTAGTATCACAAAAGTCAAAAGCATTTGCAAATTAATATTCCATGACCTTTTTTTCCACGTATTTTAATGGTTGAAAAATAGATTTTAAATTAAAATTTGATTGTTGGTTAGGGACGGCAGTAGACTTACAACCCGGTCCAAATTCGGTAATCCAAATTCGATGGGTAGGATTTGGATTGTCAAAATTTTAGGCCCGACAAACTTAGGCCGGATTTGAACATCACTGTAGAATTTGATTTCGGATCTAGAACATTTTTTCTAAAACTCAAATCCGACCCATATTCGACCATGGGTCCAATTATATTATTATTATTATTATTATTATTATTATTATTATTATTATTATTATTATTATTATTATTATTATTATTATTATTATATTATTTATATGCGTATCTACTATCTACTATATATAATAGCAATGCGGATTCAGAGCACCACGTTAATTCACGTGCCTGCGTGACACTTCTATGCTCTTCGTTTCTATTTATCTAAAAATTCAATTTATTATAATAAAATATAATTATTTAACTAAAAACTACATATATTTGTAAATATTTAAATTATTGTATTTTAATGTCAATATTTTAGTATTTTAATGTCAATATTATATAAAAAAAAAGGCAAAAACTTGTATGTGGCCGGCCACACCATGCGGCCGGATCTACTTGACCCGCCCGGCCCGCCGACCCGACCCGGTTGACTCAATTTCGGGTCGGGTCGTTTAAGTAAAGTGTCAATCTTTGTTAATAAAAGTGCTAATCTTTATGAACAAAAGTGTCAATCTTATAAATAAAAATTTATACATAATTTGTATATATGTAGTAATTTTAAAATTACTTTATAGGGTTCATATATCAATTTAGGGTTTTATAATTATTGTTTAGTATTTAACTTCAATTTTATAATGTTGAATATGAATTATAAATTGAAACTTAGGATATATAATTCTCCAGCAAAAGTGTCAATCTTAATGAATAAAAGTGTCAATTGTTCTGAATGAAAGTGTCAATCTATTTGATATCGAAAATTTTATATTTTTTTTATCGACTTGTTATTATAATGTTTTGATATTATGGTTTATATTATTATTATTATTATATATACATATACATATTATTTATTTTCATAACATGAAATTAATATTCATTATTAACGTATTTTTCGTAAAAGTGCCAATTATTATGAATAAAAGTGTCAATGTTTCAAAAGTGTCAATCTTTGTAAACAAAAGTGTCAATGTTTCAAAGTGTCAATCTTTATAAACAAAAGTGTCAATCTTAATCCGGTCTCACGGTGAGGCCGGCCTCACAGGAGTGTGCCCCTAAAAAAAAATCACGTACCTTAGTTTACTTTTATTTTTTATTTATATTTAAAATCAATACATTCTTATATTACTTATATCAATTTGAGAAACACTAATATGAGAAGTCACATATAAAGTAAGGTCTTAATATCAAATTAAAATATATATATACGTATTTTTATTAATCTCAAATGAATATTCATTGATCATTATTCTATTTATACTAGTACTCGCCCACGCGCGATGCGCGACACCGCGAGTTACGAATATTTAATAAGAGCAGCGAAACGGAACGTAAACATACACACACTAAGAGCAAACAAATATAATATTAGTGCACTATAACAACACAATATGTTATACATTTCAGAATACTTCTTTATATACAACATTTGCCGTCCCGCCTAATGCGTCAACGTGAGTTATTAAATCAAAAAAACTAAACCCTACCAAAAAAAAAAAGTTGAATCCTAAAAGAAATTGAACCCTAAAAAAAAACAAAAAAAAAAACAACAAAAACAAAACAAAACAAAACAAAACAAAACGTAAAGTCATGTCTTGATTTAAGTGAAAACAGTAAATTACAGTTTGTTTATGAAATTTACATATATGAACAATTATGTTTTTCATTATTTTTTTTAAGTGACTTATAAATATATTGTATCACCCAATGTATGGTATATTTATTTTATTTCTGTTATATTTTCGGACCCATTAAACTTGGGCCGATATCTTGTTGTTTTAGACCACTAAGTTAAATAATAATTACATAAAAGAAAAAAGGAATAAATAGGAGAGAATTTAACACGTGGCATTAAAGAAAATAAATGTAAATTATAAATATTTGTTAAAATACAAAAATTGTTTGAAATATAAAATCAAAATATCAAATAATAGAAATGAGATGAGATTTTTTTTTTTTTTTTATTCAAACTATAGCAATATTGGTGTCTATTTGTAGAGAATTAAAAATCATAATTTATGATATAATTTTTAATTTTTTTAAATAAATATTTATCTACATTATTTTGAAAATAAGATTTATTTTGATGTAATTATTTTTACCAATAAATATTTGCCAAGTGGCAAGGAGGAAAGAAAAGAGGGGAAAGAGAGAAGAGAAAATGACGTGTTATTTTTTTTGTGTTCACACTTGACTTATACTTTTTAGGTTTAGACCCCTGAACTTTTAACTAATTGCAAAATTGACACCGAAATAAATGCAAAATTAATAATTGCTATTTTTGTAATCTTATTATATATATATATATATATATATATATATATATATATATATATATATATATATATATATATATAGATTCTTTATATTACGATATATTCTATTTTATCGTACCTTTTTATATGAAATATTAATTATGAACATAATGCCATCTTAATAGTTAAGACATTAGCAATAACTCGACACCAATATATTTATCCACGAAAAACACTATGAATAAATAGAGAAAACAATATAAACTTATTTAGGTCGAATCATGTGATGGGTAAAATCGCGATATAACAATTTGAGACTTTCTTTGACGTATTCTTTTTATAAAATTAAACAACGGAAGATTTGACTTATTTTAATATTTATTTATGTGTCTTCGAGATTATTTTTTTATTAGAATAAACAATGGGCGGCTTGAATTATTTTAATATTTTTCTCTTATGTTTGCTTAAAAATAACACTAAACAATTAATTATTTATGTCGAATTTTAACGGGATACACTATACCTAGTACCGAAATATTACTCTTATAAATCTACTTTTTATTATCACAATTAGTTGGTGGCTTGAAATAATGATACATTATTTAAATATTTTTCTATATCTCTTCGACATTAATCTTTTATTAGAATAAACAACAGGCGGATTGAATTATTTTAATATTTTTATCTTATGACAATTAATTTTTCGTGTCGAATATTGAGGATACACTATACTTATTATCAAAATATTACTCTAATAAACCTACTTTTACTATCACAATTAACTGCAGGCTTGAAATAACGACACGGCGAGATAAATACAATGGGTCACTTGACTTATTTTAATATTTTTCTTTTATGTTTGATTACAATAAATAACGTGCACGTGGACATTTTAATAATTTTCATTTATACTTTTATTTTAAAATAACGTTATAAAGTGATTCGTATCGAATTCTGACAGAATACAAATGCACCTACCATCAACATATTCCCTTTTAAACCTTGTTGAAAATATTAAACTCAATTTTATTAAGGATAATTTCTAGAAGAAGTGATGATCAAGCTACTACATAATTCTAACATTGGCGGTGCTAAAGGAAAGGTTATAAATCATTCCACATTATTAGCAATAAAGGCGGTGGAATTAGTGGCCACACTTGATCTCTTTATAATTAAGAAAAATGACATGATTGGTTAAGAACTAAGCCTATTTATAGATGTGAAAGTTGATGAAGTAGCCGACTTGCAAGAATACAATTTGACCACTTCTCCTTCTTAACCAATCATGTCATTTTCCTTAATTATGAAGAGATCAAGTGTGGCCACTAATTCCACCGCCTTTATTGCTAATGATGTGGAATGATTTATAACCTTTCCTTTAGCACCGCCAATGTTAGAATGATGTAGTAGCTTGATCATCACTTCTTCTAGAAATTATCCTTAATAAAATTGAGTTTAATATTTTCAACATCCTCCCTTAAACTCAATTCTTCAAGGATTTCATTCCGAGTATGAACTTTAGTTTAAGGGAGGATGTTGAAAATATTAAACTCAATTTTATTAAAGTGATGATCAAGCTACTACATCATTCTAACATTGGGGGTGCTAAAGGAAAGGTTATAAATCATTCCACATCATTAGCAATAATGGCGGTGGAATTAGTGGCCACACTTGATCTCTTCATAATTAAGGAAAATGACATGATTGGTTAAGAAGGAGAAGTGGTCAAATTGTATTCTTACAAGTCGGCTACTTCATCAACTTTCACATCTATAAATAGGCTTAGTTGATATTCATTTTTGTATCACAAAATTTAAAAGAAAAAAGAGAGTGTGAGAGATAGAAAGAGCCGAAGCTCTTGTGAAGTAATCAGTAATATTTTCTGTTTCAGACATGGTAGATTCTGAAGAATTCGTACACCGGTGTCGACAAAGCGATACGAGTTCGACTCCAAATTCTACGTGGCGAATTTGAAAGTCTGAAGAATTCGTACACCGGTGTCGACAAAGCGATACGAGTTCGACTCCAAATTCTACGTGGCGAATTTGAAAGTCTGACCATGTCTGAAACAGAAAATATTACAGATTACTTCACAAGAGCTTCGGTTCTATCTCTCACACTCTCTTTTTTCTTTTAAATTTTGTGATACAAGAATGAATATCAACTAAGCCTATTTATAGATGTGAAAGTTGATGAAGTAGCCGACTTGCAAGAATACAATTTGACCACTTCTCCTTCTTAACCAATCATGTCATTTTCCTTAATTATGAAGAGATCAAGTGTGGCCACTAATTCCACCGCCTTTATTGCTAATGATCGGAATGATTTATAACCTTTCCTTTAGCACCGCCAATGTTAGAATGATGTAGTAGCTTGTCATCACTTCTTCTAGAAATTATCCTTAATAAAATTGAGTTTAATATTTTCAACATCCTCCCTTAAGTATGACAAGCTACTACATCATTCTAACATTGGCGGTGCTAAAGGAAAGGTTATAAATCATTCCGAATCATTAGCAATAAAGGCGGTGGAATTAGTGGCCACACTTGATCTCTTCATAATTAAGGAAAATGACATGATTGGTTAAGGAGAAGTGGTCAAATTGTATTCTTGCAAGTCGACTACTTCATCAACTTTCACATCTATAAATAGGCTTAGTTGATATTCATTTTTGTATCACAAAATTTAAAAGAAAAAAGAGAGTGTGAGAGATAGAAAGAGCCGAAGCTCTTGTTCTTGTAAGGAAAAAGTTTTTGTTGTGCCGTAGCACGTGTGTTGTAATATTTTCTGAGTTTTAGTGTGATATAAAATTATCATATATTCCTCGTTTTGTTTTGTGAGCTTATATTTTAGTGTCGAAACACCCAACATTAGACCTTTCATGTGGAATTTTGACGGGATACACTATATTAAAATATTACTCTAATAAACCTACTTTTATTATCACAATTATTTTAATATTATTATATGTCTCTTCGACATTAATCTTTTATTAGAATAAACAACGGGCGGCTTGAATTATTTTTATATTTTAAACTTATGTTTGATTTAGAATAACACTAAACTATTAATTTTTCATGTCAAATTTTGACGAGATACACTATACTTATTATCAAAATATTACTCTGATAAACCTACTTTTATTATCACAATTAACTGGCGGCTTGAAATAACGACATGACTATAACTATTTAAACAATGGGCGGCTTGACTTATTTTGATATTTTTCTTTTATATTTGATTACAATACTTGACATTTTCATAATTTTCATTTATATTTTACTTTAAAATAACGTTATAAAGTGATTCGTATCGAATTCTGACATAATAACATATTCCCTTTAAAACTTATTTTTTTATAAACACGAGTAACGGGTGAATTTATATAATTATGTATTTTTCTACAGAAACGTAAAAAAGATACAAAATTACGTGGTTCACCAACGTTGTGTTGTTTACGTTAATTATGTGGAGAATATATATTAATATGTTATAAGGCGGGTAGGTAGGGGTGAAAACGGATCGTATACGGACGGATATTGCTCATACCATATTTTATATCATATTTTTTTCTCGAATCCGGAGTCGGATACGGAATAGCCGGATTCGGATACGAATTCGGATTATTCGGTAATACGAATAAGGGGCTGATACGGACGAATTCGAACCGGATTCGGATTAAATATAATCGGATATTATATTTAATACGAAAGACATCAAGATGTGGTTGAAACACATTTAAAAAAATACGCAATAATAAAAGGTTGAAATCTTGAATAACGTGATAACTTGTTTGTCTGTAAGAACACCATTCAACCTTATAAAAAATTTAAGCAACAAAATATTATAGTTCACTACTTTCAAAGGCACAAGGTCTATACGAATATCACAAAAGTCTTCATAACAGACATCATAAAAAGAAACCATCATCGATAGATTAGTACTGAAACAGCCTCAAGGAGAATATTTTGTCCATCAGCTACATTGCTACACGAACAAGTTGCGGCAAAAAGATCGAATGAATGTGTTAGCCTCCGCAAGTGAAATATGAACAATAGTAAATAAAAACACAAGGCATATAAACCAACAATCTTCAACGTCAATGTAACTAAAGAGTAAGAAGAAATCCACTTCATAAAAGAGAAAACGAGAAGGAATAAAGTCCTCGGAAATGATCAAGACAAGATACGGCCACACTTCTTGCACTTTCTCTACATAAATCAATTCTAATTAGATAACTGCAAGTATTAGCAATTGATGGCATTACTTTGGAAATAAAGATAAAAAAAACCTCAATTCTTGAAAAGGCAAATTTCCCATAAAGTACGTAGTGATCTAGCAAGGAAATAAAGCAAAGAAATTAGCAGTAAAGCCTCAAAGTCTAAATACATATTACTACTCCCTCAACTACTCCATTTATTGCACCACTATTCTGGATTTCATTTCAAATAATGCTCCATCGTATTCCTAATTTAATAAAACAAATCTAAGTTATACTAAATCTGACTGTCTTATCTAAGGGGTGTATTCAATTTAGATTCTGCTGGATTTTTATGGATTTTAGACTTCCGTGGGTATTCAATTCAGATTTTATAAAGTCTTTAAAAATTTTGAGGTATTCAATGCAGACTTTATAAAGTCTTAAAAAATCTGTAGGTATTCAACAATCCATAGATTTTAAAAGTCTATTGATTTTGCTGGATTCTCTTTAAAAAAATATAAAGAGATTTTACTCTCCAAAATCCTTTATAAAAACCAGAGATTTCTACGGATTCTCTGAAAAAACTCAAAATCACCATTTCTACCACCCTCCTCCGCCACCCTCAACCACCTTCATATGTACTTTTTATTTTTTTTTCTCCGAACAATGATAGTTTACTTTAAAAGACATCAAAATTATGACTCTAGTACAAAAAAATTGTTTACTATATGAGTGTGCTTGAAAATCAATCTTTTCATAAAAAAACGTTATTCTTATAAAATTCGAACATGTAACTTTTAAATCTCTACTTTCATTTTGATTTATTATGGTTAAATTACTGCAACGCTTTTTTTTAAGGTTTAGGGAATAACGAGTAAATTGAAATATAACATTTGAACGGAAAAGAAATAAGAGCATTTTAAAAAATTAGAAATACATTAATTGGATTTTCTTTAAAATACGATTCTTTTAGAAGATGACATAATTTGATAAATTTTGATACTACTCTACATACATATTCAAACAATTTGATAAAATTATTTGATATTTTTTTCTAAACAATATAGATAATATTATTTATTTATTTATAAGTGTGACTCAAATATATTTATTTATTTAAATAAATGGTTACAATAGTTCAAACTTTAGAGTCTATAAAAACTATGTAAATTAATTTTAAAAAAACATATTCCACAATACTGCAAGTCCATGAAAATCCCTCAAAATCAATAAAGGGAGAAACTCATATTTAGCCACTTTCACTATAAGTGAAACTTATATAGCCACAAGTTTAAAAGTATGAGTTTTATAGCCACTTTTACATGAAAGTACATAAATACTCTTACTTTTTAATTGGGACCCACCTCTTTTATTATTTTCTTTTACTTTTCTAATTATCAAGAGACACTTTCACTCTCTCCCCTCTTTCTCTCTCTTTCCTACCGTGTTCATGCATGGACCACGGTTGATTGTTTTTTTTTTTTTTTTTTCAAGAAATGAAATAGCATTTAATTTATTTACCTTTGTGTCCTTACCGTGTTCATTAGTTGAACACGGTTGATCTTGTTATTTTTTTTTTAATTTTATTTTCACAAAAATTGTAATTATTTTATAAAAAAAATCAATAACTAAATAGTAATGCATTTAATTTATTTCAACTACCAAATCTGATTTTGATTGTCTTCATTAATTCAAAAGAGTAGATAGTAGTAATAAATGTGTCAAAAATTGAATTGAATACAACAATTGCAACAATAACATTCATTCATTCATTCGAACTCACCAAAAATTAGAGAGAGAGAGAGAGAGAGAGAATTTTTTTGCAAAAAATTCTATTTTTCGTATATTAATTTCTGGGGAATCGAGGGACTATTTTCGGCCATGAAATTGGGAATATTGAAGGTTTTTCCGACTAATATAAAGGTACGATCGTAATTTCATTTCGTTTCGCATATTTTCGATTATTTTTTTGCTCAAAAAAATAAAAAATTGAAATTGTTCTTCGTGGCACTGTTGAGACCATAGTGACACTGTTGGATCATAGTGGCACGGTTGGGCAAACCATGCCCAATTTTTTTTTTTTTTTTTTTTTTTTTTTAAATACAGTAGAGGCACGGTTGATTTGGGATTTCAACCGTGTCACACGGTTGAAATCCCAAATCAACCGTGCCCTATATAATTAATTTTTTTTTTAATTTATTAATTATGGCACGGTTAATTTGAGATTTCAACCGTGTCACACGGTTGAAATCTCAAATTAACCGTGCCTTTACCGAAAATCTAACAAAAAAAATCTTGTGTTTTTTCAGGATGTCGTATCAGAGAATCATCGTGCATCACAGTGGGCATTGGGAGAGGACCTCGTACGTGGGAGGTGATAGTTTCCTCGTGCACTTCCCCATATTAGGAATTACACGTGATAAGGTGCTTAGGGAGATCCGTGATCAATTGGGCTCCGAATCGGAGTACATGTTGTACTACTTGACGGACCTAACCCATCACGAGAGGACGAAGGTTGTTCTGAAGAACGACACGGATTTGCTTAGGCTTATGGTGGAGCAAAACGATTCGCCAACCGTGTATGTGATCGAGAAGACACAGAACATCAACTTTCGCACTCCTACGACACAACAATCCACGGTATTTCAGAACTTGAATGTTGGAGGTCCTAGTCATCAAGAATCAGAATCTTTGGATGAGGAGACGGGGGATGAGGAGGCGGGGGATGAGGAGGCGAGGGCTGAGGAGGAGAGAAATGAGAGGGCTGAAGAGGCGATTGATGAACAACAGAGGGCCGACTTGTTTGAGTCGTTAACTACGGAGTTTAGAGCATGGATTCAGGAGCCGGGGCGTGTTGATAGGATCATCGGGCACCGAAGCATACATTCAGATAATCAAGACGGAAGATCCGATGATACTCGTGCAACTCACGAAGCCATAAGAAATTGGTTGATTCCGTACGTCGACCTAGATACGGCATTGCCTCTAGGCTTTATCGAGCCCGATTACAGCCCCTCACTTGGACAATTGCGTGTGGGTGGCCTCTTCAAGGAGAAAGATGAATTGCAAATAGCCGTGGGCCTCTATCACATGGAGAACCGACTAGAGTATACCACCGAACGCTCAAACAAAACGCGTTTAATTTTGTGTGCAACCAGGATGATTGTGCATATTTTCTGCGTGCACGACAGAAGGGCGGGATATGGAAGGTTATATGAACCCAACCATACGTGCCGAGTGGTTCTAGACGGAAACAAACCGCGATAGATTTGTGCCAAGGTTTTAGGAGCTTTCTTTGCACGTAGACTGGTCGTCGAGGGATCCGTGTTGAAGCCGAATGAGATGATGAATGAGCTACAAACTCAGTACGGCATTCAGATAGGCTACAGCTTTGCACTGCGTGCCAGAAACGTAGCGATCGAGAGCATGTACGGAAGTTACGAAAAGTCGTATGAGAGGCTACCGTCTTACCTCTACCTGCTGAAGGAGAGAAACCCGGGAAGTGTGTACGATATGGTGACATCGCATACTGACGATCGACTAGTGTACATGTTTCTTGCCCTTGGACAGTCCATCCAAGCCTTTCAAAGTGACTTGCTCCGTCACGTGATTGTTGTTGACGAGACACATCTGAAAGGAAAGAACAAGGGGACCCTCTTTGTAGCTGTGACCAAAGACGAGAATGAGCAGGTTTTTCCTCTTGCAATAGGATTAGGTCCTAAGGAGAACGATGAATCATGGACATGGTTTTTGTCGAAGGTGAAGAGTTGTTTCGGGGCGCCGGACGATCTATTGATCGTTTCTGATCAACACGTGAGTATCATCAATGCCGTGAACGCCGTTTTCCCTAACCGAGCACACGACCTCTGCTTCTACCACATCACGAAGAATCTGAAATCGTTCGGGCAACATGCCTTGGGAATTTTCAAAGAGGCGGCCTACGCAAATCAAGATTCAACGTTCGATGAAAACTTCGATGCCTTGAGATGCTTCGGCCGTGAAGAAGGCGGAATTTATAGAAGGTTGTGTGATATCGGCCCTCCGAAGTGGACGAAGTCAAAGTGTCCCGTCCCACGCACGAGTTTCATGACTTCTAATCCGGCCGAGAAATGAATGCACGGCTACTGTGGGCTCGTCGGCTGCCGATATGCTCGATGTTTGAGATGTATCGCACGATCGTAGAAAAGTGGTTTGACCAACACCGTCAAAGTGCCCTTTCTCGAGAGCACGATCTCACTCCGAAAGTGTACGAGAATATGTCGGCAACCCATGAATGGGGACGTCGCTACCCGTGTAGGACGACAGCGACTCCCAATTTGTATAGGGTAGAAGGTGAGAACGGCAATTACCTCGTTGATCTTCAAAACTCGACGTGCTCGTGCTATGAGTTTGACTTGGACTTGATGCCTTGTCGACACGCCCACGCGGCTCTAAGGTACGACATATTCTTATGATGTGAGTTATATAGACGAGATTGAATGGTACGACTGATTTATTTATTTATGCTCAATCAGGTATTCAGGTGGACGATCAAGTGGTTACGTGAGTCACTATTTCAAACAGTCTACCTTGGTAGCCACCTATACCCTAACCATCGAACCCGTCCCTCATCCGGAGTCGTGGGACCTGCCCGACTACGTGACCTCATGCGTTGTGCGTCCACCTCTAGTACCTAAGCAAGCCGGACGACCAAGGGAGTCACGTGCAAGAGCCGTAGGAGAAGAAGGAACGTCAACATCGACGGCTCGACAAAGGTGCACTCGATGCGGACAAGCTGGGCACAACAGGAGAGTGTGTAGAGCTCCAATTCCGATTGGCGGTGTCGACTTGAACATACCGCCCCAAGATGCGGAGCCAGGGAGAAGAAGGAAGAAAAAATGTAGCATATGTCAAAGCCAGGAGCACACGAGACCTCGATGCCCCTTGCGAGTGGTAGAATAATTTTTTGATTAATTTTATTTCGATAGATTGAATCTCATGTTTTGATTGAATCTCATGTTTGGATTGGAATGGATTGAATGTTGTACTAGGTATGGGAAATAAAATAGGCATGGTTGATTGTGGTACTTAGAAAAAAATTGAGGCATGTTTTTTCCCAAACTTTCGGTATAGGCACGGTTGAAATGAAGATTCAACCGTGCCTCACGCGGTTGAAACAGCAGGTCAACCGTGCCTTGCCCTGTGGAAGGTTGACTTTCGAGGCACTGTTGACTTTCTGGTTTGACCGTGTACCCTAACAGTGTACCCTAACCGTGCCTAAAGTCAAGGGGCAATTTTTGAAAGTCAACCTTCTAAAATTTCGTTAATTTCGATGTTAGTACGTAAATTAACCATCAATTACACATTAGTAACTAACGATACATCAATTATATGCCGTTAACAACAACAACGAACCCAAACGAAGTTCGAATCTTTGGATAATGAGGTAGGGGACCATATACATTGTAGGAGTGTTTCATCTTAGGAAGTGTCGATGCATTAGATAGATTAGATTACGCTATTTTAATCATTAAAACCCAATGTTTCCGCTTTATTTGTTGTTTTTTAATCAACTATGGCATATAATAGTGACGTCACACGCTAATAACGATCAAAAAATGGATTTTTGTACAAAATTATGGATTAGGCACGGTTGGGGTTCTAAGAGGCACTGTTTGGCATGGTCAAACAGAAAGTCAACAGTGCCTGGCGGAAGTCAACCGTCTACAGTATGAGGCACGGTTGACTTGCCGTTTTGACCGTGCCAGGCACGGTTGAAACTTCAGTTCAACCGTGCCTTTACCGAAACTTTTGGCAAAATATGCCTCAATTTTTTTCTAAGTCCAAATTTCCTCTAAGTCCTACTCTTGCACATTCGATATTTGTTCGATGATTCCACATTCGAGAATCTAATACGATAATTGCAAATTGACAAAGATTGCACATTCGATAATCTAATACGAGAAACGAATTCCATAAACAAGTTCGATAAATAAGAATCAACAAGGTTTTTTATACATCTACATTAATCCTCGATAGATCGACCGGACCGTCGACAGGATACAACGAAAGACTAAAAATTCTCCTAGCCAATACCTTTCGTTGCCGTTTGATGAACTTCTCCTCATCAGGATGTCGTAGATCTCCTGGATGGGAGCTGAGGATACGATCCATGTACAAGCATGCGTATACGCCGCAACTCACACCGTCGACTTGGACATACTGTTGATCGTCAGGCATGAATACCAACTCCATAAAGTCGGTCCTCTTCCTCCCGTTAACCTATTGGTTCCAAAAGTCGGTCTGGGCAAGGACTTTAGGGAAGAGGTGACTTATGCAAAGGAGTTGTATTGTGTGATGATCTCCAGTCTCGCCCTTTTCGAGGCGATACAAGATTGAATCGTACACCTCAACCCTCCACTCTGGAACGCAGACGCGAGCGACCACGTAATGATTCGTCCCGAGATGGCAAACCATGACAAACTGTAACAAGCTAGCTATAATTAAATGCACACTAAAGTCGGGAAAAGAGAGGAAACCACGTAATGAATCGTTACATATTTGCCATGCTTCCAAGGGATGTACGTATTTGTCCCTTCGAAAAACTCCAACAGGTTTGGTTTGGCCTTCCATTGGCGATACGTCTTGCCCGCTTTCAAGCCTAGCTCAGCATCGTTCTTGTGCTCGGCTTCGAGGGCTCGATTCAACGCCTTCTGTATTTCCAACAACAAGTTACAATGAGAGCTACACTTTGTATGTAATAAGATAATGCAAAAACGTTAATTAATAATACAACTTACGTAGTAATCACACCCCGCCAGTATGGTTACACCGTGTCCTACTCCGAGAGCTAAGGATTTTCGACGGCGTATTCGAGCCCTCCAATACAGGATGTAGAGGTCAATAATCTGAAAATGCACAAACAAAACACAAATTAATGAAATCTCGAATTGTGATCTAAACACACAAATAAAAATGAATTCCATAAACACTTACCGGCGCTTCGATTTGAATCTTCGGGTCCTCGATTTCATCAAAGAGTTTTTGCCCCATCACGAATGGGAACTCTTGACAGGTGTACGCTTTGGCATCCTTCCCCGAAGCTCTATGCCGTGCATAAGCTTGTTTCACAGTCCGAAAAGAATGCCGCGAGTCTGTGTTCTCCACATACGGACTCTGGAGGAAGGAGGAAGGCTTGATTTGCCGGCCGACTTGAGTAGAGATTAGCCTTTGCCCGGCTTCCGCTTCATCCTCTAATTCCGAACCGTCTGATTCGGGTGATTCTCGAGCACCACGAACAGGCGAGGGGACATCTCGGTCGAGCTCGCGTAAGTAGGACTTGTGAGAGGACGAGGCTTCCCCTCCTCCCCCCGGTGCTTGAGTCGGTGTCCGACTCCTCGACCTCCTAAGGGCCTCCTCGATCCTCTGACTGCCCCCGCCCACGTGAGAGTGATACGACGCCTCGGGAGACGGCCTCCTCGATCCTCGGCCCCCGAAAGGCCCTTAGCACGTTCGACGACGGCCTTGGCGAATCGAGCAACAATGTTGTTCTCGTCAGTATCCCGAACCAGTCGATCACCGAACCTTTCGATGAACCGGTCCATCGCCGCATCGTCTCCACGACATCCGAGCCGACACGGATCCCCGTGGATGCAACAGACGACGTCGCTCGATTCCTCGTGACGAGATGGCTCGGCTCTCGGGCGCTTCGACGGTCCCTCGCCTCTAAGGCGCCTCGACTGCGCCTCGTCAAGCGTGTCCCGATCCACGGCTTCGAGACGGAGAGGACGGGTAGGCAATTGTCCCTCCGAAGAAGCACGGGTTGCTCGACGGGGAATCACGACCCGTTCAACCTCCCAACACCTCAACCTCTCTACGACCTTGGCCATCTCTCGGGCCGCCTTCGATCTCCTCTGCGCCGGCTCCGCTTTCTTGTGGGCGTGGCGTTTCGGAGCATCGTACTCCAACACGAGAGGGTTCGGGTTCTCAAGGCTGAGGAGATAGGGCTGTCCTTGCTCTTCCTCGGATGGGCGGAGCCTTGCGTGTACCTCGAGCTGTATACACGTATGAAATTCATTAGTTAACTACGTATGGATGAAACAACTAAATAAATAAATAATTTTAATGCAAAGTGAAGTCATTAATTACCTCGGGGTTGCCGAAGAAACCGACAAAGCTCGAGTACGAAGAATAGGTCTCCCACCTCCTCAGACGGGGCAACAACTCACGTCTCTGTGGAGGTTGGTAGCCACAGCTTCGTCCCAAAGACGGAATGGCCTCCAAACCGGCCCGTACACGTGGTATTTTTTTTGCTTGTTGTCGATCTCCGATGGATCTTTCTTCGCAACGTCCAACTGGTGGCAGAGGATTTGCCACGACCACGATCCCCACGGGAAAACCCTCCACTGCTCCTCGTTCTCTACTAGCGCCCAAGCCCAATCATCGATGGGCGAATTGTCACGGCATTGTAGAATGAAAAAGCACGAGAAGGTTGGCGGCCTTCAAGTATTGCTCGGCCGTGCCTAGCGGACTTTCCCTGTGATTTCTCAAGAAGTCTTCCCTCAATCTGTTCGCCTTGATCTTCACCTTCGAACTTCCGTACTTCGTGTGGTATAGGCTCGACAACGGTATAATATGATTACGAAGGTAGGGGTTTAAAGCGGAAGGCCCGAAGTTTAATCCGGTCACAATGGCCCACTCTCGAGGGCCGCAGATTATTTCACGCCCCCCAATCGAAAACCACCTCTCGTGCTCCGGGATCGACGAATCTTTCAACTCCCGGGCTAGAAACTCGTGCACGGCACTGATTGCCACATCTCTCCTCTTGAGCTCCATGATATAACGGAAAGGGCTCTCCTCTAGAAATCGATCGAGGAGCGGCTGTCCCCCGACTTTGATCAAAACTTCGGGGATCTCTCGAAGAATTTTATCCCGTGTGTATAGGAGTACTTTGCCGGCATATCCTTGCATTCGAGGTCTCATCCACTGAAACCTAGGCTGAAAATATTACAAACAAAACAAATTAGTATAGATATAGCAAAAAAAATGAAAATTGGATCAAAAAATACACTTAAGGCACGCTGTAAGGGCACGGTTGAATTGGAATTTCAACCGTGCCACACGGTTGAATTCCCAATTCAACCGTGCCTGGTCAACGATTTTCAACAGTCAACGTGAAGGCACGGTTGACTTCGAATTTCAACCGTGTTTCACACGGTCGAAATTCAAATTCAACCGTGCCTCATAGAACGAACAGCGATAGTTTTGCTATTTTCCCCAGATTTTCCATACTAATCCATCATTTACAAACCCTAAACCCTAAACTTTGCCATTAATGGTGTTTAAACTAAACCCTAAACCAAAAAATAAACTAATCGAACGAGAAAATTAAAAAAAAAAATTGAGAAATTTTTTTAAACTCACCGGCGGCGGAGGAGTAGCCCATTCTTGGTCGGAATCGGACCCCGACATATTCTTCGGTGGTGGCGGCAGTGGCGACAGTGGGAGGCGACGGCGACGGTGGGAGGCGACGGCTACGGCGACGGCGACTGTGTATAGTTTTTGGGGTTTTTTTTCTTTTTCCAAACAATGTCGAGAGAGAGGAGAGGGAGATGGTGGTGGTTGGATAATTGAATTGTGTATTAATGGCCCCACAAAATCCAATTTTTTGTTTTTTTTCTGAATATTCCTTTCTTTCTTTTTATTTAAGTTTGTCAATATGATGACATGGAACACTTTTTGAGGGCAAGTATGTCTTTTTACCCAAAAGTGACTATAAAACTCACACTTTTAAACTTGTGCCTATATAAGTTATAGTTATAGTTAAAGTGGCTATTTTTATACATTGAGACATCAATAAATAGAGTCAGTCAAACTCTGTATAGAATCTAGTCAAACTCTGCATAGACTCTATGGATTTTAAAAGTCTTTAAAAATCCACTTACTTTTCAAAGTCTAAAAAATCCTGCAAAATCTCAATTGAATACACCCCCTAAGTTATAAATTATTTGACTTTGATGCAATCATTAGTAGTTATAAATCTAATTTTCTGATTGAAGAAGTTATAAATCCAAAAGTAATGGGTTTGCTTCTAAGTCAATCGATTCTCTCTCTCTCTCCCTCTCCTCTCTCACTCCATTATACTACTAAGTATTACATCACAAACAACCCACACACACATATACTTTATAGATTATAGAATAAATCTCTACAGTTATATACTCCCTCTATCCCACTTTACTTACTTCCTTTCCTAACCCGAACGTCACACTTCAATTGACATGTTTTTTAAAATGAAAGAATTAACATAAGCCCAACAACCCATACTGTCGGGCTAGGGGCGTCTCCGCCCCCGAACCCCAGACAAGGGAGACCCCCGACCAACTCTACATATTCAAATATAGATTTAAGGCATATCAACCGTGAATCTTCCTCGACGTAGGATATTATGCAATTATGGCCTAATGGTCACGAAAAACACTATGAATAAATAGAGAAAACAATATAAACTTATTATTAGGTCGAATCATGTGATGGGTAAAACCGCGATATAACAATTTGAGATATTCTTTGACGTTTTCTTTTTTTATAAAATTAAACAACAAACGACTTGACTTATTTTAATATTTATTTATGTGTCTTCGACATTATTCTTTTATTAGAATAAACAACGAGCGACTTGAATTATTTTAATATTTTTCTCTTATGTTTGCTCAAAAATAACACTAAACAATTAATTATTCATGTCGAATTTTAGCGGGATACACTATACCTATTATCGAAATATTACTCTTATAAACCTACTTTTTATTATCACAATTAGTTGGTGGCTTGAAATAATGATACCTTATTTAAATATTTTTCTATGTCTCTTCGACATTAATCTTTTATTAGAATAAACAACGGGTGGATTGAATTATTTTAATATTTTTATCTTATGACAATTAATTTTTCATGTCGAATTTTGACGGGATACACTATACTTATTATCAAAATAATACTCTAATAAACCTACTTTTACTATCACAATTAACTGGCGGGCCACTTGACTTATTTTAATATTGTTCTTTTAGGTTTGATTACAATAAATAACGCGCAACTGGACATTTTAATAATTTTCATTTATATTTTTATTTTAAAATAACGTTATAAAGTGATTCGTATCGAATTCTGACAGAATACAAATGCACCTACCATCAACATATTCCCTTTTAAACCTTTCATGTGGAATTTTGAAGGGATACACTATACTTATCATTAAAATATTACTCTAATAAACCTACTTTTATTATCACAATTATTTTAATAATTTTCTATGTCTCTTCGTCATTAATCTTTTATTAGAATAAACAACGGACGGCTTGAATTATTTTAATATTGTTATCTTATGTTTGATTTAGAATAACACTAAACAATTAATTTTTCATGTCGAATTTTGACGAGATATATCAAAATATTACTCTAATAAACCTACTTTTATTATCACAATTAACTAGCGGCTTGAAATAACGACACGGCTATAACTATTTAAACAACGGACGACTTGACTTATTTTAGTATTTTTCTTTCATATTTGATTACAATATATAACGGGCAACTTGACATTTTCATAATTTTCATTTATATTTTACTTTAAAATAACGTTATAAAGTGATTCGTATCGAATTCTGACATAATATAAATGCACCTACCATCAGCATAATATAAACACGAGTAATAAGTGACTTTATATAATTATGTATTTTTCTACTATATTTTTATTAAAAAATCACTAGGAAAAAAAATGATGGCAAGAATTATCCAATTGCAAGAATGACGATAGCTACATCAGATCAAATAAAGAACCTGGTTAGATTGGAAAAGAGGCAGGATTCGATTAATGTAAACTATTTTCGACGGGTAGTAAACTATTAATTTTTTTGTATTTCTTTACTTTATTTTATTTTGTATTTCACGAGAAACTTGACTTTGTCGATTTCGGCACCAATTTCATTTATAAGTCTTTAAACATCGAAGATTTAAATGTAATACCAATTTCACTGATAAAAATATCTAAATGTTAAAAATAATTGGCACCCGTCGATTTTCGATGGGTAGTAAACTAGTATTAATATATTTATTAAACTAGTATTAATATATTTATAATATCTAGTACCTAATTTTAACTCTAATATTTTAATAAATCTTCTTATTTTAAAACCCAATTCATATCTTTTCTTATTTTAAAGAATTTCTTTCCCAATTTTACTTATTTTTATTGAATTTGTTCTTTCTTTTTTTAAAGTTTTGAATTCAAAATTACGAATCCGGGTCTAGACGCGGGATATGTAAAATTGGATGGATTTGGGCACAAATTTGGCTTTTTTAGACCAGATGGATTTGTGTCAAATTTGAACCTAACTCCAAAATTTTCAAATATGGATATAGATCATGCCAACTCCGGTCTAAATCCGACTCACTGTCGTCCATATTCTCAAATTCTATCTTGCAATTTTGACTCATTGAAATACGTGTAAAAAGTTAAATCAAATTATTATGGGAGATAAAAGGAGTTGTATATACAACTCTCTCTATCTTACTTTCAGTTCTCCTGTTGTTTTTCGGCACGTAATTTTAAATGTGACAATTCGTGTGTGACGATCCAATTAAGAAAACAATACTCCCTCCATCTGATTCATCTAGGGATAAGTTAGTGTTAATGAGTTCTAGTGAGTTAAAATTTTGTTATTTAAGGTAATAACCTGGTGGATAAAGTTGTGTCATTTAAGGTAATAATCATATATCATTGTTACCTTAATTGGGACGGAAGGAATATTATTTTTTTAATTCACGTGTACGAAAAAAATTATCCCTATATGAATGAGACCGGATCCGAGAGACACTCAACTCTCATTTTACAATAACCAAAAGAGAGAAGATGAAAATCAAGGAAAAGATAAGTTAAAATTGGGGAATCCAAATTCCTAACTGCTTGCCGTGGGGCCTCAAATGTGAAATCCCAAATCACGACTCGAATTTTCTTTTCTTCGATAGCAGTTGTAAAAATACCCCCCACTTTCCCAATCTTCTCAAGTCTAAAAGTCTAAACCGACGCGTTTAAGTCTCCCTCTCTCTTCTCTCTCTCTCTCTCTCTCTCTCTCTCAATTGTTGAATTCAACTCCGATTCTCAACTTCAAGCGGTTCTTCCATTTCGCAGGTACGTCCTATGATTATTCTATTTACTTAGTATTTTAGCCGAAGGTTTCTACTCTTGGATGTTTCCCCTTTCTGCAGTTGGCTTTTTATGTTTAGTCGATGCTGATTCTGCTCTTAATTGGATGATTGTTTCAGAACTACGAAAGATTTGATTTGAGTTTTTGAAGTTTGATCTGATCGAGTCAAAGATGTTTTCTCGGATTCTGGGAAAACCCAAGGAGCAGAAGAATAATGCACTCACCTCCATCGAGAAATTAAGTGAGGTAGGTTGCATGGATTTCTTTGACGAATTTGTTGCTAGGGATTTTGTATGTTGATCTATTCTCGTGTTTCGATTTTTCGATGTGGATTTATTTCCATAATCCTAGAGGAATTATTTAGATACAGTATGCCTCTGATTAGGTTTAGATAGAATTAGCGCAAAGGTTGCTCATCGGAAAAATTCAACAAGATGTACTCCTTTATTTGACAGTTCTTGACTCTGTATATTTGTCGGAGGGGATTAAACATGGTTTTTAGAACGATATCTTGATCACATCTCTGCTGGAGCTAAAGGAATATAAACTTTTGTTTTTGTTATTGATGGATTGCTTAGCTTTTCGAGTTCTGCTCTTCTTTTAAAGAAAGTAAATAGATAAGTACTACTCCCCCTGTTCCACTCCATTTGGCTTGCTCTATTATTTTATACCTCACATCTATTTAATCTATAGGCCAAATAGAGCGGAACGGAGGTAGTACGAATTATTCTTCCATTCTATGTATGGGATATCTGGCTCATCTGTTGGGTGGATTATCTTTGTCATAATGTAGTGGTATTGAACATGAATTAGTGATAATCCACTTGACTGATACCACTCCAAGCATGCTTGCTAACAGTGGTGGGGAGGGGGCTGATTGTACTGTCTCTTCAATGTTTCATCAAATGTGGAAAGATAAAATGTAGTTAAAACTAGTGGAATATGGATCTAGTTGCAGATCATTATGAAGTATTTACATGTTCCTTTAGCTTAACAATAGACGAGGTCAAAGGAAGAATGTTGCTTTGTTGTATAGCCCATCTATTTCTAACATCGTGTTATTATATCAGCAAACCATGATGAAACATTATTATTGTTAATTAGGATGGTATAATGTTCTGTGCGCTTACTGCTTTTTATGACAAAATACTGATTGTCACTTGTGTAATTTGTGTTATTGCATGTGCATGTTCGAATGAAAATGAGGATTTTTTTTTACTAGATTTCTTATTTGGCATATTTGGCTATTTTTCTCTTATAGACTCTTGAGATGCTCGAGAAGAAGGAAAATTTGCTCCAAAAGAAGGCATCAGCAGAGGTGGAGAAGGCCAAAACATATACAAAAGCTAAGAACAAACGAGGTATGGTTCTCATTGATTATTCTCGATTCTGCTGGCTAGTTTCCTGATATTTTACATCTTTCATTCATTTTTTATTCTTTTCCATTCTTAGTTCTTAGAACGTATGCCATGCCATGCTTTGCTTTTGCTGTTGTACACTTGTTCAATATTGTTAGTGAACTGAAGCTTCATATGAGAAATTTGTGATCACATCTCAGTGAACCCACTCCTCAATTCAACTTTTTACACCCTTCTATGCATGGTAGAACATTTCAAAGGGGATTTAATTAATCTTTTCGATGTTTATAAAAATATTTCTTTATCCAATTTGAACAAGCACTGATATTTTATCTGGTTTGTTTTGCTTGTGAATGTTTTAGAATATGTGGCATTTCTTGTTTGTGTATGATCATTGGTATAGTCTTGAAAAAGCAAGAGGTTGGGGTTCTGCAAAAAGTTGAGCTATATACAGACTTGTTTAGTTCTAAAGGTCTTGGACTTAGCTTCATTATCTTCCCATCCTTCGCTTTTCCGAGTTTTGGAAGAATGAAGTGAATTACACAGCCCTGTTTTTGCTTGCATTATTCATTTTGTTTGTGTCCATGTTTGTTGTCCTTGAACTTATTACCAATTTAGGAGCCAGAAGTTCATGAACTGTAATTCTAATTAATTCAAAAAATTTGGAATTTTTTTATTGACATGATTTTTAATATAATTTTTCATTAATTTTGGTTTACTATTATTTTGATATAATAAATTTGATGTAACATATGACACTAACCTTTTTAAGAAAAAAATAAACTAACCTGCAGCGGCTATACAATGCTTGAAGAAGAAAAGACTCTACGAAGAACAGATAGGGCAGCTTGCAAATTTCCAGCTGCGCATCCACGATCAGGTCCAATAAGTGTTATCTATTACAGTATATATCTTATTTTTATGTATGGATGAATGGATAGTCTCCCAGCGAAGTACTCATGCTTTGTGCATCCTCGCAGATGATATTGCTAGAAGGTGCAAAAGCTACTACTGATACCGTGGATGCATTAAGAAGTGGAGCATCTGCCATGAAAGCAATGCAAAAAGCCACGTAAGTGTATTAAAAAATTAGGACAATTATATTCTTTATAACTTCGGTTAAGAAATGGACTGTGTATTGTTTCGTGTTAGCAAAAAATAAAATGGGAACACCTATTGAATAATTCTTATTCTGAAATAGGAACATTGATGATGTGGACAAGACGATGGATGAGATAAACGAACACACTGAGAACATGAAGCAAATACAGGAGGCATTGGCAACACCTATTGGTTCATCTGCCGACTTCGATGAGGTCTTTGACAATTCTTTATTTCTTTTTTTATGCATCTGGAGCTTTACTACATTTAAGCTGAACTTTCGTGCCTGGCAACTTCTGACTTTTCAGGATGAATTAGAAGCCGAGTTAGAAGAATTGGAAGGTGCAGAGTTGGAGGAGCAGCTTCTTCAGCCTGCAAGCACAGCCCCTGCTGCTCCCGTGCAGACTCCAGCAGGCAGAGTTCCTACTCGACCCGCACCTCAGAAGCGTACGGAGGAAGAAGAGGAGCTTGCAGCTTTACAAGCAGAAATGGCACTTTAAGCACTTCGTCTCTCCATTATTGAACAGGTAACTCGGTTCATTAAATTAACTGCATGTTGTAGTTAATCCGCTACTATACTCAATGATGAAGTTGTGCCTACAATTTTATCGAATGTATATTGTCCGTGCCATGCTTTTGTATGAGCTCGAGGGATGTAACATAAAATACGTGTTAGAAGCTAGGAATATAGTTGGTTTGATCATTGTAAGATACGACATCTATGGTCATTTTCTATCTGACTAGCCTGCAAATCAACATAGCTATGGTCGTAGCTAGCTACTCGTGGAATGAGCTTAAGTGAGATTCATGGAGTCGAGCTCAATTTGTCATCAACTTATCTTTCCACAAACTGAGAGAGGCTAATACAACCTAAAAAGATGCTTTGATATGTTAATTCTATCGCATGAAAGTTTCTTCACACAAATCAGAATGCAGAGGCTTGGGCTGATTTTTAGGTTGGTTAGGTCTCGAATCCAAATGAATTTGAATAATCTTCGAATTGAATTGTGAAAAGTTTGCTGATCAAATTGAGGTCATAGTGGTTGATGGTTTTTGGTTTGCGTTTGGATTAAACCGTCCAGTGTTTGCATTTTTATCATGTTTCCCTTGTTCTATTTTACAATTGCAAAATTTGGAAAAAACACAAGGATCGCATGTGCATTTCGAGGCAAACCCACATATAGCATTTTGCATATGAGAAATTTTTGCCACCAACAAGAAAAGAGTATGTAGCCTTTTCCATAAGAGAAATGTAAAATTCTGCCACTAATAAAAGACTAGTTCAATTTTAGTCATGTTACACCTAATATAATAGAGATAACTTTGCTATAACCCCTCGCCCCTTCACAGTCCAACCATCTTCTCCCTCTTCGGCACCGCTCCTCCAAGGGTCTCTGTCAAGGTTTTAGCTGATGTTGAGCTCCATGAGCATGCGCGAGAACATGAGCAATGGTCAGTTGTACGATGTGTACATGAGCGGAAAGAATCGGTCGTGCACATTAACACAAGCGAAACAAGCTTAATAATCACTTTGCTGCACACAAACATGAGGGAAATGAAAGTGTAAGAACTGATTGTCCATGTGAACGGCAAAGAATTTACCGCCCGTGTTTTTTTTTTTTTTTTTTTTTTTTTTTTTTTTTTTTTAATTTTTTATTTATTAAATTTATGTTAACTAGTGCAGTGCCCGTTAATAATCGATAAGATTTAATTTATTTTTAGTTAACAACTAATGCAGTGCTCGTCGAAAATCGCTAAGATTTAATTTATTTTGTGATTTTAAATAAAATTTTAGTATAAAATTTATAATTATCTATATTAATTATTTCAATCTGCTCATTGATTGTGATAATTAAAAAAAAATGTTCCGTAATATTTAATGATATGTGTATATTTATACCGTTTAACTCTATTAATGAATACTGTTGGGACTACTAAAAAAATGATAAAATGAGAGGTTATTCCTAAATATAGGCATTAGAAAAAAAATATTTTTCTTCTTAATTTTAATGAACATGAACATGAACAATACAAAAATATTATATTTATCAAATACATGTATCATATAATCTATTATGGACAAATATATGTGCAAAAATTTCAAGTGAATGAGCTGAAGTTCGGTCAATAAGTAAGAAATATATTGAGTTCAACAAGAACGTAGCTATATGAATGAGCTATCATAGGCATGCAAGCTAAAATATATGGTTACAAATAAATAGATCAAGTCATTGCTACAAGCAACCTTAGATAAATATTATGAATCAACGTATCTTTCCTATAAGTCATTGCTAAAGATATATGTACACGTATAATATTTTTTATATTTATTGTGATTTATTCTATATAGAGGTGTATTTCTATAAGACAAGACCTAATAAAAATACTCCTCTCGTCTCACTTCATTAGTCATGTTTACTATTTCGGGTCATCCCACTTCACTAATCATGCTTTCTAAAATAAAAATAATTGCCCCTAACTTTTCAATGTTGACACCTTACTTTTCGTTTTTAACACTTGTGCATAAAATCTCGTGCCGAAAAGAAAGAAGATTAGTAAAGTGAGACAGAGGAAGTATGAATTATGACGAAATAAGAGTTTATTCCTATTTATAACTAATCCCAAGTTGGGACCATGAAACATTATGACAAAATAGGAGTTTATTCTTAAATATAGTTCGACATAAATCATTTTATAAGGTTATTTTTAAGAAAAATATGTTTAAAAAAATATATGTCAAGTGGCCTGTTATTAATTTTAATTAGAAGAAAATTTCAAGGAGATTATATTTTAAGGATTTAATTAATAATATCCATTTATATCGATATATATATATATATATATATATATATATATATATATATATATATATATGAACTCTTAAATATATATGTTGGTCCCAACAATATATACAATATAATTTTAGAATATCTCTAACACTCATTAAATATTATATACATTCTTGTGTGCACGTACGAAAGAAGATGTTCACTCCCACATCGATATATATTTAAGAGTTCATATATATATATATATATATATATATATATATATATATATATATATATATATATATATATATATATATATATATTAATTGGGCAAAAGGATATTTATATAAATCAAATTGACACTCGAAATATCAACAATGGCTTACAAATACAAGTATCAAATCAGAAGCATAGAAAGAATTGTCTAGGATTTGACATGCACTCCGTGAAAAAAGAAAAGAAAAAAAAAAAAGAATGCAACAAAATATTTTTCATCAAACACCAGCTCCACAATTTGTTTTTGATTTCATCCACAATTCTCTCTTTATTCAAGCACGCACTCCAAAAAATTACTTCACTACGCCACTTCCAAATGACCCAACTCGTAGAAATTCAAAGGGTACTTGCAACTTTACTGCCCTTGATTTAGTTTCGGGACGTTGTTTTTGTATGTCGGCCCAAACGTAAAAAATGTCATAAATGGGCCTAACTGTAAATTCTCAATTAAATTGTGATTTAAGATTTTCGGGGATGACTCTTTCATTCGCCCACTGCGTACGCAAGTTCCGAAATCTATAACAACCAAAGAGTTTAAGGATAGAGTTACTCTCAAAACAACTGATGACTTATTTTTTGAAGAGGAATTTTTTTATTCTATATTATTTTCACGTGGTTACTATTTTTTTATAGATTTATGGGAGCCTAAATATCCAATAGTTGCTTGCAATTTTTTATGGTCAAGATTATTGGATCTAATATCTATGCAAGAATTGAAAGTGTTGAGGGTTTTGGAGAGTGGTTCTACCTACCTTGCAAGAGGTGCTCCAAAAAAGTGGCAAAATTGAATAACATATTATTTTGTCATAGATGCAAAAAGTGATGGAACTGTAGTTCAAAGGCCAGTCACCATTTTTGGGTAAAATATGTAGATTATAATCATTTGTACAGGAACTCGACTCTATTGAAAATTAATGTTAGGTTTATGTTGAAACTTGATGTCTTTGACGGAAGTGCTACTACTCGGTTGTTATTGTGGGACAGAGAGTGTGTTCAACTCTTTGATCGGGATGCTTTATGTAGAGACCATATTAAGTTTCTTTCTATGTTCACTGATGAGCAACACCGGTGTATAATAATAACATAATAACTTATGTGGAATCACTGAATCAGTCACCGGTGGGATGTTTTTCCTTTATGGATATGAAGGTACCGAAAAACGTTTTTGTGGAATCAGCATGTTTAAATGTGATCCAAAAGAGAAATTGTTTTAAATGTGGCTTCAAGTGTATAGCTTCATAACTATTGTCAAGTGGAAGAACTGCTCATTCTCGATTCAAGATCTCAATTAATCTTAATGAAGATTCTATATGTAATTAATATTAAGTAAGGAAGGCCATTGGCCGAACTAATTGTGTGAGCAAAATTATATGGGATGAGGCTCCTATGATGCATAAGTATTGCTTTGAAGCTTTCGATGGAAGCTTACAAGATATAAGTGTTGGTCCCGGTTTGTTAATATGAAAAATACGTAGAGGGGGGGTGAATACGTATTTTGAAGTTTTTCAACTTCAAAACCCTTAACTCAGAGTAACAAGTAAAGAGCTCACTAGAAACTTAAGACCTAGCTGAAGCTAGATCAACAGTGTGTAGCTTGCCTGCTTGACCGTAGTGAGTACTTGATCAAGAGGGAGTCTTTACTCGGTGTGTGCGGAATTTGGTGAGCTAAATCTTTCCTAAGTATTTGAAATTTTCAGATTAAGTTTGTTTAGATGCAATATGCAATGGACAATCAAACAAGTAAGAGTTTAGGGTTAGAGAGATACGACACCAAGAATTATAGTGGTTCGGAGATAAAGCTCCTACGTCCACTTGTTGCACGATGGCAACTGTTCTTTCACTCAAGAACTTGAAGGTTACGGGTCCTTCAAAAACCTGGTCGAGATCGGGCTTCACTCGCCTGGATCAAACGACAGACGTAGTGATTGCGGGTTCACTACACAAACCTAACAAAGACTGTAAGCTTCACTCGCTTCAGTCGAACACAGACAGGGAGATTACGGGCTCTCCTTACAGCCTAGCTTCGATCGAGCTTCACACAAACGATGTAGGTGCAAGCTTGGATCTAGACTCTATGATCGAGGCTTCTTCAATCAATGAAAGAAGGGCCTTGGATCGAAACAACCTAACGACAACACTCAAAAACCTAACAGACAAAGTTTAGGGTTTTTGGTTGACAAACACACTAATGAAGAACTCTTTACAGTAGATGCAAAGATGGCTAGAGTTCTTCTTCTAAGCTTGGGTATTTGAAGTGGGCTTAGACTCTATGTGTGAAGGTTGTGAAGACGAGTTCCGATGAACTGGAAACTCGGAGAACACTTGGAAACAAAGACTCGAAGATTTGCTCGAAGGCTTGGGAGTGTTTGTTTGCTGTATGCGCTCGAATGCTCAAGTAGTGTTCTCACTTTTCTTCGTCTTCATCCTTCACTATTTATAGGCGGAGGGTTGGCTGAGATCCGTTGCTTGGTTGGTGGCCTTGTCCCTCCTTCTCTTGACAGTACTTGCGCAGGCAGTTGCTTTTGCAGGTGCGCAATTTGTCTCTTTGCCGAAAACGGCTAAGTTACAAGACTAACAGTAACTGGAGCGAGCCAGTACTGTAGCGGCGCCCTGTCGGCCTGGCAGTCAACTCCTCTGCTCCTCTCCTCGTTCGACACGTGGAGATCTCACAATTAATGCTAAGATCTCTAGTTGACTGGAGTTCAAAATATGGGCGGGAGTTGTGCTGTCGCTTTCTGGTAGGTAGTGGCTCGCTTCGCTATGAAGTTGTAGCGTCTGCTTTAGTTGAGTCACTTCGTAGTCAATCTGTAGTGAGCCGCTTCGGGAGATAAAGTTCCCTAGTGACTACTTTGAAAATTTGCTGACTAGAATTGACTAGCTTTGACTTTACACTGTAGCGCTCGCTTCGCTTCGCTTTGGCTTTGAACTGTAGTGCTCGCTACGCTTCGATTTGGCAGACTCACTTCGAATCTACTGTAGCGATCGCTTCGCTACACTGTTCTTCGGCACGCTTCACTTCAGTTTGCTAGACTTGCTTCGCTTTGGAAAACACACTCAAGTGAGTGGCCTTCACTTGAACTCTTGAAGCCTATAATCTAAACAAAAATTAAAGAGCCATCCTAACAGAGTAGGCTTAGAAAATTCTAACCTATTAACTCCATCAAAGTGGGTCGCTTGGGAGCAGAACACTTGGGGTTTTGGGATCCAATCAAAACAAATGACTTCGTTTGTCAAGTATCCCACATAGTTCCCCCTTAACAAATTGGTCCATAACAATTCCCAACAATTTCCCCCTTTTTGATGATGCCAAAACCCAAAGGCTAAGACTTAGAAAATTCCAGCCTATCTAACCTTGAAGGGAACTCCAAGCGACTGCTTCCTTTGCAGCTTCGTTTGTAATTTTTTTTTTAAGTTCCTTTCCCTTTTTTTTTCGGTTAAATTATTTGAGTTTGTAGCAAAAAGTAAGGTCATTCACAAAGCAGGTAAATGACATATTTTGACAGAAATTGAAATTTGATAGATGAACAAGCAGTTCACATAGTCAAAAATATGAAACTTGAAACTCAACGGTTTCCTGCAGTTTCATCACGTTTCTTCTTCTTCTCCTCCTCTTCTTTCTTCTTCTCTGAATAGTAAGCAGATCGGACATTCGACTCCATTGTCCGGATGTTGTACTGGTTGTCTCTCCAACTTTTCTCCAATCTCAGTGCTTCATCCACTTCTGCATCAATTTCCTTCCGATTAGGAATCTCTGAATTTGGTTTGAGAGGCATAGGAAAGTTTTTCACAGCTGGCACTTTGACAATAAGTGGAAGGGGTTTTGCTTCTTCTGCCAACGTGAAGATCTTTCGCCTCAATCTCTCATTGTATTGATGCAGGAAGTTGCTGAGAGCCTCCATTCTAGAACACTTGTCTTGATATGGCACTACTTTCCACCAGTAGTAAGCTTTTATGAACTTATCCTTTAGGATCAGCCAAGTGTCGAGAAGGTCTCTTGGGATGAAATCCTCGATTTGTCTGGAGTCCGGATGATGATCTCTCCGCATAGCCAGCTCCTCTTCTGTCCTGCTTTTCAACTCCTTCATGATTGAGTTAAATTGTGTGCTGGCGTCACCACTCCACTTCGGAAGCATATCATTAATTCGCTTCCGAATGAAGTCATGCTCTTCAGGCGAGTAGCGACCGGAATTGATCATTTCTTTCAGTGTAACTTTGCCAGTATCCATCCAGGCTTGGAGATTGACAGCATCAGACTCTTCAGGCAAGTGAGGAATGTAGGCACTGCGCGTGATGGCAGATTGGATGAGCCTCACTTCATTCCAGTGGGACTCGATCCGTTCATCCAATTTCATCAGCCTTTTCTCCCTTACTTCCTCATCCTTCTCCCTTCTTCTCTTCTTCTCCTCTTTCTTCTTCTGCCTCTTCTCGAAGCGACTAGCCTTCTCTTTGACCACTTGCTGCATTTTCTGGCGTTTGGCAGCAGTGTCATCTTCCTTTGTTTCAGGCATTGATCGCTTCAAGGAAACTTTCTGAACAGGAGGTGGCGGTGGTGGCATTTGAGTAGCAGTTTCACTGGCAGGAACAATTCCAGCCAATGCTGAAGTGAGTGCCTGTGCAGAGACAGGGGCAGAGGGCGAAGCAACCGTTCGCGAAGATGAAGCGGGCGCATGCAATGATGCACCATCTTGAGTGACAGTTCTTTTGAGCTCAAGTTCCACTTCCAAGGCTCGTGCGTAGGCTTCATCCTCTGCAATCTGTAGCTCCCTTTGTTCTTTAGATAAAGGAACACCGGGAATAACGGGATGAGCGGCGATTGATGAACCTAACAGTTTTCCGGCCGAAGGCAAACAGGGCTCCTCCGTAAACTTGCTTTTGCCTTTCTTTCTTGCTAGTTCGGCTCTCGCTTCATCGACCACTTCCTCCACAACACTGCTTCCTCCCTCCAACATCTTCTCAGCTCCAACAATTTCACAACCTCCAGATCCTCCAACAATTCCTTCGATGAAGCCACTGGCTTCGATCGCTCTTCCTGCGTTGCTCGATCCTCCAACTTCACTTGTTTGAATGAGTGCTTTTTCAATGTTTTCCCCCCTTTTGGCATCATCAAGACTGCCGGGGGCGGTTGTAATCACCGTTCCGCTGATGGATTGGTGAATGTTTGTCAGCTTGCTTAGCACATCTTGAAGCATCTTTTCAGACCGTGCTGCAAACACATTTTCCTTGACGAGGACGAGCTCTGCTGTCTTTATAGAAATTTCTTCAAAGAGATACTTGCACTGATCCTCTCTCTCCTTTACTGACCTCATCAAGCTCTCCAACGGCTCTACTTCTCTGAAGCGAGCATCCAGCTCTACTTCAATTTCATCCTTCATCCTCTTCCGTTCTTCTTGCAAGTTGAAATACCAGAAGTCTTTAGAAGCAGCAAGCTCTGCTTTTTCAGTTGTAACAGCATTCTCTCTTTGTTTCAGCATGACATAGACTTGAGCAGCGCCGGCCATCCTAGCTGAAAAATCTCCTGCCAGCTTCTGTGCCTTCTCGATGTCGTTAGCAAGTTGAGCCTGCTTGAGAGCTACATCGAGACCAGCTTTCCTTCGGCTGTTCAACTCTGCATTTGCTTCGTCAAGCTTGCTGTTGAGGATTTCAATTTCTTTTTCAAGGCTGAGAGTTTTCATTTTTCTCTCGTCAGCTCGCTCTCCAGTTTTCTTATCTTTTCCTCATTATTGGAGATCTGCTTCTCCATCTTCTCAACATTACCAGTTGCTTTGTTGATATTCTCTCTGTACTTGTTTCTCATGTTTCTCTTCTCCTCCTTTTCTGTCTCCACCTCCTTCTCTAGCTTCTCCTTCTCTCCACTCACTTCCACCAACTTCGTGTTTACTTCCCTAAGCCTGCTTCTCTCAGCATCTAGGGATTATTTCATTTCCTGACTTCCCTTCTCTAACTCCTCTACCTGCTTCGACAAACTTGCTTTCTCCTCCACAAGCTTTGTCTTTTCCACAACCAACTCCTCCATTTCCGTCTTCCTCTTGTCACAAACTGCACGCAGATTAGTGACCTCCAATATTTTCGAAGTTAGCTAAGCATCCTTCTTGGTGATCTCATTCTGCAAATTAGAGATCACCGCGCCTTTCTCTCTCACTTCAGCTTCATGATCCTTGATCAATCGGAGCTCATACAGCGTAGGCTCACGCTCTGGGATGGGTGAATCGGGATATTCCTTCTTTACTCTTGCATCGAGCGCCTCCCAGTACTTTTCCTCACTGAGGAAGGTGTGGAAACCGTCCACTTGGGCAAATTTGAGCACTTCAACCTCCATGGCTTCTATCACCTCTTCTTCCATCGCCTTGCGCAGGTTAAAGATCTTGTAGAACTCTGTTCCTCTGTACGTGATGTACGTGAGGAAATCTACTGCGCGGGTGAAGAAGTCATCGGCCATTTTCACAGAGAGGTATCGTCCACGGATGAGCTCGGCAGCTTGCTCTCGGTCCTTCAGGTACCGTTCAAGGACCAATTCCTTTTCGGTTGGAGTTGGGGAAGAATCTGGGATGATGTTGGGATAGGTATCGGTTGTTTTGGCTGTTTGGGCGGTATCAGCGCTTTCGGCTGATGAGGACTGTGAGTTGGGGGTGGAAGCTTCAGTAGCTTCAGGTTTGTTGGATTCTGGTTGAGGATTGAGTGGGACAGAGAAAAGTTTGTAGGCATCGGTGAGGTCCGTGCCCAGAAAAGGTAGGTTAGGAATTTGAAAGGATGAGTGGGTTGATTCTTGTGGTGAGGATGATGTTTGAGTGATGGGAATGGCAGTGGTTGATGTTTGAGGTTCCGGTAGCGGCTGGGTTTGGGTTTGAATTTGGGTATGAGGTGATTGGATTTTGGTTGGTGAGGGCTGAGGTAGGTCTTTTTCCGGTGAGGGTTGGGGATTTTCTTCTTCAGCGATCTTCTCGAGCGGCTGCTCCTCAGCCTCGCTCGTTCCGATTATTGTTGAAACACTTCTCAATCTTTGAAGTCGCTTAGACCTTGCTTTCCTCGATACTCGCTTCAATGGTGAAGCAGCTTCGATTTCTTCTTCCGCCTCGCTACAGGATTCAGCGACTGGAGCGGAAGGAAGGACTATCACATCAACACAATCTCGGTCCATCGGGAGCTTCTCAGATTTCCACGAATCGAAGTAAAGAGCGTTTTTCTTGTATGGAGCAGTATCTGTCCACGGCATGTCTTTGAACAGTTTCTCCAGGGCGTAGGAGATCCTGGAGAAAAACTTCAACTTTCCCTTGCGGACAATTTCACTAGTGCTTCCCTTCTCGTACTCGAAATCTGCCGCGACTTCATGAATCTGGTTGATAAACCAGCGATGCCAGTTGAATTTTGTTCATTTTAAGCTGTCAACAATTACGGAGGTGGCGTAGATCTTGGAGTCTGACAATTGGCTGAGCGAACCAACTCCACAGAGAATGGACTTCGTGTACATCTCGCAGATCAGATTGAATGGAGCCTTCAAGTCGTTTCTGATGTTGCTCAACTTAGGGTTCCCAAACTTCACACCTCTTTGTTTGGCGAAGCGAGCATACTCCACCTGAGTTGACATGCCCAGTTCTGACAGTGATACTGGTCCGGTCATCGGCAAATCGAATACTCGGGCTATTCTGTCTAGCTCGATCTCCACTGGTGTTCCTCTTAGTGGATGAGAGAAAGTTGACGTATCTTCTCCCTCTTTGAGATTCAGAAGAAACTCGGCAACGGCCTTGCTCAGAATCTGTTGCGGCTTTGCAGTCACGAACTTCCACAGGCCGGCCGTGGTCACAGCCCTGCGGACAAAGCCATTCTCCACTACCACATGAAGACATTGTCGTCGAGGTTTTTCAGGAAATCCTTCATTGTTTCAGTTTTCTCCTTCTTTCCCATGGTTTATTCTTGTAGAGAGGGTTGAGAAAAAGTTAAGGCTTTGAGGGATTTTAGGTTTGAGATTTCAGAGGTGCAGAGGTTTCACTAAAATGGTAGTTTTGAGACTTGTGAAAATTTTCTGCAGCCTTTGGTGTTACATATATATAGAACTAGGGTTCGGCTGTCGAGGCAGGGGCAAGACAATAATATCTTCCGAGATCCTGTGCAGGGGCGGCGGACCTTCGGTGATGGATCTGACGTGTCCGGCGTCATCACTGGAAAAGTGAACAGCCAATTTGGTTTGACGTGGCCACGTGGTTGTTTTTGATTCGTCTCTTCCAATAGTAGTCAATCCAGCGGTTGAGATTTGGAGACGGTTCAGATTCGACGGCTGGATTGAGTGCGGTTTTTCCCGCTTTCCTCGGCTTTGACGTCCACGCGCATGTCGTTTCTTCTTCTACGCGCCGCTGCATTAAATGCTTGGCAGAAAGTGAAATAGGCACTCGAGTGCTGACAGCTCATACGCTTCGCTTCGTATCCGCTTGCTTCGAGTGTAGCTGCTTCAGCATCCACTCGCTTGCGGAGTACTCGCTTCACGTGACTGTTCCGCACTCGCTTGCGATGGCTAGCTTTGAGTGACGTAGCACTCGCTTGGCCATCTGAAGCGACTGGAATAAGAAATTGAATTTCTTTACTTAATTTTAAAATGTTTCTGACTTACATACTTCGAGGATAAACAAGAGTGTTTTCCTCTTTGTATTTGTGTCAGATTCATTTCATATTTTCCACGTAGCGAGTGAAGGTTTCTAGCACGCTTCAGCTCACTTAGTGTACTTAAAATTGAAACGCTTACCAGTCAATCTCACTTCGTAGGAGATTGATACTACTATTTGAAGACTTCATTTGATTTGTACTTCAGATTGTTGAATCCACTTGTTGATACTACCTGTTGGGTAATTCAACTTCTTGGCATTCATCTTCATGGCATTCATCTTCCTCTACGAATTAGAGAGTCCTCCATCGAAGTGAATGAGGGAGGAAATGAATATAGTACACAAGCTTACTACAACCCAGAGGGGAGTTTCACGTAAGTGTACATATTCACGACGAATGGGGGATGAGTACAAGTCCTTATTTCAGAGCAGAAATGGACAGGATGACAATGAGAATGCTCTGACAAGACAATCTCGTATTTTACGCAGAAGCATGTCACCAGCCCTGCAACCTTTTGTAGAAAAAGGTAAACCTTCAAGCTTCCTCCTACAAGCTACAGAATGAACTTGCAATCGACTCGCTTTGACCCAGGCTTGGGCAAATTGAAGCAATGGATAGACATCCGGCAGCTCAACTCAGTGAAGAGTGAGTAAGGAATGAACATTTATCCACGATGAAGGAGATGAGAAGACTTGCTCCTCTTCGGCGGAAAGATGGGAAGATGACACAAGGTCTAGGTGCCAGCCTTGCCTAAGCTTTCACCATTTTTACGTGGGAAGGCCCGATGCAAGACCCCACAACCGTTACTAGAAACGGCACTTGCGAGTGTTTATACCCACTTGCTAGGAATCCTAGGCTAGGTAGCAGCTTTCCTTGCTCGCTTTGGAAGTAGCTTGCTCCGGGAGCAAACAATAGTTCCCCCCTTAACCAATGGCTTAACAATTCCTGTAAGCGGGTAGGGAACGTCTTCCAACACTCCACCTTACTCCACCTTATTTCTCCTTCTTCAAGCGAGTGAGATTTTGAAGTGACTCGCTTGAGTTGGTGAAGATCCGAAGCGAGTGACGCTACGAAAAACTAGCGATCACTCCTTCATGCATCCTGGATCTAGCATTCTTCACCAGGGTCTAGTAACCCTAATTCAATGCATAGCTGGTTGAAACGAGACTCAGCTAGAGGCTTGGTGAGGATATCTGCTCGCTGGAGATCGTTATGAATTTTCTCGAGCTTGATATCCTTCTTCTCGACATGATCTCGAATGAAATGGTGTCGAATTTCCACGTGCTTGCATCTGGTGTGAAGCACTGGATTCTGCGAAATACATATGGCACTGTTGTTGTCGCAGAAGATCGGAATTTCATTTGCTTCAACTTTGTAGTCCTTCAACTGTTGACGAAGCCATAGGATTTGAGAACAGCAGCTTCC
The DNA here is from genome assembly GCA_029379335.1 of Thymus mandschuricus. Lineage (NCBI taxonomy): Eukaryota > Viridiplantae > Streptophyta > Magnoliopsida > Lamiales > Lamiaceae > Thymus > Thymus mandschuricus. The sequence goes on along the minus strand of CM057081.1, from coordinate 6,762,515 downwards.
TGCGGCCATGTATTCAGCTTCAGTTGTTGAAGTAGCTACGCTTGTTTGCTTCTTTGAGAACCACGAGATTAGCTTGCTTCCCAAGAACTGACACGTGCCAGACGTTGATTTCCTATCAACTCTGCATCCTCCATAGTCAGCATCGGAATATCCAGTGAGCTCCAAGTTGTCCTCCGCTGGATACCACAGACCCATGTTGACAGTGCCCTTCAAATATCGAAGAATCCTTTTGGCAGCTTCAAGATGGCTGTGCTTGGGGTTGCTTTGGAAGCGAGCGCAGACTCCGACTGCAAAAGTAATATCTGGCCTACTTGCAGTGAGATATAGGAGGGATCCAATAAGAGCACGATAATCTGTAGCATTCACAGATTTTCCCTCATCGTCTGGCTCCATCTTCCAGTTGGTATTCATTGGGATCTTCACAGCTTTAGCATGTTGAATACCAAACTTAGCAAGCATATCTCTTGTGTACTTCGCTTGATTGATGAAGATACCATCATCCTGCTGCTTCACTTGAAGACCTAGAAAGCAGCTCATCAAGCCAATCATTGACATCTCATATTTGGTCTTCATCAGATCTCCAAACTTCTCGCTAAGCGACTGGTTTGGTGATCCAAATATGATGTCGTCTACGTAGATCTGAACCCATAGCATATCCTCTCCATGGTTGATTGTGAAAAGGGTTCGATCTATCTTTCCTTTGTGGAATCCATTATCCACTAGGAATTGAGAAAGTGTATCATACCAAGCTCTGGGAGCTTGCTTCAACCCATATAGAGCTTTCTTCAAGCGATACACCTTGTCTCCTTGCTCGAAACCCGGTGGCTGCTCCACATACACTTCTTCCTTCAGTTCACCGTTAAGGAATGCGCTCTTCACATCCATTTGATATACTTTGAATCTCTTGGTCGCTGCATAGGCTAGAAAGAGTCTGATAGCTTCAAGCCGTGCCACTGGAGCGAAGGTCTCGTCAAAGTCGATTCCTTCCTCTTGGCAGTAGCCTTTGGCAACGAGTCGCGCCTTGTTCCTCACTACGTTGTGATCCTCGTCAGTCTTGTTCTTGAACACCCACTTGGAATAACATGCTGGAATTTGGGACGATCCACGAGGTACCATACGTCGTTTCTGGTGAACTGGTTCAGCTCTTCTTGCATGGCGATCACCCAGTTTGAATCGGCTAAGGCTTCCTCCACGCATGACGGCTCAATGTTTGAGAGAAAGCAACTGAACATGGCACTTTCTCCAAACACTTGATTTCTGTTCACTACACCCTTGGATGGATCCCCAATAATTTGACTTGGTGAGTGATCCTTAGCCATGCGCGCTTGGGCCCGCCAGCTTCGTCTTCATCTTCTTCTTGGTCACTTGGTTCACCATCTGAAGCAACTGGATTGGGTGCTTGGCCTGCACTCGCTTTAGGAGTCTTGGGGGCAGCTTCATCTTTTCCTTGGACATTCTGCTCGCTTGAGCCTTTGATTTCTTCTTCATCCTTAAGTATGTCCCAAGTAAGAGTGTTGATGGGTTCCTCAGTTGACTTTCCGTCTTTAGATTGATCCTGTTCCTGTGGATGACTTAAAGAAGATTCATCAAATACGACATGGGGTGATTCTTCCACGATTAGGGTTTTACAGTTGAACACCCTGTAAGCTTTGCTTGATGTGGAATATCCTAAGAATATTCCTTCATCAGCTTTGCTTTCAAAGGCTTTCAACTGTGACTTCCCATTGTCATGGATGAAGACCCTACAACCAAAGATATGGAAATAAGATATGTTAGGAATTCTTCCTGTCCATATTTCATATGGTGTTTTGTCGTGTCGTTTGCAGAGAAGCGTTCGATTCTGCGTGTAACATGCTGTATTGGCTGCTTCAGCCCAATACTTCATTGGAAGCTTCGAGTCTGCAATCATGGTTCGAACTGCTTACTTGATGATACGATTTCTTCTTTCAGCAACTCCATTCTGCTGTGGTGTGCGTGCTGAGGAGGTCTGATGTGCTATGCCATGCTCCGTGCAGTAAGCTTCGATGGTAGAGTTCAAGAACTCTGTCCCTTTGTCGGAGCGGATGGTCACGATCGCTTGATTCTTCTCCACAGCCAATCGCTTGAGCAGTTGTGGTAGCTAGGTCAGAGTCTCCTTCTTGCTGTAGAGAAATACGACCCAAGTGTAGCGAGAGAAGTCGTCGACTACAACTAGAGTGTATTTCCTTCCATTCACACTAACTGGAGTAACTGGACCAAACAGATCCATGTGAAGCAGCTCGAGCACTCGCTTTGATGAAGCTTCTTCGAGACTGGCGAAGTGCTTCTTCGTCTGCTTCCCTCGTTGGCATGGTGAGCATGGATGGTCTTTGATGAAGACTTCATTTGGTATGCCTTGCACCAAACCCTTACGAGCTAAGCGATTTATTGCTTTGAAGTTTAGATGGTTCAAGCGTCTGTGCCATAGCCATCCTATCTCTGTAGCACTCCTCGCAACTAAGCACGTCTCCAATTTGTAGCTATCCCATTGTGCTATATAGACGTTCCTTTGTCTAATTCCAGTAAGCACAATCTGGGATGTGAGCTTGCTCTTTACTATGCACTTGTTGGAAATAAATTCCACCTTGTATCCTTTGTCACAAAACTGTGAAATGGATAGCAAGTTGTGCTTGAGTCCTTCCACATAGGAGACTTCTTCAATCGTGAGCTTTCCAACTTTCTGTGCGCCGTACCCTTTGGTGCTTCCTCGAGAGTTGTCACCAAATGTAACGTGTGGACCCTTCTTCTCTATGTAATCTTGAAGTATAGCTCTCATGCCGGTCATGTGTCTTGAACATCCACTGTCCAAGTACCAGATTTGTTGACCCTCACATGGCATGGGATCCACGACGCTCACCTGCAATTAGACAGATTTTGGTACCCAAATCAGTTTGGGTCCTTGCAGGTTAGTTCCCTTAGGTACCCACACTTGCTTCACTTTCTTTTGAAAGGAAGCTTGTGCTTTGGGCTTCTCGACCTTCGAAAACAGTGACTTCTGCTTTGAAGCAGCTTCACATGTGCAGCAGTGTGTGCAAGAGGGGTAGCGGCTTGCTTCAGGCATACCCATGCTCTTACCCTTTGGCTTGGATCCTGAAGCGACTCGCTTCGGATTTGCTATGGGCTTAGAGACTGACTTGGGTTTTACAGTCTGTTGAAGCGGCTCGCTTGGTTTTCTTGAAGCGGTCCAACTAGGGATCTGACCCCGACTCGCTTGAGTAACCTTGGGAGTTCGAAGCGGCCTCTTTGGTGCTTCGAATTCTTCCCCCTCAACGTTAGTCCGGTTGGACCATCTCCAGTCCGGATAACGTGACACATAGACATTACTCCTCTTCTTGAAAGGGAGATCCTTTGTCTCTCGTGTCTTGGCTTGAGGCTTAGAAGCTACAACTGGTTTCCCTTCTTGCTTTTTAGTAAAAAGATGAGGGCAAAAGGGCAACTAAGTGTGGGAAGCAAGAAAACGGCTGCGCTAACGCGCAACGGATTTCGCGCTAGCGCACTCGTCCGTTGCTTGTTGTAATATAATAAAAACAACTCTAAGCATCCCTCTAGTTTACCTTTGGATTGGTAATCTTTAGCATTGTGAGTGCTAGGGATAGTTGTATTTTGCTTACCCTTAGATTCAGTCCTTAAAGATATAGACATCTTCATTGGCTTCTTCTTAGGGTTCTCAGCCATTTTGCCTTTGTCTTTGTTAGTGGTCGCTTTGGATGCAGTGGGCATTTCCAAAGTGACTGATGGTGTGTTTGATGCACCAACAAAGACAGTCGACTTGGAAGGTCCACCCTCAAATCCAAGTCCTTCCTTTCTACCAAAAGGTAGAAGAGAACTCTCTAGTGCCTGTCTAGCATATGAAGCTTTGTTTAAGTTGGCGACTAGAGTGGATTGGGCTTCATACCTTCCTTCCAAGCTTTGATGTCTCGCGAAGAGTTCCTCGAACTTACTAGTCATAGCCCTTAGATTAAGTTTGACTTGGTCAAGCTCAGTGGCTAGCTTTCGGTTCTCCTTCTCGCTTTGAGACAAAGCTTGTTGCAGCACTTCGTGGTCACTTGACAATTTAACGTGATTGTCAAGCAATTCACTCCATGTTGAGGAATTGGGTTCCTCTTGGTGCGTGTGTGTGAGTGTAATTGAACTAGATGAGGGATAGATGAATACCTCTCCTGTTTCTTCATCGGTGAGCGTCATGAGTCCAAGATCCTCACCCTCACTGGAGTTGGGATCTGTGAATGCATCCGAGTCGCTTGAGATTTCTTCAGTTGAAGCGACCGGCACTTCACTTGCTACGAGCGCTCGCCTTGGTGCATCCCTCTTTGCTTTCAGTTCTTCTCGCTCCTTCGCACTCAGCTTTGGGCAATCGGATTTGTAGTGGCCCATCTTGTGGCAATGGTAACATTCCACTTCCATCATGTCTCTCGGGATCGGCTTTGTCGTCTCTTCTCTCTTCCCTTTTCCTTCTCGAGCATCAGTGCTCCTCCCTTTGTATTGCTTGTAGAATCTTTTGTATTTGCCCACTCGAGAATTCATTTTGTTGAAGTTCTTGGATAAGAACGCAATGTGTTCTTCCAACTCTTCCCTCGTCATCTTGGCTAGCGACTGCTCGCTTGGCCCTTCAGCAGCTTTGAATGCTACTCCTTTTGACGTAGTGGGCGCTTCATCCTCTTCGTCGAGGTTCATTCGATTCAGATCGAATTCATGAGCTTTGAGTTCGGAAAACAGAATCTCCGGTGTGAACTTTGATAGATCCTTGGTTGCTAGGTACAACTCCTTCATAGTCTGCCACTTCCTTGTGAGAGCTCGGACAATCTTCAGGTTGACTTCCTTATCTGTGAGTTCCTTCCCAAGCGAGTTGAGAGTTGCAATGATGTTTGTAACTCTCAGCTCGAAGGTGTCGATGGACTCTCCTGGCTTCATTATCAGACTCTCAAACTCCCGCATCTGAACGGTGAGTTTGTTCTCCTTGATTTTGTCTATTCCTTGAGAAATGAGGGCTAGAGTTTCCCACATTTCCTTCACCATCGCACACTTCCTGATCCTAGGAAGGTAGGCATCAGACACGGTGCTCTGCATCGTGTGACATGCGATTTTATCCAGGTTGGCGATCTTGAAGTCGTTGGGATTGTATTCATCTTTGTCCTTCTCAACGTACTCTTGTCTGACATGAGCTTCGCGTCCTTCAGCAGCTGGTACGTTCACAGATATGGCTTTCTTGATTTCGATTGGTCCGTCCTCTATGACTTCCCACATCCGGTCGTGGATGGAGCATAGGAAGCTTTCGACTCGGAAACTCCATGTCTCGTATCCTTCGATCGAGAACTGTGGAAGGTTTGATGCACTGTATGTAGACATAGCAAACTATCAGCAGTAAATGCAATATGCGTGAGTGAGGTTTTGATGCACTTAGGAAAATAGGATCCGGTTCAGTGAGACAACGTGAAGCGAGTGGGGACTCGCTTCGGATATGCAAAGCAGAGGCTCGAAAGAACCGCTGCTCTGATACCACTTGTTGGTCCCGATTTGTTAATAGGAAAAATACGTAGAGGGGGGGGGGGGTGAATACGTATTTTGAAGTTTTTCAACTTCAAAACCCTTAACTCAGAGTAACAAGTAAAGAGCTCACTAGAAACTTAAGACCTAGCTGAAGCTAGATCAATAGTGTGTAGCTTGCCTGCTTGACCGTAGTGAGTACTTGATCAAGAGGGAGTCTTTACTCGGTGTGTGCAGAATTTGGTGAGCTAAATCTTTCCTAAGTATTTGATATGCAATGGATAATCAAACAAGTAAGAGTTTAGGGTTAGAGAGATACGACACCAAGAATTATAGTGGTTCGGAGATAAAGCTCCTACGTCCACTTGTTGCACGACGGCAACTGTTCTTTTCACTCAAGAACTTGAAGGTTACGGGTCCTTCAAAAACCTGGTCGAGATCGGGCTTCACTCGCCTGGATCAAACGACAGACGTAGTGATTGCGGGTTCACTACACAAACCTAACAAAGACTGTAAGCTTCACTCGCTTCAGTCGAACACGGACAGGGAGAATACGGGCTCTCCTTACAGCCTAGCTTCGATCGAGCTTGTTGGTCCCGGTTTGTTAATAGGAAAAATACGTACAGGGGGGGTGAATACGTATTTTGAAGTTTTTCAACTTCAAATCCCTTAACTCAGAGTAACAAGTAAGGAGCTCGCTTTAAACTTAAGACCTAGCTGAAGCTAGATCAACAATACGTAGCTAGCCTGCTTGACCGAAGTGATGACTTGATCAAGAGGGAGTCCTTACTCGTGTATGCGGAATTTGGTGAGCTAAAATCTTTTCCTAAGTAATTAAAATATCCAGATTAAGTTGTTTAGATGCAAGTGCAATGGATAAACAAAGTAAAGAGTTTAGGGTTAGAGAGATACGACACGAAGATTTATAGTGGTTCGGAGATAACGCTCCTACGTCCACTTTGTTGCACGACGGCAACTGTTCTCTTCACTCAAGAACTTGAAGGTTACGGGTCCTTCAAAAACCTGGTCGAGATCGGGCTTCACTCGCCTGGATCTGACGAACAACGCAGTGATTACGGGTTCACTACTAAGACCTAAACTGGACACGAAACTTCACTCGTTTCTGTCCGAACAACAGGGAGATTCCGGGCTCTCCTTACAGCCTAGCTTCGATCGAGCTTCACACAAACGATGTAAGTGTAAGCTTGGATCTCAACTCTACGATCGAGGCTTCTTCAATCGATGAAAGAAGGGCCTTGGATCTGGACAACCTAACGACAACACTCAAAAACCTAACAGACAAGTATAGGGTTTTTGGTTGACGACGACACACTATGAAGAGCTCTTTACAATAAGTGCAAAGATGGCTAGAGCTCTTCTTCTAAGCTTGGATATGGAATGGGCTTAGACTCTAAGTGTGAAGGTTGTGAAGACGAGTTCCGATGAACTGGAAACTCGGAAAACACTTGGAAACAAAAACTCGAAGATTGCTAGAAAGCTGGGGAGTGTTTGTTTGCTGTATGCGCTCGAATGCTCAAGTAGTGTTCTCACTTTTCTTCGTCTTCATCCTTCACTATTTATAGGCGGAGGGATGGCTGAGATCCGTTGCTTGGTTGGTGGCCTTGTCCCTCCTCCTCTCGACAGTACTTGCGCAGGCAGTAGCTTTTGCAGGTGCCCAGTTTGTCTCTTTGCCAAAAATGGCTAAGTTACAAACTTAACAGTAACTGGAGCGAGCCAGTACTGTTGCGGCGCCTTTGTCGGCCTGGCAGTCAACTCTTTCGCTCCACTCCGCCTTTGACACGTGGAGATCTCGTAATTAATGCGGAGATCTCCAGTTGACTGGAGTTCAAAATATGGGCGGGAGTTGTGCTGTCGCTTTCTGGTAGGTAGTGGCTCGCTTCGCTTTGAAGTTGTAGCGGCCGCTCTGAAGTGAGTCGCTTCAGGATCATACTGTAGCGGGTAGCTTCCGAAACGAAGTTTCGTAGTGACCGCTTTAAAAAGTGTTGACCCGCGTTGACTCGCTTCTGCTTTTCTTTGTAGCGTTTGCTTTGCTTCGCTTTGGTGGCTTCACTTTGACTCCACTGTAGCGCTCGCTTCGCTTCGCTGGTTTCGGCACGCTTCACTTCGGTTTGCTAGACTCGCTTCGCTTTGGAAGAACATACTCAAGCGAGTGGCCTTCACTTGAATTCCTGCAGTCTAAAGCTAAGCAAAATAAAGCCATCCTAACAGATTTAGGCTTAGAAAAATTCTAACCTATTAACTACATCAAAATGGGTCGCTTGGGAATAGGACACTTGGGGTTTTGGGATCTAATCAAAACAAGTGACTTCGTTCATCAAATATCCCATGTAGTTCCCCCTTAACAAATCAGTCCTTAACAATTCCCAACAATTTCCCCCTTTTTGATGATGCCAAAACCCAAAGGCTAAGATTTAGAAAATTCCAGCCTATCTAACCGTGAAGGGAACTCCAAGCGACTGCTTCCTTTGCAGTTTCGTTTGTAATTTTTCTTTTAAGTTCCTTTCCCCTTTTTTTTTTTGGTTAAATTATTTGAGTTTGTAGCAAAAAGGTAAAGTCATTCACAAAGCGAGTAAATGACACGAGAAGAGACAGAAATTGAAATTTGGATATATGAACAAGAAGTTCACACAAAAATATGTAAGGAACTTGAAACTCAGAGGTTTCCTGCAGTTCCTTCCCTATCTCCTCCCTTTCCTTCTCTCGTCACTTCCCTTCTTCCTCCTTCTCCTTCTCTTCTTCATCTGCCTTCTTCTCCTCTTCTTCAGCAGCAGTATCCACGTAAGCTGATAGAACTCTCGATTCCATAGAGTCTACTGTGTGGATACTGGGATTTCTCCAAGCACTTTCCAGCCTGAAGGCTTCAGTCACTTCCTCATCAATTATCCCTCTGTCTGGAATGTCCGTGCCTCGATGATACGGCATGGGGAATTCCTTAAGAGCAGGAACCTTGACAACAATCGGCATGGGTTGAGTTTGTTCAGCCAAGGTGAAGATTTTCCTCCGCAGTTTGTCATCATAGGCGGCGAGAAAATTGTTGAGAGCACTTATCCTAGAGCATTGATCTTGCAGCGGCACTACCTCCCAGTAATAATAGGCCTTGATGAACAGGTCCTTGTAGTATAGCCACAGCTCAAGCAGATCTCTTGGAATAAACTCCTCAATTTCCCTTGCATCAGGGTGCTCGTTCCTTCGCTTGGCCAACTCCTCTTCTGACCTCTTAGACAGTTCAGCCATGGTAGCTTTGAATTTCTTTCCTGAGTCGCTGCTCCACAAAGGACGCTTTTCATTGAGACGCTTCCTAATGTAGTTCTGCTCTTCCTTTTTGGGGTAGCGACCCGACTCGACCATCTCTTTTGTAGTCACGTCGCATGCATCTGATATGGCTTGTGCTTCGCATGCTTCGGACTCATCTGGCATAAATGGAATGAAGGCACTCCGCACCAATGAAGACTGGATGAGGATCACCTCATTGAATTGCTCCTCAATCCGTGCGTCTATCACTTGGAGTCGCCTATCATTTGACCTCCTCTTCCTCTCGCCTTCGCTCCTTCCTCCTTCTATTTCCTTCCTCTTTCTCTCCTCTCTTTCAGCTTTTGAAGCGACTGCTTGCTTGACCTTTTGGCGCTTGGCCTCGGGGTCATCTTGCTTAGAATGTGGGGCAGCTCGCTTCAATGGCTGCTTCGGTGGTGGGGGAGGTGGCATGTCCTTCTTCGTGGCGGCACTAGAGGGAACAACTGCGGATGAAGCGAGTGTGGCAGTTGAAGCTAGTGCGGCTGTTGAAGCTGGCGCGGCGGATGAAGCGGGCGCTTTGGGTAAAGTAGCCGCTTTGGAGCTAGATGAAGTACCTGCACCAACAGAAAGTTTTGTTAGTTGCTCCATCTCCCACGCCATGGCAGCATCCATCTCCACCTGCTTCCGCTTTTCCTCCTTCGTCAGCATGGTGACTGGAGGATGTCGAGCAATGGAAGAGGCAAGCACTTTATCTCCAAGTGGCTTGCGGGGTTCTTCAGGCTTTTTCAGCGGTTCCTCCTCAGTGAGCTTTCCTTTGCCTTTCTTTGCAGACTTCGCCTCTCTCTCCTCTTCTCCAGTACCACTACTCTCCTCCAACAGTTTCTCTACTTCAACAGCTCCAATTACTCCACCTTGTGGCTCCAACAGATTGACATTTTTCAGTACCATCCCTTCCCCCTTTTTGGCATCATCAAAACCAGGGGTTGGGACGATTGTCTTTCCAGTAAGAGACTTGTGAAGTACCTCAATCTTGTCAAGTACAGCATGAAACATCTCTTCCGTTCGAGACGTGAAGACTTGCTTTTCCGACAATTCAGCACTCTTCAAGTCAAGAGCCTGTGTATTTCTCCTTAGACCTTCAAGCTCTCTCTTGTCAATGGCACTCTCCTCTTTGACTTTCTTCAATTGGGTTCGAAGTAAGTCAAGAGTCTTCTTGGTACTGAGGAGTTCGCTTTCTTTCATCACCAACTCTCTCTCCTTATTCTCCACTTTCTTTTTCAGCTCCTTCACCTCCTTTTCCAACGTCTCCTTCTCTTTACCAACTGTGACCAGTTTGGTATTCACCACTCTCAAGCGGCTCCTTTCTGCGTCACGCGAGTCCTTGAGATCATTCACTAGATTTACTTGTGCCTCCAGCACTTTCTCCTTCTCCTTCAACTCCATCTTCTTTTTAGTGATCTCGTCTTGTAAACTTAAGATCTCTGCGTTCTTAACCTCCATCTCCTCTGCGTGATCCCTCATTAGCTTCTTCTCATGCATGGTTGGGGTGTGCTCAGGGATATGGGTAGTTTTAGTAGGTGAGGATTGAGATTTGTTAACTTCAATGTCCTCAAGCGGCTTCTCCACAGCCTCGCTTTCTTGGACAGGTGAAGTGTCTTGCTTCACTCTCTTCTTCCCTTGCTTTGCAGCCACTTGCTTCAAAGATGAAGCGGCTTGCTTTGCTTGGGAAGCTTCAGCTTGTGCTTTCACAACTTACCTTGCTGCGGGCACTTCTACAACTAGAAGTCCCTGATCCATTGGGATTTTTGTTTTCTTCCACTTTTCATAGAAGATGGTGTGCTTGTTGTATATGATCATGTCAGATTCTGGCCATATCATCTCTGGATACTTCATTTCCAGTGCGACAGACAGCCTTGAGAAGAATTTCAATTTTCCTTTGCGCAGAATCTTATCTGGAGTTCCTGGTACGAATGCAAAATCGTCAGCAGCTTCGTGGATTTGCTTGAGAAGCCACCCGTGCCAGTTAAATTTCGTTCCAGTGAGGCTGTCGATGATCATGGTGGTGCCGATCAGCTTCGTCTCTGATAGCGTGTCGAGAAAACCGACATAGCATGCAATGCTCTTCGTAAAGAGTTCGCAGATGAGATTGAACGGTTCCTTCAGACTTTTGCGAATGTTGGCCTCCTTGAAGTTCGGATCTGCTCCAGCGACTGCAAATCGGTCATACTGCACTCCGGCCGAAAGACCTAGATCTAGCAGAGAATCTCCTTCTTCTCTTGGCAGATCGAACACCTCGATGAGTTTACTCATATCAACCTCCACCGGCTTCCTGGTCCGTGGGTCAGTGAAGGAAGATGTATTTTGTTCCTTCTTCAGATTCAGCAGAATCTCTCCAATGGCTTTCGCCAGAATCTTTGTCGGTATCAAAGTTACAAACTTCCATAGACCGGCCGTGGTCACGGCTCTACGGAAGAAACCATTAACTTCGACGACAATGGGGTCGAGGTGGGGCTCGACGTTGATGTGCTCGCCAACTTTCGTCATGAACTTCTCCATCGTTTCTGTACTCTTCTTCTTGCCCATGGTGAATTTGAAAGAAATTTGAAGAGAATTTTTATGATGAAATAGAAAGGGGTTGAGACTCGTGAGTTGCAGAAGTTGCAGATCTAAGCACGAGAATGGAAATTTTTGAAGGCTGTGAAAGGTTTGCAGTTCTGCCTCGTCCCAAATATATAGAGTTAGGTCTTGGCTGTCGTGGCAGGGGTATTCTGGTAAAATCACTCCTAGGGTTCTGTGCGTGGGCGGCTACCTCCGGTGATGGAACTGACGTGTCCGGCGTCATCACTGGAAAAGTGAACCGCCAATTTCGCTTGACGTGGCCACGTGGCTGTTGATGATTCGTCTCTGCCAACAGTAGTCAATCCAGCGGTTGAGATTTCGAGATGGTTCAGATTCGACGGCTGGATTGAGTGCCATATTTCCCGCTTTCCTCGGCTTTGACGTCCACGCGCCTGTCGTTTCTTCCTCTACGTGCCACTGCATTAAATGCTTGGCAGAAAGTGAAATAGGCACTCGAGTGCAGACAGCTCATACTCGCTTCGTGCCTACTCGCTTCGAGTTGGGCCGCTTGGCCTTTACTCACTTGAGAGGCACTCGCTTGAGTGACTGTTCCGCACTCGCTTGCGATGGCTAGCTTTGAGTGGCGAAGCACTCGCTTGGCCATCTGAAGCGACTGGAATAAATTTCTTTGCTTAATTTAAAATGTTTCTGACTTACATACTTCGAGGATAAACAAGAGTGTTTTCCTCTTTGTATTTGTGTCAGATTCACTTCATATTTTCCACGTAGTGAGTGAAAGTTTCTAGCACGTTTCACCTCACTTAGTGTACTTAAAATTGAAACGCTTACCAGTCAATCTCACTTCGTAGGAGATTGATACCACAATTTGAAGACTTCATTAGGTTTGGACTTCATGTTGAACCCACTTGTTGGAATGTTCATCACTTGTTGTGTGTCCCATCTTCTTGGCGTTCGTCTTCATGGCATTCATCTTCCTCTACGAATTAGAGAGTCCTCCATCGAAGTGAATGAGAGAGAAAATGAATATAGTACACAAGCTTACTTCAACCCAGAGGGGAGCTTCACGTAAGTGTACATATTCACGACGAATGGGGGATGAGTACAAGTCCTTATCTCAGAGCAGAAATGGACAGGATGACAATGAGAATGCTCTGACAAGACAATCTCGTATTTTACGCAGAAGCATGTCACCAGCCCTGCAACCTTTTGTATAAAAAGGTAAACCTTCAAGCATCCTCCTACATGCTACAGAATGAACTTGCAGTCGACTCGCTTTGACCCAAGATTGGGCAAATTGAAGCGATGCAAAGTTCAAGGTGAGAGGGGAATGGATAGACATCCGGCAGCTCAACTCAGTGAAGAGTGAGTAAGAAATGGACATATATCCACGATGAAGGAGATGAGAAGACTTGCTCCTCTTCGACGGAGAGATGGGAAGAGGACACAAGGTCTAGGTGCCAGCCCTGCCTAAGCTTTCACCATTTTTACGTGGGAAGGCCCGATACAAGACCCCACAACCGTTACTAGAAACGGCACTTGCGAGTGTTTATACCCACTCGCTAGGAATCCTAGGCTAGGTAGCAGCTTTCCTTGCTCGCTTTGGAAGTAGCTTGCTCCGAGAGCAAACAATAGTTCCCCCTTAACCAATGGCTTAACAATTCCTGTAAGCGGGTAGGGAACGTCTTCCAACACTCCACCTTGCTCCACCTTATTTCTCCTTCTTCAAGCGAGTGAGATTTTGAAGTGACTCGCTTGAGTTGGTGAAGATCCGAAGCGAGTGGCGCTACGAAAAACTAGTGACCACTCCTTCGTGCATCCTGGATCTAGCATTCTTCACCAGGGTCTAACAACCCTAATTCCATGCATAGCTGATTAAAACGAGACTCAGCTAGAGGCTTGGTGAGGATATCTGCTCGCTGGAGATCGGTATGAATTTTCTCGAGCTTGATATCCTTCTTCTCGACATGATCACGAATGAAGTGATGTCGGATTTCCACGTGCTTGCATCTGGTGTGTAGCACTGGATTCTGCGAGATGCATATAGCACTGTTGTTGTCGCAGAAGATAGGAATTTCATTCGCTTCAACATTGTAGTCCTTCAACTGCTGATGAAGCCATAGAATTTGAGAACAGCAGCTTCCTGCGGCCATATATTCGGCTTCAGTCGTTGAGGTGGCTACACTCGTCTGCTTCTTTGAGAACCATGAGATCAGCTTGCTTCCCAAGAACTGACACGTGCCCGAAGTTGATTTCCTATCAATTCGGCACCCTCCATAGTCAGCGTCTGAGTATCCAGTGAGCTCCAGATTGTCCTCCGTTGGATACCACAGCCCCATATTGATAGTGCCCTTCAAATATCGAAGAATTCTTTTGGCAGCTTCAAGATGGCTGTGCTTGGGGTTGCTTTGGAAGCGAGCACAGACTCCGACTGCAAAAGCAATATCTGGCCTACTTGCAGTGAGATAGAGAAGTGACCCAATTAGGGCACGATAATCTGTAGGTGACAAACATGGTTTTCTTAGAGTTTATGGGGTGATATTGTGTCGTTTTATAGTCCCCTCGTGCTTGTTTTTAGCGATTATCGTCGTTTTAATATCGAATTGTCGAGTCTTTCTTCCCGAGCTTAGTTTTGATTATTTTTACAGGAAACGAGAGAAGATTGGACAAGGCAAGTAAGTCCACGACGTAGCTCGTTTTGAGAGGAGCGCGTAGGCGAAAACGGCGATCGAATCGGAGTTCGTATGAGGGAGAACGAGGCGAAACGGCGAGACAGCGCACGGCCGGGCGACGAAGCGCCCGGGCCGCGCGCCGAGGCAGCAACGCAAGGCAGCGGCGAGTGCCCGCTCGCGGGACCGCGCGCGCGCCCAGGTCCAGGGCGGGGTCTGCCCCCGCGAGTCAACATGGTTGTTGGCCTGCGCTGCGGGGGTAGCCCGCGGGGGTACTCCTTCCGGCTTGACTTCTTTCCAACTTCGTTTTCGCCCCAATTCTTCTCCTATTTCTCGTTTTCGACCCCATTTTCTCTCATTTTCCTCCCCAATCTTAATTGCTACTTAGTCCCTCTCTCCCAAAACATATAAATACCCATTTCAAACCTCATTTTCTAGGTAAGCCTCATTATTTCACACACCAACACACTTTTTCACACACTAATCTCTACACCATCTTTTCACCCATCATCTTCATTCCACATTTGGGGCTTCACTTGGGATTGAAGAATTGTTGAAGGAGAGAGTCTAAGGAGCAAGAATAGAAGATCAAGAGCTTGGATTTGATTCTAAACCCATTTTTCCTTAGTCTTTTATTCATGTTTAGCTTGGATTTGGTATTTATGCTCATCATGTGTTTGATTGGCTAAATTCCTTTATTCTAGGGAGAAGGATAGTTGGATTTGTAATGGATTGATCTTATTTCCTATTAATGCATGATTGATTAGATTTATCTCCTTGTGATCTTATTTTTTTATGGATGCTTTGATGCTTGATCACCATTGATGCATGCTTTAGACATTGAATTGAGTATCGAGAGATGAGATTCGATGTTGGAAACCGATCACAAGGCATAATTGCTTGATAAACCGAGAGGGTGAGAGTAATTGTGGGGGCAATTGATCCTAGGAGCTTTTAGGAGTTATAGGCTAGAGGTTGATAGGAGACTATGACCATGGCTTGTAATCTACGGTAGTTGTCGTCCGAGAGGAGGCAAATACGAATTAGAGATCGCCCTAGATAGAGATAGTTGATTCATGTATTGATAGACTTAGGCTATACCCATTGCATTCCATCGATTCCGAAGCCCTAGAATAACTTTACTTCATCGTTTCTTCATTAGTTCACTTTCGTTTACTTGTTTTCGTTTATGTGCTTTGTTTACTTGCATTAGTAGCTTAGAAAATCACCCAAAAATCTCGTTAGCTTAGATAGATCAAAAGAACTTAGTAATAGTATTCACTATCGTTTCTTTGTATTGATCCTCGTGGATTACGACCTTACTTGCTCTATATTAGGATTACCCGTACTCTTGCGGGAGTTAGTATTTAGCTCGTCAAGATTTTGGCGCCGTTGCCGGGGATCAATTGTGATTTGAATAGTGATATTGTGAAAAGTTTGAAAGATCTACTTTAAGCTTGTATCTTATGCACTTTTATCTTTGTATTTTCTTTTTCATTAAGCTTGCAAAGAGGAAGACAAGAGCTAGCGATGATGTATGAAGACGAGTCTATTTTGGAGCTTCAAATAGAAATGGCGGTGCTCAAAGCTAAGTTGCAAATCCTTGAAGCAAGAAGAAACTTTCCCGAAGAGTCTACAAGTGATGTGTTTCAACCGATGTCTATTTATGATGGTTTATATCATTCATGGATAATAGCGTCGGAGAATCAACTATCTTTGGAGGACATAGGCAATGGTCATCATGGAAACTCCTACTCCAATCAAGAGAGCTATGAAGGAGGCAATGAAGTTCATGAAGAGCCTCAAGTAGCCGACATGGAGCAAAAAAATGAAACGTTGGAGGAGGAAATTCTCAAGTGCCTTGAAAATGAGAAAGAAAAAGTTTCAATCTACGCATCCTTACAATTCCATGAACATGAAGATGTTGAGAGTGGTAAAGAATGCAAGATCATAAATGTGGTCGATCCTTGTATCGACGTGGATAATTCTCTAAAGTCTTGCTTCTTTCACTTCTATTTATCTTCATCGTTTAACTTTTATTTTGGATTTTCTAATGAGGAATTGTTTGAGTGTTGTAGTAATTTAGACTATGCAAAGGATTACCATTACCCTAAAGATGCTTCAAGGAAGGTCAAACCTTATGGTCATTGGGATGCAACGGATGAAATACTCAAATTTGATGAAAAATGGCCGCCACCTAAGCCTCCACAACCATTGTGAGCTCTCGATATGTAAACCAAGCTTTCATGCAAACTTATTCCTCACTATGTAGGGAATAAGGTTGAGGGGTTGGAAGTTGGTTTGCTTATCCGGTCGTCCTACTTTTCTTCCTATCTTTCTTTCTCGTTGGATGTTTATGATAGATTATGGTATTTGGGATATTTAGATTTTATTTTATTTTCATTTGGATTATGGTATGTAATAAGGGATTTTAGAGTTTGTCTTGGATCTTGATCTTGATCTTGATTTGTGTTTGCTTTGAGTTTACATGATGAATGTGAGAAGTACTATGAACTAGTGTTGGGAAAATGTTGATACAAGCTCATGATGAATTCTTTTGAAATCTAAATTTGTTCATGCTTGTGATGATTCCTTGTGATTAGTGAGACTTATATCAATGGAACTAGAACACTTACTTCTTGTGGAATATGAACGAAAAAAAAAAATATTGTGTACCCATGAGAGGATTTGAGCCGAGACTATCGCATATTTATAGTCTAATTCCTTTCTTGTGTGATTTTTATCCTAACAAGTATGACTTTCTCTAGAACTTGTCTTGAGTCTTCTTTGAGGTTGCATTATTGTGTTTGAAATGTAGAGATGATATGTGGCATTTTTCTTTGCTAGCCATTTTATCCATACACTTGTCCATTTACTCTATAAAATCCTTGTTAACCTTTTTTGAGCCTTAGCCTTTTCTTTGATCTAGCCAAGGGGATAATTGGATATTGGAGGTGGATATGTGGAAAAAGTGTAAAGAGGTGTGGTTATGTTTTGGTTTGAATAGGTGTGATACTTGAGTATACTTCCATATGAGCTCCCGAGTTATTAATCTCATAAAAAAATTAAAGAGAGAGAGAGAGAGAGGGAGAGAGAGAGAGAGAAATTGATGATAAGAGCCAATAATAATGCTCTTAGAAAAAAAAAAAAAAAAAAGAAAGAAAGAAAGAAAAAAGGGGGGTTAGTGCACGAAGGAGCATTTATGGGGTAGTACTTGAGAAACTTTCAAGAGAATATGGAAGAATAAAAGGGATGGATTGAAATTTTGTTTTGGAAGAAGGTTATCTTTGGTTGGTTGATGTTTTGATTATATATTTAGTCTCATATGATTGGAGTTTTGGGCTTAGTAGGTTTTCTTGATACATAGTTTTGCGTTGTGGGATAACTAGTCACTTAGCCGAAAAATTCCATACCTAACCAAAGAGCCTACATTACAACCCTTAAAAGACCACATTGATCTTTATTTCAAGCACATGTTTAGCAATGGAGAAGTTAGACTAATTTCAAGCTTATGGTAGATTGCATGTCTTGTTTTGGATTGAGTGTGCCATTTTTGCCATACACTTGAGAGTTGAGAGCTCACTTGATTATTTCCACATGCCGTAAGGTTCATTTTTTTCCTATTGAAGCATTATGTTCATGTTCCATTGATTTGAGTTGAGCTTTGATTAGGGGATTTCACTTGCATGAGTGTTTTTAATTCTGAAGCTTAGTATATCAACATCACCCTTCCATGTTTGTAATTCTTCTTATTTTTATCTTTGTTGCTTGAGGACAAACAACGATTCAAGTTTGAGGGGTTGACAAACATGGTTTTCTTAGAGTTTATGGGGTGATATTGTGTCGTTTTATAGTCCCCTCGTGCTTGTTTTTAGCGATTATCGTCGTTTTAATATCGAATTGTCGAGTCTTTCTTCCCGAGCTTAGTTTTGATTATTTTTACAGGAAAAGAGAGAAGATTGGACAAGGCAAGTAAGTCCATGACGTAGCTCGTTTTGAGAGGAGCGCGTAGGCGAAAACGGCGATCGAATCGGAGTTCGTATGAGGGAGAACGAGGCAAAACGGCGAGACAGCGCACGGCCGGGCGACGAAGCGCCCGGGCCGCGCGCCGAGGCAGCAACGCAAGGCAGCGGCGAGTGCCCGCTCGCGGGACCGCGCGCGCGCCCAGGTCCAGGGCGGGGTCTGCCCCCGCGAGTCAACATGGTTGTTGGCCTGCGCTGCGGGGGTAGCCCGCGGGGGTACTCCTTCCGGCTTGACTTCTTTCCAACTTCGTTTTCGCCCCAATTCTTCTCCTATTTCTCGTTTTCGACCCCATTTTCTCTCATTTTCCTCCCCAATCTTAATTGCTACTTAGTCCCTCTCTCCCAAAACATATAAATACCCATTTCAAACCTCATTTTCTAGGTAAGCCTCATTATTTCACACACCAACACACTTTTTCACACACTAATCTCTACACCATCTTTTCACCCATCATCTTCATTCCACATTTGGGGCTTCACTTGGGATTGAAGAATTGTTGAAGGAGAGAGTCTAAGGAGCAAGAATAGAAGATCAAGAGCTTGGATTTGATTCTAAACCCATTTTTCCTTAGTCTTTTATTCATGTTTAGCTTGGATTTGGTATTTATGCTCATCATGTGTTTGATTGGCTAAATTCCTTTATTCTAGGGAGAAGGATAGTTGGATTTGTAATGGATTGATCTTATTTCCTATTAATGCATGATTGATTAGATTTATCTCCTTGTGATCTTATTTTTTATGGATGCTTTGATGCTTGATCACCATTGATGCATGCTTTAGACATTGAATTGAGTATCGAGAGATGAGATTCGATGTTGGAAACCGATCACAAGGCATAATTGCTTGATAAACCGAGAGGGTGAGAGTAATTGTGGGGGCAATTGATCCTAGGAGCTTTTAGGAGTTATAGGCTAGAGGTTGATAGGAGACTATGACCATGGCTTGTAATCTACGGTAGTTGTCGTCCGAGAGGAGGCAAATACGAATTAGAGATCGCCCTAGATAGAGATAGTTGATTCATGTATTGATAGACTTAGGCTATACCCATTGCATTCCATCGATTCCGAAGCCCTAGAATAACTTTACTTCATCGTTTCTTCATTAGTTCACTTTCGTTTACTTGTTTTCGTTTATGTGCTTTGTTTACTTGCATTAGTAGCTTAGAAAATCAACCAAAAATCTCGTTAGCTTAGATAGATCAAAAGAACTTAGTAATAGTATTCACTATCGTTTCTTTGTATTGATCCTCGTGGAATACGACCTTACTTGCTCTATATTAGGATTACCCGTACTCTTGCGGGAGTTAGTATTTAGCTCGTCAGTAGGATTCACAGATTTTCCTTCTTCGTCTGGCTCCATCTTCCAGTTGGTATTCATTGGGATCTTCACAGCTTTAGCATGCTGAATACCAAACTTGGCAAGCATATCTCTAGTATACTTCGCTTGATTGATGAAGATACCATCATCCTGCTGCTTCACTTGAAGACCTAGAAAGCAGCTCATCAAGCCAATCATTGACATCTCATATTTGGTCTTCATTAGCTCTCCAAATTTCTCGCTAAGTGACTGGTTTGGTGACCCAAATATGATGTCATCTACGTAGATCTGAACCCATAGCATGTCTTCTCCATGGTTGATGGTGAATAGGGTTCGATCTATCTTCCCTTTGTGAAATCCATTTTCCACTAGGAATTGAGAAAGTGTATCGTACCAAGCTCTGGGGGCTTGCTTCAACCCATATAGAGCTTTCTTCAAGCGATACACTTTGTCTCCTTGCTCGAAACCCGGTGGCTGCTCCACATACACTTCTTCCTTCAATTCACCGTTCAGGAATGCGCTCTTCACATCCATTTGATAGACCTTGAATTTCTTGGTTGCTGCATAGGCTAGAAACAATCTGATAGCTTCAAGACGTGCCACAGGAGCGAAAGTCTCGTCAAAGTCGATTCCTTCCTCTTGGCAGTAGCCTTTGGCAACAAGACGCGCCTTGTTCCTTACTACGTTGTGGTCCTCGTCCGTCTTGTTCTTGAACACCCATTTGGTGCCAATAACATGTTGAAATTTGGGACGATCCACGAGGTACCATACGTCGTTTCTGGTGAACTGGTTCAGCTCTTCTTGCATGGCGATCACCCAATTTGAATCGGCTAAGGCTTCTTCTACGCATGTCGGCTCAATGTTTGAGAGAAAGCAACTGAACATGGCACTTTCTCCAAACACTTGACTTCTGGTCACTACACCCTTGGATGGATCTCCGATAATTTGACTTGGTGAGTGATCCTTGAGCCATGCGCGCTTGGATCCGCCAGCTTCATCTTCATCGTCTTCCTTGTCACTAGCTTCACCGTCTGAAGCGACTGGATTGGGTGCTTGGCCTGTACTCGCTTCAGGATTCTTGGGGGCAGCTTCATCTTTTCCTTGGACCTTCTGCTCGCTTGAGCCTTTGATTTCTTCTTCATCCTCAAGTATGTCCCAAGTAAGAGTGTTGATGGGTTCCTCACTTGACTTTCCGTCTTTAGATTGATCCTGTTCCTG
Source organism: Thymus mandschuricus (assembly GCA_029379335.1). NCBI lineage: Eukaryota > Viridiplantae > Streptophyta > Magnoliopsida > Lamiales > Lamiaceae > Thymus > Thymus mandschuricus. Next base: position 6,741,958 of record CM057081.1, on the reverse strand, counting down.
TGGATGACTTAAAGAAGATTCATCAAATACGACATGGGGTGATTCTTCCACGATTAGGGTTTTACAGTTGAATACCCTGTAAGCTTTGCTTGATGTAGAATATCCTAAGAATATTCCTTCATCAGCTTTGCTTTCAAAGGCTTTCAACTGTGACTTCCCATTGTCATGGATGAAGACCCTACAACCAAAGATATGAAAATAAGATATGTTAGGAATTCTCCCTTTCCATATTTCATATGGTGTTTTGTCGTGTCGTTTGCAGAGAAGTGTTCGATTCTGCGTGTAACATGCTGTATTGGCAGCTTCAGCCCAATACTTCATTGGAAGTTTTGAGTCTGCAATCATTGTTCGAACAGCTTCCTTGATGATTCGATTTCTTCTTTCAGCAACTCCATTCTGCTGTGGTGTGCGTGCTGAGGAAGTCTGATGTGCTATGCCATGCTCCGTGCAGTAAGCTTGAATGGTAGAGTTCAAGAACTCTGTGCCTTTATCGGAGCGGATGGTCACGATAGCTTGATTCTTCTCCACAGCCAATCGCTTGAGCAGTTGTGGTAGCTTGGTCAGAGTCTCCTTCTTGCTGTAGAGAAATACGACCCAAGTGTAGCGAGAAAAGTCATCGACTACAACTAGAGTGTACTTCCTACCATTTATACTAACTGGAGTGACTGGACCAAACAGATCCATGTGAAGCAGCTCGAGCACTCGCTTGGAAGAGGCTTCTTCAAGACTGGCGAAGTGCGTCTTTGTCTGCTTCCCTCGTTGGCATGGTGAGCATGGATGGTCTTTGATGAAGACTTCATTCGGTATGCCTTGCACCAAAACCTTACGAGCTAAGCGATTGATTGCTTTGAAGTTGAGATGGTTCAAGCGTCTGTGCCATAGCCATCCAATCTCTGTAGCACTCCTTGCTACTAAGCACGTCTCCACTTTGCAGCTATCCCATTGTGCTATATAGACGTTCCTTTGTCTTATTCCAGTAAGCACAATCTGGGATGTGAGCTTGCTCTTCACAATGCACTTGTTAGAAATGAATTCTACCTTGTATCCCTTGTCACAGAATTGTGAAATGGATAACAAGTTGTGCTTAAGTCCTTCCACGTAGGAGACTTCTTCAATTGTGAGTTTTCCAACTTTCAGTGCGCCGTACCCTTTGGTGCTTCCTCGAGAGTTATCACCAAAAGTGACGTGTGGACCCTTCTTCTCAATGTAGTCTTGAAGTAGAGCTTTCATGCCGGTCATGTGTCTCGAACATCCACTGTCCAAGTACCAGATTTGATGACCCTCACTTGGCATGGGATCCACGGCGCCCACCTGCAATTAGACAGATTTTGGTACCCAAATCAGTTTGGGTCCTTGCAGGTTAGTTCCCTTAGGTACCCACACTTGCTTCACTCTCTTTTGAGATGAAGTTTGTGTCTTGGGCTTCTCGACCTTCGAAAACTTGGTGTACTGCCTTGAAGCAGCTTCACACGTGCAACAGTGTGTGCAAGAGGGGTAGCGGCTAGCTTCAGACCTACCTATGCTCTTCCCACTTTGCTTATATCCTGAAGCGACTCGCTTCGGATTAGCTTTGGGTTTAGAGACTGACTTAGGTTTTCTAGTCTGTCGAAGCGGCTCGCTTGGTTTCCTCAACGCGGTCCAACTAGGGTTTTGACCCCGACTCGCTTGAGTGACCTTGGAAGTTCGAAGCGGCCTCATTGGTCCTTCGAGTTCTTCCCCCTCAATGTTAGTCCGGTTGGACCATCTCCAGTCCGGATAACGTGACACATAGACATTACTCCTTTTCTTGAAAGGGAGATCCTTTGTCTCTCGTGTCATGGCTTGAGGCTTAGAAGCTACAACTGGTTTCCCTTTACCTTTGGATTGGTAATCTTTAGCATTGTGAGTGCTAGGTATAGTTGTATTTTGCTTACCCTTAGATTCAGTCCTTAAAGATATAGACATCTTCATTGGCTTCTTCTTAGGGCTCTCAGCCATTTTGCCTTTATCTTTGTTAGTGGTCGCTTTGGACGCAGTGGGCATTTCCAAAGTGACTGATGGTGTAGTGTGTGATGCACCAACAAAGACAGTCGGCTTGGGAGGTCCACCCTCATATCCAAGTCCTCCCTTTCTACCAAAAGGTAGAAGAGAACTCTCTAGTGCCTGCTAGCGTATGATGCTTTATTTAAGTTGGCGACTAGAGTGGATTGGGTTTCATACCTTCCCTCCAAGCTTTGATGTCTAGCGAAGAGATCCTCGAACTTACTAGTCATAGCCCTTAGATTAAGTTTGACTTGGTCAAGCTCAGTGGCTAGCTTTCGGTTCTCCTTCTTGCTTTGGGACAAAGCTTGTTGTAGCACTTCGTGGTCACTTGACAGTTTAACGCGCTTGTCAAGCAACTCACTCCATGCAGAGGAATTTGCTTCCTCTTGGTGTGTGTGTGCGAGTGTAATTGAACTAGGTGAGGGATAGATGAATACCTCTCCTGTTTCTTCGTCGGTGAGCGCCATGAGTCCAAGATCCTCTCCATCACTGGAGTTGGGATCAGTGAATGCGTCTGAGTCGCTTTGTGGATCTTCAGTTGAAGCGACCGGAACTTCACTTGCTACAAGCGCTCGCCTTGGAGCATCCCTCTTGGCTTTCAGTTCTTCTCGCTCTTTCGCACTCAGCTTTGGGCAATCGGATTTGTAGTGGCCCATCTTGTGGCAATGGTAACATTCCACTTCCATCATGTCTCTCGGGATCGGCTTTGTCGTCTCTTCTCTCTTCCCTTTTCCTTCTCGAGCATCAGTGCTCCTCCCTTTGTATTGCTTGTAGAATCTTTTGTATTTGCCCACTCGAGAATTCATTTTATTGAAGTTCTTGGATAAGAACGCAATGTGTTCTTCCAACTCTTCCCTCGTCATCTTGGCTAGCGACTGCTCGCTTGGCCCTTCGGCAGCTTTGAATGCTACTCCTTTTGACGTAGTGGGCGCTTCCTCCTCTTCGTCGAGGTTCATTCGATTCAGATCGAATTCATGAGCTTTCAGTTCGGAAAACAGAATCTCCGGTGTGAATTTTGATAGATCCTTGGTTGCAAGATACAGCTCCTTCATAGTTTGCCACTTCCTTGTGAGAGCTCGTGTTGGGAATTGTTAAGGACTAAATTGTTAAGGGGGAACTTCATGGGACATTTGATAAATGAAGTCATTTGTTTTGATTAGATCCCAAAACCCCAAGCGTCCCTTTCCCAAGCGACCCATTTTGATGTAGTTAATAGGTTAGAATTTTTCTAAGCCTACACTGTTAGGATGGCTCTTTTATTTTGCTTTGATTAGGCTTCAAAAGTTCAAGTGAAGGCCACTCGCTTGAGTGTGTTTTCCAAAGCGAAGCAAGTCAAGCAAGCTGAAGTGAAGCGTGCCGAAGAATAGCGAAGCGAAGCGATCGCTACAGTAGATTCAAAGTGAGTCTGCCAAAGTGAAGCGAAGCGAGCGCTACAGTTCAAAGCAAAGTGAAGCGAAGCGAGCGCTACAGTTCAAAGCAAAGCGAAGCGAAGCGAGCGCTACAGTGGAATCAAGTGAACCCACTAAAGCGAAGCGAAGCGTGCGCTACAAAGAAAAGTCGAAGCGAGTCAACACGAGTCAACACTTTATTTAGTAGTGTCACGGGAAATTTATTTCTCAAGTGACTCACTACAAATTTAACTGCGAAGCGACTCACTTCAGAGCGGCCACTACAACTTCAAAGCGAAGCGAGCCACTACCTACCAGAAAGCGACAGCACAAATTCCCGCTCCGAATTTGAACTCCAGTCAACAGGAGATCTCCGCATTAATTACGAGATCTCCACGTGTCGAAAGCGGAAAGGAGCAGAGGAGTTGACTGCCAGGCCGACAAAGGCGCCGCAACAGTACTGGCTCGCTCCAGTTACTGTTAAACTTGGAACTTAGCCATTTTCGGCAAAATGCCAAAACTGCGCGTCTGCAAAAGCTACTGCCTGCGCAAGTACTGTCGAGAGGAGGAGGGACAAGGCCACCAACCAAGCAACGGATCTTAGCCAACCCTCCGCCTATAAATAGTGAAGGATGAAGACGTGAAGAAGTAGAACACTACTTGAGCATTCGAGCGCATACAGCAAACAAACACTCCCAGCTTTCATAGCAATCTTCGAGTCTTTGTTTTCCAGTGTTCTCCGAGTTTCCAGTTCATCGGAACTCGTCTTCACAACCTTCACACTTAGAGTCTAAGCCCATTCCATATCCAAGCTTAGAAGAAGAGCTCTAGCCATCTTTGCACTTATTGTAAAGAGCTCTTCATAGTGTGTTTCGTCAACCAAAAAACCTAAACTCTGTCTGTTAGGTTTTTGAGTGTCGTTGTTAGGTTGTTCAGATCCAAGGCCCTTCTTTCATCGATTGAAGAAGCCTCGATCATAGAGTTGAGATCCAAGCTTACATTTACACCGTTTGTGTAAAGCTCGATCGAAGCTAGGCTGTAAGGAGAGCCCGTAATCTCCCTGTCTGTCTGACTGAAGCGAGTGAAGCTTCCAGTCTTTGTTAGGTTTGTGTAGTGAACCCGCAATCACTACGTCTGTCGTTTGATCTAGGCAAGTGAAGCCCGATCCCGACCAAGTTTTTGAAGGACCCGTAACCTTCAAGTTCTTGAGTGAAAAGAACAGTTGCCGTCGTGCAACAAAGTGGACGTAGGAGCGTTATCTCCGAACCACTATAAATCTCTGTGTCGTATCTCTCTTACCTTAATCTCTTTACAGTATTCGATTATCCATTGCACGTGCATATAAACAAACTTAACTTGGATTTTCAATTACTTAGGAAAGATTATAGCTCACCAAATTCCGCACAAAGAGTAAAGTCTCACTCTTGATCAAGCTCTAAGCTTAGGTCAAGAGTTTCGTGATTGCTTTCGATCTAGCCCTCGGCTAGGTCTTAGTATTTCCAAAGAGCACTTTACTTTATACTCTGAGTTAAGGAATTGAAGTTGAAAAACTTCAAAATACGTATTCACCCCCCCCCCCCCTCTACGTATTTTTCCTATAGCAAACCGGGACCAACAAGTGGTATCAGAGCAGCGGTTCTTTTGAGCCTCTGCTTTGCATATCCGAAGCGAGTCCCCACTCGCTTCACGTTGTCTCACTGAACCGGATCCTATTTCCTAAGTGCATCAAAACCTCACCCACGCATATTGCATTTACTGCTGATAGTTTGCTATGTCTACATACAGTGCATCAAATCTTCCACAGTTCTCGATCGAAGGATACGAGATATGGAGTTTCCGTGTCGAGAGCTTCCTATGCTCAATCCACGACCGGATGTGGGAAGTCATTGAAGACGGACCAATTGAAATCAAGAAAGCCATATCTGTGGAGGTTCCAGCCGCTGAAGGTCGTCCAGCCCACGTTCGACAACAGTACGTGGAGAAGGATAAGGATGAGTATACTCCAAATGACTTCAAAGTTGCCAACCTCGACAAGATTGCACGCCACACGATGCAGAGCACCGTGTCGGACGCCTACCTTCCAAGGATTAGGAAGTGCGCAACAGCAAAGGAAATGTGGGAAACTCTAGCCCTCATTTCTCAAGGAACAGACAAAATCAAGGAAAACAAGCTCGCCGTTCAGATGCGGGAGTTTGAAAATTTGGTGATGAAGTCAGGAGAGTCCATCGACGCCTTCGAGCTGAGAGTTACCAACATTACTGCAACTCTCAACTCGCTTGGGAAGGAACTCACAGACAAAGAAGTAAATCTGAAAATAGTCCGTGCTCTCACAAGGAAGTGGCAGACCATGAAAGAGATATATCTAGCTACCAAGGATCTAACGAAGCTCACGCCAGAAGTGCTGTTCTCCGAGCTCAAAGCTCACGAGTTTGATCTGAATCGAATGAGCCTCGACGACGAGGATGAAGCGCCCACTACGTCAAAAGGAGTAGCATTCAAAGCTGCCGAAGGGCCAAGCGAGCAGTCGCTAGCCAAGATGACGAGAGAAGAATTGGAAGAACACATTGCATTCTTATCCAAGAACTTCAACAAGATGAACTCTCGAGTGGGCAAGTACAAAAGATTCTACAAGCAGTACAAAGGGAGGAGCACTGATGCTCGAGAAGGAAAAGGAAAGAGAGAAGAGACGACCAAGCCGATCCCGCGCGACATGATGGAAGTGGAGTGTTACCACTGCCACAAGATGGGCCACTACAAATCCGATTGCCCAAAGCTAAGTGCCAAAGAGCGCGAAGAATTGAAGGCCAAGAGGGATGCCCCAAGGCGAGCGCTCGTAGTGAGTGAAGTGCCGGTCGCTACAACTGAAGATCCACCAAGCGACTCAGATGCATTCACCGATCCAAATTCCAGTGATGGTGAGGATCTTGGATTTATGGCGCTCACCGATGAAGAAACAGGAGAGGTATTCTTCTATCCTTCAATCACTTCAATTACACTAGCACACACTGTCAATGAGGAAGAACAATCCTCTACATGGAGTGAGTTGTTTGACAAACACCAGAAATTGTCAAGCGACCACGAAGTGGTAAAACAAGCTCTGTCTCGAAGCGAGAAGGAGAACCGAAAGCTAGCCCGTGAGCTTGACGAAGTCAAACTTAATTTAAGGGCTATGACTAGTAAGTTCGAGGATCTCTTCGCTAGACATCAAAGCTTGGAGGGAAGGTATGAAACCCAGTCCACTCTAGTTGCCAATTTGAATAAAGCATCATACGCTAGACAGGCACTAGAGAGTTCTCTTCTACCTTTTGGTAGAAAGGGAGGACTTGGATATGAGGGTGGACCTTCCAAGCCGACTGTCTTTGTTGGTGCATCAAACACGACACCATCAGTCACTTTGGAAATGCCCACTGCATCCAAAGCGACCACTAACAAAGACAAAGGCAAAATGGCTGAGAACCCTAAAAGGAAGCCAATGAAGATGTCTATATCTTTAAGGGCAGATCCTAAGGGCAAGCAAAATTCAACAATCCCTAGCACTCAACATGCTAAGTCTTACCAATCCAAGGGTAAAGGGAGAACTGTTGAAGCTTCTAAGTCTCAAGCCAAGACACGAGAGACAAAGGATCTACCTCCTAAAAAGAGGAGTAATGTCTATGTGTCACGTTATCCGGACTGGAGATGGTCCAACCGGACTAACGTTGAGGGGGAAGAACTTGAAGCACCCAAGAGGCCGCTTCAAACTTCCAAGGTTACTCAAGCGAGTCGGGGTCAAAACCCTAGCTGGACCGCTTCGAGGAAACCAAGCGAGCCGCTTCGACAGTCTAGAAACCCTAAGTCAGTCTCTAAACCCAAAGCTAATCCGAAGCGAGTCGCTTCAGGATATAAGCAAAGTGGGAAGAGCATAGGTAGGTCTGAAGCGAGCCGCTATCCCTCTTGCACACACTGTTGCACGTGTGAAGCTGCTTCAAGGCAGTACACCAAGTTTTCGAAGGTCGAGAAGCCCAAGACACAAGCTTCATCTCAAAAGAGAGTGAAGCAAGTGTGGGTACCTAAGGGAACTAACCTGCAAGGACCCAAACTGATTTGGGTACCAAAATCTGACTAATTGCAGGTGAGCGCCGTGGATCCCATGCCAAGTGAGGGTCAACTAGTTTGGTACTTGGACAGTGGATGTTCAAGACACATGACCGGCATGAAAGCTCTACTTCACAACTACATAGAAAAGAAGGGTCCACACGTAACCTTTGGTGACAACTCTCGAGGAAGCACCAGGGGATACGGCGCACTGAAAATTGGAAAGCTCACAATTGATGAAGTCTCCTATGTGGAAGGACTCAAGCACAACCTGTTATCTATTTCACAGTTTTGTGATAAAGGGTACAGGGTGGAGTTCATCTCCAACAAGTGCATTGTGAAGAGCAAACTCACATCCCAGATTGTGCTCACTGGAGTTAGACAAAGGAATGTCTACATAGCACAATGGGACAGCTGCAAGGAGGAAACTTGTCTAGTTGCAAGAAGTGCTACAGAAATTGGATGGCTATGGCACAGACTTTTGAACCACCTAAATTTCAAAGCTATCAATCGCTTAGCTCGAAAAGGTTTGGTGCAAGGCATACCGAATGAAGTCTTCATCAAAGACCATCCATGCTCACCATGCCAACGAGGGAAGCAGACGAAGAAGCACTTCGCCAGTCTCGAAGAAGCCTCATCAAAGCGAGTGCTCGAGCTGCTTCACATGGATCTGTTTGGTCCAGTTACTCCAGTTAGTGTAAATGGAAGGAAGTACACTCTAGTTGTAGTCGACGATTTCTCTCGCTACACATGGGTTGTATTCCTATTCAGCAAGAAGGAGACACTGACCAAACTGCCACAACTACTCAAGCGATTGGCGGTGGAAAAGAATCAAGCTATCGTGACCATTCGCTCCGACAAAGGCACAGAGTTCCTGAACTCTACAATTGAAGCGTGCTGCACGGAGCATGGCATAGCACATCAAACTTCTTCAGCACGCACTCCTCAGCAGAATGGAGTTGCTGAAAGAAGGAATCGAATCATCAAAGAAGCCGTTCGCACCATGATTGCTGACTCGAAGCTTCCGATGAAGTATTGGGCTGAAGCTGCCAACACGGCGTGCTACACACAGAATCGGACGCTTCTCAACAAACGGCACGACAAAACACCATATGAAATATGGACAGGGAGAATTCCTAACATATCTTATTTCCATATTTTTGGTTGTAGGGTCTTCATTCACAACAATGGGAAGTCACAGTTGAAAGCCTTTGAAAGCAAAGCAGATGAAGGAGTATTCTTAGGATACTCTACATCTAGCAAAGCCTACAGAGTATTCAACTGTAAAACCCTAATTGTGGAAGAATCACCCCATGTCGTATTTGATGAATCTTCTTTAAGTCTTCCACAGGAACAGGCCCAAGCGAATGAAAAGGATCAAAGCAAGGAACCCTCAAATCAACTCACTTGGGACGTGCTTGATGAAGATGATGAGATCAAGGACTCAAGCGAGCAGGATCCCAAAGGAGAAGTCGAAGCTGCCCCCAAGATTCCTGAAGCTAGTGCAGGCCAAGCACCCAATCCAGTCACTTCAGACAGTGAAGCAAGCGACAAGGAAGCGGATGAAGATGAAGCTGGCGGATCAAAGCGAGCGTGGCTCAAGGATCACTCACCTAGCCAAATCATTGGAGATCCATCCAAGGGTGTAGTGACCAGAAGTCAAGTGTTTGGAGAAAGTGCCATGTTCAGTTGCTTTCTCTCAAACATTGAGCCATCAAGCGTGGAGGAAGCCCTAGCCGATTCTAACTGGGTGATCGCCATGCAAGAAGAGCTGAATCAGTTCACCAGGAACGATGTATGGTACCTCGTGGATCGTCCCTAGTTTCAGCATGTTATTGGCACCAAGTGGGTGTTCAAGAACAAGACGGACGAGGACCACAACGTAGTGAGGAACAAGGCGCGACTAGTTGCCAAAGGCTACTGCCAAGAGGAAGGAATCGACTTTGACGAGACCTTCGCTCCCGTGGCACGTCTTGAAGCGATCCGTTTATTTCTAGCCTATGCAGCGGCCAAGAAATTCAAAGTGTACCAAATGGATGTGAAGAGCGCATTCCTCAACGGTGAGCTCAAGGAAGAAGTGTATGTGGAGCAGCCACCGGGTTTCGAGCAGGGAGATAAAGTGTATCGCTTGAAGAAAGCCCTGTATGGGTTGAAGCAAGCTCCCAGAGCTTGGTATGATACATTATCTCAATTCCTAGTGGAAAATGGATTCCAAAAGGGAAAGATAGATCGGACTCTCTTCACCATAAATCATGGAGATGATATGCTATGGGTCCAGATCTACGTGGACGACATCATATTTGGGTCACCAAACCAGTCGCTTAGCGAGAAGTTTGGAGAGCTAATGAAGACCAAGTATGAGATGTCAATGATTGGCTTGATGAGCTGCTTTCTAGGTCTTCAAGTGAAGCAGCAGGATAATGGAATTTTCATCAACCAGGCCAAGTACACTCGAGATATGCTTGCCAAGTTTGGTGTTCAACATGCTAAAGCTGTGAAGATTCCTATGAATACCAACTGGAAGATGGAGCCAGACGAATGAGGAAAATTTGTAGATCCTACAGATTATCGTGCCCTAATTGGGTCACTTCTCTATCTCACTGCAAGTAGGCCAGATATTGCTTTTGCAGTCGGAGTCTGCGCTCGCTTCCAAAGCAATCCCAAACACAGCCGTCTTGAAGCTGCCAAAAGGATTCTTCGATATTTGAAGGGCACTATCAATATGGGGCTGTGGTATCCAGCGGAGGACAATTTGGAGCTCACTGGATATTCCGATGCTGACTATGGAGGTTGCCGAGTTGATAGGAAATCAACGTCGGGCACGTGTCAGTTCTTGGGAAGCAAGCTAATCTCGTGGTTCTCAAAGAAGCAAACAAGCGTAGCCACTTCAACAACGGAAGCTGAATATATGGCCGCAGGAAGCTGCTGTTCTCAAATCCTTTGGCTTCGTCAACAGTTGAAGGACTACAAAGTTGAAGCGAATGAAATTCCGATCTTCTGCGACAACAACAGTGCCATATGTATCTCGCAGAATCCAGTGCTTCACACCAGGTGCAAGCATGTGGAAATTCGACATCACTTCATTCGTGATCATGTCGAGAAAAAGGATATCAAGCTCGAGAAAATTCATACCGATCTCCAGCGAGCAGATATCCTCACCAAGCCTCTAGCTGAGTCTCGATTCAACCAGCTATGCATGGAATTAGGGTTATTAGACCCTGGTGAAGAATGCTAGTTCCAGGATGCACGAAGGAGTGTTCGCTTGTTCTCTTGTGCGTCACTCGCTTCGTATCTTCACCAACTCAAGCGAGCCACCTCAAATCTCACTCGCTTGAAGAAAATGAAGTTAGGTGGAGAAAGGTGGAGTAATGGAAGAAGTTCCCTACCAACTTATTGGAATTGTTAAGTATATGGTTAAGGGGGAACTAATGCTTCTCTCGGAGCAAGCTACTTCCAAAGCGAGCAAGAATGCTGCAATCTTGAGTTCTGCATTGCTTCAATTTGCCCTAGCTTGGGTCAAAGCGAACCAACTGCAGATTCATTCTTTAGAATGTAGGAAAGCTTGAAGGTTTACCTTTTTATACAAAAGGTTGCAGGGCTGGTGACATGCTTCTGCGTAAAATACGAGATTGTCTTGTCAGAGCATTCTCATTGTCATCCTGTCCATTTCTGCTCTGAGATAAGGACTTGTACTCATCCCCCATTCGTCGTGAATAAGTACACTTACGTGATGCTCCCTTCGGGTTGTAGTAAGCTTGTGTACTTTATTCATTTTCTCCCCCATTCACTTCGATGGAGGACTCTCTAATTCGTAGAGGAAGATGAATGCCATGAAGATGAATGCCATGAAGATCTAACTCAACGTGTAGCATTCAACATGTGGTAACTAATTCAAGTGAAGTCTTCAATTTGTGGTATCAATCTCCTACGAAGTGAGATTGACTGGTAAGTGTTTCAATTTTAAGTACACTAAGTGAGCCGAAGCGTGCTAGAAACCTTCACTCACTACGTGGAAAATATGAAATGAATCTGACACAAATACAAAGAGGAAAACACTCTTGTTTATCCTCGAAGTATGTAAGTCAGAAACATTTTAAATTAAGCAAAGAAATTCAATTCTTATTCCAGTCGCTTCAGATGGCCAAGCGAGTGCTTCGTCACTCAAAGCTAGCCATCGCAAGCGAGTGCAGAACAGTCACTCAAGCGAATGCCTCTCAAGCGAGTCAAGGCGTAGCGGCCCAACTCGAAGCGAGCGGGCATGAAGCGAGTATGAGCTGTCTGCACTCGAGTGCAATTTTACTTTCTGCTGTGCATTTAATGCAGGTGCAGGAACGACGGAAATAACGGGCGCGTGTTCACACGCTTGAATTTGAAGCGGGAAAAGGCGGAGAAAATCCAGCCGTCGAATCTCAACAGGCCCCAATCTGGAGCCGTTCGATCAACGCCGTATACGACAAGCCAACCAAAGAAGGCCACGTGGCGACGCCGAGCAAGTGGCGGTTCACTTTTATTGTGATGACGCCGGACACGTCAGATCCATCACCGCACGTCCGCCGCCTACCTACAGGATTTTCGGCGTTATTACCGTCCTACCCCTGCCACGTCAGCCATAACCTAATTCTATATATATGGGACGAGGCAGAACTGCAAACCTTTCACAGCCTTCTAAATTTGCCATTCTCGTGTTAGATCTGCAATTACTCTGCAACTCACGAGTCTCAACCCTTTCTACTTCATTGTTAAAAATTTTCTTCAAGATCTTTCAAAATCCACCATGGGAAAGAAAAAGAATACTGAGACAATGGAGGAGTTCATGACAAATGTTGGCGAGCACATCAACGTCGAGCCCCATCTCGACCCTATTGTCGTCGAAGTAAATGGTTTCTTCCGTAGAGCCGTGACCACGGCCGGTCTATGGAAGTTCATAACGTTAGTGCCGACGAAGATTTTGGCAAAGGCAGTGGGAGAAATCCTACTGAACTTGAGGAAGGATCAAAATACTTCCTCATTCACTAATCCACAAACCAGCTAGCCGGTGGAGGTGGATATGAGCGAACTTATCGAAGTGTTCGATCTACAGAGAGAAGGAGGAGACTCTCTATTAGATCTGGGTCTCTCGGCCGGGGTGCAGTATGTTCGATTTGCAACTGCCAGAGCTGATCCGAATTTCAAGGAAGCCAACATTCGCAAAAGCTTGAAGAACCCGTTCAATCTCATCTGCGAACTCTTTACGAAGAGCATCGCATGCTATGTTGGATCCCTTGATACGTTGTCGGAGACGAAACTGATCGGAACCGCCATGATCATCGACAGTCTCGCCGGAACGAAGTTTAACTGGCACGGGTTGTTTCTCAAGCAAATCCAGGAGGCTGCCAACGACTTCGCGTTCGTTCCAGGAACTGCGAATAAGATTTTACGGAAAGGAAAGTTAAAATTCTTTTCCAGACTGTCTGTCACACTGGAGAAGAAGTTTCCAGAAATGATATGGCCGGATTCCGACACCGTCATATACAACAAGCAGACTATCTTCTACGATTCGTGGAGGAAGACGAAGGTTCTGATGGATTTGGGACTTCTGGAGGTAGAAGTGCCCACTGCAAGACCAGTTGCCGAGAGGCAAGCTGAAGAAGGCCAAGCGAGCCAGATCGCTTCACCCGTGAAGCGAGCCAGGTCCAAGCGAGGCAAAAAGATGAAGCGAGTCGCTTCAATCGTTCAAGAAAGCGAGGCGGTGGAGGAGCCGCTTGAGAACATCGAAGTGACTCAAACCCAGCCTTCACCAACCAAAGCCCAATCCCCACAACTCCAAATCACCCAAGCACCAGAACCCCAATCTTCATCAACCCAACAACCACCAAAACAGATAACCCCCCTCTCTCCCCGTGAAGAAGAATCAGCATCTTCTTTCCACATTCCCACTGTGCCATTCCTCAGCACGGATGAAGCTGCTGCCTACACTTCATTCACCCCACTTCAATCCCAGCCGATACAACCACCACCCACCGAAACCATCCAGATTTCCGAAACCCAAGAAACCACATCACCTACCCAATCCATCTCGACATCGGCAGCTACAGCCGATACCGCCCAAACTATTGGAGAACTTCCCATCATCCCTCAATTCAAAACCCCTGTTGATCACAAGCGGGCTCTCGAACGCTATGTTCGAGACAGAGAACAAGCCGCGGAGACAATCAACCTTCGCTACAATCTCAGCTCCGCGAGCGTTGAATGGAGCGACGTGTTCTACACGAACGTAGTAGACTTTCTGACGTACATCACGTACCGAGGAACAGAATACTACAAAATCTTCAGGCTCCTCAAAGCCTTCACCGAGGAGGAATTGATCCAGATGGAAGCCAAACTGCTCAACTTTATCGGCGAAAATGGCTTCCATGCCTTCCTTGAAGGGACCAGCTTCTGGGAGAAGCTGGATGCCAAGGTGAAGGAATCTTATCCACTCACCACAGTTCCAAAGCGAGTGCCCTCCTCTCATGAAAGGAAGCTGATCAGAGAGCATAGGGAGGAGGTGGAATTGAAAGATGCTGAGATCGCTAGTCTTCAAAGCGAAATCACAAAGATGAGTGAAGAGATGGAGAGGAAGGCGGGGGAAGTCATCAGTCTTAGAGAAGACTATGACAGGAAGAAAAGAGAATTGGAGGGAAAGGTGGAGGAGAAGGAAAGGCTTCTGAAGGAGAAAGAAAAGGCGCTGGAGGCGCAGGTGAAGCTTGTGGATGATAACACCAAAACCATCGCCGAACTCAAGGGCTTGCTTGAGGCAGAAAGAAGCCGCTTGAGGGAGGTCAATGCCGAGTTGATCGCTCTTGCCAAAGAGAAGAAGGTGTTAGAGAAGGAGGTGAAGGAGCTGAAGGAGAAGGTGGAGGATAGGGAGGGAGAACTAGTGTTGAAGGGAAGTGAGCTCCTCAACACCAAAAAGGCTCTTGACTCACTTCGAACTGAGTTGAAGGGAGTCAAGGATGAGAGTGCAGTTGACAAGAGAGAACTGGAGAGTCTGAGGAGCAGTGCACAGACTCTTGACTTGAAGAATGCTGAACTGTCAATCCTACTGCAGAAAGTCAAGAGGCTGAAAGAAATCCTCACTGTTAGGATCACTGCAGATGCCGAATTTCACAACTCTCTCAATCGGAGGGAAAGGAGGCTTGCAGTGATGAAGGCAGAACTTGAAGCGTCCAAGGAACACTTGGATCTCACACTTCAAGAAGAAACCAAGAAGATCACCAAAGCCATAGAAGCGGAGCTGGAGGCTCGCTTCAGAGAGGTGGAGCCTTTAGAGAGCATGATGGCGTCTGTTGTAGAGCGAGAGAGGCAGTGCGAATATCTACTTGAAGAGATATCGATCAAGACTGCTGAAATTGTGGCGCCATCCATGGACAAAACCCAGCAGATGCTTCAGACTGTCCTCAACACAGTCAATTCACTACATCAATCTCTCTCTGGAAAATCTATAATCCTAACCCCTGGCAGTGATGATGCCAAAAAGGGGGAAGGGCAAGTAGAACAAGGTGAAGCTGGAGGTTCAGGAGGAAGGAGAGTCGGTGTGGAGTTGATGTTGGAGGGTGGAAGTGGTGCAGGTGAGAAGGAGGATGTGGATGAAGCGAGGTCTATGGGCAAGACAAAACTCACGGAGGAGGAGTTACTGAAACAACTTGAAGAGCCCAGTAGGCCGCTTCAAGAAAAAGTGCTGAGTGCTTCTATTGCACGACATCCTCCAGTCACTGTGATCACGAAGGAGGAAAAGAGGGTGCAGGTGGAGAAGGATGCTGCCTTGGCGTGGGAGTTGGAGCAGGTGTTTAAACTAACAAAAGATTCTATTGCTGCAGGTGCTTCATCTAGCTCCCAAGTGGCCGCTACTCCCAAGCTGCCCACTTCAGACGCCGCGCCAACTTCGACAGCCGCACTCACTACGACCACTGCTGCACTCACCTCATCAGCAGTCGTCCCTCCAAGTGCTGCCAAGAAGGACATGCCACCTCCCCCACCACCGAAGCAGCCATTGAAGCGAGCTGCCCCACATTCTAAGCAAGATGACCCTGAGGCTAAGCGCCAAAAGGTCAAGCAAGCAGTCGCTTCAAAAGCTGGAAGAGAGGAGAGAAAGAGGAAGGAAAGAGAAGAGGGAAGGAGCAAAGGCGAGAGGAAGGAAAGGAGTAATGAAAGGCGACTCCAAGTGATCAACGCACGGATCGAGGAACACTTCAGTGAAGTGTTACTCATCCAGTCCTCATTAGTGCGCAGCGCCTTCATCCCTCTCATGCCAGAAGAGTCCGAAGCATGTGAAGCTCAAGCCATAATTGATGCATGTGACGTGACTACGAAGGAGATGGTTGAGTCTGGTCGATATCCTCTCAAGGAGGAGCAAGATTACATCCGCAAACGACTCAATGCGAAGCGTCCATCGTGGAACAGCGAGTCGGGAGCAAAATTCAAAAAGACTATGGCTCAACTGTCAAGCAGGTCAGAGGAGGAGTTGGCCAAACAGAGGGATGAGCACCTGGACGGAAGGGAAATCGAGGATTTCATTCCGAGAGATCTGCTCGAGCTGTGGCTGTACTACAAAGACCTATTCATCAAAGCCTATTATTTCTGGGAGGTAGTGCCGCTGCAGAATGAGTGTTCTCGAATAAGTGCACTCAACAACTTCCTTGCCACCTATGACGACAGATTGCGCCGCAAAATCTTCACAATGGCTGAACAAGCAGAGCCCAAGCCAATTGTTGTCAAGGTACCAGCTTTAAAGGAATTCGCCATGCCTTATCATCCAGGCACGGACGTTCCTAACAGAGGAATTATCGATGAGGAAGTAACTGAAGCCTTCAGGCTGGAGGGTGCATGGAGAAGACCTAGTATCCACACAGTAGACTCTATGGAATCGAGAGTTCTATCAGCCTACGTGGATACTGCTGCTATTGAAGAAGAAGAGGAGAAGGAGGAAGAAGGGAAGTGACAAGAGAAGGAAAGGAGGATGACTGGGAAGGAACTGCAGGAAACCTCCGAGTTTCAAGTTCCTTACATATTTTTTTTTGTGAACTTCTTGTTCATATATCCAAATTTCAATTTCTGTCTCTTCTGTGTCATTTACTCGCTTTGTGAATGACTTTATATTTCTGCTACAAACTCATTAATTTAACCGAGAAAAAAGGGGGAAGGAACTTAAAAGAAAATTACAAACGAAACTGCAAAGGAAGCAGTCGCTTGGAGTTCCCTTCACGGTTAGATAGACTAGATTTTTTTTATCTAAGTCGTATGGGTTTTGGCATCATCAAAAAGGGGGAAATTGTTGGGAATTGTTAAGGACTAAATTGTTAAGGGGGAACTTCATGGGACATTTGATAAATGAAGTCATTTGTTTTGATTAGATCCCAAAACCCCAAGCGTCCCTTTCCCAAGCGACCCATTTTGATGTAGTTAATAGGTTAGAATTTTTCTAAGCCTACACTGTTAGGATGGCTCTTTTATTTTGCTTTGATTAGGCTTCAAAAGTTCAAGTGAAGGCCACTCGCTTGAGTGTGTTTTCCAAAGCGAAGCAAGTCAAGCAAGCTGAAGTGAAGCGTGCCGAAGAATAGCGAAGCGAAGCGATCGCTACAGTAGATTCAAAGTGAGTCTGCCAAAGTGAAGCGAAGCGAGCGCTACAGTTCAAAGCAAAGTGAAGCGAAGCGAGCGCTACAGTTCAAAGCAAAGTGAAGCGAAGCGAGCGCTACAGTTCAAAGCAAAGCGAAGCGAAGCGAGCGCTACAGTGGAATCAAGTGAACCCACTAAAGCGAAGCGAAGCGTGCGCTACAAAGAAAAGTCGAAGCGAGTCAACACGAGTCAACACTTTATTTAGTAGTGTCACGGGAAATTTATTTCTCAAGTGACTCACTACAAATTTAACTGCGAAGCGACTCACTTCAGAGCGGCCACTACAACTTCAAAGCGAAGCGAGCCACTACCTACCAGAAAGCGACAGCACAAATTCCCGCTCCGAATTTGAACTCTAGTCAACAGGAGATCTCCGCATTAATTACGAGATCTCCACGTGTCGAAAGCGGAAAGGAGCAGAGGAGTTGACTGCCAGGCCGACAAAGGCGCCGCAACAGTACTGGCTCGCTCCAGTTACTGTTAAACTTGGAACTTAGCCATTTTCGGCAAAATGCCAAAACTGCGCGTCTGCAAAAGCTACTGCCTGCGCAAGTACTGTCGAGAGGAGGAGGGACAAGGCCACCAACCAAGCAACGGATCTTAGCCAACCCTCCGCCTATAAATAGTGAAGGATGAAGACGTGAAGAAGTAGAACACTACTTGAGCATTCGAGCGCATACAGCAAACAAACACTCCCAGCTTTCATAGCAATCTTCGAGTCTTTGTTTTCCAGTGTTCTCCGAGTTTCCAGTTCATCGGAACTCGTCTTCACAACCTTCACACTTAGAGTCTAAGCCCATTCCATATCCAAGCTTAGAAGAAGAGCTCTAGCCATCTTTGCACTTATTGTAAAGAGCTCTTCATAGTGTGTTTCGTCAACCAAAAACCCTAAACTCTGTCTGTTAGGTTTTTGAGTGTCGTTGTTAGGTTGTTCAGATCCAAGGCCCTTCTTTCATCGATTGAAGAAGCCTCGATCATAGAGTTGAGATCCAAGCTTACACTTACACCGTTTGTGTAAAGCTCGATCGAAGCTAGGCTGTAAGGAGAGCCCGTAATCTCCCTGTCTGTCTGACTGAAGCGAGTGAAGCTTCCAGTCTTTGTTAGGTTTGTGTAGTGAACCCGCAATCACTACGTCTGTCGTTTGATCTAGGCAAGTGAAGCCCGATCCCGACCAGGTTTTTGAAGGACCCGTAACCTTCAAGTTCTTGAGTGAAAAGAACAGTTGCCGTTGTGCAACAAAGTGGACGTAGGAGCGTTATCTCCGAACCACTATAAATCTCTGTGTCGTATCTCTCTTACCTTAATCTCTTTACAGTATTCGATTATCCATTGCACGTGCATATAAACAAACTTAACTTGGATTTTCAATTACTTAGGAAAGATTATAGCTCACCAAATTCCGCACAAAGAGTAAAGTCTCACTCTTGATCAAGCTCTAAGCTTAGGTCAAGAGTTTCGTGATTGCTTTCGATCTAGCCCTCGGCTAGGTCTTAGTATTTCCAAAGAGCACTTTACTTTATACTCTGAGTTAAGGAATTGAAGTTGAAAAACTTCAAAATACGTATTCACCCCCCTCCCCCCCCTCTACGTATTTTTCCTATAGCAAACCGGGACCAACAGCTCGGACAATCTTCAGGTTGACTTCCTTATCTGTGAGTTCCTTCCCTAGCGAGTTGAGAGTCGCAATTATGTTTGTAACTCTCAGCTCGAAGGTGTCGATGGACTCTCCTGGCTTCATTATCAGACTTTCAAACTCCCGCATCTGAACGGCGAGTTTGTTCTCCTTGATTTTGTCTGTTCCTTGAGAAATGAGGGCTAGAGTTTCCCACATCTCCTTCGCTGTTGCGCACTTCCTAATCCTTGGAAGGTAGGCGTCCGACACGGTGCTCTGCATCGTGTGGCGTGCGATCTTGTCAAGGTTGGCAACTTTGAAGTCATTTGGAGTATACTCATCCTTATCCTTCTCCACGTACTGTTGTCGAACATGGGCTGGACGACCTTCAGCGGCTGGAACCTCCACAGATATTGCTTTCTTGATTTCGATTGGTCCGTCTTCAATGACTTCCCACATCCGGTCGTGGATGGAGCAAAGAAAGCTTTCGACTCGGAAACTCCATGTCTCGTATCCTTCGATCGAGAACTGTGGAAGATTCGATGCACTGTATGTAGACATAGCAAACTATCAGCAGTAAATGCAATATGCGTGGGTGAGGTTTTGATGCACTTAGGAAAATAGGATCCGGTTCAGTGAGACAACGTGAAGTGAGTGGGGACTCACTTCGGATATGCAAAGCAGAGGCTCGAAAGAACCGCTGCTCTGATACCACTTGTTGGTCCCGGTTTGTTAATAGGAAAAATACGTAGAGGGGGGGGGGGGGGGTGAATACGTATTTTGAAGTTTTTCAACTTCAAATCCCTTAACTCAGAGTAACAAGTAAGGAGCTCGCTTTAAACTTAAGACCTAGCTGAAGCTAGATCAACAGTACGTAGCTAGCCTGCTTGACCGAAGTGATGACTTGATCAAGAGGGAGTCCTTACTCGTGTATGCGGAATTTGGTGAGCTAAAATCTTTTCCTAAGTAATTAAAATATCCAGATTAAGTTGTTTAGATGCAAGTGCAATGGATAAACAAAGTAAAGAGTTTAGGGTTAGAGAGATACGACACGAAGATTTATAGTGGTTCGGAGATAACGCTCCTACGTCACTTTGTTGCACGACGGCAACTGTTCTCTTCACTCAAGAACTTGAAGGTTACGGGTCCTTCAAAAACCTGGTCGAGATCGGGCTTCACTCGCCTGGATCTGACGAACAACGCAGTGATTACGGGTTCACTACTAAGACCTAAACTGGACACGAAACTTCACTCGTTTCTGTCCGAACAACAGGGAGATTCCGGGCTCTCCTTACAGCCTAGCTTCGATCGAGCTTCACACAAACGATGTAAGTGTAAGCTTGGATCTCAACTCTATGATCGAGGCTTCTTCAATCGATGAAAGAAGGGCCTTGGATCTGGACAACCTAACGACAACACTCAAAAACCTAACAGACAAGTATAGGGTTTTTGGTTGACGACGACACACTATGAAGAGCTCTTTACAATAAGTGCAAAGATGGCTAGAGCTCTTCTTCTAAGCTTGGATATGGAATGGGCTTAGACTCTAAGTGTGAAGGTTGTGAAGACGAGTTCCGATGAACTGGAAACTCGGAGAACACTTGGAAACAAAAACTCGAAGATTGCTAGAAAGCTGGGGAGTGTTTGTTTGCTGTATGCGCTCGAATGCTCAAGTAGTGTTCTCACTTTTCTTCGTCTTCATCCTTCACTATTTATAGGCGGAGGGATGGCTGAGATCCGTTGCTTGGTTGGTGGCCTTGTCCCTCCTCCTCTCGACAGTACTTGCGCAGGCAGTAGCTTTTGCAGGTGCCCAGTTTGTCTCTTTGCCAAAAATGGCTAAGTTACAAACTTAACAGTAACTGGAGCGAGCCAGTACTGTTGCGGCGCCTTTGTCGGCCTGGCAGTCAACTCTTCCGCTCCACTCCGCCTTTGACACGTGGAGATCTCGTAATTAATGCGGAGATCTCCAGTTGACTGGAGTTCAAAATATGGGCGGGAGTTGTGCTGTCGCTTTCTGGTAGGTAGTGGCTCGCTTCGCTTTGAAGTTGTAGCGGCCGCTCTGAAGTGAGTCGCTTCAGGATCATACTGTAGCGGGTAGCTTCCGAAATGAAGTTTCGTAGTGACCGCTTTAAAAAGTGTTGACCCGCGTTGACTCGCTTCTGCTTTTCTTTGTAGCGTTTGCTTTGCTTCGCTTTGGTGGCTTCACTTTGACTCCACTGTAGCGCTCGCTTCGCTTCGCTGGTTTCGGCACGCTTCACTTCGGTTTGCTAGACTCGCTTCGCTTTGGAAGAACATACTCAAGCGAGTGGCCTTCACTTGAATTCCTGCAGTCTAAAGCTAAGCAAAATAAAGCCATCCTAACAGATTTAGGCTTAGAAAAATTATAACCTATTAACTACATCAAAATGGGTCGCTTGGGAATAGGACACTTGGGGTTTTGGGATCTAATCAAAACAAGTGACTTCGTTCATCAAATATCCCATGTAGTTCCCCCTTAACAAATCAGTCCTTAACAATTCCCAACAAGCTTCACACAAACGATGTAGGTGCAAGCTTGGATCTAGACTCTATGATCGAGGCTTCTTCAATCGATGAAAGAAGGGCCTTGGATCGAAACAACCTAACGACAACACTCAAAAACCTAACAGACAAAGTTTAGGGTTTTTGGTTGACAAACACACTAATGAAGAACTCTTTACAGTAGATGGAAAGATGGCTAGAGTTCTTCTTCTAAGCTTGGGTATTTGAAGTGGGCTTAGACTCTATGTGTGAAGGTTGTGAAGACGAGTTCCGATGAACTGGAAACTCGGAGAACACTTGGAAACAAAGACTCGAAGATTTGCTCGAAGGCTTGGGAGTGTTTGTTTGCTGTATGCGCTCGAATGCTCAAGTAGTGTTCTCACTTTTCTTCGTCTTCATCCTTCACTATTTATAGGCGGAGGGTTGGCTGAGATCCGTTGCTTGGTTGGTGGCCTTGTCCCTCCTTCTCTCGACAGTACTTGGGCAGGCAGTTGCTTTTGCAGGTGCGCAGTTTGTCTCTTTGCCGAAAACGGCTAAGTTACAAGACTAACAGTAACTGGAGCGAGCCAGTACTGTAGTGGCGCCCTGTCGGCCTGGCAGTCAACTCCTCTGCTCCTCTCCTCGTTTGACACGTGGAGATCTCACAATTAATGCGAAGATCTCTAGTTGACTGGAGTTCAAAATATGGGCGGGAGTTGTGCTGTCGCTTTCTGGTAGGTAGTGGCTCGCTTCGCTATGAAGTTGTAGCGTCTGCTTTAGTTGAGTCACTTCGTAGTCAATCTGTAGTGAGCCGCTTCGGGAGATAAAGTTCCCTAGTGACTACTTTGAAAATTTGCTGACTAGAATTGACTAGCTTTGACTTTACACTGTAGCGCTCGCTTCGCTTCGCTTTGGCTTTGAACTGTAGTGCTCGCTACGCTTCGATTTGGCAGACTCACTTCGAATCTACTGTAGCGATCGCTTCGCTACACTGTTCTTCGGCACGCTTCACTTCAGTTTGCTAGACTTGCTTCGCTTTGGAAAACACACTCAAGTGAGTGGTCTTCACTTGAACTCTTGAAGCCTATAATCTAAACAAAAATTAAAGAGTCATCCTAACAGAGTAGGCTTAGAAAATTTTAACCTATTAACTCCATCAAAGTGGGTCGCTTGGGAGCTGGACACTTGGGGTTTTGGGATCCAATCATAACAAATGACTTCGTTTGTCAAGTATCCCATATAGTTCCCCCTTAACAAATTGGTCCATAACAATTCCCAACAATAAATGATTTTTTTCCAATGAATCGAGTTAGGGCTTACCTTTAATTTGGAGGCAAAACTGTAGTGTTTGGGGTGATTTTCGTCAAATATTACCAGTCATTCAGAAAAGCAGTAGACAAGATGTTGTTAATGCCACAATTAATCCTTTACAGACAATTAATTCAAGCACGTATCAATCTTATGACAATAATGATGATGATACTTCATACCTAGAAAATCGTGAAATATTTGCTCCTACATTTGATTCGGTTGATTCAATAAATCAGTATATGATTTCCTTGAGTTAATCTGATGGCAAATGTATTTGAGTTCAGATAGTACACCAAATTCAAATTCTAATGTTTAACATTATGTTCATAAACCATAATTTATGAATAGTTCGAAGTGTTCTGGTTCCCCCAATCACGAATTACTACTTAAAGTAAGCACTCCGGTGATGTTGCTTCGTAACATAGATCATGTTAATGGATTGTGCAATGGAATAAGATTGGTTATTATGAAGTTGGACTACCATGTGCATGAATAAAAACTTTAAAGTGGACAAATGATGGCATAAAGTTTTGATACCTAGACTGTCGACTACACCTTCTAATCTGAGATTGCCGAAAAGTTTCAACGTCGTCAATTTGATTGTCTCATATACAGTGATGATCGCACTATTTTCACCACACAGAATAGGTATAGTAAGTGTACATACGAGTATTGTATCCACAAGGATTGATATGTTACACAAGTTACCTCTACTCTAGACTTGGGACATATGTTTAGGCAATAAAAAGAGAGTTTGTGGTTTTCTATAATTTCTAGGAAAATATTTAAAATAAACAAAAGCAAACAGTCAAGATTGAATTATGAAAATAAATCTAAAATAATAAAACTCAAATAATGACAAAGAAGTTGATTTCAGGGAAGTATAATCTAATTAAATCTACGTAAAAACAATTAACACAATTTACCAACTTTATCCAACTTGAATGTGATACACGAATATAATCAAAGAATCCTGCTAAGACAATCTATGATAATCACTTAATCTAAGCTTAATCTCCGCTAGGTCTCATAAGAGTTAAACTAAGTGTAACAAATGATCAAGTATCGAATATATAATCGAAAAGGTTCAGTCACGACACCTATATCAATTACATGCAAAACCTATGTTTATCTAAATTCTGCTAAGACAAATAAATCAATCGTAGCATGTTTCATGCAATCCATTATGCAACTATTCGGCTAAGGCATGAATTACACAATTATGCATACACAATTAATGGCCAATTAATCATTTATGAGAATAAGCACCATGAAACATACACATGAGTTGGAAGGCTAATTGAAATTAAAAGAACTTACATAAATTCAATTAAACATACATAACCCTAAAATCAACTAAAGAAAATTAGCTAGACATAATTAAAGTAAACAGAACATAAATAATTTAATGAACATAATTAAAAGTGTAAGAGTAAGAAACACTTGAAATTGAATCTTGAACGAAAGGCAAATACTTGAATCTTCAATAAACTCCAAAACTCCAAAGTCGATAAACAAAAATATGGTAAAGTAAAACCAAGGTTGGTTCACAATGTTAAACCTAGAGTATTTATATGGTAGAAATTTACAAAGTAATTATAAGTGTACAAGGAAACAATTAAACATCAAAAAGCCCAAAATTTGAAGAATTCCGCCTAAGTGACTCGACCCGGGCTGACTCAGCCACTGACTCGACCAAATCGGTCAAGTCGCCGCTCGAGTCCTTTATAAACTTGACTCGGTCGAGTCACACCTAGAGTCACTGCATCAGTGAGTTGACTCGGTCGAGTCATTGGTCGAGTCACTTCCTTCGAACTGCAATCTTCGATTTTCGACTCCTTTTCACTTGACTTTCTCGGTCCTCCTCTCGTCTTGGTTTTCTGTCACTCAAAAACACCTGAAAACACAACTATATACCCAAAACGTAATATAGCTCGATAAATCATAAAACATGCAAATGACGAGCTAAATCACCTAAACGAGATATCAAAAATAACTCCTAAACACTTACAAAAATATGTAAATTTCTAACCTATTACAATCCCCCAAACTTAAACATTGTTCGTCACGAACAATAACAAAAACTAAACAAAACAATCAATATAAACATTGTGAATTATGTGGCCTCAACAGTTCTTCAAAATTTTAGCATATGATCAAAATCATGCAAGCAACCTCAAGGTTCCGGTTCAAACCGAAACAGAACTGGCAGCTCCCGATTCCACTCCCTTGAAACTAGAACCGAACTGGCTCCCTCACGGTTCCGCATTCGGTTCCTAACCAGCGATTTGGGTTCTGGTTCCGGTTCGGAACCGGTCAAATTATGATTATTTATAAATATATTTTTATTTTATTTTATAATTTAAACTTTTAATTATAGTATTCAATAAGGTAGAAACTACATTCAGTTATATAGATGTTAGTTTCACACTCACTTCGACTATTTTTTCAATGTGAGATGAGTTTCATATCTTTGTAGAGTGTTATATCCTCTCAACTCTTATATTTTTTCGATGTGAGATTAAACACCTTTTTTCTTTGATCATATTCCACATATTTACCTGTCCCATATCGAAAAATTACTAATGTTAAGAGAAGGTAACACTCTATAAAGGTATGAAACTCATCTCACATTGAAAAATTAGTAGAAGTGGTTGTGAAACTAACATCTACTCCCTTTGTCTCATGCTAATTGTCTTTGTTTCCTGTCAACGGAGCGCAGTCTAGTGGTAAGACGCTCCACCTTCAAACCAAGAGGTTGGGGGTTCGAGACACATTTAGGGGGGAAATGGGGAACCATTATTGATCCTCTTAAAAAAAACGAAAAAAAAAAATTGTCTTTGTTTCCTTATTGAAATGTCTCATTTAATTGTCCACTTACTCAAAATAGATAGGAATACTCTCACAACTAATATAATATAAAACCACTTCATCTCTTACTGTATTGGTAACTGTGCCGTTTTTCTACTGAACAATTAGCATGAGACGGAGTGAGTATATAATTAGATGTAATTTCCACCTTTTATTAAATACTATAATTAAAACTATAAAATAAAAATAAAATATATATAATTAATTATAGGCAAAACACATCTAAATTTCCTTGTACTTCGACTTTTTGTTTCAATAAGTCCTTCTACAATTTTCTTGTTTTACTAAGTCCCTTTAGTTCTATATTTTATTTCATTGAGTCCTGTTTTAACGGATTTATCAAACCGTAAACATTCCGTTACTCATCAATTCCACATCATCAATTCTATTAGGTAAATTACTCTTCGTCATCCTTTTATCTTGCTCCCAAACCAATTCCATTTCAGCAGCAATAAAACAAACAACATAATGAGTTTTGAGAATGAGAATTGCTGCCAAGATGTTATTTGATAATATGCCTTCCGAGAAATGACCACCTTCTTAATGCTAGATTCCTTAATCCTCTCTGAAACATTTCATCATAGACCAACCTCCATTAATAGAAGGCCATGGCGGTCGCGCTGATACTCCACCGTCGCCCTAATACTCCAGCCAAACTGCAAAAGCTATGGAGCGTCCTCGAGTTCTGCGTCCTCGTTCTCATCAGCCTCTTACTCCAAGTCATCGTCATCTTCATTGGAAACAAAAGGAAATATACCGAAAGAAAATGGGTCGCCGTTAATGGTTGGCTCTCCTACCTCTAAGTCAGTCACCACCCTCACATTAGGCGTTCTCTCTCAGGCTGGCGACAATTTGGAAATTGCAGTCGATCCCTGATAAAAATGGAGGTGAACGTATAATGGAGAAAGTTGAAGACTGCTATTTTTCATTGCACCAGGGTAAACAGATACAATGTATATAAATACATGGGAAAGGGTGGTAGAGAATTAATGAAGGAAAAATCTAGAGCCTAGTAAATGAACTAGAAACCTGCAACCAAAGGCTTAAGAATCAATGTAGGAATAATGAACGTTGGTTTATTGAACGTGAGTATTCAATACTCCCCCTCAAGTTGGCGCGTGAAGATCTCGAACGCCCAGCTTGCCCACAAGAAAACGGAGACGATCAGCTCCCAAGGCCTTTGTGAAAACGTCTGCGATCTGCATAGTTGTTGAAATTTTATGTGGAAGAATTTCATTCATTTCCACACGCTCATGAACAAAATAACAATCCATCTCGACGTGCTTTGTACGCTCATGAAAGACGGGATTATTTGCATTATGACAGGCGGCTTGATTATCACAATATAATGTAGTGGCTGCCCTTTGTGGGATATCAAATTCTTGCAACAACCAACGAAGCCATATAATTTCACTAATAGTGCTTGCCATAGCTTGATACTCAGCTTCAGCAGAGGATTGAGAAACAACAGATTGTTTCTTTGTGCGCGAAGAGATAGGTGCACCACCAAGTAACAAGCAAAAGTCTGTGCTGGATCGTCGTGTCATCGGACACCCGCCCCAATCAAAATCGCAGTACGCTTCAAGCTCGAAATTTCCAGCCGAAGGCAACAATATTCCTTGACCAGCCGTTCCTTTAAGATATCGCACACCCTATAAGTCGCCTATACCGACTGGGATCAACGAAAGGATCGTCCTCCTTTTCACCGAGTCGTACATTTTGCTCCATGGGAATAGAACTGGGGCGACAACCTTGAAGACCCGTTTCTTCCAAACTGTCAAGTGTGTATTTTCGCTGGCTTAATATTATTCCTTCGTAAAAATTAGCAAGAGGGTGTACTGTCGAGGTGTCTGTATTGGACTGGGATAACGAATGGTCTATAGAACTGGGTAGATCAACTTTGTAGTTTTCCAAGTGTTTGGACTGCCTCCGAATTCGCCCACTATGCCTAGGAACGTTAGTATCAGCTGACCATGAAACAATAATTTCTGAATTTTCTCGACGTGCATCAGTCGAGTCGACAGGCTGAGACAACTCACTTTGCTGCATACTAGTGCCGAAGGAAGCTTCATGACTGTTGTTGTTGGCGAGGTTGATCTCATCACTTTCACAACCAAGATTATAAGCCAAGTTCCAATCATTGAGCCTTTTGGCTGCCAAACTCTCAACCTGTGCACCATTATTATAAGGGAAAATATTTTCAAAAAATTTTACATCTCTCGATGTATAAATTTTTTGACTTGATAAATCATAAACACGATATCCCTTTTGCCCATGAGGGTATCCAACAAAAATGCAAGGTCTTCATCTTAAGTCGAATTTATCTCCCCCTTTCTTCGTATCTCTTGCATAAGCAAAACATCCAAACACTCTCAAGTGATCATAATTAGGTTTATTCAGCAAAATTTCAAAGGGATTATTATGGCCAAGAAGCTTGGAAGACAACCTGTTTATTATGTAAGTGGCTGTTAATACACACTCTCCCCAAAAATGGATAGGTAGTTCGGCTTGAAAGCGCAAGGCTCTTGCCACATCGAGGATATGTCGGTGTTTTCGCTCAACCACTCCATTTTGTTGGGGTGTGTTCGTACATGAAGTCTCGAGTAAAATTCCATGCTCAGCTAGATAATTCAACATATCACGAGATTGGAATTCACAACCATTATCAGTTCGAATTCTTTTAACAGTTTTTCCAAACTGTGTTTTCACCATATTGCAAAATGTGGTCAAATATTGGTATACTTGAGACTTGTACTTCATCAAATAAACCCATACTACAAAGATATTTGGGTTTTCCAGACGAGCCTCTACTGTAGTCATCAACAATGGAAAGAAAATAATGTGCACCCGAAAAAGAAGCAACTTTATAACCACCCCAAATGTCACAATGAATCATATCAAAACAAGCACTTGTCTGAATAGAGCTAAGGGTAAAAGGTGACCTTGTTTGCTTAGCTTTCATGCAAGAATCACAGTAGTCATCAAAAACTTTACCAAAAGAACTGATTTGTTGTACTTTAATACGAGAAATGTGTCCTAATCTTCGATGCCAAGTTTCCGGAGCAACTGTAGCCGACATGGCAAACCTTTCATTTCTTCTCGTTTCCAGGCAATATAGACCATCGCTCTGTTTCCCCAGTCCAATCAGGTTCCTCGAAGTCAAGTCCTGCATAACACAGAAATTTGGGAATAAAGTTAAGGCACAATCGTAATCCTTTGTTATTCGGCTAACAGAAAGCAGTTTGCATCGAAAATTTGGAACATGCAAAACACGATTGATTCTCAATCCATTTGGTAGCACCGCTTCTCCAACACCTTTGACAGCTACACGTTCACCATTGGGAACAGTCACTGGACTTCCATTCTTTATATTAGATTGAGATTCAAGTATGGTATCATCATGTGTGATATGTTCGGTAGCTCCTGAATCGATCACCCATACTTTTGAAATAGAGTCCTTACCAGCCATATTAGCTACCGGAGAATCGTTGGTCTTTGGGAGCTCATTATTCGACCCAAAAAACTCAACCAACTTCGTGAATTGCTCTTGGGAAAGTCCAGGAATGGGGCTGCTACCTGTCGCAGAGCCGTTTGCGCTAACGTGGGCTGCTTGAGGGCCTTTTCTTTTTTCTTTACCAAGATGGTTGTTTCGCCCACAATGAGTGCAGATTCGTTTTTCTTATTTTCCTTCTTTTCGATTGTACCTGATTGGTTGGTTGCGCATGTAGGGGAGATATTAAACTAAGATATGAATACGAACGAAAATCGGATACTCTGAAAGGCGTGTAGACACTTTCAGATCGAATCAATTCGACGGTTCTATCGAATTGTTCAATCGGATACAATTCAGAGTTGAACTTTTGTATGTGATGTTAGAGATTTTTTGAACTAGAAGAAGAATTGATCAGATTACAAAATTACGGGAAAACCAACTGATTTTATCACTTTGAAAAGCGGTTAAGGCATCCCTTCGAAAGCAACCTTTCGAAAGCACCTTTTCGAAAGCAACCTTTCGAAAGCACCCTTTCGAAAGCAACTTTTCGAAAGTTGAAAAATAGTCCTCGAAATTCCGAAAATTAAATTTTTCGGTGAATTTCCTGCACAACAATATAAACGAAAATAAAAAATTTACAAGCTGACCGACCCCAGCCAGGGGCTCTGCCCCTTGGACCCCGCCAGGGGCTACCGCCCCTTGGACCCCGCTCAGGGGCGCTGCCCCCGCACCCCCGCCAGGGGCTGCCGCCCCTTGGAGCGCCCCCGTACCCCCGTCCTTTAGAGGCTTCACCCCTAAAAATCATAATAAATTCACACAAGCGTGCACTCCGCACTCCGAACTTATATGATGCATTATTATGATAATTCTGACCAAACTAGTCAATCCAATTACACTAAAATATCAAACCGCGCACGAAAACCTACACCATGTTTTTGGTTAGTTATGTGTGCTTGGAAGGCTGCCGCTTCAACGATTGGTCTCCTTGAGGATGTTATGTGGCGTTGTTGTTCGTCTTCCGACACCAAGTGATATGCAGCTCCAAGACTTGGCGTTGGTTTGGTGATAAGTATTTGAGTTCTGATGGTATTAAAAGTGTCGTCTAGCCCCAAAAGAAACTCGTACAACTGCTCCTTTTCACACATTGCAACCCACTTCATTGAGAGATCACACGTGCATTTACCACAATCGTATTGTGGTGTACTGGATACAGACTGGATCTCATCCCATATCCCTTTCAGCTTTGTGTAATACGCTGACACCGACATCTTCTCTTGGCGAGTAAGGGTGAGAGCTTGTTTTAATTCGTATGC
Source organism: Thymus mandschuricus (assembly GCA_029379335.1). NCBI lineage: Eukaryota > Viridiplantae > Streptophyta > Magnoliopsida > Lamiales > Lamiaceae > Thymus > Thymus mandschuricus. The sequence continues at coordinate 6,711,742 of CM057081.1, read as the reverse complement.
TCTCGGTGCATTTTCTTTGCCAAACCTTTCTTCAAGATCAGACCAAATTTCCTTGGCTGTTTTGGCATGCTTTGTGCTGTTCCGAATATCCTTCTCCATGGCTGCAAGCTTTTGACCATTGCGTTGCATCGCTTACATAGCATATACTCCGACGTACCCTCAACCGGACAAGGAATGGAGCCATTCACAAAGCCGATTTTGTTTTTTGCAAAAAGCGAGTTACTCATCTCCTCCTTCCAGTCGGCATAGTTTCCGTCGTGTAAGATTTCACTGACGAAAATCTACCCGGATTATCAGAGGGAGAAATATAGTAGTGAGACATGACATCAATAACGGGAGTATTGCCCTGTTTATCGCCATTGTCTTTGGCCATTTTTTTTAAGGAAAAAAAAGAAGAAAATGAAGGTTATATTTTGAGCGGAAGTCGTTGGATCACACTGCTCTGGTGCCATGATAAAAATGGAGGTGAAAGTATAATGGAGAAAGTTAAAGACTGTTATTTTTTATTGCACCAGGGTAAACAGATACAATGTATATAAATACATGGGAAAGGGTGGTAGAGAATTAATGAAGGAAAATTCTAGAGCCTAGTAAATGAACTAGAAACCTACACAAAGGCTCAAGAATCCATGTAGGAATAATGAACGTTGGTTTATTGAACTTTAGTATTCCATAATCCCAATCATATGATCAATGTATTTTGGGCTCCTTTCCTTTTGATGCACCTCGGCGGCCTCGACACCATTACCGCCTACGCCTAGGCAGACAACAAGCTCTAGTCTCGTCATTTGTTATGGCTAATCGACCAAGTATCCATTGTTGTCTACGTCTTTCTTTGATCCCTCATGGGTGTACATTTGGATTTTGAGTGGGTAGTGATTTTCTCTGCCGGAGTTATCAAGTACGGCGAGCGGAATTGGGTCCTCTTCTACGTCAAATGTTATGGGCGATCCAAATTTAAGCCTTCCTAATATAACTTTCACATTTGGCAAGCCAACATCATAACTTTGACAGAAAAACTAACGGATTTGATGAACCCGTTAGTAAAGGACCCAATAATACTAAAATTTAATACTAAAAGGATCTAATAAAAAAAATTATAGGAGGACTTATTGAAACAAAAAACTAAAGTATAGGGACTTCTAGATGTGTTTTACCTTAATTATAATTTGATCGGTTCACCGTTCCGAAACCGCTGATTCACAATCCCATCATTAAGAACAAATTGAGTAGGACGAAAAGAATATTAAATTGAGACTAAGGGAATATTAATTAAATAGGAACCAATTCATTATCAATCGAGGCATATTATAATTTGTTATATTATAATCACAAAAAATAAAACATTCGTTTGGCTTTTAGATTCATACACGTGAAATTATGATGCATCCAATAATCAGACCATCAAAGGATTATTTAAACTCCAAAGAAAAGGAATGAGTCCAAATTCGAACAACGAACAATTAGTTGGTTCTTGTCATCAATCGCCATTTATTAGTTGTCCCCATTTTCAACCCAACGGTCACAACTCAAGAAATTATGACCTAAGATTCTCCTCATTATTCTCAATTAATACTCCAACATACAAAAATATCGGCCTTTCCATTTCATAAAAAATACTAGTAAGAAGAAAAAACAAATACTCCCTAAACTCAGCCTTTTCTGGCAAGGAACTAAAATGTACATCTTCCGTCTTACTTTAATAGTCTTGTATATTATATTAGGATCTTGTTTTTTAAAATAGAATAAATTATTCTTTATATTACTTCTCACTTTTAATAGTGCACCTAAAATCAAGAAACCTGATTGTTTAATTGAAGATGGAAGGAGTATAATTTATAATTTTAATACACATTTCTCTTTTAACACTAAAGCATTATAATTTTAAATGAATATATGTTATCATGTTTTATCGTAAAAGCTGGAAAACAAACAAGCAAATTACAATACATTACTATCTTAAAATTGAAATTATAATATTGAAACATGTTCATATCTTAGAGCGTTATATATCAAGTGGAACTTAGAAGGATAACTCACTATAAACGAGACGAATGAAATAAAATAAAATAAAATAAAAAATTGGGGCTGCCGATCTTTCTACACGTGCCACAACTTGGTTACAATATTTTCTTTTTTTTTTTTTTTTTCCGCATTAAAGATGAAAATTCTCACAAATTTGAATTCAAACAGCTACATATCCCACAATGGGATGCACACAGCTCAATCCTACCTGGAAAGAACGTGGGCCGCTTCCTAGCCGTACACGTGTCCTCAATCAACGTTCCAAATCATGTGGATGGGCCCTTCACAATCTGGAAATCAAGAATTTGACAGATAGAAAAGGTTCTTCCATTTGGATATAAATTAAGTTCCCCTTCATTTCTCTCTTCCACAAAAACTAAAGCCATCAAATTTGAATTCATAGGTTTCTTTTAGGATTTATTTCTAAGTTTTTTGCTTTTATTTCTTTTTCTTTTTTTGAAAAATAAATCCAGAAGAAAATGGAGGTGTTGAGATTGTACGTAGCGATGATAATCATTGCTTTCGTGTTTGCATTAATGGCTCCTTCAATCAATGGGCAAGTAGCTGAGCCAGCACCTGCTCCTTCTAGCGATGGTGAGTCTCATTTTCCTTTTGCTTTTTGTACGATGCTTATTCATCTAATAAATTCGTAGATAAGGTGTTTGATTTAATGTCAAAGAGAGGTTGGAGTCATTTCATTTCTCATATGATATTTTGTTTAATTTAAAAATAACATAAATGCTCCACTAATCATTTTGGACACACTTAATTTATTTTGTTTTCAAATTATATATCGTCACATCATTCTTGGACACGTTGCATACGTAGCTCGATTAAATTTAAATTCCGATTGTCATCCCTTTTGTTTCCCTTATCTATTTTGATTCTTTCGCGTTACAATTCTAAATCGCGTTTGTGATTTATGCAGGAGTAGCAATTGATCAAGGAATAGCGTATGTGTTGATGCTTGTTGCTTTGGCTATTACGTACATCATTCATTGATTCACCAATCGTATAAAAGAGATTTCAATTTCTGGGTTTAGTTAGTTAGTTTTCCTGCATTATTTTTTCCCATTGTGATTCTTCATTCAAACTTTTATTCTTTTTGGAGTTGGATTGCTTTCTTTGAATTCTTTTTTGCATCGGCCCTTTCGATTAAAAATTCTTTTTCGTTGTTCTTCTGTTGTATTTGTATAGATTTTGTTTCACCTTTTCTTTTTCTCTCTATGTAACCGTTGGATGAGACGAGATTTTAAACTACGCTATTTGGCAATTTTACTGTTGTTGTAGATGGTTGAGTGACACCACAAAAAAAAGTAAGGCTAAAGTGCTACTTCCTCCGTTCCGCTCCATTTGACCTATAGAGTGAATAGATATGTGGTATAAAATAATAGAGCAGACCAAATGGAATGGAACGGAGAGAGTATTTGGCAATTTTACTGTTGTTGTAGATGGTAATTTTTTCTAAAGTGATTGAGTTACAATGTCATATACGGAGTATTATAAATTCATACCATAAATATTTAAAAATTCTATCGAAAAAATCTGAATTTTATTTTAGAAAAAACTTACATGATTTTATTATTTTTATCACACTAGAATTGGACACGTCAACTGCATCGGAGGAATACACATCGTATAATTATCAATTGAGAGTTGGCATTTTTCTCTTTTTAGGAAATTCAACTTTCATATATCAAGAATGAGCAACATTAAGGATTGTGTTGCTCATGTGCACTAACGAGAATATCAATAGTAGCCAATCTATTTCGATCTATTCGAGCAAAATTAGCTAAGCAACGAGCAAATCGTTTTTCTTTTCTCTTGATCCATCTAAAAGAAATTTGATTGAATTGCACAATTAGGTGGAGATTCTCAATATAACGGTATTCGGGCTAGGCCTGAAAACATGACCGATCTTCTGACGAAAAAAAGGATCCTGGACGAAACTCTAAAATAGACCCTATTATTTTATAAATCAATGCATAAATAATAAATTCATATATACAACACACAAAATATATTTTATAATAATCACAAAAAGGGACTCATTCGAGTATTTCTATTTGCAAAGTCGTTTACAATATATATCATGGATGTGAAGACCATCTAATAAATCTTTCTCAATCTTTCTCAATATAAAAAGATTTTAAGCAATTGCAACATTTGGATAACACAATCTGTATTTTTAACGAAGTCAAGAATTTCAATAGCTAACATTATTTTAGTAGAACTAACTAGGATAGTTATAGGTTTGGGCTAAAACAAAAATAATATTCTAATGCTACACATATATGTTTTTCTTGTTGAGGGCCCAATATTATTGGGCTACACATTATAGATATTATTTTCTCCAAAACAATAACTATACATAATACTAATAGCTTTGATAAAAATAAAATGGGCTCTCTAAATGGTAGACTCTAGACGGTCGTCCACGCTGACCCACCCTCAGCCACGATGCTGCTCAAGAATTCCTACCTTGTCAGAAGAATAAAATGAAATTAAGATTGTCCATTTCAACCATCAAACTAGTTTGCCGATTAATCCCATATGTATAAGGGCGACAAACCGTTGGACGTTTTAAGATCATTCTAAAACTTTGAAGTTCGAATTTTATTGGAGAGAATGGGATTTCGTTGTTTGCTGAGGACGGACTTTTCATAAACTACATGTACTTGACCATCAATAACAGGGCCGGTCTTGTGCTCCATGAGGCCCTAGGCTAAATATAAAAAAAAAAAGTAGGCCTTGAAGAAATAGAGAAAAATATTGAAAAGAATGATGCAATCAAAAAAAATTCTTAACTTATCTAAATATGTGTAATCTATATACTCAAAAGATTTTGACGATTTTGACAACTTTACATATATCTCGAATGTAACTCTATTTGAACTCAATAAATGATTAAACATGAGAAGATTGAACAATAGTAAATTGTAGACATAAAAAATTAATCAACATATTTGAACATTAAAGAAATAGAAACCTATAAAGTGATTCAAAGACCTTTTTTTTTTTTTCCCTTAAGTTAAAGACATATATTATGAGGAATGTCCCCCCACCCACTTAGGGTCATGCCTACGAATAATGTGACATGCTATTAATGAATAAAAGATATAAATATATACTATAACCTATCTAAAACAGGTAAACCACAGCACTGTCACATTGTGGCACATTAAAAGTGTTCAGGGTAAATAGGGGAGCGTTTCTCATTGTATTATTTCCGTCCCTACAAACTTAAAATATTTCTTGAATGTAATTTGAGCTATAAAATAATAATACTACTTAAAATAGCATATACTCCCTCCGGTCTTTTACAGTTGAGTCGAAACTTTTTGACACGGGAATTAAGAAGAGTTGTTTAGTACTTTAAGTATGTTTGGTAATTGAGAAGAGAATGAGATTATGTTTATAATTGAGAAGAGTTGTTTTAATTAATATAAAAAATATTTTTTATTAATTAATATTTTTTTTTAGTTTTTCAGTTTATTTTAAATTAATTTAAAATTTTCTGGAATTTTTTTTTTATAAAATTATTGTTGATGTTTAAAATTAAAATAAAAAACTTTTCTGGATTTTTTTTTTTTTATAAAATTAAAACTTTTCTAGATTTATTTTAAATTAATTTAAAGTTTTCTGGATTTTTTTTTATAAAATTATTGTTGATGTTTAAAATAAAAATAAAAAACTTTTCTGGATTTTTTTTTATAAAATTAAAACTTTTCTGGATTTATTTTAAATTAATTTAAAATTTTCTGGAATTTTTTTTTATAAAATTATTGTTGATGTTTAAAATTAAAATAAAAAACTTTTCTGGATTTTTTTTATAAAATTAAAACTTTTCTGGATTTATTTTAAATTAATTTAAAATTTTCTGGATTTTTTTTATAAAATTATTGTCGATGTTTAAAATTAAAATAAAAAACTTTTCTGGATTTTTTTTTTATAAAATTAAAACTTTTCTGGATTTATTTTAAATTAATTTAAAATTTTCTGGAATTTTTTTTAATAAAATTATTGTTGATGTTTAAAATTAAAATAAAAAACTTTTATGGATTTTTTTTTTATAAAATTAAAACTTTTCTGGATTTATTTTAAATTAATTTAAAATTATTTCGAGAGAGACGACAATGGCGATAATGGAGAAATTGAGAAATTGAGGCGTAATTAGTATGTTAATTAAGTAAAATAATACTTAATTTTTACTCAAAAAGGAAACGACTCAACTAGGAGAGACCGGCTCAATCGGGAAAGTGACTCAACTGTAAAAGACCGGAGGGAGTAATGTATATAAATAGTACTACCTCCATCTCACGAAAGTAGTCCACCTTTCCTCTTTGGTCCGTCTCATATATTAGTCCACTTTCTAAAAATGGTAAATAATACTTGGCTATAATTAACTCTCTCTCCTCAAAATTAATTACAAGCACATATTTTCTTCTTTATTGTTCTTTATTGGTTCTTGTGCCATTTCAAAAGTGGACTACTTTCATGAGATGGAGGTAGTATAAAATTAGGAAAAAAAAAAATGGGCCCAAAAATTATGGGGCCCTAGGCGTGGGCCTTGTAGGCCTATAGCTAAGTCCGGGCCTGATCAATAAGAACTGAAAATAATAATAATAATAATAATAATAATAATAATAATAATAATAATAATAATAATAATAATAATAATAATAATAATAATAATAATAATAATAATAATAATAATAATACGTCTATTCGTCATTCTTGTGTTTTAATTTTGTCTGTACAATTTTTAATTTTATGATAGAGAGATGTTAACATGGTATTTGGGTCTCATTTAATGTAAATGAGTATTCAAGTGAAATGAATTTTATTTGACTTTAAAAAAAAAAAAAAGAAGAATTTTGATTGACTTTTAAGGTGTAAAAGGAATAAGTAATAAATATGAGGTCCGCCTTAAAAGACGAAATATACTCTTTACGAGCAACAAAAAGATTTTGGTTTACTTTTAAGGTGTAAAAATAATACTACTCCCTCCGACCCACTTAATTAGTCCCATTGGATATTCATATATGAGGTATATAATATTTCAATGAGACTAATTAAGTGGAACGAAGGAAGTAATAGACATGAGGTCCACCTTTATTAGGAGTGTTTGATAGGAGATATTACACTGGATAAGACTAATAATCTTGTGATATCATGTGTTTGGTAGCAATGATAAATAAACTTGGGGGCCTGTAATAATGAGTCGGCCCACATCTATTTACTATTTTCTTGAGTTAATGTATCTTGGCCTTACCCCTCCGAACGCAATCTATATATATAAAACAGGAATCTTCAATTAGAAATCAATTTTAAAATGACGATTTTGTAAATAATAAGAATCTCAATGTCCAACCTGTTCAATTAGTACTAATTTTTAATAAACTATTTTAATTCCTTCACCTCCACTACACAACCCATCCACTAGTGGTGTTCAAAAGAACCGGAACCGCCGGTTAAAATTGGAATCGGAACCGAAACCGGCGGTTTTTAAACCGGAATCGGAACCGGCGGTTCGAAACCGGAAAAGGAACCGGTGGAACCGTCGGTTCGGTTAAGGTTCCTAAGGCTTGGAACCGTAACCGGCGGTTCGGTTCCGGTTCCGGTTCCAAACCGGCGGTTCCAAATTTTGGAACCGCCCAATTTATATAAATTTTATTATTTTTATTTTTTTCTTAAATATGATTTCTAAACAAATATAACATTATTTTTAAACTTCATAAATAATAACTAAATATATATAAAATTTGTAATTTTTTCAATTATATAAGTTTTACTCTCAAACACTCATTTGTTATTTTTCATTGTGAGATATGTTTATTGCTTTTATAAGAGTATTACACTTCTCAAGTTTCTTATGTTTCGATGTAGGATTATCTAACACGTCTCAAACTATGAGAAGGGTAGCATATCTCACTATCTCACATTGAAAAACTATCAAACTTGAGAAGAGTGACACCTTATAAAAGCACATATATTTGTCCCATATTGAAAAAATAGCAAATAAGGGTGTGGGAGAAACATGCACCTATATAATTGAAAGAAGGTCCAAAAGCCTTATAAAATAAAAAAGCTTTAAAAATACTCACTTTTATAAAAACTAGTACTTCTATACCCACATTATAAGAAGTATAACTTCTATACCCATGTTGTAGTTAAAAGACATAAATACCCTTAGTAATTGGGTCCCACTTGTCTAATAAAACCAAAAAATCAATTAAAATAGGTAAATGCTAAATTTGGATTGTGGGGCCCTCCCTCTCACGATTGATCTCTCCCTCTCCCTCTCACGATTCAATTGTCGTGAACCAATTCCATCAAAATTCAATCTAACGTGGAAAATTAAAAAAAAAAAAAAAAAAAAAAAAAAAAAAAAAAAAAAAAAACTGATATTTGTATCTCACGAGAAAACATACACGACATCCATCCATGAATGACCGGTTGTAATTTTTTTTTTAAAAAAAGGAAAATTGCATTAATTAACCACAACAATCAAATATGCAAATTCATTAAAAATAGAATATGGTGGTTGATTAGCATTGATTAAAAATCAGAAAAAGTGAGCAAATACAATAGCATAGACGTAATTGTATCACAACATTACACTACATAATTATTGAGAGTGAAAATTTGTAGATTTGTACGCATTCTCGAATTTCTGGAAATTTCGGAAGAGATTCAAGTCATTTATTCGAGACAAAATACCAAGGTAATATATGATTTTGTATATTTATTGTTAGTAATATGCAAAAAAAAATATAAAAAAATATTGTTCTTAAGTACACGACATTTATTCCAAAACAACCGTGTATACACGGTATATTATATGTTTTTGTCGTGTAAAGTCAAAATAGTCAACGATTGAAAGTCAAAATTGTTGACTTTACACGACATTTTTGTCAAATTAATCGTGTATACACGATTTTTTTTTTAATATTTGTCGTGTAACTAAGAACAAATTTTTTTCAGATTATTAATTTTTGTTTTTTTTTTTGGTACAGATCGATATGGGTGATCAGAGAATTCTTATCCGTCATAGCGGTCGCTGGGAGGGAATATCGTATTTAAATGGAGACTCTTTTCTCGTCACTTATCCCATATCGAGTTTGAGCTATGAAAACGTAGTACGAGACATTCAACTTTACTTGGGTGATGAATCGGAGTACTTGCTATTCCATTTGACGAACCTCAACGAGCAGGAGACGGTGAAGGCCGTTTTAAAGAGCACCGGGGATTTTCTTAGAATGTGCATCGCGAGAAGGGAGATGTCGACGATCTACGTCATTAGTAGAGCAAATCGGGCAGCCCATACTACCCAACGATCGACGATTTTTCAGAACAATAGCGTCGAAGAGGAGCCGATCCCGAGATCGAATGCATTTGAAGCCGAAGTACGCGACGAAGAAGAGCCGGAGTCGGAAGAAGAGTCTCTCGAGTCCGAGGGCGAGGATGCAAGGAATGTGGAGGAACGATCCCAATTACTTGAGAGCCTAACGGTTGAATTCGGAGCATGGATCCGCGAGCCCGGCCACATTGATAGGGTTATCGGGCTTCGTAGCATGCACTCACAAAACCAAGAGCCCCGCGACGACGAAGCTCGTGCTCGCGCTAACGAGGAGGCGGTTCGACATTGGTTGATACCGCATGTCGATCTAGACACCGCGCTCCCTTTAGGATGGATCGATCCCGACTTGGCACCGGCCTTGGGTCAGTTGCGAAAGGACGGATACTTCAAGAAGAAGGATGACTTGCATATAGCCGTCGGATTGCTTCACATGGATCTCCGGAAGGAGTATTGTATCCCTCGCTCCGACAAAGGCCGTGTGGGTTTTAGGTGCACTTCGGGGAAGGATTGCGAGTTCAAGTTGAATGCAACGCAGAAAGGCGGGATTTGGGTGATCAACAAGTACGAGGCCGATCACACGTGTCTAGTTGATTTAAATTCGAACAACAAACGACAGGTGCCGGACATGGTATTAGGAGCATTCTACGCTCATCGATTGATCACCGAGGGCGCAGTGTTGAAGCCAAAGGAGATGGTGGACGAGCTACGGAGTGAGTACGGTATTCAGATTGACTACCCGTTCGCTCTCCGTGCGAGGAACGTCGCTATAGAGATGACGTACGGTGCCTTCGACGAGTCTTATCAGAGGCTCCCTTCTTACCTCTACCTTTTGAAGGAGATGAATCTGGGCACCGAGTACGACATCTACACCTCTCACGTCACCGACCGTCTGACCTACTTTTACCTCGCCTTTGGTCCGTCCATCGAGGCATTCGGAAATGGTTTGCTACGCCCCGTGATCGTAGTAGACGGGGCGCACTTGATGGGGAAGAATAAGGGGACGCTCTTTGTGGCGGTGACGAAAGACGGGAACGAGCAAGTGTTCCCCCTTGCCATTGGATTCGGTCCCATAGAGAACGACGAATCTTGGACGTGGTTCTTGGCCAAAGTGCGAGAGAGTTTCGGGGCGCCCTCGGACTTGTTGATCGTATCCGATCAGCACGTGAGCATAAAAAATGCGATCGACTCCGTCTTTCCCCATGCTCCTCACGGCCTCTGCTTCGTTCACCTCCAGAGGAATTTCGTTAGGTACGGAAGGCATGCGGGGGCTATATTCGAGTCTGCAGCCTATGCCTATCGAGATTCCCAATTCGATGAATATTGGGGGAATCTGAGGGACCTAAGCAGGGAGGGAGGCGGGATCTACAGGAGGTTGAGCGACATTGGCCTGCCGAGGTGGGCGAGGTGAAAGTGTCCCGTCCGACGTACGAGCTTCATGACTTCGAATCCCGCCGAGACGATGAATGCTCGGTTGTTGTGGGCTCGGAGACTCCCGATTTGTGCCATGATCGAGGTGTATCGGATAGTCGTCGAGAAGTGGTTCGACGAACATCGGACCAGTGCCCTAGCTCGCCAACATGAACTCACAGAGAAGGCCTATACGAAGATGTCGGCATCGTCGGAATGGGCCGTCGGTACTCCGTCAGAGGAACGCCTATGCCCACCCTTTGGAGAGTCGAAGGTGAAAAGCAAACTTACCTCGTCGATCTCGACTTGCGAATGCCATGAGTTTGAGTTAGACGGCATCCCTTGTCGACACGCTTGTGCGGCGATAAGGTACGGCTAGTTCTCGTATTATTTTAGTTTCATAGTTGTCGTATTTCAATCGGATTTCTAAACGTTTTTGTATGTTGTTACAGGCACTCCGGTGGGCGGGCAACTGACTACGTGAGCCATTATTTTAGGCAATCCACGTTAGTTGCTACGTATTCTCCTCAGATTCAACCGGTTCCTCATCTCGAGACGTGGAGTGTTCCCGAATTCATTTCACGATGGAGGGTGCTACCCCCTCTTGTACCTAGGCAAGCCGGACGACCACCGATGGCAAAAGCTCGATCGGCCGTTGAAGGAGAATCCTCAACGAACAGGCAAAGGTGTTCAAGATGCGGACAATACGGGCACAAGCGACGGAGTTGCCAAGCCTCGCTTCCCATTTGCGGAGTTGATCTAAACGCTCCCCCTCGACGTCCAAGAGGTAAGAAAAAATGTAGCATTTGCAAGAGCGAGGAGCATACTAGGCCTCGATGTCCGTACGATACCGATGCTTAATTATATTTTTATTTTTATTTTACGCAAATTGACGTTTTTGGATGTTCGTTTTTGGATGTTTAAGAATGTTATTGGATGTAATTTTATCAAATTGTGTTTGATTTGATCATTTGGTGAAAATTTGTGTTTTTCTGTGTTAAAAAATGATACCTTCGGCCAAATACACGACAATATAGTTTATTTAAACGTGTATACACGGTTTAATTATCACATTACTCGTGTAAAGTAAAAAAAAAAAAAAGTCAAATTGAAATTGACTTTACACGGCCAATTCTTGTTTTTGGTCGTGTATACACGGTAAAAATTACATATTAACCGTGTAAAGTCAAACAAGTCAAAATTAAATAAAAGTCAATGCCCTCTACACGATTGTTGACTCTACACGATTTCAATTGAAATATACCGTGTACCCTTTTCGTGAGAAGTCGAAATTAATGCCAAAAAGTCAAAATTAAGCCAAAATTCCAAAAATTTTCCGTGTTTCATTTGATTTTCTCGTATATCTGGAGTCTATTAAGTTTTAGAAACGTGTAATAACGCAAGTTATGTCATAATTAAGCCAAAATCAATTGAATTGAAGGATATCTTATGTAAGTATGAAGTATAGAGTGAGTGTCACTTATATATAGTCTAAATACTAAGGTTACGTTTGATCTAGAACTAACTTACGAATGTAATGTTCTTTCAAACGTGTAATTCACGTAACGTGATCGAATCATAAGATTGCACAATGTATGAAAGTAACAGTAATTCCAACTCAATTGAGCCCCACGAATTGAAAAAATTGCAAAAAAAAAAAAAAAAAAAAAAAAAAGGGGGTTCTTAAGTACACGGTTAGGGTTCTTGGGTACACGGTTGAATTTCTCATTCAACCGTGTACCCAGCCGAAGATTAGAGTAAAAATGTCAAAAAAAAAAAAAAAAACAATTTTTCCCCCATTTGACAATTTTCGATTCTTCACTTGTAATGACCAAAATCAACATCATTCGAACAAAATCAAATTCAAACAAATCTAATTAACAAGAAACATCATTCGAATTCAACAATTTACAAATCTAAATAAGCATCAAAATCATTCAATATTCGAAAAAAAACACAATTTGTCACCAATCCCTCCATCCCCTCGAAATCATAAAAATTCTCGAAGCCATCTTCTTTCGAAATTTTCTCACGGCCTGTTTCTCGTCGCCATGGTATAGCTTATGGTTCCCAAGGAGCAAGTCCAAATACATGCACGCGTACACCCCACAACTCACGTCATCTTTTTGGACGAATTGATACTCCCGAGGGGCGAACTGGATGTCCATGAATCGTGTCTTGAAGTTGCACATATTTGAGTTGACACGCGTGAAGTATTGGGGATTGTACTCCAAGAGGCGTGAGAAGAGGCGGGACAACGGCAAGCATTGGATGATCCGTGATTGCTTGAGTGGAAGGTTTTTATCTCCCTCGTACATCCAATAGTGCGAATCGTACACCTCGATTGCCCAACAAGGAACGTTCACCCGACACACGATCCAATGGGAGGAGGCGACATGGCAAACGACGATAAACTAAAAAACAAACACGATTTAGCAATACTAAGAATTAAATTCGATATAATCAATATAGGATATTAAAAACTTACATATTGGCCGGTGATCCACGCTCGGTACGTGTTAATCCCCTCCCATCCCGCGATGAAATCGTAGGGGATCTGCCATTTCATGTACTTCAAAGTCTCGTTTGCCAACCCCATTGTCTCGTCGTTTTGGTGAAATTTCTTGTACTCGTCTCGGAGTTGTGTCTTTATTTATTTGAAATTGAAACATTGTTTTTATTAGGTTTTTTATCAAATTGAAATTGAAACACATGAATACGGAAATTGAAACAAATGAAAATGGAAAATGAGAAAACGAACTTACGTAAAACGTAAGGGGCAGAACTATGTGGTGAAGTTTGTTAACACCATTGAGAAGACGGTACCCTTGTTGGAGTCTATGTTGCCAGTAGACCGTGTACAAGTCTATCTCCTGTATTCATTTCAAAATAATCTTATTAGTACCCTAATTAGAACAAAATCAACCGTAAAAGTAACAAAACAAAACATGTAAAAAAATTACCTGGGCAGTGAGGCACTGCGTCGTGTCCTCGATCGTGGAGAAGATCTCCTGTGTAAGGTAGAACCCGGTCCGGCTCATCTCCACGTGGGACTGTCCCGATTCCCTAAACCTCTGATACGGAGAGGATCGCTTTTTGGGATGCTCAACGACGTATGGAGATAGTAGAGATTTTGAGGGGCGTGTCTCCCTAGTCGATGCACGAGTGACTTCCTCATCTGAGCTCGTTCCCATCTTATCTATCTCGTCAACAAACTCACTCAACCGAGAGTGATGGGAGCCTTGGGAGGGCTCAGGCTCGTCGAAAGGACGGTCTGCGATCGGGATATCCCTGAGCCCCCCAAGCAAGTGCTCACTGACCCGGACATCCCTGAGCCCCGCAAACGGCTGCTCACCTACACGGGACTGTCCCTTGCCCCCAGAGGAAGAACGGCTGCGGCTCGGGCTCTTCGATACGAACTTCTTCAACTCCCCGGCAATAGCTCTAGCAAGGCGACCCAGAAATCTGGTCCCTGAGCGATCCTGCTCCCATCGGGACACCAGACGGTCCCCGAATCGGTCCAAGAAGTTGTCACCGAGGGGACCGCGCTCGCACGGATCTCCGTGTGCGCAGCAGATCAATCCGGAGGGCCGGGGGTCAGCGTGCTCACTCCGAGCCCTCTTCGAGGCCCATGATTCGGGCCTCCTCTCAACCCTCGGCCTCGGCATCTCGATCCCGCCGTCAGAATGAGCTCGCTCCGCTCGTGGAGCACGGCGACGAGGGGCCACTGCCTGAGAAGCGTCCCTGCATTTGAGCTTCTCCACGGCCCTCGCCATCTCGCGCTTCGCCTTCGACACCCTTTGCTCGGGCGGGAGATTGGTTTGTTCGTGGCGCTTGGTGGGAACAAAGGCAACGCCAATCGGCTCATTGTTGTCGAGAGAATGGACTGCAAACTTGAGAACATCGTGCTCGTCCGCCTCCAGTGTCGTATGAACCTCGAGCTACAACGAAAAATAAAACAAGAGGTGTTAGGAATCAATATTAATTTTTTTTTTAAATTTCACCCTAAACCCTCGGCCAACTACACGACTGAAATTGTAATTCAGTCGTGTATTACACGATTGGTTTACAATTTTTTCGTGTAAGGTCAACAATTTTGACTTTTAAAGTCAAAATCGTTGACTTACACGACAAAATTGTAAACCAATCGTGTGCTACACGACTGAATTACAATTTCAGTCGTGTAAGGTCAACAATTTTGACTTTTAAAGTCAAAATTATTGACTTACACGAAATAATTGTAAATTTGTACGTGAAATAATTTAAACAAGACAAAAACATACTAAATCAATTACCTGAGGATCGTCGAGGAAATGTCTGAAGTCGCACGAAGACGTGGACGTGGCCCATCTCCTGAGGCGGGGGGACAGTGTCGGACGATCCCGTCGACCGCATTCTTGCCCCATGCGGGGGATCGCCTCGTAGGCCCAGATGTTCAGGCCCAGACCGGCCCGTACAGGTGATAGGCACCCCGCAAGTTCGTTATGAGGCCGGGGTCCTTCTTCATCACACTCAGCTGGTAGTGGAGGATTTGGTACGACCACGCTCCCCAAGGAAATGTATTCCACGATTTGTCGAACTCCACTAGGTACCATGCCCAGTCTTGGATCGTCGGGTTGTCGTGGCCGGCCAACATGAGATAGTACATGAGCAGGTTGGCCGCCCTCAGATACTGGTCCTCCGTTCCCAGTACAGTCTTGTCGTCGTTGAAGTCCGCCTTCAACTGATTTATCCTAGGGGATTTGCCCCCGTACTTCGTGTGGAGGAGGCTCCTATTGGGAGGGTCGTGCCGGCCATTAGGGTTGAATGCCGACTCCCCGAAAGACAGGCCCGTCACGACGGCGTACTCTTGGGCACGGAAGCGTATGTCCTGCCCACCTACGTGGAACCACCTCTCCATCTCGGGAATCGACTCATCCTCGAGCTCTCGGGCTAGAAGCTCGTGGAGGGCGTTGTTCGCACTCCCGCTCCTCCGAATTTCGAGGAGGTATCGAAACGGGCCTTCAGTAAATCTATTGAGCAAGCGTTGGCCGCCTACGCGACGCAACACGCGAGGAATCGACCGAATCACGTCGTCCCGTATGTAGAGGTTTATTTGCCCCTAAACCCTTGCATTCGGCCCCTCATCCATTGAAACCTAGGCTGCAAATCGAGAAGAAACAAAACGAATCAAAAAAAAAAAAAAATTGAAAAATTCTTGCTTTGCACACGGCAGAGTACACGACTAAAATTCGATTTCAGTTGTGTACCTAAGAACAATAACAGTTAAATTTTAAAATTTTCACAAATAAAATTCGATTCAAACCATAACATGCTCCATGCTTATTAAACAAAGTGCTCGAAACCATAACATGCTTCATGCTTCTTTACATTGAACGTAAAGAAATAAAGAAAAGGATATACGGGCGGTGGGGGGTCGGGGTAAACCCGGGGCGCCGCCGGCTGCTCCTCCTCCACCGGCTGCTGCTGCGGCGGCTCTTGCTGCCGACGACGGGAGGCGCCCCGTCGGCGTAGAGGGGCTTGGTTGGAGGTCCCTGCTTCGTCTTGGTTCGACATATCGGCGACGGCGACGACAACGGTAATTTTTTTTTCGATTGGGGGTAATTTTCGAAGGGGTCGTGTAAAATTGTGAAGAGGAATCGTGTGAGAGAGAGAGAGGGGAGGGTGGGGTAGATGAATCTTCAATTTTGGATTTATTAGGGGTGGGTCCCACTTCATAAATACCTATTTTGTTTTTTTTAATAACAATTTTGTTTTATTTGATAAGTTAGAGGGTATATTTGACATTTCAATAGAAAATGGGTATAGAAGTTATACTTCTTAAAAAATGGGTATAAAAGTACCACTTCTTATAAAAATGAGTATTTTAAACTATTATCTCATAATAAATTGTAAAATTCATATCCAAATTCACTTATTAAAATATCTATACGGTGGTAAATTCACGTCGATGGCCTGACTAGGAATGAAAGACAGTTAAGGTGGGACGAAGTAAATTTATGTGGATGACCCGATTAAAAAAGAAAGATAATTAAAGTGAGACGAAATAAATTTATGTGGACAACCCGATTAGAAATAAAGGACAATTAAAATCAGACGAAAACAATATATATTTCCGTGCATCGCACGGGTGCAATATCTAAGTCTCAAGTGAAACAGTAACCATGATTATTTCCCCTTTGACTCTTTTACCCCCTTTTCTCTCTCAGATTCACAATCCTCCATAATTAGTTGCTAAAATTTTCAGCTTTTTTTTTTTTTTTTTTTTTTTTTTTTTTTTTTCTTGAATCATTATTCTTAATTGTAAGAACTAATTTTCAAGTACTGGTGGCAACATCTTTGTTTCTAACGTTTTGTGGTCATTATTTTTTTAACTAATTATGCATTTATAATTTGAGATATACGAATTACATGAAAATTTCGTTACAAAAATATAGAATAATATTTTATACTATAATTTTTGTTAAGTTTTTTTTTTAAAAAAAATAAATAATAACAATACTAATAATAAATAAATAAATAAATAAATAAATAAATAAATAAATAAATAAATAAATAAATAAATTTATGGGACTCAACTTTCAGTTTCAATTAAATTAATTAAATTGCCTGTTGCATGAATTATTTTGATATTTAGCTATATATGAATGAATTTATTTTGATACCATCAAAGACTAAAGTTCATTGTTCTTCAAATTTCTTGATTGTCATCTACGAGTAACGAAGGATTCCAACTTGCATCTATTTTCTATAACTCAAAGGAGGTAACTTGGTCATCAATTTTCATGATTAAAAAGAATCACAATGTTACTTTGAGAGCCTCTGATCTTAAAATGCACAAAAAATAATATAAATAACATGTACATAAAAAATTAAAAAAAGATTAAAAATATAAAAAAAATGACTGATAATAAAATACAGGAAGAATAAAAATTACAAATATAGGGGAATTTTTTAGGTTTTGTATGCTATAAGATTAGTCTTGAGTTCTATCAATGGTACCAAATACACATTTAAATTATCTTATTTTTTAAGCTCAACTACCAAACACAAGTATAGATAATTCATCTTACTTCCTATTCATACTAATAATCTCAAGTTTACTTCTCCCACCTTATCTCATCTTTCCTACCAAACAAGCCCTTATAAGTGGGAGAAGTATACCCTTTACGAAGGAAGCTTCCATATTAAGGTGAGTGTAAAATTCACTCACCATGAAATGGTGACACGTGGCGTAGTGGAATAAAATATTGAATGGATTTTTAAAGCATTTTAATTATTTATTTTAGATTATGTAATTTAAATTAATTGTGAATTATTTATATGCCAACTAAATTGACTTTTTTTGCTATTCACGGTAAAGCTTTGATTTTAATTTTAATTGTATCTTTTTTAAAATTTATTAAACTAAATGCAGTTAGAATTTCTATTGGTATATTTTAATATAAATGAAATTTAACAGAATAAGTTTAACTTTTATGAATATCATAAATGTTACCAATTAAGTTGACATATAACTAATCTCAAATATTTTTTTTAAATTCATAATTAAAAATAAATAAATAAAAATATGAAAAATCCTATCACACATTTTAAGACAAAATTGGAAGAAACCCACTACACTATGTCCACTCAATATTTTATTCAATATTGTCACATGTCACTCTCATATAGAGAGTGAATTTTACAACCAACTTAGCATGGAACTCACCCTTTACGAACAATCCAAAGATGAATTAAAAGTATAAGATTGGTGAACAGACGGAGTAACAATAAAAGTTGAAGGCTCACTTTGCAATCATGTAAAAGACAAATGCAGGGCAGATTGAGATTAAAGTAAAACTTTCTTACGCGTGCTACCTAGAGATTGATCTTAAGCCCTTTGACATAAATATATGAAAATGTTGTGCTCCCTTTGTTCCATGGTAATTGTCCACTTTGATTATTATATACTTCACATATTCCCCATTGTGGACAATTGCCGCGGGACGGAGGGAGTATTGTACAAATTGAATTGGTCGAAAGATTTATGTAAGGAGTAATAGCATGATTATAATATAATAAGATCTAAAATAAGCTAGGGATAATTATGTGTGAGTTGGGCTAATGGTAGTGGAGTTAATGTCGGAAAATTGAGTCTGTGATGAAAAGTCTCAAGTTTTAATATTTTGTGAAGTGACTTTTGAATTTAGTTAAATTATTTCAAAACATGAATGAGGACATATTTTTAAAAATGTAGCTTGTTGAAAGTATTAGCTGACAATATTGAGGGGGTTATGGAGATGCCCTACCACATTCACACACAATATTGTGTTGACATAGTTAATTTTATATCCCACTTTCAATACTTATGCCTGACTCTTGAAGATTCGGGTGCAATACCGACATTACCATATTTAGGAAGAGAGTAACTCTAAAACGGGAATAAATAGACAGAATACAAGATTATCAATTTTTTAAATTAGGCTATGTCATATATTATAATTTTGGTACCTATTTTTTGGGCCTGATTTCAAAGAACATCTTAGACATGTTCTTAGCCGGGTTTGGATATATGGCACTTTGATAGAGCAGCGATAGCCAGTGGTGGATGTAGGATTTTTTATAAGGAGTGTCAAAGTTATAATAATAATTAAAAAAATTATAATAAAACATACTATTCGCATAAATTATAAAAAGTTAGCATAATACATATACAAACTAACAGAATTAATCAAGAACTAAGTCAACGTATTCCTTTCCAACCAAGCGTACTGTTTCCTTCCCCATTTACAAAACACCGCGACGACCGGTCATATCTTGAAAGTATTGAATAATAGCTTCATTCGATACACAATCAAATACATCCTTTTCAATATAGACCACTAAATTATCATTCATCCATTCATCACTCATTCGGTTGCGAAGACGATTCTTCACAATCTTCATAGCAGATAATGCTCTTTCTGAAGTCGTTGCAACTGGTAGTACTAATGCTAAAGTTATAAACTTGTAAACTAACGGATACACCAAATCTTTTCCAGTTTCAACTAATTTTTTTGATAGATCTCCAAGCCCTCTCACAGCGGAGGTATCTAATCTTGAACGCACATCGAGCACAAAATTCTCGAGTTGGTCTGACAATGCTAAAAGCTCTATGCCTCGAAAATCATTTGGATATAATCCAGCCAGTCGAACTAACTTTTCTTTGTCAAAAGCTTTGAAAGAGTCGGATGGGTTCAAAAAAGCCATGCAAAGCAACAATTCAGTACTTATCTCAATAAATCGACCATTCAACTCAAGAAATTGCATATCTATGACAGTATTGAATACTTCTACGCGATAGCGATGCGAGTTTGTCATCTCTTCATCTTTCCATTTTCGTTTCAATCTTTTGCCACTTACATAGATAGCATCCATACCAGGCACCACAATTTTGTATTTTGTGCAAAAAACTGATACATCTTTCACCAAAGAGCTCAATCCATCATCTCTCATTGCTTAGAGCCTTCCTTTAGAAATATCAACTAAAATCATAACATTCACTATATCTTGATTTTCCTTTGCAATGCTTTGCACAATTCATTTGTTATTCCTAATACAGATTCCATCAAGTGCAAATCAAATACAAAGTCAAAAGATAGCATGTCTCTTACCAAGCACGAAGATTCACCCCTATGACTAGATATAGCACCTTCATCCACAATAGTATGAACGCCTATTACAGAATCAAATAAATTAATCATCCCAATAGTATTGTGATGCGAGCTCCAATGAGTGTCACATGGACGAGTAATAGCACTTTCTTGATTCAATTCTCTACCAGTAGCAATTTCTTCATTTTCCAAAGCTTCAATGATATGTGCAACTTTCTATTCTCGTAAGTTATCTTTCCGTTTGCACGAACCTCCAACTTTATTCACCACATTAGTCATCCAAAGAAAGTTCAGAGATACGGATGTGATGTTTTGCAACTGCTACCAAAGCGAGTTGAAGTTGGTGAGCA
This sequence comes from Thymus mandschuricus, assembly GCA_029379335.1. NCBI lineage: Eukaryota > Viridiplantae > Streptophyta > Magnoliopsida > Lamiales > Lamiaceae > Thymus > Thymus mandschuricus. The sequence continues at coordinate 6,690,962 of CM057081.1, read as the reverse complement.
AAACAGTGGACATAATATGCTGTGTGATTTTCTTTCAAGATCAAAGACTTTAACCCATTAAACTCTCCACGCATATTTCTAGATCTCCCATAACACCTGTCCACGTAACTTGGATATGGTCAATCCATGTGCATTCAAAAGTTCTTCAACTGCTACTTTCAATGAGATAGCACTTGTGCACTCGACATGCTTGAATCCTAAAATTCACTCAAGAACTTGACCACTTTTATCTACAAACCTTAAAACAACAACCATTTGTTCTTTTATTGACACATTACGAGAATCATCAAGAAGAACACATAAAACCCCATCATCAAGTTCTTCAAGGATAGATTTCGTTATTTGAAAGGCACAAGCTCTAACAATATCTTTTTGAATAGGAGGGGCTATTAACTTTAGATTTTTTCCGGGGCATTTTTTTAAAGCAACTCTCCTTACATCCTCATTATGGCTTGCTAGGAACTTCAAAAGTTCTAGAAAATTACCATGATTGCTTAAACCTTCAGACTCGTCATGACCACGAAAGACAAGTTCTTGCCTCAAAAGCCACCGAACACAATCAATTGACGCATTTAACCGTACTCTATAACTCAATTTTGCCTCATCTGTAATTTTCAGCAATATTGGCTCAATGTGCTGCTTTTGATGCTTCTGATTCAATAGATCTTCACACTTACTAAAAGCTTGTCTATGAGCACTGTTAGTGTTGGGTTGGCTACTCGAAAGCCACCCGAATCCCAGATTTGGATTGAGTGTGATGATTTGATCATGCATACAAGTTCATACAAGAGTTCGAGTACATACCTTATGATTATCTGAGACGGAGGATTTGAGACGAATCCGGATGAATCTACGGCTCTGATATTCTAGGATGTGATCCCACACCTCTAGATCCGAGACTTAGTGGGCGTCTCGAGATCCTTGGAACCTCGATCTCCTTTTTCAGAACCGGGCGGCCGCACTCTCTCTCTCTCTCATCTAGGGTTTCATGTCAAAAACACAATGACGACTAGTGTCAACTAGGGTTTAGAATGAGAGACTGTCACGGCCCAGTTTAGAGCGAAGATGACTTGACCGAAAAGACCGCAACTTAGGGCAAAGTGAACCGAACAAAATAATATTCTCAACAACTTGTTTTTACTCAATCGATCAAAACCAAATGAATCCTGATAACGAGACAATAATGTTTGTGTACCAACAGATCTAGAAGTTCAATTAATTTGTACACAAGAATAATCAAGGGTTCAAGGATCCGAGTCAAGGATAAACAAAGGTTGAAGACAACTTTTCAGAAATAACAAAAAGTCGTCTAGAAATAACAACATTTACACATTTGAAACATTAGATAACTTCCAATGAAGTAAAGCTATCTCAGAGTTCCGATGAAGATAATAATTTACATATCAACTTTGAGCTCATAAGAAAAATCAACAATTACATCGAGTGTTGCAGCGGAATGGATCATCAAAATGGACTACATGTATGATGACATATAATCCTAGAACTCGAACTACTAACATTGTCATATACTCAAGAAGACACTTTCAAAATGACAACTAAAGCTCTCCTGTGCACACTCTCATCTTCATCCCAGCATATCTTCTATAATCTGCACATTTTAGAAATAACATGCAGGGCTAAGTACTAACTAAGTACTCAGTGAACATATGCCAAATCATTGAAAGCTGCCACTTAGGGCTATACATTGAACTTGCCATTTTGAGCTTAGCACAATAGATTTCTTATGTAAAACATACCATGTGCCTTGCTAAAATACTTTTACTTCATAGACAGCTGTCATTTATCATATAATCATTCTCATTATGCATGCACCACAACTACTATCCCATAAACTTATGTGTTGAGAGGTAGGCCTCCCTCTCAATCACTATGATCGGCTAACCAAAATAAATGGAAAGCACACAATCATAACGTGTACACAAATCCTGCATCACACAGGACCCGATATCGTCCTTCTTTAGTAGGTGGTATCACACAAAAACATTAAACATTGGCAAGTCAATATTTGAAAGCATAATCCTCATATACATACAGAGGCATATTCATTTCATTTTAGTTCGAAAGCCCACCTGATTCCAGCTAGCCTTTCACTTACTACTCCGCTTCTTTAGTTATTTCCAAGCCTTGGACTACCACTCATTCTTTCATAGAAACAAGGGTATAACTATAAGCAATAAGAAACTAAGAATTTATTGGAAATAACTTTATTACTTAGCTTATACTTTTATCTTATTCTTTAAACTTTGTTCGATAATCTTAACCTTACTCTTTATTAAGAGTTCACTAAATAAGGAGATCTAACTCATCTTCTCCTTCTTTCATTTTATTTAAAGGGATATGACATTATAAACTTCATGTATATCATTTATATACACTTATGTGCATTTATGTAGTTATCATTCATCATGTTCATTCAACTCTTGATTATGAATCCCAAAACTTAAGAATAGCTCATATAGTTTATGATTGACAATCGAACTTATTTATATGTTCGTCTCTTATACTATTTATATGTTCGTCTCTTATACTTGATCATACGATCATAAAATCAGAAGAAGCAAAACACAAGAATAGAAATCTAGGGACGTGCTTCACGAGAATCTAAATTTAGAGTCCTAGACTTGAGTGCATCGTGAGGTATGGATCAAGTAACCTTACTATATGAACAAAAGATGATATTTTGCGAGGCTGTAGCAAAATAATTGTTCTGGTAAAAATACATCTTGGATTGAGGAATGGCTTGAAGTTATGGAAATCTAACATCTCAAGCTATAACGTGCTAAAATCCCAGATTTTTCCCTTAAAGGAGTTAAAAACCGTAAGCATTTGAAAACATATCTTAAATCTGGAAAACAGGGGTCACACAGACTCAGGGGTCTAACTTTGAACAACTATAAATCCTTTGTTACTTAATGAATTTAACTAATTCAGGATGTTTTGGAAAGCTGAACTTACATAGAGTAACTTTCATTCAAATTCCATTCTGAAATTAGCAAGGTAAGGGTTTCAAAACTGAACATCAAAACTGGCGCAGAAGCTACCTCTACAGATTTTGAAATCTGGACACATAATCTTTAAAAAATCATGATAAATTCATACGAACTCCGTTTTGGAAGAATAAAATGTCTACGGAAAGCTAAGAGGGAATAATTTAACATGGATAATGTTTCAAACTCATATTGCAAAGGGTTTGTTCCCAGTAAAGGCCGTAAGTGACCCGAATTTTCAGAAAACAAAGAGAATGTCTTTCTTTGAAAACTTTGATCGAACACCTCATCATATCGACTCTTAACCCTTTCATTCCTAACCAAATTTTCCATCACTTTGCAGAGTACAACTTAGAGTATATAGTTTTAATACTAAATTAATTCCCTAACCAGTTTATATGCTAATTGAACTAGCAGCAACACACTCTCGATTCCAATACAAGTTCTAGCATAAAAACCGGAATATAAATTCCCCCAGACTACTACTTGCTACTGTATAACCGTCCTAATACCTATATACATTCAAAAGTCAGAAGATACCAAGAGTATACACTGTATATATCATCATCCAGTTCAAATTTAGTATTTCTTCCATTGTAACTTCATCTCTTAAATCTCTCAAATACGAGATTTTAATCTCCAAGGAAGCTTACCTCAATCAGATGTTTAACCTAGATCCTCATCAACCCCTGTGTTTTCGATTCCTCCGAAGCTTAATGACTGAAGGTCGAGCCTGGTGTCGCTGTCTTTTCGGGAAGGAGAAAGAAAAGAAAGGAAAAGAAGAAGAGAAGAAGAGCGGTGCAGTGGATTGGGATAAGAGAGAGATGAATTTCTTTTCTTTTCCTTTTTTCCTCCAACCTTTATCCTAATTTTACCTTTATTAAGAAAGGTAATATTTCCTTCTTTTCTTTCTTTTCTTTTCTTTTCTTTTCTTTTCTTTAATTACTAATTCCTATTATCCACATCTAAATTTAATCCCAATTATCAGTCTTTCGTCTCCGATATCTAGTAACTTACGTGACCGATATTAGCTTATAATAGCTATTATTCTATATCTCGATGTATTGGGTAAAATCTTACTAATTTAAATATATATATTTTACTAGTACCATCAGATGGAGTTTATTTCCTCAATATATATTGCTTCCAATTATAGAAAATAGAATAAGATTATTGAATTCCTAAAATTTTCATTTTAAATCCTAACTTTGTTTTTTACCTGACACTTCATATTATTATCAACTATAGTAGCTTATTATTTTTATCTCTAATAATTATTTATTTAACTTAATAAAATGTGGGATATTACAGAGACTAGAGATTATTTATATGGTACATAAATAAGAAGATTTAACTCCTTATTTATCGCTTACCATAATCGCCGCCAATCCCTTATTTATTCTTTTTCCATAACTTCAAATTTTATCATTATTTAATACAAAATTAATTAAGAATTAATTTGTTCCGTTATGCAACTGTATTACTGGAAAAAATTCTATCAGATAGAATTAATCCTAATATCAGTAGAATAAATAAATAAATATGATATTATCTCCATAAGATTTAAATAAATAAATCTTCTCTTATTAGATTTAATCATATCCTTGAAAAATTAAATAATAACTAATTAGAATTAATCTTATCCCTTAGGATATAAATCTAAATTAATTATATTTAATATCCATTCACTGGATATAAATCCAATATATGTCATATACTTGGTCTGAGTACAATTATTGAGTCCAACTTAATAATACAATTTAGATCGATTCCCGAGGTTTATTTGGGCCATCCTAGGGATCGGATACCAGACAAAGTTGGGCCTTATCTAATAAGATATTTCCATGTCCACCCCTGAACATCTATTCATTAGAGCTATGACGTCACTCCACTAAAGAGTCATAACTGATTCACCGCTTTGTCCCAATTATGTAGATTGGGGCTGGTATTTTGTTTAGTTCGACCCCGGTGTTTAAGACCTTCCGTATCCATTAATTAATTAGAGCTACCATGACTGCTCCTAATTAATTAACCTCTTAATCCTCAGGTAGTACCCGTTCACATCTTCTTATTATACCTGAACTTAATCAGCATGCATGACTTGGTATAATAAACCTTGTGAACTCCCTGAGGGGATACGTCAACCTATATACATAGGACACGGCTTATTGATAACACTCATTAGACATAATATGCATCTCCGTGTTATCCAAAGTACAACATGAGTTTAATGAACTAGCGGTAAAGTTCATATCTTTGTAAATCAAAGTAACACTAAAGAATACATATAGACCTAATGGTTTGCCAAGGTTAAGATCGAGATACTAAAGCCTGAGATTTATATCTCTTCACCTATATCACCTTTGATATAGGGTCAGTATCAGAAGAGCATTTTCTCCCTTGATCCTCAATACGTTCCACCGTACCAGCATAATTAGTGATTGAGACTCATCACTATCATTAAGCTGCAGTCTAGACCGATAGCTCAACCTAAGCTATCTCGACTGTAATATGTTTATATCTCATCATTGTCAAGCGGCCTTCATGATCCCCTCCGAACTCAGATCGACACATGGTCTAAAACACGAGATAATGGACTTTATTCTTGCTTATACATATTCTTTCAGATAGGGATTCTTAAAAGTGGACCGGCGTCGTAACCACTAAAACAACGGTTTTGCTTTAGATATACAACGACCCCACCAGTTAGGACCTCCCTCATGCTTTCAAAGTTTATGCTTGTGTTTCCAATCCCTAAAACCCATAAGAGTAAAAGCATCGCCACCTCCTTGACCCAATTAATTTTTGAATATATAACAGTAAAGACAAAATGCAACATCTAAGTCTTTACTATATCCCAACCAGCTGAATTCGTCGAACCATGAACGGTTAAACTTGCGCATAATCCCATCAATATTTTGCTAAGGGAAATTCTCAAGATTAGGTTGACAAACACCTTCCAAATAGTACTTCCTTCGAACTCTTTCTCGAATATTAGGATGATACGTTGTGATTTTTGGTCGTTTTCTCCGGCAAATCAAAATCTTCATCAATGGCTTGTGTTTTCTCATTCGAACTCATAGACGAAGTTGAGTTCAAAGTTTTCATAGGCATTTTGACTTGCTCATTTTCATTGGAACTCACATTAAGCGATGACGATTTTTTATCCAATTTTTTAAAACACTTCAGCATAATTCTGCGTCAAAATTAAAAACTCTTTAAAATCAGATCATATTCTAATTGGGAAAAGTCTAAAATAAACAAATTAATATATTCTGAAATAAAAGAGATGCATAATAGAACTGTAAGTATGTAATAGCTCCATAAATCATGATAGAGATAACTTTAGTTCTCTCAATCTAAAACACACATGAATTCCTTCCCGATACCAATGTAATAGCTCCATAAATCATGATAGAGATAACTTTAGTTCTCTCAATCTAAAACACACATGAATTCCTTCCTGATAACACCAAATTTGGGGGTTTGGTTAATTGCATTGAATTGAAATTTGAACATGATAAGAAGAAATCATGTTGTGATTCTAATGGGCAAGAAATGAAATCCTACAATATCTTCGATAAGAGATGAGGAAAGAAGATGGCAGAGCGTAGAGCTTACCTTATTCCCACGTCCAGAAGCGAAGAAGAAAGAACTTTAAAAAATTGGAGGAATCTCAATCTGGACAGCCGCGTTACCCCCCCCCCCCCCCCCCCCAGAATTTTAGCTATTTAAATGATTTTATATACATTCAAAATATATTTATATATAATAATAATAATATTAGGGGTATAATGGGTATTTCACAATAAAATTTAAGGGGTGTCAATTGACAACCCTTGACCAAGAGTCCATCCGCCACTGGCGACAGCGAATGAGTAACGGCCGAGTTTATACCAGCAGGAAAAAATTACAGTAGCTTAGTTAACTTCTTAGTTAGTAGTATTATTTTATTATTTATTTTGGGATAACGGGTCATGTAAGCCTTAACCATGCATGAGTCTTAGTAGGGTATTTATATTATTTTTCTGTCAGATTAGGGTATCGGAAATTATTAGTTGTTAGCGCAGCTTTTGCATGAGCAGAGATTTCTCTCTATGGCCTCATATTGAGGAGTACTTTTCTTTATTCAATATAAGTTCTTATTCCAATTATTTCCACTCTATCACACCGCCAACTGCTTCATCATAATCATCTTTATCAAAATCTTCCTAAAATTCTTCGCTTAGCTCATCAATGAATACATACTTAGTTGGTGAAAGTGCTAGTTTGTGCAAAACTAAAAACGATCTCAAATATGTTCTTAAAATTAAGCAGTAACAGAAAAAACTATAAAGAACACAGTAATTTGGTAACCCAGTTCGGTGATAACACACCTACGTCTGGGGGACAAACTCCGAAAGATTCAATCCACTATAAGTAGTTAGGAGACTTGCAGGTCTCACACCAGGACTCCACCTTATGTCACCTATCGTCTCCATTACAACTCCCTTACAATGAGACTGAATATACTAGCGAGATGAACTCGTTAATGGTTACACACTAGAATTGTTCTAAGTGTAAACTTAGATCAAACTGAAACAAGACAAAGATTACTTGTTCCAGAACACACGCTCACACTCACAAACAAAACTTGCAAAACACACGTTGCAAGAACACCAAACCTCACAGAGAGAAATAAACAAAAAACGGCGAGCGTGCAATAGGGTTTCTTCTTCCTTATGTACTCAGCACAGAAACCCTAGGAAGATCTTCAAGCTGATCTTTTATGCATGGTAACCTTCCATGCATAATTCTTCTACCATCAGCGTATATATATATATATATACACTTGATACATGCGATTTAATCCATAAGCAACGCAGCAGAAGACTTCAGCATAAAATGCCAATACAAATATGAAGTGCATGCAGCCCATGCACTAACAATCTCCCTCTTTGGCATTTTCAAACACAACATAAATTGCATGTATCACACAATACAGAAGATCAGGAAACACAGGAGCACAATGAAGTACTTTTGCAACTAAACAGTAATTCTTTAGCAAATCAGATCACAACAAATGCTCCCCTCAAACTAATATCCAGATCTTGACAAAACGGTGGCAAGGAGCTCACCCACACTACCAAACTGTTTTCAAGATCCATCGAACACAAACCAGATTTTGAATAATGGTGGCAAGGAGCTCACCCACACTACCAAACCATCTTCAAAATCACATTTAACAGCCAGCAAACTCATACTCAAAATATCAGATCAATCAGAGCATATTCTCTGTCACTACTTCAGATCATTCATCATAGAATTCCAGCAAAGTATCAGCAGAGAGTCCAACTCCTACCATTACTATTACAGACCATCATAAAATTCAGAATTCCATCAACACCCAACTGAGAAATCCAGAAATCCAGCACACACACTATTTACTATTACAAACCAGTAAATAGAAATCAAGAAATATCCAAAACCAGAAACAATCATCATAAGAGAATAGAGAGAGAGAGGAAAATATATCATACATCTTTAGTGCTGCTACTCCCCCTCAATTTATGCTCAATTGCCAAAGGATTACTGAGAGGGCTTGCTGGAGACCTCATTCCCTGCATCAACAGCAGCATCAATCTCCACAGTTTGCTCCACATCAGCTTCTTCATTCACAGAAACAAAGATAGAGTCTTCATGGGCAGTATCAGCAGCACTCATGGGAGCTTCTCCATCTTTCTGCACTTCAAACTCATCATCATCAATGTGGATGGATTCATCCACTTTCTCTGAAACCTCATCCTCACGAGCAGGAGCAACATCATCTTCAGCTGGGTGAACACGAAAAGGCCCTGCAATATCCTCAGCAATAGCAATATCTTCCTCAACATCAAGAAGGGCCTCAAGCATACTTTGAACAAGCTGTCTCTGCAGAGATATGTGGTTCATCATCTTGTGCAGAGAAACCAGCTGAGCCTTCAGTCATTCCCTATGCTTCTTAACAGCTTTAGCATCCAACGCAGACAATGCTCTTTGAGAAGATTTTGAAGCAGTCTTCTTGGTTGATTTAGGAGCAGATTTCTTAGTATACTTCTTTGAGAATCTGGCAGCAGGCCTATCCTCTTCCACAGACACATCATCTCCATCATTAGACATAGCATCTTCATCCTCAAAGTCACTGTCTAGTTCATTCCATGAGAAGCAGTGAGCAGTTTTGAGCTATACCTCATAGCCTTGAGCTTGACAGGCTTAGAGTCTGTTGGTCTGGAAGGAACACCTTAGGCCTTTAGAATTCCACCAATCATCCCAGGAAAGTACAATCTTTTCCTTGTACGAAGATTCTTGATGAAAGAAACAATTTTTTCAAATAGCAGACAACCCATATCTATGGATAGCTCCTTTCCAATTGCATAAAACAATGTACCTTCTCTCTTGCTAACAGATGCCCTATGGCATGTACGAGTCCAGTTCCTCATTGCAATTCTGTGAAGATTTGCATACTTGGACTCTAACAGAATGGCATGGTGCAAGTGCTGATCATTTGGCCATTTCTTAATATCTCCCTTGGTTAGTTCTGAAGCAACCTCATCGAAATCCAAATCCCATAAACCATCTTCTATAACAGGTTCTCTTCCTAGTGCCCTCTCAATGACATCAGGACTAAATCAATCATTCTTCCCCTCATAAACACTTTATGGAAGTGAGGAGACTTCTCATCAATAACATGGGGACCCAGATTGGCATAGAACTCCCTAATCATCTCAGGTACATAGGTATGTACCTTCAGCACATCTTGAAACAAATTTGCTTCTTTCAACCAATCATAGGATTCTGCCCTGTGCAAGGTATGTTCTGTAACATACCTGTCATCCAGAAACTGCATGTGTTGGAGATACTCCCACCTCATATACTCCATAATAGACATGTGAGTTGAAGGATCAAACTTCCTAACATACTCATGTTCTCTCTTATCCTCTGTGTTCATAGAAGAAGAGGAAGAGGGTATATCATATTCATCAAAAGGTTTGTTGAGAGGAGCCTTCTTCTGAGCAGCAGTAAGTCTGGTTCTAACAACAGGGGTCTTCACTCTTCCCTTGCCTTTAGCACTGCCAGCAACATTTGCAGTCTTCATAGCCTTCATAGCATCACCTAACAGCTTCTGGGTAGCAGATCTTGTACGAGCCCTAGGAGTAGGACCCACCATCTTGCCTTTTCCTTTGGTCGCTCTTTTGGCCTTCATAACTTCATCTTCTTCTTGTTCCTGAATGGGCTCCTCAACTTGAGCCTCATCATCATCACCAACTTTATCCTTTCCAGCCTCATGCACAGTCTTTTTCTTGTCAGCCTTCTTCTTGTTACCCTCATTTCGAACAGAATAAGTCTTACTAGGGTTTTTAGACTTACTGACCTTCCTCGGCGCAAGCTGAATGAGAGGAACAACAACAAAGGTGCGTTTGCTTCTGATTCTGCGCTCATTCCTAGCACCATCATCACTGGAAAAACCAGGATGCTCAGGATCCATCTCCCTGATTTTGTCCTCAATAGGACGAGCAGTTGCTTTGCGCTTTGAGGGACCAGTTCCCTTCCTCTGGCTTGCAGCAAACAGAGGACACCTCTCCTCGTTCAAAAAGTTCTGGCTGGAGTTTCCAGAGGAGGATTGTGAAGACATTATCACAGTAGCAAGGAATTCAAGTTTGCGCTGGAGATAAGCAGAGAAACTAGGGCTTTTCGAGTAGAAGAGAAGGGAAAAAATAAACTTCCCCCTCACAGAATTTGAATAAGTAACTGTTAGACTCCACTCATTCTCTGATAGTTTTAAAACGTCTTTTAAGCCCACTTGAAAAAACCATAAAGCAGAAGCCCAACTAAGCACATTTTTGAAGGGCAAATACTTCAAATGCATACTTCCATAAACCATCTCCACATAATAGAGTAATAAGAAAGCCAAGTAATCCAAGAAAACCATACCAATATCAGAACTCCACTAGAAAATAACTAGGGCATCAATAATCATATGCAAATCAGACTTCCAAGAAAACCAACAAAGCAACATATGATACATATATACAGTAACCTTCAATGACATAAGAACGGTTAGTCACAAGGTGCAGAGCCCAAGAGAGGCCCTCAAAAGCTCAAATCTTGCAGTATCTAGAGCTTTTGTAAATATATCAGCCAGTTGATGTTCTGTATGAACATGCTCAATCTTCAGTTTTCCCTCTTCAACCAGCTCCCTTAGATAATGGTATCTAACATCAATATGTCTGGTCTCTTCGAGAATTGCACTGGATTCTTTGCAATATTGATGGCACTCTCATTGTCACATAAAATGTGAATCATATCTTGCTTATAGCCATAGTCAGCAAGCATTTTCTTCATCCATACCAGCCGAGTGCAACAACTGTTGGCTGCAATATATTCAGCTTCTGCAGTTGAAAGAGAAATTCCAACCTGCTTCTTGCTATACCATGAGATTAGATTGTTTCCTAGATAGAAACATCCTTCTGATGTTCTCTTCCTATCCACTAGAGAGCCTGCATAATCTGCATCACAATAACCGTGCAACTGGATAGATGTGTTAGTAGAAAACCAAAGACCAAGGTCAGCTGCCCCTTTGATGTATTTGATAATGTTCTTGACAACATTCATATGACTCTTTAGGATCAGTTTGAAATTGTTTCACCAAAAAGTGTTCGCAATAGAACGAAATCTATCCTAGCACTTAGTAAGTAAAAACCCAATGTCGAATCTCAAGGAAAACTTTGCAGGGCAAATAATCGTGTAGCAAAAATCCTAATCTAGCCTAAAACTAAGAAAGCAAGTAAAAAGAATTTTGAATTTTGGTTTTTAAATCCTAGGCAATAAAATAAATTAAAGCAATTAAATCAAAGCAAGTAAATAAATCTAATCTAGAAAGCAAAGAAATAAATCTAAGTATTAAACTAAATAAAACGATTAATCTACCTAGGCAAGAATAAAAAAGAAAGCAATAAAGAAAGCAACGAAGAAAGCATAAATTACTCTAGACATAATGAATAAATTCTGGAAATTTAAAGACAAATAAATCTAACTAAGAAAGCTTTGAAAAACGAGAGAATTGAAATCGAAGGACAACGAATCTAAACTAGAACTAGAAATCGAAAGAACGAAATTAAACTAAGTAGATTAAACGAAGCAATTAAGAAAACGAATCTAAAACTAAAGCAAGCAATTAAAAGCAAGTAAACGAAAGCAATAAATAACTTACGAAATTAACGAAGAACGAAGAACTTGAATTAAACGAACTAAACGAGGAATCCGGATCCGAACAAAAGAAAGCAATAAAAACTAAAGCTAAAGTATTTAGAACTGAAAACTAAGCCTAAAAGATGATAAAAGATGTCTAGAATTCGTGTACAAGGGATAGTATATATAATAGGTATGAAAACCTAATTATATAAGGAAACAATAGCTGGCCGGAACGTTGGACGCTCGTCCAACGTCGCACTCGCATTCTTCTTTCTTTTCTACTCTGGACGCTCGTCCACCGTACTCTGGACGGTCGTCCAACGCTGGACGATTGCGCGCCTTTCTTGTTTCGGTCGTATCTTCCTCGTCCGAACTCCAAATCGACCTCCGTTTTCGCCTACATGCTCCTATCGAACCCCTCTTCGATATAATGCTTCTTTCTTCTCATTTTCTACTCATTTCCGTCCTTTTTATCCTACAATACCAAAGACTCCAAAGCAACCAAATCATAGCAAAAGACAAACGAAAGAGACACAAAACATAACGAAAACGGACTCGAAAACACTACGAAAATCCTAACATTTAAACACCAATCAGAAATTTTGCACATACCCCCACACTATGGCAAAGATTTGGTCTGCTCGAAGTGAGATACATCAAACTTCCTATCATACTCCTGTAGAGAGTATGATCAACAGAAACTCCTTCTGGATCTTTATGCAGTTTAACAGTAGTGCTCATAGGAGTTCTCTTAGGCTTTGCATTTTAAAGCCCAAACCTCTTGACTAGGTTCGTGGCATAAGTGCTTTGAGTAACAAAGAATCCATCATTCGATTGCTTGACCTAAAGCTCAAAGAACAGATTTACATCTCCAAAAATGCTCATATCAAACTCTTCCTTCATAAGCTTGACAAATTTGTTAACTAGTTCAGTAGATTGAGATCCAAACAACAGATCATCCACATATACTTGCACAAGCAACACATCTGACTTATCCTTCTTCACAAATAGAGTCTTATCAGCACTGCCTCTCTTATATCCTTTTAACAGCAAGAACTCAGACAATCTATACCAAGCACGAGGTGCTTCCTTCAAACCATACAGAGCTCTTTGCAATCTGTAAACATGATTTGGAAACTCAGGATTCTCAAACCCTTTTGGTTGCCTGACATACACTTCTTCCTTGAGAATGCCATTCAGAAAGGCACTCTTAACATCCATCTGATACAACTTAAAGTTCAGATGACAAGCAATTCCACGCAATAGCCTAACAGACTCCATTCTGGCCACATGAGCAAAAGTCTCATCGAAATCTACTCCTTCAACTTGTGAATAGCCTTGAGCAACCAATTAGGTTTATTTCTGACAATGTTTCCATTCTCATCAGTCTTGTTTCTATACACCCACTTAGTACCAGGCATTTGCTGTTTCTGGACATAAGTACCACACCTTGCATCTGTCAAACTGCATAAGCTCCTCCTGCATTGCAGCAATCCAATTCTCATCAATAAGAGCCTGCTTGATATTCTTAGGCTCAATCTTCAAAGTAAAGCACACATGAGCTACATTTGAGAGCATTTTAGCATAGTCCTGCTTCTCGCCTCTTGTCTTAATCCCATCATTCAGATTACCAATAACATCATTTTCTGAATGATTCTTATGAACCTGAGTATCTCCCTCATTTCTAGAACCATTCACTTTAGCTTCTTCTTCCTTGACCAATTCATCAGCAGGTTCTAACTCACCTTTGAGATCAGCTCTGGAAGCATTTTCAGAAATTCCAGCTACAACATTCTCATTATCACCAACCATGGATACATCAAAGCCTCTTTCATCATCGAATCTGACATTCACTGATTCTATTACTGCCTCAGTTTTGCTACTGAACACTCTGAATGCTCTACTATTCATATAATATCCTAGAAAAATTCATTTGACACCTCTGTCATCCAGCTTCTTATTCTGATCTCTATCATTCAACACATAGCATGTACTACCAAAGATATGAAAGTGCTTAACATTAGGCTTCCTACCTCTCCAGATCTCATATGGAGTGATAGTCATCTTTGGTCTAACATAGATTCTGTTAGCAATGTAGCATGCTGTATTCATAGCCTCTGCCAGAATTTTGCTGGAACTTTAGTAGCCTTCATCATAGTTCTCACCATTCCCTGCAAAGTCCTATTCTTTCTCTCCACAACACCATTCTATTCAGGAGTAATCGGTGCAGACAACTGATGCTCTATTCCTTCCAGAGCACAAAATCCTTCAAATAGAACATTGTCAAACTCTCTTCCATGATCACTTCTTATATGTTTGACATGCTTTTCCTTTTCTCTAGTAACTCTTTTATGCAGCCTTTTGAAAGCTTGAAATGTTTCAGATTTGTCCTTCAGAAAAACAACCCAAGCATATCTTGAGAAATCATCAACAACCACCAAAACATATTTCTTCCTACCAATGCTTTCAGTTTGCATTGGTCCCATCAGATCCATATGGAGCAGCTCAAGAATACTACTTGTAGTCACTACAGATACAACTTTGTGAGTAGCATGAATTTGCTTCCCACTCATACACGGACCACACTGCCCTTCATGATCCATATTCAGCTTTGGCAGTCCGACAATGACATCATTCCTTATCAATGGCTTCATATGTCTGAAGCTAGGATGTCCTAGTCTTTGATGCCAAATCTGAAACTCACTCATCTTAGCACTGAAGCTCTTATGCTTGCATTCAACAAGATAGCAACTATCAGATGACCTTTTGCCAACCAGATACACTTTCTTGTTCTCATACACAGTGCAAGTTCCTTTGTCAAATCTGACATCCATTCTTTGATCACAGAGTTGACTTATACTCACCAGATTTGCCTTAAGTTGATCCACCTGAAATACATTCTTTAGTTTGGGCATACCTAGAATTTCCAACTCACCACATCCAAGAACTTGAACCTTGACACCATCAGCAAAGGTTACTGTCTGTCCATTTACAGGCCTAATGTTGATCAAACTATCTATTTTTCCAGTCATATGTCTAGAGCAACCATTACCAAAATACCATGAGTTTTCTGTCTCAGCCAGAAAAGCAGTATGGGCAGCATATCCTCTGTAAGGTCCACGACCTCAATAATTTCCAAGAGCACCTCCATAATTTCCAGGAACTCTGTGATATGAATTATAGCCAGGATGATTTGGAAACGACTTTCTAGTCATTCTGAACTGATCCTCTTGCAGCTTCTTGCAGTGAGGCCAGATATGACCTGGAATCCAACAATAATGGCATACTCGTGGATCAATTTGCTGAGAAGCTCCTGTATCTGCTTCCCAACCTCGATGTTGATATCCTTGAGTAACTGGAGCATACACTTTAGCACGAACACGAGGTTGTTTCTGCTTTCCGTCATTAAAACCCAATCCAGATTTGTCCTGTTTGGTCTTTCCTCCTGCCTTGAGAATCTCATCCAACTTTGCAGTTCCACTGGTCATCATCTTCATCAACTTCACCAGGTGAGTCATGTCATTGGATTGCTTGCTTATCTCTATAATCAGCTTATCTCTTTCATCCTTAACTTGCTTCAACTCATCAGTGAGAGACTGGTTCAATTCAGCAACCAAGAGACATTTATCATGCATTTCCTTATAGGCAACTTCAATCTGAAGATCTGCATTATCATCAGTATCCTCTTCTTCATTCCCATTAAACAGATTATCTACCTCCTCCTCAGACTTATCTTTATCTACCTTAGCTGCATAAGCCTTGCTGGGAGCATCAGGAAATACATTATCTTCTATTCCTGAGTCATCACATTCTTCATTATCACTGTGAGTGACAACAAAAGATTTTCCTCCTTTTTTCTTGAGGTTTGCACATTCTGGCTTAATATGTCCATGTCCTCCACACTCATGGAAGATTATAGGAGGCTTATCTCCACTGTTAGATGAGCTCTCTCCTTGATTTTTTCTTCCTCTGAACTTCTTCATAGCCTCATTAAACTTCCTTGTAAGAAGGGCATAGGATTCCAGAAGATATGCTTCACCATTCACACCTTTTTTAGAGTTTTGATCAGCAGCAGCTGCAAAAGCAATCTCCTTCTTTCTAAGGACATTTTCTTCATGCATTCCCATCTCAAAAGTTCGAAGAGAACCAATCAATTCATCCAATGTCATAGAGGTAAGATCTCTAACTTCTTCAATAGTTGCCACTTTGAAATCAAACCTCCTTGGAAGAGATCTCAAGACCTTAGCACATAACTTCTCTTGTGACATCTTCTCACCAAGCATAAAGCATTCATTTGAAATGTTTTTTAGCTTAGCATGAAACTCAGATACAGTTTCATCCTCTCCCATTCTCAACACTTCAAATTTAGAGATCAACTGCTGAAGCCTTTGAGCTTTCACTCTACTGTTTCCTTCATATGCATTCTGTAGAGTTTCCCAAGATTCCTTTGACGTAGAACATGTTGAAATCAAGTTGAAATTCTCCATGTCAATTGATGAAAGGATGACATTCAGCACCTTATGATTCAAGCCAGACATTTGAACATCATGTTCATCCCACTTCTCTCTAGGCTTCTTATCACCAGCCGCATCAACAGGTTCATTCCAACCATCCAATACAGTACCCCATGTCTTCTCATCAACAGATCGAATGTATGAGGTAACTCTGACTTTCCAGTAACTGTAGTTCTTCCCATCCAATATAGGTGGTCTATTCACAAAACCTCTATCCTTTAGAAAGTCCATTTTAGTTTGCACAGCTTTAACACATGAATCCCAGGATCTCCACAAATCCAAAACCTGCTCTGGTGCCAATTGAAAGTGCTAGTTTGTGCAAAACTTAAAACGATCTCAAATATGTTCTTAAAAGCAGTAACAGAAAAAACTATAAAGAACAAAGTAATTTGGTAACCCAGTTCGGTGATAAAAAAACCTACGTCTGGGGGACAAAATCTGAGAGATTCAATCCACTATAAGTAGTTAAGAGACTTACAGGACTTACACCAGGACTCCACCTTATGTCACCTATCGTCTCGATTACAACTCCCTTACAATGAGACTGAATATACTAACGAGATGAACTCGTGAATGGTTACACACTAGAATGGTTCTAAGTGTAAACTTAGATCAAACTGAAACAAGACAAGGATTACTTGTTCCAGAACACACGCTCACACTCACAAACAAAACTTGCAAAACATACGTTGCAAGAACACAAAACCTCACAGAGAAAAATAAGCAAAAACTGGCGAGTGTGCAATAGGGTTTCTTCTTCCTTTATACTCAACATAGAAACCCTAGGAAGATCTTCAAGCTGATCTTTTATGCATGGTAACTTTCCATGCATAATTCTTCTACCATCCGCGTATATATATATATATATATATATATATATATATATATATATATATATATATATATATATATATATATACTTGATACATGCGATTTAATCCATAAGCAACGCAGTAGAAGACTTCAACATAAAATGCCAATACAAATATGAAGTGCATGCAGCCCATGCACTAATAGTAGGGTTTGGATTTAAGGCACCGCTAACTGCTTCATATCATCTTTATCAAAATCTTCCTCAAATTCTTGGCTTAGTTTGTCAATGAATCCAAGTACTCATCTTCAATTTGATTTTCAAGTAAGAGTTTAATCAAATGTCCAAAATGAAGATATGCAAAAGAAAAATTGTATCACATATAAGATATTACTCCATGAGCATCTCTGATTCAACATCTCCTTAGCTTGTTAGTGCTCAATTTCTTCAAAGAAAATTTGTTGTATTGAGAAATATAATATAAACCAATAGATTATTTCTCTTTCTACAAGTTTGAACTTTTAAATGATAAATAATTTTATCATGGTATTAGAGGCCTTTGGACAATGCCGAAGTCATGCGTTCAAATTTCATTAATAACAACTCCACCATGTACACTTGCAGAAGATGAACACTGCCTCATTAAAAGAGAGACGTTTGACGAAGTCGAATGCGTACCGTATCGCCGAAGACGAAGTCTGTTGGTCCCGGTTTGTTAATAGGAAAAATACGTAGAGGGGGGGGGGGGGGGGTGAATACGTATTTTTAAGTTTTTCAACTTCAAATCCCTTAACTCAGAGTGACAAGTAAAGAGCTCACTTGAAACTTAAGACTAGCTGAAGCTAGATCTACAGTATGTAGCTTGCCTGCTTGACCGAAGTGAGTACTTGATCAAGAGGGAGTCTTTACTCGTGTGCGGAATTTGGTGAGCTAAATCTTTCCTAAGTAATTAAAGAATCAAGTTTGTTTGTTTAAATGCACGTACAATGAATAATCGAATATAGTAAAGAGATAAGGGTTAGAGAGATACGACACGAAGATTTATAGTGGTTCGGAGATAAAGCTCCTACGTCCACTTGTTGCACGACGGCAACTGTTCTCTTCACTCAAGAACTTGAAGGTTACGGGTCCTTCAAAAAACCTGGTCGAGATCGGGCTTCACTCGCCTGGATCAAACGACTGACGTAGTGATTGCGGGTTCACTACACAAACCTAACAAAGACTGGAAGCTTCACTTGCTTCAGTTAAAACACGACAGGGAGATTACGGGCTCTCCTTACAGCCTAGCTTCGATCGAGCTTCACACAAACGATGTAAGTGCAAGCTT
This sequence comes from Thymus mandschuricus, assembly GCA_029379335.1. Classification (NCBI taxonomy): domain Eukaryota; kingdom Viridiplantae; phylum Streptophyta; class Magnoliopsida; order Lamiales; family Lamiaceae; genus Thymus; species Thymus mandschuricus. The sequence goes on along the minus strand of CM057081.1, from coordinate 6,672,092 downwards.
GGATCTAGACTCTATGATCGAGGCTTCTTCAATCGATGAAAGAAGAGCCTTGGATCTGGACAACCTAACGACAACACTCAAAACCTAACAGACAGAGTTTAGGGATTTTGGTTGACGAACACACTATGAAGAGCTCTTTACAGTAGATGCAAAGTAGGCTAGAGCTCTTCTTCTAAGCTTGGATATTTGAAGTGGGCTTAGACTCTAAGTGTGAAGGTTGTGAAGACGAGTTCCGATGAACTGGAAACTCGGAGAACACTTAAAACAAAGACTCGAAGATTTGCTCGAAGGCTTGGGAGTGTTTGTTTGCAGTAGGCTCGAATGCTCAAGTAGTGTTCTTCTTCTTCACGTTGTGATCCTTCACTATTTATAGGCGGAGATATGGCCGAGATCCGTTGCTTGGTTGGTGGCCTTGCCTCTCCTCCACTCGACAGTACTTTGTGCAGCCAGTATGCTTTTGCAAATGCGCAGTTTGTCCGTTTGCCAAATCTGGCTAAACTCCAACTTCAACAGTAACTGGAGCGAGCCAGTACTGTAGCTGTGCCCTGTCGGCCTGGCAGTCAACTCTTCCGCTCCACTCCGCTTTCGACACGTGGAGATCTTGTAATTAATGCTACGATCTCCTGTTGACTGGAGTTCAAAATATGGGCGGGAGTCGCGCTGTCGCTTTCTGGTAGGTAGTGGCTCGCTTTGCTTTGAAGTTGTAGCGGCCGCTCTGAAGTGAGTCGCTTCGTGGTCATCTTCGTAGTGAGTCACTTGGGAATAATTTTCCCGAGAAACTACTTTGACTCGCGTTTACTCGCTTCGGCTTTTCTTTGTAGCGCACGCTTCGCTTCGCTTTAGTGGGTTCACTTGATTCCACTGTAGCGCTCGCTTCGCTCGCTTTGGCTTTGAACTGTAGCAATCGCTTCGCTTCGCTAGTTTCGGCACGCTTCACTTTGGCTTGCTAGACTCGCTTCGCTTCGAAAAACACACTGAAGCGAGTGGCCTTCACTTGAAATTCCTGCAGTCTAAAGCTAAGCAAAATAAAGCCATCCTAACAGTTTAGGCTTAGAAAAATTCTAATCTATCATCTACATCAAAAATGGGTCGCTTGGGAACAGAACGCTTTGGGGTTTTGGGATCAAATCAAAACACTATATTTTTAAAGTGTCCCATGTAGTTCCCCCTTAACATTTTCGTTCTTAACAATTCCCAACAAAGTCGAATGCACATCGTCCCGCCGAAGACGAACAAGGTACGTGTGAATGCCATTTAATGAATACGGCAGTTGGGTTCCCAATACAGGTGGTACGCGATAGTCAGGTAAGGGTGAACAATCAAAAATAGGGTATGAATAACTTCCTCAATAGGCCATTCCCTCATTTTACTTTGCCTAAACAAAATGTTCGAATTCCTCTCAATAATTTACCGTCGCCGCTTTCTACCGCCGGAATTTCTACTGCCATTCTGCAAGTGAATTTTTCCTTGTATTTCAAACACAAGTAAGTTATTCCATGGCTTCTTTTTCTCATGTTAGTAAATCTCACAACAATGAAATTCGTTAGGTGTTTGTGTCGTTGTCGGGTTCTCTGGCGGCGGCTTCATGGCCCCCATCCTTCGTTAATTTTGAGTATTTCACCGTATGTTCTCCCATCCCTACGTCGTGTAGGATTATTTACCCAAATGTAGAGGATATCGGTAGGGTTTCCGAATTTCCTTCGAGTCTAGATGCCTCCAAAATCAAAGATATTGTTAGGAATATTTGTTTCCAAATTCCGTACATCTCGCAGTTCCCCAACCAGAGGATATGGCTTCAGCTCCTCCGGAAGGGTTTGTCACCATTTACGAGGACTGCTTAAAGTGCGGACTTCGTCTTCCCTTCCTTCCGTGTATGCCGAACTGCAACAGAAGTTCGGCATTCCCTTGGCATAAATAATGCCGAACTCGTTTAGGCAATTGACGGGTCTTGGCATTGTTGCTGGCCGCCACGGTTTTCCTCTTACCCTAAGACTGGTCCTTAGGTTTTACCAGTTCAAATCGAGTTATGGGCGGTATTATCTATCACCCTGTCTTGGCTTTAAAGTCAAAATAAAATCCCAAGTTCCAAATTGGCAGAAGGAATTTTTCTTTTGCCGGTTCGACAAGACCTTCCAGTTCGCCTGAAGAGGGAGAAGTTAGTGGACTAGGTCACCGAAGATAGCTTCAGTGGCCTTGAGGAGATACTGTAGAGGGCGGGCCTCGTTGACGAAAATATGGGGAAAATCACTACAGTTTAAATGCTATGTATTTCCAGGCCAATTTTAAAAGAGGCAAAAATTATTCTAGCTATATAGCTTAGTGTTTATCAATATCTAGTTGAAACATAACGAAATACAAAATGTAGACAAATTTGAGGCGAACTCCCCAATTTAGCCCTACTTTTCCCCTTTATTCTTCCTTCTCTCTTACACATGTCGGATCACCTTTTTACTTTTTCATTTTTTTATGTTTTTGCTTTATCTTTTTTGGGATCAGATTTTTTTTAAAATTTTCACTTTTTATTTTTATTTTTCGTACTCTCTTAATTAAGGGTTTTTTTTTTAGTTAAAAAAAATAAAATTATCTTTGATACACCGTATCAAATACCTTGGTGAAAAATTGTCAATTTCTTACCTTATTTATCGTATTTCTTACAATTTGTATCACATTTAATAATTTATATGCGTTGTTGTAACTAGGTGAGAAATCGTATATGTAATCGTAATTTCTTACCTATTATTTGTGACAAATTTGCATTTTTTACTAATAAATTCATAAGTGGTTCAATTCACCAGTTAGAATTATTCTATTTCTTACGAAATGAATCCATACAATATGTATGAATTTAGTTGATTCTAACCATGCATATGCATTCTAACTGGTTCAATTAACTTGTTATAATTATTCATTTTCTTACTAAGTGAATACGCATGTTTGGTTAGAAATTCACTAATTCCAGCCAATCGTATGCATTCTAACTGTATGCATCCATTTCGTATGAATTATTCTATTTTTTACGAAATGAATCCATACGTTATGTAAGAATTTAGTTGATTTGAACTATTCTATGCATTCTAACCATACACATGCATTCTTACGAAATGAATTCATACGGATAGAATGCACAAGATTGGTTATAATTAGTGAATTCCTAACAAAACTTTGAATTCATTAGTAAGAGAATGAATAATTTTAATAGGTTGATTGAATCAGTTAGAATGCATAAGCATGGTTAGAATCAACTATATTCTTACCTATCATATGAAATCATCTCGTAAGAAAATAAATAAAAAAAAAACTTTAATTAAGAGGGTACGGAAAATTAAAAAAAAATTAAAAAACTGATCACAAAAAAGAAAAAATGAAATAAATGAAAAAATAAAAAAGTAAAAAGGTGTTGTGACATGTATAAGAGAGAAGGAAGAAAAATGGGGAAAGGTAAGGGTAAATTGGGGAGTTCACACTAAAATTATCAAAAAATTTGTGTTTTTTTAAAGTTATTCTAGTATTTGTTTCACACTAAACTATATTACTATACTACTATATTATCTCATTTTAAAAGTTAGGGGGGAAATATGGACAAAATGAAAATCGGTGTATTTTTGGACAATTAACCTGAGAAATATTCTTTAAGGGCGTGTTCTACTCGATGAAGGAAATAACACACACTTGCATACATGTGATGGACCAAATCTGAGGTAACATCACCAAAATAATTATGTTTACAAAAATATTTCTATTTTTGTTGGCTGGTGAGGTTGGAGTTCGAGGGGGTTTGTTGCACAATGTACGATAAATAAGAGGAAACTTTCAACGAATTGAACGTTTGAAGGATTAATCATAGTTAAGGTAGACTTTAACAACCAAAAACACATTAGTCTATTATGTACACACACATCTATGTGTATTAACTGTCGTGATCAAATGAAATAGTCAATGAGTTCTTTGTTTTGAAATGAGTGGTTCAATATTTTAGACTAACTTTCGCACATAGGTACGCAATTTGCAGCAAATGAAGAAGTCGTGAAATGATCTCATACAACAACTATACACACACACACATATATATAGAGGAATGTTCCCTTACTCGCCGTGCGCATTTTTAGTATGTTTACGGATGACGCATATGCGGTGAATACATTAAGAATGCTCACGATGGATATGAGAGCGTTTCAGTATATATATATATATATATATATATATATATATATATATATATTTTTTTTTTTTTTTTTTTTGTTTGTTTTCAATTTTCTATTTCGTGGAATTTTTTTATAGCAAATATACCCGATTACGATTTTTATCATTAAGGGTTTTTATTTAACAAAATATTAATTGGTGTGATATTATACTAAAGAAGTTGATATGGTAAATAATAAAGATAAATTAGAATGCGTAATGTTCAAAGATGTGGGCATATTAAGAATACTCACGGACTCATGGTGGATAGTAGAATGTTTCCATTCATATATATTTGTTTCCTTTTTCAATCTTCTATTTCTTTATAGATATTTTTTATAGTAAATATACATGATTACAATTTTTATCACGAGTTTGAATTAACAGAATATTAACTGGTGTGATGTTATGATAAATAAATTGATATGGTTAATAATAAAAGATAAATAGATTGCAGCACAAGACTTCGATGTTGGCCAAATACATTATTATTATGATCGAATTCCGTTCCATTTAAAAGTTTAAATTTATGGAAATGAATAAAATCTATTAATTTATATTTTATTCTCAATAAACTCGAACATTCTTCGGTTAGAGTTTAAAATAAAAAATTTTAATTACCTTACTAAGAGCTTGTAAGATTTATTTTATTAAAAGTTTGGGCAAAGGGACAGCTGGCATTTTGAAATCATAGATATATTTTCATGAAAAGTTCAGAATAATTAAAAGTTTCCCTTCATATAGGTCATATTTTCTTTATCATAAAGTAATTAACACCAACGTAACAATTGGAAATTTTTTATTTGCTACTGTATTTAAAGAAAGTGCATCATTTATTTTAATACTATTAATTTTGGCGCGTTTCCTCATTATCCATAATACTCTACTACTACTAGTATATAGTCTTCACTCATCAATCAATGCAATTTGAACATTAAAATTACTATTTTCGACCAAATCAAGATCATCGGTCATAATACTCTCCGTCTCAATTGATCACTTGTCATATACTCTCTCCCACTTTTTTTAATTGTACATTTTACACTTGGGCACACAAATTAATAAATTAAATTTATTCCTAATTTTACCTCAATTAATGATCATGTATTCTTAACATAGAAAAAATATGTAAACAAAGATGATGTAAATTTAGAAATGAGTGGGGGCTTATATAGAAATAAATGTCAAAACGACATTTTATATACAAATGTTTGAAAAGGCTAAAACGACAATTAAAAAAAATGGGAGGGAGTATTGTATATTAGGTTGTCTCCTACCATTTGTCTTGTTTATTAAAATAGAAATATCTTATTCTTATTTTTCAGTGCATATAAAATCTCTCATCCTAAAGAAAATACAAATCAAGTGAAATGAGACGTATGAAATATGAATTCAACGAGATGGTATCTTTTGTCCCCATACTACAATTTGTTAGTCGTGTACCAAAATCAATTTGTCTTGTTTTTAGTTGTTTTCTATTTCAATGTAACACTGATTTAGTCTTGTATAGTAGAAAGATTGATTCATACATAAATGTTCTCTTATTTACTGTGGACTTTTTTAATATGTCCATTACTGATGTGATAGTGATATAGTTTACTTTTCTTTAGATCGGTTATGATGTATATTTTAAATCTTTTATTAGCATATCATGTCATCCGTGAGCATATTAAAAATGTCCACGATAGGTAGGGTTACATTTCTCGTGATTCATAAATTCAATTGAAGTATTTATCATTTTTAATAACTAATAAAATCCAAAAATAAATACTAAAAATCTATACTAAATCTTAATTTGTATCGATAAAAACCCTACTCAATTAGTATAAAGTTGGATCGAATAGTAAAATCTAAGGACTGAAGAAAAAAATGAAGTAAAATTAATTATGGCACCTACATTTGATACTCCACAGTAACGTAGATAGAGGATGTCAATTGCAATTCAACGACTACAACATATAAGCTTAAACACAAACTATAAGCAAAGCAAACTACTAAAAGAAAACCCTAAAATCACAAATTTTATTACTAATACGTAAAACTTTGATACATCTTCTGCTCCTGTTCTGCGCTCCAAAATCCAGAACTTAGATTGCTTATTTGATAGTCCAATTTCTCGTAGGCGTTGAGATTATCATACGGCATGAAGCCAGAATTATATTCGACGAGGAATGCTTCTTCGTCTTCAGATAATCCATGAATACTTCCATTTGCATTGTTCGCCGCTGAAAATGGAAGATTCCGAGCATTTTCCGGTGCTTCGATGAGACGGGGAAGTTGGACTCGAGGGCAAATAATTTCTTCGTAGTTATCAAATTCTGAGTTTCTGGTGAAGCTGCTCGTGGCGGCGGCCGATAGCTTCCTTTTGAGCTTTGTGTTCCAGTAGTTTTTGACGTCGTTGTCTGTTCTTCCGGGAAGCTGTGAAGCTATCACTGACCATCTAAATAAATATATATGGAACCCAAAAAAAATTAATATTATAATAACAATAACTGAAATGAATAAAATAAGAACAAATAAGTAAAATAAAAGAAAACCTGCTTCCAATGTTATGATAAAGTGCTAAAATAATACTATCTTCTTCATCAGTGAAGCCGCCATGCTTGATGTTAGGCCTAAGGTAATTCAGCCATCTCAGCCTGCAGCTCTTTCCACACCGTTTGAGGCCTGTATCGGATACGGAGCTAGGATTTTAGAATTGGACGAGACGAAATTGATCTCGTCTTTTTTATAAAAATCTTAAGTGAACAATTAATTAAACAACAATTAATTACAACTAACATATAGCTAGGGGTGGATATATGATTAATTGGTCACACAAAATTAATCATAGATGTTTTTACAACAAACTAAAGAAGAAAATGAACCTGCTTTTTGAGGTAGAGAAATCCAGCTCCCATCAGTGCCATGTTTGTGAAGGTAGTTTTTGAGAGTGGTGTCTTCTTCAGGAGACCATGGCCCCCTCTTTACCTTAGTTTTGTCACAACAAGGTGATCTTCCCATTTCTCTTTTACTCCTAATTAATGTTTTAGAGAGGGAGAGAGAGAGAGAAGGGGACAAAACCTTGGTAAGAAATGGGTGTGGTTTTAAAGGAGAGGTGAATTACTATAAAGCTTGACTTCGTCAACTCTTCTGTAAGTTTCTTTATCCACATTATTCGTTTTGTGTTCTTTTAGATTTTTCCTTGTTTTCTACGACGAATAATTTTTGTAATTCAAGTGATTATTTTTAGTGGGCAGCTCTTTTTCCACATTTCTATTTCAAATCATTATAATATTTTTAGAGTGATAATATTTTTCACATATCAAGCTTTTTAATCGCCTTAAAAATAATACTATAAAAAATTTGATTTACTTTTCTTGTATCTCCATTAATTTTTTCCATAAAAAAGAATACTAGTATAAAATAAGAAAGAATAGAAGACTGTATGCGATAAAAATTTGTTTTACTTTTCTTGTATCTCCCTTAATTTTTTCCACAAAAAAGAATATAGCCTTGATTTTTTTCCTTGTGTTGGATAAAGGAAACGATTAACTTGGTCAATAAGAGGAAGTAATAAAATGTCAACAATTTTATCTTTGGGCATCAGCTGAGGGCCCCACCAAATTTTTGCTTTCGTCAGATTAGATGTTTTCACACACAATGAAATGTGGACGAAGTATCCTATAGTTTAATTATTAATAATTTTTTTTGAAAAGGAAAGAAGATAAAAAAATTTACGTACTAAGAAAGTAGAAAGAATTGAAGGGGATTAAGAATTTATTAATCCTTCCCATGCAGAATTATCAGCCTTAATTATAGTTTTTTAGTTGCTTACATTACTTTATAAGAGCCTCTTCCATTCTCTTGCCCTTTGATAATTTGATTGGAACTTTTTTATGCCATTATCCTCTCTATATATAATAGCAACAGGGGCAGAGCTACATTGGTGCCTGGGGGTCCATGGCCCCTCACTTTTGGGCTCCAATGGTACTTATATATATAGTATTATGTGATATATTTATAATTTGATATATTTTTTTAATTAAATATGCATGTTACTAATTTTTTTAAGAGTATTTTACTAGTTTAAATTGATATAATTTCTGATTTTCTTAGATTTAGAAGATTTTAGGTCCAAATTTATAGTTCGTTTTTATTCTAATTTTAATTGATATATATATTTCAACTTATACAACAATATATTCAACGAACTTCTACAGTAATATATTCAATGAACGCGTCAACTTAAATATATATATTATGTAATTTTTCTATTTAGAATATGTATCTTTAAGCATTAAGTAAAATTATTTTTGATGATAGAAAAGAAAATAATTTAGCTAGAACGGACATCCCGAAAAGATTATATATATAGAATAGAGGTATATGTTTCATTATATTTTCTATTACCGTCTAGTTTTTATTTTTAAACAAATGCTTATAACATTTTAAACCTATGTAAAGTTGGACCCCCCACTGAAAATTTTCTGGCTCCGCCCCTGAATAGCAATGTGGATTTGGGGTACAAGATTTATTCACATCCCTACGTGTCACTTCCTGTGCTCTTCGTTCATATTTATCCAAAAATTCCTTTTATTTATAATAAAAAAATATATTATTAATTATTCAATAGTTATCATTACGGAGTATTAGTAATAATAATATTATAATAACCAGGTGTTTTAGTGCACCTGGGCACCGGACTCCTCAACTAACATTTGTCCGATAAAAAAAAAATCTTTAATACTAATCTATTTATACATAATTAGATTTTAATATATTATTTATTTATTAATTTATTTATTCATTATGACATTACTTAATTACTTTATTTGTATTCTAAATACGACTGTGAGATATTCTCATTCACCTCACTTTGAAACTTTTTAATATTACGAATACAAAAATTAATTTTATTTATAATAAAATAACAATAAAAACTACATAATAGAAAAATATAAGAGAATCTTAAATGCACTATTCTATTCATCAATGATTTAAAACCCGAACTGGACCGGCCGATCCGACCGGTTCAACCGGGAACCGGACCTGGTACCAGTCCGGTCACAACATAAACCCGGGAGAAGTGGTGAACCGTCATTGGACCGGGAAAACCCGGTTCGACCCGGCCGAACCGCTGAACCGGGGCGGGTTTTGAAAACCGGCCGGGTCAAATTTTTTTTTAATTTTTTTAATGTGGGTTTGAAGATTTGAACTCATGATCTTCTAATTACATTGCAATACCTTTTCCATCCCACCACTTTCATTACATTGTTAATTTTGCTTAATTTTATTGAAACATACTAGTATAAATTATTTTGATAAACAAAAATCTATCCTACAAAAAATACTTATCACAATAAACAAGTTAAATACTTAAATCTTATACTCCTAATATCATTTTAGTAAGACATTATTATTAAATCTTATTAAAAGTATTTTTATCGAAAATAAAACACATAAAATAACTACTATTTATTATTTAGAGCTTTAACTAGTAAATTAATCATAAGCTAAGAGATTACTCCGTATAATTTTTAGTGGGAAAATATATTTGTTTAAATTTTATTGAATTTGTATTAATACTAAAGCTATGAAATTAGTAAAAAAAAGAATTGATTATAATATATTTATATTTATTTATTATTTAATTTGTTGGTCCTGGTTTGTAAGAGGAAAAACACGTAGGGGGGGGGGGGGGGGGGGGGTGAATACGTGTTTTTAAGTTTTTCAACTTCTTTTCCTTTTACTCAGAGTGGCAAGTAAAGAGCTCGCTTCAGCACTTAAGACCTAGCTCAAAGCTGGATCTACAGTTCGTAGCTAAACTACTTGACCTAAGTATATGCTTGATCAAGAGTGAGTCTTTACTCGTATATGCGGAATTTCGGTGACTAAATCTTTCCTAAGTAATTGAAATCTCAGTTTGTGTTTGTTTAGATGCTTGTGCAATGAATAATCAAACAATAAACAGTAAGTAGAGAGATTAGGGTTTAGAGATACGACACGGAGATTTATAGTGGTTCGGAGATGAAACTCCTACGTCCACTTGTTGCACTAGGCAACTTGTTCTCTTCACTCAAGAAATTGAAGATTACGGGCTCTTCAAAAGCCTGTGTCGAGATCGAGCTTCACTTGCTTGGATCTGACGAAGACTGGGTGATTACGGGTTCACCTCACAAGACCTAAACTGGACTGGAAGCTTCACTCACTTCAGTCCGACGACAGGGAGATTACGGGTTCTCCTTACAACCTAGCTTCGATCGAGCTTCACTTGATGAAAGTGTAAGCATGGATCTAGACTCTATGATCGAGGCTTCTACTATCGATGAAGGTAGAGCCTTGGATCGAACACAACCTAACGACGAACACACAAAACCTAAACTGAACTTTAGGGTTAGGGTTTTCTGTTACAGAGACACACTAATGAAGAGTTCTTTACAATGAATGCAAAGATGGCTAGAACTCTTCTTCTAAGCTTTGAATGGGCTTAGAATTCTCGGTGTGAAGGTTGCGAAGATGAGTTCCGATGAAACTGGAACTCGGAGAACACTTGGAAACAAAGACTCGAAGAATGCTCAAAGGCTGGGAGTGTTTGTTTGCAGTAGGCGCTCAATGCTCAAGTAGTGTTTTACTTCTCTTCGTCTTCATCCTTCACTATTTATAGGCGGAGGTTTGGCCGAGATCCGTTGCTTGGTAGGTGGCCTTGTCCCTCCTCCTCTCGACAGTACTTGCGCAGGCTGGCACCTTTTCAGACGCCCAGATTTGGCATTTTGCCAAAAATGGCTAACTTACAAACCTAACAGTAACTGGAGCGAGCCAGTACTGTTGCGGCGCCCTTTTCGGCCTGGCAGTCAACTCCGCTGCTCCTCTCCTCATTCGACGTGGAGATCTCGCAATTAATGCGACGATCTCCAGTTGACTGGAGTCCAAAATAGGAGCGGGAATCAAGCTGTCGCTTTCTGTTAGGTAGGGGCTCGCTTCGCTTTAGAAATGTAGCGTCCGCTTGAAGTGAGTCGTTTCAGAGTCATACTGTAGCGAGTACTTTGGAAAATAAATTTCCCGAGTAGCTGCTTTAGTATTCGTTGACCCGTGTTGACTCGCTTTGGCCTGTTACTGTAGCGCTCGCTTCGCTTCGCTTTGGCAAACTCGCTTTGAATCTACTGTTGCGCTCGCTTCGCTACGCTATTCTTCGGCACGCTTCACTTCGGCTGGGTGGACTCGCTTCGATTGGAAAACTCACTCAAGCGAGTGGCCTTCACTTGAATTTTCTGCAGTCTAAAAAACCTAAGTGACTAAAGCAAAAACAAAGCCATCATAACAGTATAGGCTTAGAAAATTTTCTAACCTATTTTCTACATCAAATTGGGTCGCTTGAGAATAGGACACTTAGGGGTTTTGGGATCAAATCAAAACATATATATTATTTTCAAAGTGTCCCTTATAGGTCCCCCCTTAACATATTGTCCTTAACAATTCCCAAGAATTTCCCACTTTTTAATGATGCCAAAACCCAATAACTTAGACAAAAAAAAATTAGCCTATCTAACCGTGGAAGGAACTTCAAGCGACTGCTTCCTTTGCATGTTTGCTTGAAAATTTTCTTTTAAGTTCCTTTCCCCCCTTTTTTTTTTTCGGTTAAATTGTTTGAGTTTTGTAGCATAATTAAATCATTCACAAAGCATGTAAATGACACAATTCAGACAGAAAATAAATAGGATAGATATGAACAAGCAGTTCACAAAATATGGATGAGAAATTAAGGATCTGCAGCTTCCTTGTTCTCCTCTTCTCCTTCAACCTTCTCCTCTTTCTCCTCTTCCAAGACATAGGTTGAAAGGACTTTCACTTCCACTGTGTTCAGATTGAACTAGTTCGATCTCCATCCGCTTTCCAGTCTGAGCGCTTCATCCACTTCCTCGTCAATGATCCTCCGGTAGGGAACACTGGTGCCTGGCTGGAACGGCATGGGAAAATCCTTCACGGCGGGTAGTTTGATGATAAGAGATTTGGGCTCAGCTACCTCCGCCAGTGTGAAGAATTTTCGCCGTAGCTGCTCATTGTAAGTACAAAAGAAGTTGTTGAGAGCGTCCATCCTCGAGCACTCATTTTGCCATGGCACTACTTCCCAGTAATAGTAGGCCTTGATGAATTTCTCTTTGTAGAACAGCCATTGATCAAGAAGCTCATCAGGAATGAATTGCTCAATCTCTCTTGCATCTGGATGAATATTTCTGCGCTCTATCAGTTCATCTTCAGTTCGGCTTGTCAACTCTTTCATGACCTTCCTGAATTTCACATTGATCTCAATGTTGAACTGAGGCAGCTTCGAATTCAACTGCTTGCGAATGAAGTCGATCTCATCACCATGATAGCGGCCCGAATCAGTCATCTCCTTGATTGTGACATTGCAAGTGTCGATTAATGCCTGAGTTTGGCATGCTTCGAACTCATCCGGAGTGAATGGTATGTAGGCGCTTCTGATAATGGCAGGTTGGATGAGTCTCACTTCGTTGAAGTGTTCCTCAGTCCTCTCTTCGACCTTCTTCAATCTCCTTGCCTTTGCCTGCTTCTCCCTCTCAGCTTCACTTCTCTTCTCCTCTCATCTCCTTCTCCTTCTTTCTGTGCGACCAGCTCTCGAAGCGACCGATTGCTTAATCTTTTGCCGCTTGGAAGCGGGATCATCTCCTTTAGTTTCCGGTGTGGTTCGCCTCAAGGGTTGTTTTGGTGCAGGAGGTGGTGGCATATCTTTCTTTGTAGTGGGTACAGAGGGAGTGATCGCTTGACTGGCAGAAGCGGCTCCAACAGTAGTCGAAGCGAGAGCCAGAGATGAAGCGGGGGCTGCAGCTGAAGCGGGCGCACCTAAAGCGCCTGCCTGGGAACTTCCAGTCAGTGCCTTTTGTGGAAGTTCGAATTCCTGCTCCAAAGCACGAGCAAGAGCTTCATCTGCCGTGATCTGTAGCTCTCTCTGTTCCTTGGTCAATGGAGCAACGGCAGGATGAGCAGCCATAGAGGAAGCTAGCAGCTTCCCGGATGTTGGCTTTCGGGGCTCCTCTAGCACTTTATCCTTGCCCTTCTTCCTAGCAAGCTCGGCCCGAGCTTCATCATCCATCTGCTCCTCCTGAGCTCCACTCCCTTCTCCGGCTCCACTTCCCCCTTGGATCAAGCTACCCGCTTCGATCCTCTCCTCAACTCCAACTCTCTCTCCTTCTCCATCCCTCCTAGCTTCAGTAGCACTTGATTTCTCAATGATTTCCCCCTTTTTTTGCATCATCAAGACTGCCGGGGGTGGTTGTGAACACCTTTCCGCTGATGGATTGGCGTAGTTCCTCGAACATGTTGAAAACGGCGTGAAGCATCTTCTCAGCTCGCGTCGCGAAGACGTGCTCCTCTGAAAGTACAATCTCTGCCGTTTTCACTGAAATTTCTTCAAGCAAATACTTGCATTGCTTCTCTCTCTCAATGACTGAGGCCATCAATCTCTCGAGCGGCTCTACTGCTTTGAAGCGAGCGTCCAGCTCCGCTTCAATGTCTGCACGGATTTGCTTGCGCTCCTCCTGCAGTGTGAGAATGAGAAAGTTCTGGGATGCTTCAAGCTCTGCCAACGCAGTGGCTATGGCCCTTTCTTGGCTGTTCAGCGTCACACGAACTTGTGCAGCTTCAGCCAATCTTACAGCAAACTCACTGGCCATTGTCTGTGCTCGGTCGATTTGTATAGCTAGCTTAGCTTGCTTCAAGTCTGTAGCTCGAGCACTCTTCCTTCTGCTCTCGAGCTCGCCCTTCTCTTCTTCACGCTCAGATTTAAGGATTTACATTTCCTTTTCACGCGTGTCAAGATCTTTCTTTGTCCTAGTCAACTCACTCCCGAGCTTGACCAGTTCATTTTCCTTCTTCTCCACCTCTTTCCTCTTCTTCTCAAGCTTCTCTGCCAGCTCCTTCTTCTCCTTCTCAACTGCCACCAGCTTGGCATTCACACCCTTTAATCTACTTCTTTCTGCCTCAAGCGACTGCTTGAGCTCTGTGATTGTTTTCTCCTGGTCTCCCACCAGCTTCACTTTCTCCTCCAATGCCTTCTCCTTCTCAACTGCCACCAGCTTGGCATTCACACCCTTTAATCTACTTCTTTCTGCCTCAAGCGACTGCTTGAGCTCTGTGATTGTTTTCTCCTGGTCTCCCACCAGCTTCACTTTCTCCTCCAATGCCTTCTACTTCTTCTCCAGAAGCTTTTCTTTCTCCTCCACCTTCCCTTCCAGCTCTGCCTTTGTCTTGTCAAAATCTGCACGCAGATTAGTGACCTCTACAATCTTTCTGTCCAACTTCTCAGATTTCTTGGTAATCTCACTCTGGAGATTAACAATCTCATCCTCCTTCGCCTTCAGCTCTGCTTCATGAGCCTTCATCAACCTTCGCTCGTGCACAGAAGGCACTCTCTCTGGGATAACAACATCTGGATAGGTCTTCTTAACCTTTGCGTCCAGCTTCTCCCAGTAGTTGACTTCATTGATGAAGACGTGGAATCCATCCACGCCTATGAAGTCGAGCAGCTTCGCCTCCCTCCTCTTGAGCACTTCCTCAGAAAAAGCCTTCCTGAGATTGAAGATTTTATAGTACTCGGTTCCTCGGTACGCAATGTACGTGAGGAAATCGACGGCGTTGGTGAAGAAATCGTCGGACATCTCCACCGAGGGGTAGCGATTGGTGATGGACTCCGCAGCTTGCTCTCTGTCCCTAATGTATCGGGTCAGAGCCATTTCCTCTGCAGTTGGAGGGGGTTTGATTGGGTCGCTTCGACCCTGCTCGCTTCACGCCTCCTCGCTTCACTGGTGAAGCGGGTCGCTTGAGTTTCTTCTCCCCGCTTTGCCTTTCGGCAACAGGTGCAGCTGCGGGCACTTCAACACATGAAATCCCAGATCAATTGGAATTTTCTCCGACTTCCATATGTCGAAGAAAACTGTGTTTTTCTTGTAATCGGAGGTGTCTTTCCATTGCTTGTTAGGGAATAACTTCTCCAGTGCGAAAGATATCCTGGAGAAGAACTTGAGCTTCCCTTTGCGAAGGATCTTGTCATTGCTCCCCTTCACAAACTTGAAGTCCTTGGCAACTTCATGAATCTGGTAGAAGAACCAGCCATGCCAGTTGAACTTCGTCCCGGTCAAGCTGTCGACGATGACCGTGGTTGCGAATAGCTTGGCGTCGAAGAGTTGGCCCAAGTTCCCGACGTAGCAAGCGATGCACTTGGAGAAGAGCTCGCATATGTGGTTGAATGGGGGTTTCAGATCCGATCTGATGCTGGCTTGCTTTATATCTTCCTCTGCTCCTTCAACAGCAAACCGAGCGTATTCAACACCGGCCGACAACTCCAGTCCCAAAAGTGAGTTCGATCCTTCCTCCGACAGGTTGAAGACTCCGGCAATAGCACTCAAGAATACCTCCATTGGTTCTCCGTTCTCCGGGTCAGTGAACGTCGATGAGGTTTCTCCTTCCCTTAGATTCAGTAGTATTTCGGCTACTGTTTTGCCCAAGATCTTCGTCGGCACAGCAGTAACAAACTCCCACAAGCCGGCTGTGGTCACGGCCTTGCGGAAAAATCCTCGTTCATCAACGACTTTCGGGTCGAGATGGGGCTCGACGTTGATATGGTCGTCGATTCCGGCCAAAAATTGCTCCATCGTCTGATTTTTCCTGCTTCTTTCCCATGGTAGATTTTAGTGAGTTTTGAACTGAGATTTAAAGAAAAGGGATGAGGGTTTGAGACTCGTGAATTCGCAGAGATGCAGAAATCTTGCACGAGAATGGCAAATATGGAGAGTGATGAAAGTTTTTGCAGTCTGCTTCTCCGTCCTTATATAGAGTTAGGGTTTTGCTGACGTGGCAGGGGCATGCTGGTAATTTCTTCGGGGGCCCCTGTTTTTATACGGCGGAAAGCGGCGATTGATCTGATGTGTCCGGCGTCATCACAGTAAAAGTGAGCAGTCAAGTTGACTTGGCGCTCCATGTGGCCGTCTGTGAGTCGTCTCCTCAGTCGGCGTTGATCTGGCGGCTGGGGTTAGAGAACTGTTCAGATTTGATGGCCAGATCTTCTCCGACTTTCCCGCTTCAAATTTGAATTGGGACGCACGCGCCCGGAAATTCGTCTTTGTACGTGCATCTGCATTTAATGCAAAAGTAAAAGTAAAATTTGCACTCGAGTGCAGACAACTCATACTCGCTTCGTACCCGCTCGCTTCGAGTTTGGCCGCTTTGGCTTTTACTCGCTTGCGAAGTACTCGCTTGGAGTGATTGTTCTGCACTCGCTTGCGATGGCTGGCTTGGAGTGACGTAGCACTCGCTTGGCCATCTGAAGCGACTGGAATAAGAAGTGAAATTTCTTTGACATTATTTAAAATGTTTCTGACTTACATACTTCGAGGATAAACAATAATGTTTTCCTCTTTGTATTTGTGTTGATTCATTTATATTTTCCACATAGTAAATGAAGGTTTCTAGCATGCTTCACATTACTTAGTGTACTTTGTATTGAAACACTTACCAGTCAATCTCACTTCGTAGGAGATTGATACCACTTAATGAAGCAACTTGTAGAGCCTGACTCCATTTGTTGAATCCTCTTGATGGATCCGTCTTCAAGCTTCGACTTCATGGCATTCATCTCTTCCATCTTCCTCTACGAATTAGAGACTCCTCCATCGAAGGAATGAGGGGGAGAATGAATAACGTACACAAGCTTACTACCACCCAGAGGGGAGCTTCACGTAAGTGTACTTATTCACGATGAATGGGAGATGAGTACAAGTCCTTATCTCAGAGCGGAATAGGACATGATGACAATGAGAATGCTCTGACAAGACAATCTCGTATTTTACGCAAAGACATGTCACCAGTCATGCAACCTTTTCAAGTAAAAGGTAACTCTTCAAGCTTCCTCCTATGATCTATAGAATGAATTTGCAATCGACTCGCTTGACCTAAACTAGGGTTAATTGAAGCGATGCAAAATTCGAAGTGGGAGGAATGGATAGACATTCGGCAGCTCAACTCAATGAAGAGTGAGTAAGGAATGAATATTTATCCACGATGAAGGAGATGAGAAGACATGCTCCTCTTCGCCAGAAAGATGGGAAGAGGACACAAGGTCTTGGTGCCAGCCCTGCCTAAGCTTTCACCATTTTTACGTGGGAAGGCCCGATACAAGACCCCACAACCGTTACTAGAAACGGCACTTGCGAGTGTTTATACTCACTCGCTAGGAATTCTAGGCTAGATAGCAGCTTTCCTTGCTCGCTTTGGAAGTAGCCTGCTCCGAGAGCAAACAATAGTTCCCCCTTAACCAATGGCTTAACAATTCCTGTAACCGGGTAGGGAACGTCTTCCAACACTCCACCTTTCTCTACCTTATTTCTCCTTCTTCAGGCGAGTATAATTATGAAGTGACTCGCTTGAGTTGGTGAAGATCCGAAGCGAGTGACGCTTAAGGACAAGCGACCACTCCTTCGTGCATCCTGGATCTAGCACTCTTCACCAGGGTCTAGCAACCCTAATTCTATGCATAGCTGATTGAAACGAGACTCAGCTAGAGGCTTGGTGGGGATATCAGCTCGCTGGAGATCTGTATGGATTTTCTCGAGCTTGATATCTTTCTTCTCGACACGATCACGAATGAAGTGATGTCGGATCTCCACGTACTTGCATCTGGTGTGAAGCACTGGATTATGCGAGATGCATATAGCACTGTTGTTGTCGCAGAAGATTGGGATCTCATTAGCTTCAACTTTGTAGTCCTTCAACTGCTGACGAAGCCATAGAACTTGAGAACAGCAGCTTCCAGCGGCCATATATTCAGCTTCAGTCATTGAGGTAGCTACACTGGTTTGCTTCTTCGAGAACCATGAGATCAACTTGCTTCCCAAGAACTGACAAGTGCCCGACGTTTATTTCCTATCAACATGACATCCTCCATAGTCAGCATGTGAATATCCAGTGAGCTCCAGATTATTTTCAGCTGGATACCACAGCCCCATGTTGATAGTGCCTTTGAGATAGCGAAGGATTCGCTTGGCAAATTCAAGATGGCTGTGCTTGGGATTGCTTTGGAAGCGAGCACATACTCCAACTGCAAATGCAATATCAGGCCTGCTTGCAGTGAGATATAGAAGGGATCCGATCAAGGCTCGGTAGTCTGTACATCCACAGACATCCCATCTAGGCCTGGCTCCATCTTCCAGTTGGTGTTCATAGGGATCTTCACAGCTTTAGCATGCTGAACACCGAACTTGGCAAGCATATCTCGAGTATACTTGGCTTGATTGATGAAGATACCATCATCCTGTTGCTTCACTTGAAGTCCTAGGAAGCAACTCATCAAACCAATCATGGACATCTCATATTTGGTCTTCATTAGCTCTCCAAACTTCTCGCTAAGCGACTGATTTGGTGATCCAAATATGATGTCGTCTACATAGATCTGGACCCATAGCATGTCTTCTCCATGATTGATGGTGAAGAGAGTCCAATCTATCTTCCCTTTGTGGAATCCATTATCCACTAGAAACTGGGATAGGGTATCATACCATGCTCTAGGCGCCTGCTTCAATCCATACAGGGCCTTCTTCAATCGATACACCTTATCTCCCTGCTCGAAACCCGGTGGCTGCTCCACATACACTTCTTCCTTCAGTTCGCCATTGAGAAATGCGCTCTTGACATCCATCTGATAAACTTTGAACTTCTTAGCCGCTGCATAGGCAAGAAATAATCTGATCGCTTCAAGCCGTGCCACTGGAGCGAAGGTCTCATCGAAATCGATTCCTTCCTCTTGGCAGTAGCCCTTAGCGACGAGTCGCGCCTTATTTCTCACAACGTTGAGGTCCTCGTCCGTCTTGTTCTTGAACCCCCACTTGGTGCCAATAACATGCTGAAATTTGGGACGATCCACGAGGTACCATACGTCGTTTCTGGTGAACTGATTCAGCTCTTCTTGCATTGCGATCACCCAATTAGAATCTGCTAGGGCTTCCTCTACGCTTGATGGCCCAATGTTTGAGAGAAAGCAACTGAACATGGCACTTTTTTCCAAACACTTAGCTTCGGGTCACTACACCTTTAGATGGATCTCCAATGATTTGACTTGGTGAGTGATTCTTGAGCCACGCACGCTTGGATCCACCAGCTTCATCTTCATCTTCATGGGGGTCGCTTGCTTCTCCATCTGAAGCGACTGGAATGGGTGCTTGGCTTGCACTCGCTTCAGGAGTCTTGGGGGCAGCTTCAACTTTTCCTTGGACAATCTGCTCGCTTGAATCCTTGATTTCTTCATCATCTTCAAGCATGTCCCAAGTCAATGAATTGACGGGTTCCTCGCTTGACTTTCCTTCATTCATTTGTACCTGTTCCTGTGGAAGACTCAAAGAAGACTCATCAAATACGACATGGGGCGATTCCTCCACAATTAGGGTTTTACAATTGAACACCCTGTAAGCTTTACTCGATGTAGAATATCCTAAGAATATTCCTTCATCTGCTTTGCTTTCAAAGGCTTTCAATTGTGACTTCCCATTATTATGGATGAAGACCCTACAACCAAAGATATGGAAATAAGAGATGTTAGGAATTCTCACTGTCCATATTTCATATGGGGTTTTGTCGTGTCGTTTATTGAGAAGCGTCCGATTCTGTGTGTAGCATGCTGTATTGGTAGCTTCAGCCCAATACTTCATTGGTAGTTTTGAATCAGCAATCATAGTGCAGACAGCTTCCTTGATGATTCGATTTCTTCTTTCTGCAACTCCATTCTGCTGAGGTGTGCGTGCTGAGGATGTCTGGTGTGCTATGCCATGCTCCGTGCAGTATGCTTCGATGGTTGAGTTTAGAAACTCAGTGCCTTTGTCGGAGCGGATGGTGGCAATCGCTTGATTTTTCTCCACAGCAAGTCGCTTGAGCAGTTGTGGGAGCTTGGCCAGTGTCTCCTTCTTGCTAATGAGAAATACGACCCAAGTGTAGCGAGAGAAGTCGTCGACTACAACTAGAGTGTATTTTCTTCCATTTACACTAACTGGAGTGACTGGACCAAACAGATCCATATGAAGCAGCTCGAGCACTCGCTTGGATGAAGCTTCTTCAAGACTGGCGAAGGGCTTCTTCGTCTGCTTCCCTCGTTGGCATGGTGAGCATGGATGGTCTTTGACAAAGACTTCATTTGGTATGCCTTGCACCAAGCCTTTTCGAGCTATGCGGTTAATTGTCTTGAAGTTGAGATGGTTCAAGCGACGGTGCCATAGCCATCCCATTTCTGTAGCACTCCTTGCGACTAAGCACGTATCCTCCTTGCAGCTTTCCCATTGTGCTATGTAGACGTTCATTTGTCTAATTCCAGTCAGCGCAATCTGGGAAGTGAGCTTGTTCTTCACAATGCACTTGTTGGAGATAAACTCCACCTTGTATCCCTTATCACAGAATTGTGAAATGGATAACAAGTTGTGCTTTAGCCCTTCCACGTAGGAAACTTCTTCAATCTTGATCTTTCCGATCTTCAGTGCACCGAATCCTTTAGTGCTTCCTCGAGAGTTGTCACCAAAGGTTACGTGTGGACCCTTCTTCTCAACATAATCTTGAAGTAGAGCTCTCATGCCAGTCATATGTCTTGAACATCCACTGTCCAAGTACCAGATTTGTTGACCTTCACTTGGCATGGGGTCCATGGTGCTCACCTGCAATTAGACAAGTTTTGGTACCCAAATCAGTTTGGGTCCTTGCAGGTTAGTCCCTTTTGGTACCCACACTTGCTTCACTTTCTTTTGAAAGTTAGCCTGTGTCTTGGGCTTCTCGGCCTTTTTAAATTGTGACTTTTGCTTAGAGGCAGCTTCACAAGTGCAGCAGTGTGTGCAAGAGGGGTAGCGGCTCGCTTGAGACATACCTATGCTCTTACCCTTTTGCTTGTATCTTGAAGCGACTCGCTTCGGATTAGCTACAGGCTTAGAGACTGATTTAGGGATTACTGTCTTTCGAAGCGGCTCGCTTGGTTTCCTCGAAGCGGTCAAACTAGGGTTTTGACCCCGACTTGCTTGAGTAACCTTGGAAGTTTGAAACGACCTCCTTGGTGCTTCGAATTCTTCCCCCTCAACATGAGTACGGTTGGACCATCTCCAATCCGGCTCTCGTGACACATAGACATTACTCCTTTTCTTGAAAGGGAGATCCTTTGTCTCTGGTGTCTTGGTCTGAGACTTAGAAGCTTCATCAGGTTTCCCTTTACCCTTGGATTGGTAAGTTTTAGCATTGTGAGTGCTAGGGACTGTTGAACTTTGCTTGCCCTTAGATTCTGCCCTCGAAGATATAGACATCTTCATTGGCTTCTTCTTAGGGTTCTCAGCCACTTTGCCCTTGTCCTTGTTAGTGGTCACTTTGGAGGCAGTGGGCACATCCAAAGTAACTGATGGTGTCGTGTTTGAAGCACCAACAAAGACAGTAGGCTTGGAAGGTCCACCCTCATATCCGAGTAATCCCTTTCTACCAAATGGTAGAAGCGAGCTCTCTAGTGCCTGCCTTGCATACGAGGCTTTGTTCAAATTGGCCACTAGATTGGATTGGGTTTCATACCTTCCTTCCAAGCTTTGATGTCTAACAAAGAGATCCTCGAACTTACTAGTCATAGCCCTTAAGTTAAGTTTGACTTGGTCAAGCTCAGAGGCTAGCTTTCGGTTCTCCTTCTCGCTTTGAGACAAAGCTTGTTTCAACACTTTGTGGTCACTTGAAAGTTTGAGGTGTTTGTCAAGTAACTCACTTCATGTCGAGGAATTAGCTTCTTCTTGGTGAGTGTGTGCGAGTGTGATTGAATTAGATGAGGGATAGATAAATACCTCTCCAGTCTCCTCGTCGGTGAGCGCCATGAGTCCAAGATCATCTCCCTCACTGGAGTTGGGATCAGTGAATGCATCTGAGTCGCTTGCGATATCTTCAGTTGAAGCGACTGGCTGCTCACTTGCTACTAGCGCTTGCCTGGGAGCATCCCTCTTTGCCTTCAGTTCATCTCGCTCCTTTGCACTTAACTTTGGGCAGTCAGATTTGTAATGGCCCATCTTGTGGCAGTGGTAGCACTCCACTTCCATCATGTCCCATGAGATCGGCTTGGTTGTCTCTTCTCTTTTCCCTTTTCCATCACGAGCTTCAGATCTCCTTCCCTTGTACTGTTTGTAAAACCTCTTGTACTTGCCCACGCGAGAATTCATTTTGTTGAAGTTTTTAGACAGGAATGCAACGTGCTCTTCCAGCTCTTCTCTTGACATCTTAGCAAGTGTCTGGTCGCTTGGCCCTTTTGCGGCTTTGAACGCGACACCTTTCGATGTTGCAGGAGCTTCGTCTTCATCATCAAGACTCATTCTGTTTAGATCGAACTCGTGAGCCTTGAGCTCGGAGAACAAGATCTCCGGCGTAAACTTTGACAAGTCCTTCGTAGCAAGATACAGCTCCTTCATGGTTTGCCACTTTCTTGTGAGAGCTCGGACGATCTTGAGGTTCACCTCCTTGTCTGTGAGTTCCTTCCCAAGTGAGTTGAGAGTAGCAATGATGTTGGTAACTCTCAGCTCGAAGGCATCGATGGACTCTCCTAGCTTCATTATCAGACTTTCAAACTCCCGCATTTGTACGGCAAGCTTGTTCTCTTTGATCTTGTCCGTTCCTTGAGAAATGAGGGCTAGGGTTTCCCACATTTCTTTCGCCGTCGCACACTTCCTGATCCTTGGTAGATAGGCATCCGACACAGTGCTCTGCATCGTGTGGCGTGCGATCTTGTCGAGGTTGGCGATCTTGAAGTCGTTGGAGTTGTACTCGTCCTTGTCCTTCTCGACATATGTCTGTCTGACGTGAGCAGGATGGCCTTCTGCAGCTGGTATATCCACAAAGATAGCTTTCTTCATTTCGATCGGTCTTTCTGTAATACCCCGACTTTCGTAATATATAAATATTATGTAAAGAAATTCGGAACTTTTATAGTTTCAATATATAGACAAATGAGGAAGGATTTCTTAGATGATTTATGTGAGGAAATTCGAAACTTTATAGTTTCATAGGAATGGAAGAATCACTTTGTTGATTTAAGTGAGATTGCAATTTTATTTGCAAAATAGAGATAATATGTTATCTCTCGTGATTTTAAATCGCGTAAAACGATAATCGAACTTTCGTATTTTATTACGATTGTTATAAAGGCGAAAACGAATAATTATTAAATCGATAATTAATTCGTAAGGTATATAATAAATGGGCCGATGTTATATTTAAGATTCATTGGGCCGAGCCCAATGTGTACACCAACAATAAAGGCCCAACTAAAGGCCCTATTACATGGATATTACATACTCCTATATCAACATTAAAAGAAAAGAAAATAGAAAAGAAAAGATTAAAGGAGGAGACACAAACACCACCTCCACAACAATAAAAGAGGCGTGGCCTCCAAACAATCCTTGATTTCTTGTTCATCAATTAACCCCCCCACTTGAACCATCACAAATATCTTCATTCTTCCCCCTTCACCTCATTACCTCCCTGCACAACACCAACACCTCACAAAGAAAAGAAAAGTAGTTGCAGCAGATAGAAGAGAAGGAAAAGGAAAAGGAAGAAGAAGCTAAGGAGGAAGAACCATTCCAGTACACTCATTCCGTTCAGAATCTATCCACACTAATCGTAAGCCTTCACTCCTTTTCCTATTATGTTAGAAGAAAGCATGTATATAAAACGTAGAAACGGAACTAGAACAAAGCAAGAACATGATATTACTTTCATATTATGTAAGAACCTTCCCTAAATACTAAGACAAGTATGATCCTAAAAGAGGAGAGAAAAGTATATATGTGAGTTCCTAAACTCCACTACTGTGTAATCACACAAAACTAAATGAAGCTCACACAAATGTCTCATGCCATGAAATACTTATATGGGAAATATTACGGCTTAATCGTAACCTTAAAGCAATGTCGATGAGTAAACGAGCAAGAAAGGGGTGAGGGTTTCTTCCTACCGATTTCGAGGAACAGAGGAGCCTCTGCTCTTGCTGCTGCAATCAGCGGCAGCGGCAGTCGGACCGGCAGTAGACGGAGACGGCGCGGGCAGCTGGACTCCCGAATCGAGGACGAGGAACCGGTGACGGAGGAGAAGCTGCCGAGCAGCAGCAGCTGCTGGTGGAACTCCTCGCAGCAGTGACGACGGCGGCGTTAGACCCCGGAGCTGCAAATGAGGAAGAGAGTAAAGGCGGCGACCTGCTGTAGCAGCGGCATTGGAAGTGGTTTCCAGCTGTGGCGCTCGATGACGGCGGTCGTAAGCGAGAGGCGAAGCTTGCGTTCGCGAAGCGAGAGAGTGAATCACAGAGGAAGCGAGAGGGAGAAAAGAGAGTTGGGCGCTTGCTGGCTATGCTTCAAGCGAGGAAGAGAGAAAGGAAATGGGCTAGGGATTAATTGGAATGGGCCGTTTATTAATCGTCAATGGGCCCCTGCCCATTTTATTGGGCCGATTCTTTTATAAAAACGAGCCCGATTTTTAAATCCGAGAATCAGCTTTAAGGGATTAATTTAAAAGAATTAAGATTTAATTAATTCTTAAGCTTTAATTAGCTCAAAACATGTTCTGGAAATTTCATGATTTTCGGAAATTATTCGACGGATAAAGGGATGTAAATGATAAAAGATTATTCCTTTATATAAGGATTAAAGGATTAAAACCAATCTGTTATCATTAATATATTTATAAGATAGGAAAAATATACTAGACAATTATTTTCCCTTAAGAGGTTTTATTATGAGAATTTAGATTCTTATTATACCTTTAT
Organism: Thymus mandschuricus; assembly: GCA_029379335.1. NCBI lineage: Eukaryota > Viridiplantae > Streptophyta > Magnoliopsida > Lamiales > Lamiaceae > Thymus > Thymus mandschuricus. Next base: position 6,647,116 of record CM057081.1, on the reverse strand, counting down.
GATTAGGCGCATTTCGGCAAGGTTCCTGACGTTGTTGCCTATCAAGATCGGCCATATTTTACGCTTCAAGAGGTTGGCTTACTTTTCAAATGTATATGAGCCACGTATGCTCAATGGTTTCAAAATGCAAAACTTATTATCCATAAAATGTTTTTGTGCGCTCTACATGTTTAATGCTCTGAAGTTAATCGATCGAGGTTCTTAGTTCAGTCTAAAACGCTAACTTTGAACTGTGTATACACCCTGGTAGTAATGCGGAGGTTGATCTCTCTCGTGTTCTATCTTTGACTGGGATTCTCTGGGTCTCGGCCCGAAATCCAAATGATGAATGATGAATGGATCCGACGGTGGCTAGAGGTCCGGGATCAAAGTAAGAGTAACTGTAGAGTGCGACATAAGGGCCCAAATGAAATGTTTTGGTATGCTTAGATGTATTTGTTTTCTAAAACCTTCTACGTCATGCTTATAAAGATGGATAATATGCTATATTTCTCGACTGTTGACAAAATGCGTAGCCCACTGAGTACATTAGTACTTAGCCCAAAATGTTTAAAATGTTTACAGGTTGATGGGGATTGTGATGACGAAGGCGGAGCTGAGGCAACGTGTTTCTTCTATTAAGCTTCCGCTATTTGTACTTCTTTTGTTAAGTACATTGTACTCTGAACTTATTCACTTACTATCGAGAACTTGAACTCGTTGTTTTGTAATGATGGTCTTATGTTGATTCGTCGAGCCATCGAATCTTATGCGATCCTATGATGAATGATATAACTGTTATGTTGGGTTTATTGCCGCTTGATTTCATTCCGGTTTATTCCCTCTTTCAAACGAGATGTTGCCCAACTTTTCGGGAACATCATTAAATGGTTGAATAGTAATGATCCCCTTTCTATCCCCACTTCTTTATTCCAACCCCTAGTCACGCCCTTGGCACGTGCGCCTTCCTTCGGGAATTGGGGTGTGACATCTTCCTCTATTACCTCCCACATGCGGTCGTGGATGGAACTGAGAAATCTCTCGACTCGAAAGCTCCATGTCTCGTATCCTTCGATAGAGAACTGTGGAAGATTCGATGTACTGTATGCAGACATAGCAAACTATCAGCAGTAATGCAGTATGCGTGGGTGAGGGTTTTATGCACTTAGGAAAACTGGATCCGGTTCAGTGAGACAACAGAAGCGAGTGGGGACTCGCTTCGGATATGCAAAGCAGAGGCTCGAAAGAACCGCTGCTCTGATACCACTTGTTGGTCCTGGTTTGTAAGAGGAAAAACACGTAGAGGGGGAGGGGGGGGGGGGGGGGGGGGGGGTGAATACATGGTTTTAAGTTTTTCAACTTCTTTTCCATTTACTCAGAGTGGCAAGTAAAGAGCTCGCTTCAGCAATTAAGACCTAGCTCAAAGCTAGATCTACAGTTCGTAGCTAAACTACTTGACCTAAGTATATACTTGATCAAGAGTGAGTCTTTACTCGTATATGCGGAATTTCGGTGAGCTAAATCTTTCCTAAGTAATTGAATTCTCAGTTTGTGTTTGTTTAGATGCTTGTGCAATGAATAATCAAACAATAAACAGTAAGTAGAGAGATTAGGGTTTAGAGATACGACACGGAGATTTATAGTTGTTCGGAGATGAAACTCCTACGTCCACTTGTTGCACTAGGCAACTCGTTCTCGTCACTCAAGAACTTGAAGATTACGGGCTCTTCAAAAGCCTGTGTCAAGATCGAGCTTCACTTGCTTGGATCTGACGAAGACTGGGTGATTACGGGTTCACCTCACAAGACCTAAACTGGACTGGAAGCTTCACTCGCTTCAGTCCGACGACAGGGAGATTACGGGTTCTCCTTACAACCTAGATTCGATCGAGCTTCACTTGATGAAAGTGTAAGCTTGGATTTAGACTCTATGATCGAGGCTTCTACTATCGATGAAGGTAGAGCCTTGGATCGAACACAACCTAACAACGAACACACAAAACCTAAACTGAACTTTAGGGTTAGGGTTTTATGTTTCGACAGAGACACACTAATGAAGAGTTCTTTACAATGAATGCAAAGACGGCTAGAACTCTTCTTCTAAACTTGGATTTTGAATGGGCTTAGAATTCTCGGTGTGAAGGTTGCGAAGACGAGTTCCGATGAAACTGGAACTCGGAGAACACTTGGAAACAAAGACTCGAAGAATGCTCAAAGGCTGGGAGTGTTTGTTTGCAGTAGGCGCTCAATGCTCAAGTAGTGTTCTACTTCTCTTCGTCTTCATCCTTCACTATTTATAGGCGGAGGTTTGGCCGAGATCCGTTGCTTGGTAGGTGGCCTTGTCCCTCCTCCTCTCGACAGTACTTGCACAGGCTGGCATCTTTTCAGACGCCCAGATTTGGCATTTTGCCAAAAATGGCTAACTTACAAACCTAACAGTAACTGGATCAAGCCAGTTCTGTTGCGGCGCCGTTGTCGGCCTGGCAGTCAACTCCGCTGCTCCTCTCCTCATTCGACACGTGGAGATCTCGCAATTAATGCAACGGTCTCCAGTTGACTGGAGTCCAAAATAGGAGCAGGAATCGAGTTGTCGCTTTCTGTTAGGTGGGGGCTCGCTTCGCTTTAGAAATGTAGCGTCCGCTTGAAGTGAGTCGCTTCAGAGTCATACTGTAGCGAGTACTTTGGAAAATAAATTTCCCGAGTAGCTGCTTTAGTATTCGTTGAACCGTGTTGACTCGCTTTGGCCTGTTACTGTAGCGCTCGCTTCGCTTCGCTTTGGCAGACTGATCGCACTATTTACTACCACACAAAATAGGTGTAATATAAAGAAGCACGAGTATCGTATCCACAGGGATTGACAAGTCGAAAACGCACACAATACCTCTACTAAAGAACTAATGTGATGTTTAAGCTTTTAAGAATTTAGGATGTGGTATTTATAGACTAGGCAAATAATAAAAAGACTCAATAAGGAAAGTAACTAGTCAAATAAAATAACTTAGGACTCAAGCAATAAAACAAATAAGGAAAGTAGACAATTAAGGAAAAGTGTTGACTTTAGGGAAGCCTACCTAATCAAACATATGAAAGCAATTAATGCATACAATTAACCAATTTAATCCAATCTAAATGTGATACATGAAATATAACATACACCCCGATAAAAGCAATGCAAGTCGTCACTTAATATGATCCTAATATCCTTACGCACGCATAGATATCAAACTAAGTGCAAAAGAGAACAAGTATCAATGATATAATCAACTAGGTTCAATTAAGACACCCAAATCAATTACATGCAAACATATGATAATTCAAACTCAATTAAGACAAATCAAATTATCATACCATGTATTCATGAGATCTATTATGCAATATCCTATCAAGGCATATAAACATAACTATGCATACACAATTAGTGGCCAATTAATCATGCATGAGAATAAGCACCATGAAAACATGCATCTAGATTGGAAGGTTAATTGTAAACAAAAACACTTACATAGATTCAATTAGGCATTCAATCCCTAAAATCAACTAAGGAATTTAGCTAGACATAATTAAAGCAAACATAAACATCAAGAATTGAAAGAACATAATTAAAGAGTAAGAGTAAGAAAAACTTGAACACAAACGAAGAACTTCGAATCTTGAATCTTGCATAAACTTGAAAAGCTCCAATGTTGAATACAAGAATAAAACTCTAAAATAATGTGCTAGGAAAATATAAAAAATGGTAAAGTATTGATAGCTTGCTTGATAGGGTTTACAATGCTAGACTACGAGTATATATAGGAGAAATTTACATAAGGAAAACCTAAACCAAAAAGGAGTCTAATTAACTAAGGAAGGAATTCCCGGCTGGACCCCCCCTCTCGACAGACCTCTCGATCGAGAGAGGTATCGAGAGGGTGTGAAATGGGCTCTCGATCGAAAGCTGCGGCAGAAGGTACCTCTCGACATACCTCTCGATCGAGAGAGGTATCGAGAGGCCTTCTCTCGAACTCAAATCTCGGACTTTGCTCTTCGATCATCACGCCTTGTCTCGTCTCGGGGTTTTTGCACCAAAATATGCCTAAAAACTCAAGAAAACACCCAAAAGCATAATATTGCCCAATAAAATGAAAATCATATAAACTAAAGACAATACTACACAAACGAGACACAAAATCGACTCTTTTTGGTTATGAAAACAAGGTAAATTTCACCTATATCAAATCCCCCAAACTTAAACATTGTTCGTCCCGAACAATGCCAAATCATAAACAATAGACTCTAGCATTGTGAACTATATAGGTCTCAAAACTTTTCAAAAACAATGTCTCATGATCATGATCAAAACTATGCACACACCCTTAGCATCAATAACACAATTCATTCAACAAATTCAACTCATGTCAATCCATCAAAGAACACTCTCCAACACGTGAGATATTTATATGTGTATAAGTGAACACTCAACTCTCTCAAAGAAAAAGATGTATGAAATAATGCACATCATAAGGGTTCACTCAACATCAATGTAATGCAACATGTTTACCATAAGCTTGCCCCTAATCTCAACATCTCCACCTAATGTAATACCTACAAACTAGGATAAAAAAGGTCTTTATATAAGCTTGTAATGTAGGGACATTGGTTAAGGTAGGGAATGTATAGGCTAAGTGACTCAAAATAAATTCAAACCATCAACCTCTTTTCACATCCAACCCAAATATGGTTTTTAAACTCCATCTTCTACCATCCAACACACCACATACAAACTCAAAATCTCATAGATGCAAAGTATGTAACTCAAGCTAACTATCCCCTTATGCTTTTATTCTCTTTTTTTTTTTTTTTTTTCTTTCTTTCTTTTTTTTTTTTCTTAGAGCTCATCTAATGAATATTTTTTCTAATGTTAGAACAAAGGCTCTATTTTTTTCTTTTCTTTTCACAACTATTTTTTCTAAGCTTATAGGGATAGCCAACTATACTAAATCAAGCATCTAAAAATCCTTTCTTCTCCCTCTTCACCACAACAAAGTATACTTTTCAACTCCTTCCATACCACCAACCAAAAGATACCCATAATCATCCAAACCTCCTATCATCCGGTTTTACAAAGAAAGGCTCATAACAAGGCTCAAAGGGGGTAAACGAAGATAATGATCAAGGTTAGTGTATGGGAATCATGTGGCTAAAGAAAAATGGCCTAAGATCATCTCCTATTTCATAAATATACTAAGGCCTTGAAGGAGAAATAGGGCAAGTTCTAGAAACAATGAAGCATACATGATCACTCAATCAAAGAAATAGGCATCAACATGCACAAAAAGCTCAATTCTCACGGGCTCATACTAACTAGTTCCCGACATCAAGACATGCTTCAATTTCATCAAATAAAGTGCGTCGCTTCGCCAAGGGTCTATGCATAATAAAGATCATGAAATTTTCTCCAAAAATTAAGCAAAATTTTTTCTATCATTGGCCAAATTCACAATACTATCATCACATGCTTATTCGACTCAATTTAACCTAAGACTCAAAACAATAAAAGACTCAACATAAAAGACTCAAACATACCCCAAAATAAACTAACTACTAAAGCAATTAAAGAAAATACTCAAAAAGATTGTTAACATTAGTTACTCTTCCCCCTCCCCCAAACTTATTTCAAAATCAAAGATTAAGGAATAAGTTTGCAAAAAGAAGAAGGAACTAAGTTAACAAACTTACCTCATTGAAATGGCGGCGGGAAGGGAGGGTTGTCGGGGTTATTGGGGTCGAATCGTTGATGAGTATCCAGGTAGTGAGGATAGAAGTAGTGCATCTCATGCACCATCCTATTGTAATTCTCCAAGTAAGCTCTTTCATCCTCACGCCTCTTCGCCTCATCTTCTCTCCTTTTCGCCTCCAATGTCTCTGTATGCCAATCTTGCATTGTAGAGAAGTCCGGAGCTCTCATGTAGAAACCGGGCTGTGGAACACCTTCGTATCCTTGCGCATATGCATCCTCCTCTCGATCAAATCCTTGCTCATATTGCTCGGCCTCTTCTTCATCATCTTCCTCCTCATCATCATTGCCTCCTTCATCGGGCCTTGGACCTCCCTCAGCCCACATAAGCTCCTTGTGTTGAGGAGAGTTCATCTTCCCGTTTCCTCTCCTTAGCTTCTCATTCCCGATCACCTCGGTCAAGTAGTTGTTCGGCAGCGGGAAAAGGTGAACTCCACTCCTCCCAGTAGCTTAAAGAACCACCCGGACGTGTCGAAAGAGATCATCCTTGCAAGCTCCAACGTGCGTCTATCCACAAAGATGGACGTAGACATGGGCTGCTCTCCAATCGGAATGTTGAAGTGTTGGGCAGTTGGAGTGACGAATGCTCCTATCCCAATCTTTTGCCCCCCGAACGAGTATGCTTGGTTCTCCATATGATCTACGAGGTAAAGGGCTGCACATTGAGAGTGGCCCCGATATGAGGTCCAAATAAGATGAGCGTCGGTGGCAAGGAAGGTGCCGGAGTCGTGGCGGGAATGGATGGTAGACGAAATCAGCCTATGGAAGTAGCGAATCGTGGGATTCCGAATTGAGGTGGCCTTTGCAGTAGCCGAGTTGTAAGATCTCCTCCTTTCCTCCTCAAAATCCACGAATTGTGCCCACAAATCTTGAAGATTCGGATGGTTGTTGCCAATGTACTCGCCATTCTTATTTCCCCCGATAATATCACTGAGTTGATCCATGTCAAGCTCCCTTGGTTGACCACCGAGTTGGAAACGAATGACGTGGGGCACTTGATTGACTCGCTCCACCACCAAAGTTGAGAGAAACTCCACCGTGAGAATGTGGTAGGTTAAGTGATTCCCTTGGAAGATGTTGGTGAAGCCTCCTCTTTGCATCATTTGGGTGATCTCGTCGGCTATCCCCGTCGCCGCTATCGTCTCTTGATGGAGGAAACGACAATGCTTGTGCTTGAGTTGCACAAGATGAGACCATCTCCTCTTTGACTCCGCTGTGGTAAGCTTAAGCTTGAACGCCTTGGGCTCCAAACTCGAGGGCATCGACCTCGCCGGCGGTATTCTCCGGGATGGTCTTGTCATTTTTCCACGTCTCCTTGCTCTTGCTTGAAGAGGTGACCTTTTCCTTCCCCTTGCCTTTGCTTGAAGAGGTCGAAGCAACGTTCTTTCCCTTGTCTCTTGCCATCTTAGTACCTGGTCAAAGTTGGAATTTGCGCCGTCAACACCCCTTCTCGACAGGCCTCTCGATCGAGAGAGGTGTCGAGAGGTAGCTACTGGACACGAACATTTGACCTCTCGACAGGCCTCTCGATCGAGAGAGGTGTCTAGAGGTTCTGCTTTTCACGTACTGTCCTCCCCTCTCGATCGAAAACACGGGGGTCTCGATCGAGAGTCTTCTCGTGACAAAAACCTGGGCACATATTTCATAACATCTCGATACCCCTCTCGATCGAGAGGGGTGTCGAGAGACCCCTACTGTATAGCGATTATTCACCTCTCGACAGGCCTCTCGATCGAGAGAGGTGTCGAGAGGTCCTGCCCGAGAATTTTTTCTACACAACACTTTAGTGTTCGTTAGTATATTAAGGGGTTTCAACTCTAAAATACGAAAAATAAATTACCTACGACTCTAAAAATAAAATGAAACAAAATAAAAACGGGATACGAATATTGGGTTACCTCCCAACAAGTGCTACGTTTAACGTCTTTAGCCCGACGATACCTCCTCTCTAACTCGGATCATCAAGATAAGTGGCCGCTTTCTTGGGGAATAGAGGCAACGGCTTGAAGTAGTGCTTGAGTCGATGTCCGTTCACCACGAATTTTTCACCGTCTTTCTTCATCACTTCGAATGCACCATTCTTCAAGTCCTTGTAAATAACATACGGCCCTGACCACTTGCTTTGCAATTTTCCTGGAAATAAACGAAGTCGAGAATTAAAAATAAGAACATCATCACCAATTTCGAACTTACGCTTTTTGATGCTCAAGTCGTGAAATCTTGCAGCTCGTTCTTTGTAAATCCTCGAATTCTCGAACGCCTCATTTCTCCATTCATCAAGCTCCAACAAGTCGTCGCACCTTTGACCCATGGCTTCCTTGAACTCGAAATTGATTCTTCTAGTCGCCCAATAAGCTTTGTGCTCCAATTCCATAGGTAAATGGCATTACTTTCCAAATAACAATTGGTATGGCGACCTTCCGATTGGTGTCTTGAAAGCCGTCCTATAGGCCCAAAGCGCGTCGTCCAAGTATTTTGCCCACTCCTTCTTGTTGGTGACGGTTTTCTCCAAGATTTGCTTGATCTCTCGATTAGCTAGCTCGGCTTGACCGTTTGCTTGAGGGTGGTAGGGCGATGTAACCTTGTGCTTGACTCCGTATTTTGCAAGAAGCGATCCTAACCAACGATTGTTGAAGTGGCTCCCCCCATCACTAAGCAAAGCTCTCGGAGTTCCAAACCGAGTCAAAATATTTCGCTGGAGGAATTTGATCACCACCTTCGAATCGTTGGTTGTAGTAGGAATGGCCTCGACCCATCTAGACACGTACTCCACCGCAAGTAAGATGTAAGAGAACCCTTGAGACTTGGGGAAAGGTCCCATGCATGAAATCAATCCCCCAAACATCAAAGAGTTCCACCTCCATGATAGTTCGTTGCGGCATCTCGTCCCTCTTCGTGATGTTCCCCATCCTTTGGCATCGATCACAAGACTTGATGAACTCGTGGCAATCCTTGTAGATCGAAGGCCAATAGAAACCACTATGAAATATCTTGAGGGCGGTCCGATTTGCTGCAAAGTGTCCCCCATTCGGAGCGCTATGGCAATCCTCGATGATCTTTTCCACTCCGATTGTCGAACACATCGCCTTATGACTCCGTCGGCACACCTCCTGTACAAGTAAGGATCATCCCAATAGTAGAACTTGCAATCGTGGAGGAACTTCTTCTTTTGATGAGACGATAGATCCTTGGGCACGTGATGAATCACCAAGTAGTTGACGATGTCGGCGAACCAAGGTATCAAATCGTCCACCTCGAAAATCTGCTCATCGGGGAAGCTTTCCTTGATAGCAATCTTCGAATCCTCTCCGTCCACGGGCTGCTCAAGTCTCGAAAGATGGTCGGCCACCACATTCTCGCATCTCTTCCTATCCTTAATCTCCATGTCGAACTCTTGAAGAAGCAAAATCCAGCGAACTAACCTTGGCTTCGAGTCCTTCTTGTTGAATAGGTAGCGAATGGCGGCATGGTCGGTGTGCACAATCGTGTGAGATCCCACCAAATAAGGTCTAAACTTGTCGAAAGCGTAGACCACAACGAGTAATTCCTTCTCCGTGGTGGTGTAGTTCCTTTGAGCCGAGTCCAACGTCTTGCTAGCATAGTAGATCACTCGGAATAGCTTCTCCCTTTTCTGCCCCAAAACTGCTCCTACCGCCCAATCGCTTGCATCACACATGAGCTCGAACGGGGCACTCCAATCCGGTGACACCAAGACGGGAGTAGAGATAAGCGCCTTTTTCAATGTCTCGAAAGCTTCCAAGCAATCTCCATCAAAAACGAACTTGACATCCTTCTCGAGCAATCCACACAAGGGCTTTGTGATCTTCAAAAAATCCTTGATGAACCTTCGATAGAAGCCGGCATGTCCTAAGAAACTCCTCACCGATTTAACGTTGGTTGGTGGTGGCAACTTCTCGATGGCTACGACTTTAGCTCGATCCATCTCCAATCCTTGCGAAGACACCTTGTGACCTAGTACCACTCCTTCTTGCACCATGAAGTGGCACTTCTCCCAATTGAGGACGAGGTTCGTTTCTTCACATCTTTGAAGCACCGTGGCAAGATTCTCCAAACATTGGTCAAAAGAAGAACCAAAGACTGAAAAATCATCCATAAATACCTCCATAATATTCTCGATCAAACCATGGAAGATGGCCATCATACACCTTTGGAAAGTGGCCGGTGCGTTGCATAACCCAAACGACATCCTCCGATAAGCAAAGACTCCATAGGGGCATGTGAATGCCGTCTTGTGTTGGTCCTCCAGAGCAATGGCAATTTGGTTGTAGCCGGAATATCCGTCGAGGAAGCAATAGTACTCATGGCCGGCCAATCGATCGAGCATTTGATCTACGAACGGGAGGGGGAAGTGATCCTTCCTAGTTGCTGCGTCGAGGAGCCTATAATCGATACAAACTCGCCATCCCGTGACAAGCCTCGTTGCAATTAGTTCCCCATTCTCATCATTGATAACCGTCATGCCTCCTTTCTTTGACACCACTTGAGTGGGGCTCACCCACTCACTATCCGAAATAGCGTAGATCATGCCGGCATCGAGCAACTTTAATACCTCCTTCCTCACCACTTCTTGCATCGCTGGATTCAAACGCCTTTGAGGTTGTACTCTTGGGCGATGGCCTTCCTCGAGCAATATCCTATGCATGCACAGCGAAGGACTAATACCTTTGATGTCGGCAATCGTCCATCCAATTGCAGATTTGTGCTCCCTTAGAACCCTCAATAGCTTGTCCGTATTCGCCTCCGTGAGTTGGGCAGACACAATCACCGGATACTTCTCTCCTTCTCCTAAGAATTGATACTTGAGGTGCTTGGGCAATGGCTTCAATTCCACCTTCGGGGCTGTATCCTTCTTCTCTTCCTCCTCGAGAACTCCATCATCCACCTTCTTTTTGATGTCGAGGTAAGGAACTTCCTCGTGTCGAAGTTGTGGCGGGTTTGCCTCCATTTGATGTAGATACTCGAGAATCTCATCACAAGCTTCATCTAACTCCTTGTAGGCATATAACGAACTCGAGATGCAATGGTTGAGTGCCTCCTCCGATGTAGGTGGTGTCAATGTCTCGATGGAGAAGATATCCTCACGATGATCGTCGGGTCTCTTCATGGCTTCATAGATAGAAATTTTCAGCTCCTCGCCATTGACTCGAAAGGTGAGGTCTCCATCTTGAACATCGATCAAAGCTCTTCCCGTGGCTAAAAATGGCCGTCCTAAAATCAATGGTTGATTGGCATCCTTGGGCATGTCCAAAACGACGAAATCTGCCGGGAAGACAAGGTTATGCACTTGAACTAGAACATCCTCCACTATCCCTCGTGGATTCCGACTTCCAGTATGGACCTCTCAATCGACCTCTCGATCGAGAGAGGTGTCGAGAGGCTCTCGCCTCGGCACTTGGATCCTCGTTTCCTCGTGCTCCACATTCTTGAAGCTCCCGTCTCCTTTCTTCTCTGTTTCCAAGGATGGATTTGTGTATTTTGTGCCACTCCGAAGCTCAATAGCATGGACATGATGGTTGTTCTTCGGGTTTTGCTCCGTGTTACTTGGGAATTGGCCGGGCTTATGGACTCCTCCTTGAGCGTTGACTATTTGACTCATTTGCGTCTCCAACATTTGCATTTGCTTGGTCAACGAATTGATGCTACTCGCCAAGTTGTTGGTTGAGGTGCTTTGAGTAAGCTCCAATGTCCTCAACTTCGCATCTTGTTGTGTCATCCTCATCTCCGATTGAGCCATATATTGACGAATTAAATCGTCGGTGGACATCTCCTTCTTTGGCTCTTGGATGACTCCGTTCTCAACATGGAAGCCGGGAGGTGGTTGCAAGGCATTGTTTGGATTGGCATAAGAGAAGTTCGGATGATTTCGGTTGTTGTGAACATAAGGCTTCTTGTATCCTCCTTGGTAGTTTGATCCTCCTTGTCCTCCTTGTCCTCCTTGCCACTTGTTTCCTTGATTGGGTTGCCACTTGCCTCCTTGTTGCACAAAATTGGCATCTTCCTCTCCGGTTGGGTTTGCTTGTTCATCCGTGATAGCATCGCACCGAAGTACTCCTTTCTTGATAGAATCCAACTCACTTGCTGTTTTTGTATACTTGTCCATCAAGTCCTCGTAAGCATCGATTCCAATGTTGGCAACTCTCCTTCTTCCAAGTCGTCGATCGGTGGCCTCTTCATAGCTTGAATTCATGGTCAGCTCAATGATCTCCATAGCCACGTCATACTCATTGTTCAAGAATCCTCCCTTCGAAGCATAATCGAGCTCCTTCCTACACAACTTGTTCAAACCACGATAGAAGCACGTGATTTGATCCTCCTTGCTAATTCCATGATTCGGGCATGGTCTCAATGGCTTCTTAAATCTCCCCCACGCCTCGTAGAAGTGCTCATCCTCATATTGTTGAAATTGGTTGATCTCATTGATAAGCTTTTGAGCCCTCGAAGGTGGGAAGAACTTGTTGAGAAACTTCGTGCACATCTCAGCCCAAGTAGTGACCTCCTTCTTGTCCAATCCATCTAGCCACTCTCGTGCATCGTCCTTGAGAGACCACACGAAGAGGCTAAGCTTGAGGTAGTCCGAAGACACTCCATTGGCCTTGTATGTAGCACATATGTCCAGAAATTGCTTCAAGTGTGCGTTGGGATCCTCCGCCGGCGATCCTCCGTATTGATTGTTTTGCACCATATTTAAACTCATAGTTGTTAGCTTTCGTGGTCCCCCATCCTCCTTGCTGAAATTGGTCCACGACCGGTTTGAACCGATCGTTCAAAGTCCTCCTCACTTGATCCGCCATTGATTGAAACTCCTTGGTGAATCGGGTGGTGAAGATTGTGGTGTATCGATCTTGCTTGCCTCCTTCTCTCGCCTCAAAGCCCTTAGAGAGCGCTCTAACTCCAAGTCCAACGGAATAGGATTTATCCCCTTAGACCTTATGGTCATGCACTACCTAAAATCAAAGAGAAGACAAGGAAACCGTTAGATCAATAAACCGAAAACAGAAAATGAAAACGCCTAAATCACCTATTAATTCTATTTCAAAATATGTATGTGAAATCTAATCAATCCCCGGCAACGGCAACAAAATTTGATCGCACTATTTTCTACCACACAAAATAGGTGTAATATAAAGAAGCACGAGTATCGTATCCACAGGGATTGACAAGTCGAAAACGCACACAATACCTCTACTAAAGAACTAATGTGATGTTTAAGCTTTTAAAAATTTAGGATGTGGTATTTATAAACTAGGCAAATAATAAAAAGACTCAATTAATCGTATAAGGACACAAATAAATAAGGAAAGTAACTAGTCAAATAAAATAACTTAGGACTCAAGCAATAAAACAAATAAGGAAAGTAGACAATTAAGGAAAAGTGTTGACTTTAGGGAAGCCTACCTAATCAAACATATGAAAGCAATTAATGCATACAATTAACCAATTTAATCCAATCTAAATGTGATACATGAAATATAACCTACACCCCGATAAAAACAATGCAAGTCGTCACTTAATATGATCCTAATATCCTTTCGGACGCATAGATATCAAACTAAGTGCAAAAGAGAACAAGTATTGTTTCACTAAAATGTAATGACCGCAGTTTTTAGTAGTGATTAATAAAAACTTCGGCATTATTTTAGTAAGAGAATTTAAGAATATTATGGAAAGTATTATTATGAGTGAAATAAAGTTTTAAAGAAAGGAAAAAGAAACACTACTAGCAGTGTTACGTTTAGTAACATTAGAACTTCCCGAAACGAGAACCGAACTGAATAAAGAAGACCGATTAAGCGAATCGGTAAAAGAAAAATTCTTTTATTATTTTTAGGCCGAGGCCCATCTGACTTCAAGGCCCACCCGAATTCAAGGCCCAGTTAATTGTACAAGGCCCAGTTAGTTGTACAAGACCCAGTTAATTATCGAAGCCCACTTCACGATTATTAGTTCGATTTTATTTAATTGGCCCAAGAGAGGAAGCCCAATTCAGATTTAATGTCCATCAGCAAAATATAAAAGGGGCCCAAGATTAATGGCCCTAAGCCCATCACAATAATTTCCATGTACTAATATATATATAGATACACATGTCAACATTAAATAAATAAATAAAAAGGAAAAAGAAAAGAAAGGGAGGAGCGCAGTACAGCATGCGTGATTCCATACAGTCTGGGATTATATTACACTAATCCCTCCTAAGCACAATTAGAGGACCCTTAGCACTTCTACAATTACAATTAGAGGGAGACTAATCATTATTGCTACATGTGGAAGCCTCCCAAGCATGCACTCCCACACGTGTCCTCCATGCCTCCACCTACACAAAACAAATCAAAGAGAAATCACTAGTCTTCATTCATTCACCCAAAATATCACACAAGTTAGAGAGCAAGTAAAGTGCAAACAAGAAGAAGAAAGGCCAAATCCCACCAAGAGAGGGCCGATTTCCAGCCAAACGAACTACCGGGGATCAGCCCGTCGGCACTCGAAGGAGCACCGACTGCCGACGGGGAGGCTGCCGGAAACACAGTCCCAACGCAGTCCGTTTGAGGCGTCGGAAACACCTCGATTTCCTAGGTAATCCCTCAAATTCCCTTCCATTCAAAGGCCTAGCTGCATGCACTAACTCAAGAACCAAATCCCTACCTCTAGGAGTGAAGAAAGAAGGAAGGGGAAGGTATTCAAGCAAGGATTTGAAGAGGACAGCCCTCTTACCGGAAAGTAGAGACTCGATTTCAGTTTCTAAAGGTGAGAAAGAACCCCCACTCTTCCCCTAGCATGAGAATCAAGACCCCTAACACATAGAAATCAAACATGCAAGTGTAGGTTTCAATTGCATCAATATAGAGAAGGAACAAGAGAAAGGAAGCAACGAAGAGAAAGAGGACAGCCACCATTTTAGCTCAAGAAACCAGTCTTTCAACCCCCAAGATTAAAGTAAGACACTCTCACTACTCTCTCTAAATACTAGGAACCCTCAAGCATGATTTCCCTCTCTTCAGAAGCTATAGGACATAATTTAGAGACTGATCTATAAGCCTTGTGAAACCCCCAAAGCATGTTACAAATTAGCTTAAGGCCTCAAGAATCAGAACATGAAGACATAGGCAGATTCGAATAACAATGCATGTACATAAAACTCAAGAATTTGACTAAAGACCATAGAAATCAAGCATGTGTAGTGTAGTTCACCTCCGTGAATCGATGCATGCATATCAACTCAAAATCAGATTATGTCCTAGTTTAGCTCCTAAGAGCTCAGTTTAACAAGCATAATCCATAAGGCAAAACATATGCTTTCAATCGAACCATTCAACCCCAAAATAGGTGTTAACCTCACACATGCTTAAAATCTGAAATCACTCATAAATCCCAAGAATACATGCTGCCATAATCAAGAGTATAAACATTAACGAATCAAGAATGCAACAAGAAGGAGAGTTGAGAATCGAACCTCGTCGGCAATGCCGACGGTGGCGTTGAGGCTGCCGGAAGGAAGGGAGAGTCCGAGAGAGGAAGGGAGTCGACACCGAGGAACAGAACGCAGAGAGAGAGAGAGAGAAGGCCGGAGATGGCGGTGGCCGACGGAGCACGCCCTAGCCACAAGGGCTAGGGCACAGACGCAATCGGAGAAGCCGAACCGCGGCGGCAGCGCAGCAACGGCGGAGGCTGACGCTCGAGGCGGCGGCGCTCTGGCCGGGAGAAGCAGCAATGGAGAGAGAAAGGGAGAGCCGCCGGCGAGTCGCGTCGGAGGAGCAAGCACCGACGGGGATTCCTCCGATTTTTCCCCAACTTTCGAATTGGGGATCTTCCTCCCCAATTGAATCTGGAAATTAAGGGGAAGGAACACCCCCACCAACAGAAAAGGGCGCCGGCCGGTGCATGGCAGGCTAACTGGCGGAAGCCGCCGGCGATGAAGAGGGAGGCAGCGTGAACGGTTGCCAAGAGAAAGAGAGAGAGAGAGAGAGAGAGAGAGAGAGAGAGAGAGATCGCGCTAGAGAGAGAGAAGGGGCTGGTTATGCAGTTCAGTACGGACCGGGCCAAGTTCAGATAACGGGCCGAGTCAGATGACGGGCCGAGTCAATTAATGGGCCGACGAATTAATTAAGTATTGGGCCGAGGACTAACTAGCGATTGGGCCAAGAACTACTTAGTTGTTGGGCCAGATTTATTTTTCAGTTGGGCCAGAATATTTCATTGGGCCGATATTTAAATCAGAAGATGAGGGCCGCACGTAATAATTTCCCGAGCTCGATTTAGTAATTTCCCGAGTTTAAATAATTGGGCTTGAACCCTTAACAATTCTAATGGGCCTCAAGTAAATTATAAACCTAAGATCTAATAAGGATGAGCCCAGTAATATTTATCTTATAAGTGTAGACCACTTATAACCTTTAATAAGGATGAGCCCAGTAATATTTATCTTATAAGTGTAGACCACTTATATCCTTCAATCAGATTTAGCTCAGTAATATTTATTTTATAAGTGTAGACCACTTATAACGTGTAATAAAATCACTAAGCCTCATTAATGGCTTAATCGAATATCCTGCAAAATCTGTCGAGGATGAAAAGACAGTAAGACACAAGAATCGATCGAAGTGATCGATTTCAAATGAGAATCGAGAAACTCTCGATTAAAAGAATAATCATGGTAACGTTATCAGTAAAAGAGATCCATCAGTAAAAGAGATTTATCAGTAAAAGAGATCTATCAGTAAAAGAGATCCATCAGTAAAAGAGATTCATCAGTAAAAGAGATCTATCAGTAAAAGAGATCTATCAGTAAAAGAGATCCATCAGTAAAAGAGATCTATCAGTAAAAGAGATCATAACCTCGATAAAAGACAGCCTTCGCATAGATCGATAAGATTATCGATTTCATTTCAAGTCTCTCATTTTACGTTCTTTTGAACGAGGTTAGGCGAAGGAAAAGGGCGAGACTAAGGCGGCGCTCAGAGTTATATATTATGACCAGGAAAGGAAAGCTATCGAGGTGGGCTTTCAGAAAACTAGAATGTTTCTCTATGCTATAGTTCTTTTCTTTAAAAGCATTGTCAGACCATAACTGTTTTGTTTTGTATGATGATGTCTATCTGAAGGGCTTCGGCCACAGTTATCAGAAAGAATTCGGGTCTATCGGGGTCGCTCCTCGATGGACTTAGTGCACTCAGTTTACCGTTAGCCAACGCAGGTTGGCGCGGTCAGGTATCCGGGAGGGTGGCCAACCTCTCCGGATACACCCCAGCTCAGATATTATGGATTACCAGTAATTTGCTTGCAAACGTCTTTTCTTTTTGAGTTAAAATGTTTTGGCATGAGCCCACTGAGTACTTTTGTACTCAGCCCTATACGTATTTCCCACGTGCAGGTTGAGCAGATGAAGTGAAGTTGCCAAAGGAGCTTTGTCGAGTATTAGAGTGTTGAAGCCTCTTGGTGGTGCATGTCTCCATACATGCATCTCACGATCTTCCGCCGTGATTCTTAGGTAGATAGACTCAGTCCAGTTCCGTGTATCGTTGCAACATATTGGTCTAGGTAGATAGACTCAGTTCAGTTCCGTGTATCGTTGCATCATATTGGTCCTTCATAGACAATGCCTTCTTTTTATGAACAATGTTTCTGCATATATCATGTAAAACGCTTCCGTTGATGAATAGTTCTTTCTTCCATTCATTCTCGACGAATGATGGAGAACTTCAATGTATTCCTAATGCTATGTTTCCGCATCGTTTCACCCCAGGTCGTTCGTTTATTTTATACCTTTTTCCTTTTCTTGAGTCGCGGCCTCGCTCGGCCCAAGTTGTGGCGGGCGGGCTGTGACAGAGTGGTATCAGAGCATTTGGTTCGCTCTGAAATCCAAGAGTCTTCTTCTTCCAGTAAAGTCTAGACTTGATTCGCTAGACTTGTAAAGTCCTTCGACAAAAGCTCGGCACTTCACGACATCATGCTCGACCAGGACAGAGAAGAGGTAACTCTCACATGCCAGTATGAGAACATAGTCAAGATAACATAGAGCTCACATACAGTAGAAAAGCCAAGGCCTTTCTAGAGAACATAGCTCGCTTGAATTAAGTGCTTTCCCTTTATCACATACTAGGGTAGTGATTGAACGAAGAAATTCTTCTAACCTCAGTTATGGCACAAGAATGATGGTGAGACGAGGAAACAAGAGAAGCTCTACACGAAATGCCAACTCAAGGAAGCAGTGATAACTCCCTGGAAAGCTATTCCATTTAAAAAGGATACGTCAGATCAAGGAAGATCAAGCCAAGAAGTGCAAGAAGATCTGAACGAGTGTCATCTAAATCAATGACATAAGCCTCTAACTTTTCCGGCTCTGTGCGGAAAGAAACGAAACGTATTCAATTACGCTTCCTAAAGATAGTAGGAGATGATACCAGAATCTTAAACAGGAATAAAAGTTTCATATGGTGGCACAATAAAAGATAAGTCCACTAGAATTTCCTGGATGTTTCCGCATCCATGGTTAAAGGAAGAAAACATTACTAGAAACTGAAGAAGGAAATCAAGGAAAGGTTAAGGTCTTGTCCAACTTAGAGCTCTCGGGTATATAGACGTTAGAATCTCAGTTTCCCCGATGTTGTACTCATGAGAATAATTATGATAGAACGTGTTAGCCTCTACTTTCCTGAGTAGAGAATTGTGCCTGAAGAATGTAGTAAAGTGAGACCATTAGCCATGCTTATTGATGAACTCGTAAGAGTGAATATTGATATCCAAGACCAGCTCAGAAGCTAAAGCGATAGAGTATGCTTGATTTTTATGGATAATGGGACCAGACTATACGATAAAAGAGACTAAGGCGTGGCATTAAATGCCAAAAACAATGAAACATTAGCATGTTAACGTCCCAGGTACGACTTGAGGAAGTGTAAAGAAACCTCACGCCAAGAACTAAGGGGCTGTCGAAGAAAGAAACTCGTATCTAGTCGGATCGCGACCTAGCATCCTATTCCATTAGGACATCAGAAGACAACCAATGAAGATACATTATTGCCCTCAGAAATAACTCTACGTTATTAGCGCTGACAAGCAAGTCGAATTCCCATATGCCATGATCCTTAACGCATGTGCGAAGTACTAGGGTGTTCACAGAGGTACGTAGATTAGGGGGAGACCCTACGTTCTAATGCATTGCATTTTTGAAACCCCCTCGTTGAAACTCTTGAAACCAGAAAGTCCCTTGTACTAAACGTGGAGTCGAGAAATTCCAAATCTAAGGAATTGTTTACCAAGTCTTGTACGATTTTCTGTGTCTTTGTGAATCAAAAGTCACCAGTGTGTGAGAAACAATTTTTCCTTCATGTGACCGGAAGGATGCTTATGTGGGACTGGCCACCTCACATAATCTCTTTCTCGGTAGCGTCACCAACAGACAAGAAATCGGATGGGTATCGACAAAAAGGGGTTCCCCTCCCATGACCCTTGTCAATTCATTTCTACCCTCTGGTTGTTCCTTCTAAACTTGTCTGGTAATTCCTTGATGAGCTATTTTGGATAATTGACATTCCAACTTGGACCCTTACACGAATGTTTTCCAGAGTCAACCCACAATGTTCTTATCCCATCTTGATCATGTTTGTCATCCTAGAGTGATAAGACTGTGAGGATTAGTTAAACTGCAAGTTATAGAGTATGACTTAAGGTTACACACTCTTTTGAGTTGTCGAATGTTTACGCATAAAAAGGGGTGTATGATAGACAAACTGTTAAAGGTATTGCACGAGACTCGAGTTGACAATGCGGTGCTAACCAGTTTTACATGTGAAAGTAAAATAGAGACTCCGCAACCTCCCCAGCAAGATTTTGAATATCATAACTCAGAGGAGGAAAGCTTAATAGTGAAATTAAGAAATATGTTGGGTGAAGCCAGAATTCAGAGGATAGAAACTAGTATCGCGATGCACGCAATAGTAAGTAGCATAAAGCTAGTCAGACTCCCCAACAAGTCCAGAAACAGAAATACAATGACAAAATGCAAAACTCATAAGTTAAATACTCTAGGAGTTTCCCAAGAGAAGTGCACCTATGGTCCATAAGTCCGACACTAAGAGCTAACAATATTAGAGTCTAAATTAGAGCAGAAGTAGTGAACACTTGAGTAGAAGAAGCTTGAACAGACGAGATCCTTGCGGATATGAAAATTTGGAATCCGCTGACAGATTGAAAATAATAAGAATACCAGAACATAAACGACCCAAGGTCGAGTACTATACTTGTCAAATACACGACGTGTCATCATTCCTAAGATCCAGATTAAACCAGCAACTAAAGGAAAGACAGTATCCCATGATTGAGGTCGGTGACCTGACGTATTTGGGATTTCCCCAGCTCGAGGATCAGAAACCTCTTAGAATATTGACGTGGACCAGACTAGAATATAAATTCTCACTAGACATAAGTTATGTGAAAATAGTGAGACCTAAATTATTCACCCAGAGAGGAATAATTACAGTATGACATTAGTCGGCCAGACATAGTAATGAATTGTAGCAGACTACGAAATACGAGATATTGAAGGATGCTAAGGGAGGTAATGTTGGAAGAGATTTCCCCATAGAAGGTAATATGAAACGAGAAAGCCTTGAAGAAGTCATAAATAAAATTGGTGTAGAGCACGAGTTAGGAAAAGTTGTCAAGAAGAGTACAGAATGAGACCACCGTATGTCTCATACCTTTGAAAGAATCAAAGGATAAGTGCACTAAGATCGTGACTACCGAGACTAAACCACAAGTAAATCAGGATAGAATTTTTAACTATGTAACCATACATAGACATAAGACCTTGAAGCACCACAGCAGTATGAGCGATGCTCATATAATAGATATACACAACCATAAGTACTACCTTCGAGTGAATAATATAAGATTTGCAACTATTGCAAAGTTGATGTAGTTTCCTTCACGAGAAAGTGTACAAGATAGACAATAGAGCGAAAGAAGCGCGAAAGGGGATAAGCATTGAATGAGGCGTAAGTCTAAAGGGTCTAAACATGGTTATGGGACACCTAAGAGACCACAACCCCATAATAGAAAGGAATGAAATGCACACCGATAGTAACGACGTACGTTGGAATCAGATTGGACAAGGACTAGTGTAAAAGTATACTAATCTATGAAGAGGTGACCTAATAGCATCTATGAGGGACAAACTTCTTTTAAGAAAAGCCATGGTTGTCTAAGAAGTCAGTTAACTTATATGTAAAATAGTTTAGGATGTGACGGTGATCAATAGCCGACGAGCTATGAGGAACAATAAATTGGACGAAGGACAAATTTTTTTTCTGAGAGGAAAACCATAGCTTGAATAATTGTCGTCCAAGGAGTTGGTTAACACATATAGAAAATAGTTGGGATACGACCTTAACTAACCAACAAGTCGTAAGGAATATTGGATTGAGATGAACCCATTATTGTCTTGGGGTAATTTAATCGCATCGTAAGAAAAGATGTTAGTGGAAGAAAATTTTTACTAAAATCCTCATGCTATAAGAGTCGAACGAAAACCATCTAGAACGAATTCTTAACCAAAAAGTAGAGTGGGTATTCGACATGCCAAGATACCTAAGGCATACTGGAAGTTTGAGTAGATAATTAAAACCATAATACTATCTTCGTAAATCCTTTGAGATAATAAGAATCCATATCTTAAGTGTTCCAGGAACAGAATTATCAGTATGTAAAGAACAAACACACGAGGTCGTTAAAACATATAGAAGGAATGTTAATCGAGTAAGTGAGGAAGTGATTTATTAGGTGGGAAACTATATGACTGAAACCTTTGGTTTCATTTCAAAGAAGTAATTATTGCCCCGTCATCAAAGCTTATTAAATAAGACAGTGAGACCACCTAACTAGAACTTCTAAAATCTCTAATAGAGATGTAAGTTAGCCTCGAGAAGGATAGTAATAGAAATGGGAACTTTTGGTCCGCAGTAACATCAAAGTGCACCAGTGCATACAATGGACGACTAAAGATAAAAGTACGAGTCACGTATATCATGAAGCTTGAGTATGAGATTATGTTCAACCCAGAATGTCCCGCTAAAAGGAAAAATCACAGTCGTGTAGTGTATTCACGATAATGAGTAGAGACCCTATATGGATTATGAAATTGACTCAAGTAATCATCTAAGCAATATGAAGGGAAACAGATTAGCTAAAGCCCTACAAGGAAACCTTGAAAGCCTTGAGTAACACTTAGAAAGGAAGAAACCTACTATAAATCGAAGATACCTCCTTAAAACTTATGAAAGATAAGATGATGCATTAAGAAGGGTAGACAATAGAATCCATGAGATCTCCCCAGAAACAAACACCCACGCATGATGCCTTAAAGGTGTTATAGTTATATGTGGATGAATGACTAATGAGCCGCTATCACCTTCGTTGCCATGATTAATTGATCAGTTAAGTATGACACCAGCCAGACTCGTGAGTCATTACATCTAGATACACTAGATTCATAAACGACTGCAAAAAAAAGGAAATGAAAACACTTGGTCTCGCGTTAGTAGAGCGACACCCAGAACCAACAATCGGTAGAAAGAACTACGTAGGCCGAAGAATGTATACTACAAATTCTCAAGAGAGAAACGACTGATATATATATGTACCATATTTCTGCAATAGGAAATAGTGATAGTGATACCTCTATGAGGAGTATCGAGATTGTCGATGTAACACGTATTGCAAAGTTTAGGCACGATACTTATCTCTACCTTACACAGACAAGTGTGAATAAAGATGCACAGTACTACAAGTGATCCAGAAATGATTAACTTAACCATCGAGTTAAAGCAGAAACATCTAAGATGACGGTTGTTAATACCGCGACTTATGAGTCGACTATAGTACGTAGAGCAGGTCATAGCTACGCTAGCGTAAGGACCAAAGAGAAAATAAACTCGAACGGAGTACACATTGTGAATCGATAAATATTCCGGCCCCAGTATTATTGGTGACACATGGTTACACTCGCAAATGGAGTGGATAGAAGGGTATCCGGACTTAAGTATATGACTAAGGTATATTAAATATGGGAAAATGCCTAAAGCCGACGAAGGAGGTCTAGACACTAGTAGATTAATACTTTCACCTAACAGTTGGATAAGCTTGTATGGTCCACCGAGACGTTAGTGCTCTAATGCAGAGAGCAACTTGTGAAATCGTAGAACGCCTAGTATCTATACAGATTAGATCAGTGTGTCGCAAGGACATTTAACTCATAAACGATAGAAATCATGACGAGCATGTGGTCCAAAGGTAACAAGGTTAACACGAACCGGCCAAGAAATATAGTTACTTGAAACGGCTAGTTCATAAGATCAATTAGAGACAGAATAAAAGAATCTTAAGACGAACATGAGTCACCTGCTAACGCCGGCAAGATGAATTACAATTCGAACTAGGAGACAAGTCTTCCTAGAAGTTCCACGTTTTAATACAACAGTTAGATCCAGCGCGAAAGGAAGACCAACAACAGTCTATTTGGACCCTGCAAACATCTAGAGAAGATAAGACCAGCATCGTGAATGGAAGTTAACATATCAGTTCCGTCAACCCTCGAAGACACTCTTAAGGAAGTGGTACCCAGTGGGGGACGGAAACTGGAAAACGATATAACCTCTAACTCAATTACTTAGACCCACCATACACCATAGGCCCAGTATCGTGCAACGCACCACACAAAGAACAAAGGGTAGACCACCACTCTATTGAGATGAGGTGGGAGGTAAGGAAGAATTAATGTATGATTAAAGAAATGGTTGAGAAATACAACCAATCAGAGATATGATAAAGGAAGCTCATAGTAGCCAGAAGTCTTACGATGACGATGTAGATTCGAGTTATACCTCGCAGCAGAAGATAAGGTCTCCTTGAAAATTTCCCCACCAGGTGAATGACCAGATTCAGAACCAAAGGCTAATTGGAACCTTGTTCCATCAGACCTTACGAAATTTTGGACAGAGTCGGCCCCGTAGCGTACAGGCTAGCGTTACCCCAAACCTAGGAAGCGTTCACAACGTATTTCACGTATCTCAATTAAGGAAATCCGTGTTCAACCCCAAACACGTGATTCGACAGGAGGAAGCAGTTATAGAACCCGATTTGAGCTACGAGACGAAACCTGAAGCCATCGTAGATCGGAAAAATTCAGCAGCTTAGGAATAAGCAAAGTCCTCTAGTAAAGGTGCAGTGGAAGCACCACAGGCAGGAGGAAGCCACGTGAGAGTTGGAAGACAAAATGAAAAAGAAATACCCCAAGTTGTTTTAGAAGGTAAGTAAATTTCGGGACGAAATTTTTCGTAAGGGGTGTAGGATGTAATGACCGCAATTTTTAGTAGTGATTAATAAAAACTTCGGCATTATTTTAGTAAGAGAATTTAAGAATATTATGGAAAGTATTATTATGAGTGAAATAAAGTTTTAAAGAAAGGAAAAAGAAACACTACTAGCAGTGTTACGTTTAGTAACATTAGAACTTCCCGAAACGAGAACCGAACTGAATAAAGAAGACCGATTAAGCGAATCGGTAAAAGAAAAATTCTTTTATTATTTTTGGGCCGAGGCCCATCTGACTTCAAGGCCCACCCGAATTCAAGGCCCAGTTAATTGTACAAGGCCCAGTTAGTTGTACAAGACCCAGTTAATTATCGAAGCCCACTTCACGATTATTAGTTCGATTTTATTTAATTGGCCCAAGAGAGGAAGCCCAATTCAGATTTAATGTCCATCAGCAAAATATAAAAGGGGCCCAAGATTAATGGCCCTAAGCCCATCACAATAATTTCCATGTACTAATATATATATAGATACACATGTCAACATTAAATAAATAAATAAAAAGGAAAAAGAAAAGAAAGGGAGGAGCGCAGTACAGCATGCGTGATTCCATACAGTCTGGGATTATATTACACTAATCCCTCCTAAGCACAATTAGAGGACCCTTAGCACTTCTACAATTACAATTAGAGGGAGACTAATCATTATTGCTACATGTGGAAGCCTCCCAAGCATGCACTCCCACACGTGTCCTCCATGCCTCCACCTACACAAAACAAATCAAAGAGAAATCACTAGTCTTCATTCATTCACCCAAAATATCACACAAGTTAGAGAGCAAGTAAAGTGCAAACAAGAAGAAGAAAGGCCAAATCCCACCAAGAGAGGGCCGATTTCCAGCCAAACGAACTACCGGGGATCAGCCCGTCGGCACTCGAAGGAGCACCGACTGCCGACGGGGAGGCTGCCAGAAACACAGTCCCAACGCAGTCCGTTTGAGGCGTCGGAAACACCTCGATTTCCTAGGTAATCCCTCAAATTCCCTTCCATTCAAAGGCCTAGCTGCATGCACTAACTCAAGAACCAAATCCCTACCTCTAGGAGTGAAGAAAGAAGGAAGGGGAAGGTATTCAAGCAAGGATTTGAAGAGGACAGCCCTCTTACCGGAAAGTAGAGACTCGATTTCAGTTTCTAAAGGTGAGAAAGAACCCCCACTCTTCCCCTAGCATGAGAATCAAGACCCCTAACACATAGAAATCAAACATGCAAGTGTAGGTTTCAATTGCATCAATATAGAGAAGGAACAAGAGAAAGGAAGCAACGAAGAGAAAGAGGACAGCCACCATTTTAGCTCAAGAAACCAGTCTTTCAACCCCCAAGATTAAAGTAAGACACTCTCACTACTCTCTCTAAATACTAGGAACCCTCAAGCATGATTTCCCTCTCTTCAGAAGCTATAGGACATAATTTAGAGACTGATCTATAAGCCTTGTGAAACCCCCAAAGCATGTTACAAATTAGCTTAAGGCCTCAAGAATCAGAACATGAAGACATAGGCAGATTCGAATAACAATGCATGTACATAAAACTCAAGAATTTGACTAAAGACCATAGAAATCAAGCATGTGTAGTGTAGTTCACCTCCGTGAATCGATGCATGCATATCAACTCAAAATCAGATTATGTCCTAGTTTAGCTCCTAAGAGCTCAGTTTAACAAGCATAATCCATAAGGCAAAACATATGCTTTCAATCGAACCATTCAACCCCAAAATAGGTGTTAACCTCACACATGCTTAAAATCTGAAATCACTCATAAATGCCAAGAATACATGCTGCCATAATCAAGAGTATAAACATTAACGAATCAAGAATGCAACAAGAAGGAGAGTTGAGAATCGAACCTCGTCGGCAATGCCGACGGTGGCGTTGAGGCTGCCGGAAGGAAGGGAGAGTCCGAGAGAGGAAGGGAGTCGACACCGAGGAACAGAACGCAGAGAGAGAGAGAGAGAAGGCCGGAGATGGCGGTGGCCGACGGAGCACGCCCTAGCCACAAGGGCTAGGGCACAGACGCAATCGGAGAAGCCGAACCGCGGCGGCAGCGCAGCAACGGCGGAGGCTGACGCTCGAGGCGGCGGCGCTCTGGCCGGGAGAAGCAGCAATGGAGAGAGAAAGGGAGAGCCGCCGGCGAGTCGCGTCGGAGGAGCAAGCACCGACGGGGATTCCTCCGATTTTTCCCCAACTTTCGAATTGGGGATCTTCCTCCCCAATTGAATCTGGAAATTAAGGGGAAGGAACACCCCCACCAACAGAAAAGGGCGCCGGCCGGTGCATGGCAGGCTAACTGGCGGAAGCCGCCGGCGATGAAGAGGGAGGCAGCGTGAACGGTTGCCAAGAGAAAGAGAGAGAGAGAGATCGCGCTAGAGAGAGAGAAGGGGCTGGTTATGCAGTTCAGTACGGACCGGGCCAAGTTCAGATAACGGGCCGAGTCAGATGACGGGCCGAGTCAATTAATGGGCCGACGAATTAATTAAGTATTGGGCCGAGGACTAACTAGCGATTGGGCCAAGAACTACTTAGTTGTTGGGCCAGATTTATTTTTCAGTTGGGCCAGAATATTTCATTGGCCCGATATTTAAATCAGAAGATGAGGGCCGCACGTAATAATTTCCCGAGCTCGATTTAGTAATTTCCCGAGTTTAAATAATTGGGCTTGAACCCTTAACAATTCTAATGGGCCTCAAGTAAATTATAAACCTAAGATCTAATAAGGATGAGCCCAGTAATATTTATCTTATAAGTGTAGACCACTTATAACCTTTAATAAGGATGAGCCCAGTAATATTTATCTTATAAGTGTAGACCACTTATATCCTTCAATCAGATTTAGCTCAGTAATATTTATTTTATAAGTGTAGACCACTTATAACGTGTAATAAAATCACTAAGCCTCATTAATGGCTTAATCGAATATCCTGCAAAATCTGTCGAGGATGAAAAGACAGTAAGACACAAGAATCGATCGAAGTGATCGATTTCAAATGAGAATCGAGAAACTCTCGATTAAAAGAATAATCATGGTAACGTTATCAGTAAAAGAGATCCATCAGTAAAAGAGATTTATCAGTAAAAGAGATCTATCAGTAAAAGAGATCCATCAGTAAAAGAGATTCATCAGTAAAAGAGATCTATCAGTAAAAGAGATCTATCAGTAAAAGAGATCCATCAGTAAAAGAGATCTATCAGTAAAAGAGATCATAACCTCGATAAAAGACAGCCTTCGCATAGATCGATAAGATTATCGATTTCATTTCAAGTCTCTCATTTTACGTTCTTTTGGACGAGGTTAGGCGAAGGAAAAGGGCGAGACTAAGGCGGCGCTCAGAGTTATATAAATTATGACCAGGAAAGGAAAGCTATCGAGGTGGGCTTTCAGAAAACTAGAATGTTTCTCTATGCTATAGTTCTTTTCTTTAAAAGCATTGTCAGACCATAACTGTTTTGTTTTGTATGATGATGTCTATCTGAAGGGCTTCGGCCACAGTTATCAGAAAGAATTCGGGTCTATCGGGGTCGCTCCTCGATGGACTTAGTGCACTCAGTTTACCGTTAGCCAACGCAGGTTGGCGCGGTCAGGTATCCGGGAGGGTGGCCAACCTCTCCGGATACACCCCAGCTCAGATATGATGGATTACCAGTAATTTGCTTGCAAACGTCTTTTCTTTTTGAGTTAAAATGTTTTGGCATGAGCCCACTGAGTACTTTTGTACTCAGCCCTATACGTATTTCCCACGTGCAGGTTGAGCAGATGAAGTGAAGTTGCCAAAGGAGCTTTGTCGAGTATTAGAGTGTTGAAGCCTCTTGGTGGTGCATGTCTCCATACATGCATCTCACGATCTTCCGCCGTGATTCTTAGGTAGATAGACTCAGTCCAGTTCCGTGTATCGTTGCAACATATTGGTCTAGGTAGATAGACTCAGTTCAGTTCCGTGTATCGTTGCATCATATTGGTCCTTCATAGACAATGCCTTCTTTTTATGAACAATGTTTCTGCATATATCATGTAAAACGCTTCCGTTGATGAATAGTTCTTTCTTCCATTCATTCTCGACGAATGATGGAGAACTTCAATGTATTCCTAATGCTATGTTTCCGCATCGTTTCACCCCAGGTCGTTCGTTTATTTTATACCTTTTTCCTTTTCTTGAGTCGCGGCCTCGCTCGGCCCAAGTTGTGGCGGGCGGGCTGTGACATAAAAAGTGTTTGCAATAGAACAAAATCCTATCGTAGCACTAGTAAGTAAAAACCTAAGTCGAATCTCAAGGAAAACTTAACAGGGCAAATAATTGTGTAGTAAAAACAACCTAAACTAAGAAAGCAAGTAAATAGAATATTTGGGTTTTTGGTATTAAATCCTAGGCAAGAAAATAAATCAAAGCAATAAATCAAAGCAAATAAATCTAATCTAGAAAGCTGGAAATTAATCTAAGAATTAAACTAAAGAAAACAATAAATCTACCTAGGCAAAAATCGAAAGGAAAGCAATAAAGAATGCAACGAAAGAAAAGAAAACGAATTTAGACATAATTAAACTAAATCTGAAAATCTGGAAATTAAATAAATAAATCTAACTCTAAGAACTTTGAAAACGAGAGAATTGAAAACGAAAGAAAAACGAATCTAAACTAGACTTTGAAAACCGAACGAACGAAATTAAACTAAGGAAATTAAACGAAGCAATAAAGAAATCGAATCTAGAACTAAAGCAAGTAATTAAAGCAATTAAACGAAAGCAATAAAATAACTTACGAAAATAACGAAGAAACGAAGAACTTGAATTAAACTGCAACGAACTACGAATCCGGATTCGAACTAAAGAAAGCAATAAAAACTAAAGCTAGAGTATTTAGAACTGAAAAACTAAGGTAAAAGCTTGTACAAATTCGTGCCCTAATGGCCTATATATAATAACGTAGAAGTTCGATTCCAATAAGGAAACAAGTAAGAAAATACGCCAGGCGTGGAGCGGGCGCTCCAACAGACGGGAGCGGGCGCTCCATAATAGCTGCGCAAATCTGCTTGAATTTATGAACTGGAGCGGGCGCTCCACCACCCTGGAGCGGGCGCTCCGACGATGCCATGCAAATCCTTCGGGTACTGTTCATGGAGCGAGCGCTCCAACTCCACGGAGCGGGCGCTCCAACTCACGCGCGCACTTCATCCAGTTTTGCACTCCTTTTTCTTCCTTTTCTCGTTCTTTCTCCTTCTTTCGGCTCCCATGATCCCTAACAAGTAAAATACTCGAAACACCCAAATCATAGCTATATAGACACAAAACGACTCAAAAACGACACAAAAACAAATAATAAATAACGACTAAAACCTAACAAAATGACACCAAACAACTCCCCCACACTTAGACCTTTGCTTGTCCTCAAGCAAAATAATCATATAATTTAGACTCAATTCAAATAATCCAAATCATAGAACATTTAATCATCGGAATCGACAAACTCAAACAAGGTCACTTTAATCCCAAGTTATGAACAATCATCATCAACAAACTATGCGGCTTATAAATCAATCCAAGTAAGAGGAAAAGCAATGATATCACACATCTCACAATAATCTAGATCACCACAACTTAGACGACTAGCCTACTTCCCCTTTTTATTCAACAAATAAGCAACTCCTTTTTTTTTTTTTTTAAACATGTGAACGTTTATGGCACATAATTCACTAGGTTTAATCATCGATGGGTCACATCGAGCCTCCTAGTGCGGTTTCCCGTACCCATTATCAAGAGGGGTAGAATGCCTACGAACACTTATTCTAATATACACGAGTATCATTTAGGACAATGTTCATGAAATGTGATCATTCGAGGGTCTCTCGAAGCCTTTTCATGTGGTTTCCCATGCTCATTACTCTAGTATTTTTATACGTTACAAGCAAGAGGAGCAGAAATCCTATCAACTCTTTATTCACATAAACACAACTATTTTTTTTTCTTTTCTCTTTTTTTTTTTCTTTTATTTTTTTTTTAAGGGGAAAGTAAACTAGCAATCCAAATTACAACAATCTAGACTAATCACTCAACCAAAAATCATAAATCATTTTCCTCAAACTCACATCAATTCATGCCCCACAATTCATCGAATCATAATATATCACAACTCAAGATTAAACCAACCTAATTTATGCTCAAATCAATTCCAACAACTAAATACTCCATCATCAAATCATTCAAATTAATCCTAAATTACATGCTTACATGCTTGAACACAAACAAATTTCTAAGTGGGGAAAATAAACAAAGACACAAAAACAAACAAGACACGAAAACACAAACATCAACTAACATGTCAAAAGTGATAATTATTCACACCCCCCCCCCCCCCCCCCCCCCACACTTAAAATCATGCAATGTCCCATTGCAAGAAAATAAATAGAAAGAGAGGAGAAAACTTATCGCTTTTGACGACCACAATTGGCACAAAAATCGGAACCTTGATCGATCCCAAGAATTGCAACCTACAAAACAAACAAAGACAAAAATACCAAACAAGCGTAATATATCCTAAAATGACAAAAACAATAAAAATAAAAATAAAAATAAAGAAAAAACAAATAGCTATCAAGGGTGAAAGTTTCGAGGATCATTTGGATCATTAGGATCCCAAGGTGCCTGCGAAGAAGAAGAAGTAGGGTGAAAATCGGTATACCTCGAAAGATGGCGCTCAATATCATAAACCCGATTCTCGACCCCTTGAACCCTCATCCCCATGTTTTGCATCTGAAGTCCCAAGTTCTCCATATTCGTCGTCATCGACTGAAATAGAACGGCATGGGAATCCAGTCTCTCGAACAACCCGGTCTGAAATGTGTTGAAACCCTCTTGATATGCGCGAAAGTACTCGGGGGGTGCCTCGGGTTGTGCAGCTCCGGCTCCTTCATCCATGTCATCTCCTTGAATTTCCTCGTGTTCGGCCGGTGCGCCATGGATGGCAATGTAGTTTCTGACCGAACCCCGTAGATGCCATGGCTTGAACTGAGTAGGGGAAGATAAGTAAGAGCCATTGATGAGCTCAGCTGGGGTGATCTCCCGACTCGGGACGAGAGACATCGGAGGACTGGGATAAAATGGCACCGCCATATAACGAGCTATCCCCGTAGCTATCTGAGAGAGGGCGGGATGTGCATTGTGCCTTGACTGGTTGCCAATGATCTGGTTCCAAATGAAATGGGAGATGCTAACCTGCACATGATTCTTAGCAGCCCACAACAGGTAACACTCCGGGCCACTAACCTTGCTCCCTTCTATTTTTCCTGTTACATTGAATGCTAGGAAACGATGCAACAGTAATAGAGAATTATCACGAATAAACATAGAAGGGGCACCCTTTTGTACCCAGTTATCACAACCAGTCAACTCTTTCCAAGCAGCAAAATAATTGAAATCATGAGGCACAAATTGAGAAGCATCATCAGAATAGTGAAAACCAAAAATCTCATGCATGCGATAGCAAGACACTTCACAAAAAATTCCACCCAAATTGCACAGAAAAGCAGTCTCCTCCTCTTGACCCTCATCAGTATTTTTCCCTAATCTAGCAGTACACAACATCTCCAAGCACAATATATCATGCCCCTCCCATTGGTTATTAAAATACTGAGTTAAGCCTAGGACCTCTAAATATTGAGCAAGTGAATCCCCTAGGCGCAATTCCTCAATAAACATAGGCGAATAATGGCGAGGGGGCAACAATTCCATATCTTTGAGATGAAGGTACCGATTTGTTACCTCATACCCATCATCGGTATCGAAGGGAACACGAAAGGTGACACCGTATTCTCCCGGTGTAATCCCTCCAACTGGACGAGCTGACATCCGGGCAGAGAATGGAAGACTAGATGATGCCGCTCCAACAACCGGGGCTGCTCTCTTTCGTCTCGACATTTTAGCACCTGAAATCTAGAGGAAAACGGAAGAGAAACGTAAAACGAACAAAAGGAAGAAATAAAAAAAAAAATTGAACTGAAAATTGGCGCGCAGGTCAGATGGAGCGGGCGCTCTGGTGGACTGGAGCGGGCGCTCCAATTGGTAAATGGGCGCGGGCGCTCCTGGTTCGTGGAGCGGGCGCTCCGGTCGACTACTGTAGGCAGTGCGGTGGTGCAGAAGGCAGCGGTCGGAGGCGGCGACTAGCAAGTGTTCGCAAGTGTTCGCTCCATCAAATTTTTAGACCCTATAAATAAAAGTGTTTGCGCTGGACGCTCGTCCAACGTACGTTGGACGCCCGTCCAACGCGGAGTTGCTAGAAATTTTCAGCGAGGGTCGCGTTGGACGAGCGTCCAACGTGCGTTGGACGAGCGTCCAACGTAATTCAGCCCTTCAATTTTCTGCGAACGCCGCGCTGGACGGGCGTCCAACGTACGTTGGACGAGCGTCCAGCGCAAGACGGGCCCCAATTCGATTTTGAATCTGATTTTTCACTAGGTTTTACTTAACCCTCTTCTCCTCTCTTCTCTTTCTCACGCCTCCCTCTCTAAGTTTGCAGATTTAACACACCAAGAACTCCAGCCGCCGCCGTTGTAATTGCCACCGCCGCCGCTACCGCCGCCGGAATCTGACGCCGCCGCCGCCGTCGCTGCTGCTGTTCTGCCGCCGTGTTCCAGCCGCCATTCCCAATGCCAGCACAGCAGCCGCCTTCCCCCACTGTCGCCGTCGCTCGCCGCCGACGAGCCCACGTCCAGCCCTCGCCCAGCGCCCAAATTCACCTTGGACGAGCGTCCAAGGTGTAGTGGACGACCGTCCAGTGCGAGCTGCGTTTCCGGCCCGTTTTTCGCCGTCAATTTACCCCGTCTCATTCCCGTTTCGTCCCAGTCACTACCATGGTTCGTGGAGAGCTCGGAGCAGCCCGCCCTCTCACCGATGCACGCATTCCGTTGCATCGCCGCCCCGACTACCACCCGTCCGGAGTTTCTCCAGAGCTCTTTGGCCGTCAACAGCACGTTCCCTTCCCGACGGAGAGATTCGAGACCACAAATTTTTATGGCCGTCTACGAGGTAAGGAAATTCGACCTCCTAGGCACTTCAATATGGATTTTCTTCGTCGTTTACCTATGTGGGATACACTTAGAGGATACATAGATTGTTTAGGACTTATGCATTTAATTACACGTGCTTGGGATGGACACGAGAGTTTATGTATTGAAATGTGTTCTAGCTTTAGGTTAGAACGTAATGCGGAAGATGAGCTTTGCATGTATGCTACTTTTCGGGGTGAGTTGTGGGAAATTCCTAGGCGAGTGATGCATGAAGCATTTGGTTTTCATTTGGGTGATGGTTTGTCTGAGTTCATGCCGTCCGATTTCAATGTGTCTAATGCTTGGTTTGCAATGACGGGTGTTACTAATTATAAAGCTTCTGGAGTGCCGAGTGCTTTTATCAAAGATCATGCTTTATTAATTCTTCATCGTTTTCTGTCTTGCATGATTACTGGTAAGAAAGAGCATAACAAGGTGAATGCGTTAGAAATTTATTTGCTCCATTGTGCTTCTAACAATATTAGGGTGTGTATGGCTCCATTTATATGGTCCCAACTTACTAATGTGCAAACCAAGAGTGGAGCACACCCTACTTTGAGTTATGTGGCTACAGGTTTGGCACGCCATTTGCGAGTGGATATTTCTCAATGCGCCGGCTTAACTCGAAGCAAGGAGATTACCCTCAACGAGCTTATCAACGCTCATCTCATGCGATGGGCGACCGAGTTCGTTCCCGTTCGGGAGAGAGCGTCTGTTATTGCTTATCATGCAGCTCGTCGTCAACATGGTCTCCCAAGTCAAGAGTCGGGGGATGAGGAGGAGGAGGAATATGAGGACGGAGACGATGACGAGGAGCAAGAAGATGATGAGGAGCACAACGAGGACGAGGAAGAGGATGGAGACGAGGAGGAGCAGCAGCACGTCCCGGACGACAACGAGCGTTTGATTCACTACTACACTAGCCGAGATCGCGTCCGGGCTCGTCAAAATATGGAGGCCGAGGTTCCCCCTTATTGGGCCGACTTTAGGACCGATTTTACACAATTCCAAGAGAATGTGTTTAAACGGTTCGATGATTTGTCGACCCAAGTGACGGGGTTGAATAGTCGAGTGTCCCACATGGAGAGTCACTTGACTCGTTTTACCGACTTCTCGATGGCCTCTACCTCTACCTCTACTCCACCGGACCCGAACGACCCTCGTTGGTGGTCTCCTTACGATCCCCGTTGGAATGATCCACGTTTCCGAGGTTTCTTCAACCCATAGCATGTTTGTGTCTTTTATTTTTGTTGAGTCTTTTATTGTTTTCTTTTTATTTTGTTCGATTTTACGCTTTGGTATTTGTGTTTTGTGTTTATTTTGTAGGTGATACTTGGAGTCTCTCGAGATTTTGAGTATTTGTGTTCGTCATATTGCGATAAGTTCTCTTTATCCCTTTCCTTTTTATTTTCTCGCAATGGGGACATTGATTGATTTTAAGTGTGGGGGGGGGGGGGGGGTCTTTGAACTTTTGGCATGTAGTTTTTAATTTTGTTGAGTCATTAGGAGTTAATTGAGTCAAGTAAGCATGTGATGATAGTATTGTGGACTTGGCTAATGATAGAGAATTGTTGATTTTTTGGAAAAATTCCTGATCTTTATTATGCATGGAACCTTGGCAAAGCGACGCATTTTATTCGATGAATTTGATGTATGCTATGATGTCGGGAACTAGATAGTTTGAACCCGTGAGATTTGAGCTTTTTGTGCATATTTATGCCTATTCTTGATTGAGTGATCATGCTTGCTTCGTTGTTTCTAGAACTTGCCTTGTTTCTCCATCAAGACCTTAGTATATTTACGAACTAGGAAATGATCTTAGGCCATTCTTTCTTAGCCACATGATTCCTATACACTAACCTTGTTCATAATCCTTTGTTTACCCCTTTTGAGCCTTTATTAGCCGTTCTTTGTGAAACCGGATGATAGGAGGTTTGGATGATTATGGGTATCCTTAGTTGTAGTTGGTGATATGGAAGGAGATAATTGAAAAATATTTGTTGTGGTGTAGAAGGAGAGAAAGAAAAGGAATTTTAGATGCTTGTTTAAGTGTAGTTAGCTATCCCTATAAGCTTAGAAAAAAAAAAAAAAAAGAAAAGAAAAAAAAGAGATAAGAAAAAAAAATAGAGCCTTTGTTCAAATTAGAAAGAACATGTATTAGTTGAGCTCTAGAAAAAAAAAAAGAAAAAAAAAAAGAAAAGAAAAAGAAAAAATAAGCATAAGGGGATAGTTAGCTTGATTTGTATAGTTTAGCATCTTTGAGTTTGTAATTGGTGTGTTGGAGGGTAGAAGATGGAGATTAAAATCCATACTTTGGTTGGAGTTGAAAAAGAGGTTGATGATTTAGAGCATTTTGAGTCACTTAGCCTATATATTCCCTACCTTAACCAATGTCCCTACATTACAAGCTTATATAAAGACTTTTTTGATCCTTGTTTGTAGATATTACATTAGGTGGAGATGTTGAGATTAAAGGCAAGCTTATGGTAAACATGTTGCATTGCATTGATGTTGAGTGAACCTTCTTGATGTGCATTATATTACATCTTTTCTTTGAGAGAGTTGAGTGTTCACTTTCATATACAAAATTTCACATGTTTGGGAGTGTTCTTTGATGGATTAGCATACTTTGAATTAGTTGAGTAGATTGTGTTGATTGATGCTAAGGTTGTGTGCATAGTTTTGATCATGAACATGAGAGTTGTTTTTGAAAAGCTTTGAGGCCAATATAGTTCACGATACTTGAGTCTATTGTTTGTTTTGTTTTGCTTGAGGACAAGCAAAGGTCTAAGTGTGGGGGAGTTTGATTGGTGTGTAAATGTTAGGATTTTCGTAGTGTTGTCGAGTCCGTTTCGTTATGTTTTGCGTCTCTTTCGTTTGTATTTTGCTATGATTTGGTTGTTTGGAGTTTGGTTCGTGTAGGATCGTTAGGTGGAAGAAACGGAAGGAAACGGCTCGAAAAAGGCAAAGAATTGAGGAAATATCATGTTTGGAGCGAGCAAGACGTTGGACGATCGTCCAAGGCTCTGGACGACCGTCCAGAGTGCTCTGGACGAGCGCGCTGATGCTATGGACGAGCGTCCAGAGTAGATATTGAAGAAGCGAGCGAGTGCGACGTTGGACGAGCGTCCAACGTACGTTGGACGAGCGTCCAACGCTCCGGCCAGCTATCCTTTCCTTATTTATCTAGGTTTTTACCTAGTATATATATATCATCCTTGTACACGAATTATGATCACCTTTTATCATTCTTTAGCTTTAGTTTTCAGATTCAAATACTTTAGTTTAGCTTTCTATTGTTCGGATCCGGATTCGTTCTTCGTTTTTGCAATTTAATTCAAGACGCTTTATTTAATTCAAGTTCTTCGTTCTTCGTCTCAATTTTCGTAAGTTCTTTTATTGCTTTCGTTTATTCGTTTTAATTGCTTGCTTTCGTTTTAGATTCGTTTTCTTAATTGCTCCGTTTAAATTCCTTAGTTTAATTTCGTTCTTTCGATTTCAAGTTTAAAGTTTAGATTCGTTTTTCTTGCTTTCAATTCTTTCGTTTTTCAAAGTTTTCAAGTTAGATTAATTTGCTTTTAATTTCCAGATTTCAATTCATCATGTCTAGATTTATTTATGCTTCTTTCTTTGTTTTCGATTCCTTTGTTGCTTTCGTTATTGCTTTCTTTTCGATTCTTGCCTAGGTAGATTTAATTGCTTTCTTCTAGTTTAATTCTTAGATTTATTTCTTGAGTTCTAGATTAGTTATTTAATTGCTTTTATTTACTTGCTTTGATTTATTTTATTTGCCTAGGATTTAAAACAAAACCCCAAAATATTCTTTACTTGCTTTCTTAGTTTTAGGTTTACTACATAATTAATTGCCCTGTTAAGTTTTCCTTGAGATTCGATACTTTGGTTTTACTTGCTAGTGCTACGATAGATTTCGTCTATTGCGAACACTTTTTAGTGAAACAAATTTTGGCGCCGTTGTCGGGGACCCCACATTATTGGAGCGAACACTTGCGAACACTTGCGAACACTCTTTATGTAGAACAAAATAAAAACCCAACAATTCCTTTTAGAACAAAAAATTTGTTTCACTAAAAAGTGTTTGCAATAGAACAAAATC
This sequence comes from Thymus mandschuricus, assembly GCA_029379335.1. NCBI lineage: Eukaryota > Viridiplantae > Streptophyta > Magnoliopsida > Lamiales > Lamiaceae > Thymus > Thymus mandschuricus. Next base: position 6,609,835 of record CM057081.1, on the reverse strand, counting down.
CTATCGTAGCACTAGCAAGTAAAACCCAATGTCGAATCTCGAAGGAAAACTTAACAGGGCGATCAATTATGTAGTAAACCTAATCTAGCCTAAAACTAAGAAAGCAAGTAAATAATATTTTGGGTTTTTGATTTTAAATCCTAGGCAAGAAAATAAATCAAAGCAATAAATCAAAGCAAATAAATCTAATCTAGAAAGCTGGAAATTAATCTAAGAATTAAACTAAAGAAAACAATAAATCTACCTAGGCAAAAATCGAAAGGAAAGCAATAAAGAAAGCAACGAAAGAAAAGAAAACGAATCTAGACATAATTAAACTAAATCTGAAAATCTGGAAATTAAATAAATAAATCTAACTCTAAGAACTTTGAAAACGAGAGAATTGAAAACGAAAGAAAAACGAATCTAAACTAGACTTTGTAAATCGAACGAACGAAATTAAACTAAGGAAATTAAACGAGCAATAAAGAAATCGAATCTAAAACTAAAGCAAGTAATTAAAGCAATTAAACGAAAGCAATAAAATAACTTACGAAACTAACGAAGAACGAAGAACTTGAATTAAACTGCAACGAACTACGAATCCGGATTCGAACAAAAGAAAGCAATAAAAACTAAAGCTAAAGTATTTAGAACTGAAAAACTAAGGTAAAAGCTTGTTCATAATTCGTGCCCTAATGGCATATATATACTAAGGTAAGAGTTTGATCCCAACTAGGAAATTAATTATGAAAAACGCAACATGGAGCGAGCGCTCCAAAGGGAAGGAGCGGGCGCTCCATATCAGCTGCGCAAAATCCATCTTGAATTCTGGAACTGGAGCAGGCGCTCCATCCTCCTGGAGCGGGCGCTCCGAAGATGCCATGCAAATCCTCGGGTACTGTTCATGGAGCGAGCGCTCCACATCTCTGGAGCGGGCGCTCCAACTCATCCGCGCTCTTCATCCAGTTTTGCACTCCTTTTTCTTCCTTTTCTCGTTATTTCTCCTTCTTCCGGCTCCCATGATCCCTAACAAGTAAAATACTCGAAACACCCAAATCATAGCTATAAAGACACAAAACAACTCCAAAACGACACAAAAACAAATAATAAATAACGACTAAAACCTAATAAAATGACACCAAACAACTCCCCCACACTTAGACCTTTGCTTGTCCTCAAGCAAAATAATCATATAACTTAGACTCAATTCAAATAATCCAAATCATAGAACATTTAATCATCGGAATCGACAAACTCAAACAAGGTCACTTTAATCCCAAGTTACGAACAATCATCATCAACAAACTATGCGGCTTATAAATCAATCCAAGTAAGAGGAAAAGCAATGATATCACACATCTCACAATAATCTAGATCACCACAACTTAGACGACTAGCCTACTTCCCCTTTTTATTCAACAAATAAGCAACTCTTTATTTTTTTTTATTTTTTTATTTTTTTAAACTTGTGAACGTTTATGGCACAAAATTCACTAGGTTTAATCATCGATGGGTCACATCGAGCCTCCTAGTGCGGTTTCCCGTACCCATTGTCAAGAGGGGTAGAATGCCTACGAACAATTATTCTAATATACACGAGTATCATTTAGGACAATGTTCATGAAATGTGATCATTCGAGGGTCTCTCGAAGCCTTTTCATGTGGTTTCCCATGCTCATTACTCTAGTATTTTTATACGTTACAAGCAAGAGGAGCAGAAATCCTATCAACTCTTTATTCACATAAAGAGTGTTCGCAATAGACGCCGCCTCTTCACTATAAAGTGTTCGCAATAGAACGAAATCCTATCGTAGCACTAGCCAGTAAAACCTAAGTATCGAATCTCAAGGAAAACTTAACAGGGCAAATAATCTTGTAGCAAAAATCATAATCTAGCCTAAAACTAAGAAAGCAAGTAAAAGGAATTGTTGGGTTTTTATTTTAAATCCTAGGCAAGAAAATAAATAAAAGATAAAGCAAGTAAATAATCTAATCTAGAACTTGAGAAATAAATCTAAGAATTAAACTAAGAAAGCGATTAATCTACCTAGGCAAGAATCGAAAGGAAAGCAATAAAGAAAGCAATAAAGAAAGCATAAACTACTCTAGACATGATGAATAAAATCTGGAAATTAAAAGGCTAATTAATCTAACTATGAAAGCTTTGAAAAAACGAGAGAATCGAAACTAGAAAAACGAATCTAAACTTTAAACTAGAAATCGAAAGAACGAAATTAAAACTAAGCAAATTAAACGAAGCAATTAAGAGAACGAATCTAAACTAAAGCAAAGCAATTAAAGCAAATAAACGAAAGCAATAAAAGAACTTACGAGAATTAAACGAAGAACGAAGAACGCGAAGTAAAAGAAAAACTTGAATTGAATTGCACGAACTAAGAATCCGGATCCGAACAAAATAAAACTAATCTAAAGTGTTTAAGCGCTGAAAACTAAAGCTAAAATATGCTAAGGATGTTGTATAATTCGTGCACAAGGGATAGTATTTATAATAGGTATGAAAACCTAGTTATAGAAGGAAAGGAAAGCTGGCCGGAACGTTGGACGGTCGTCCAACGTAGCACTCGCATTGTATTGCGCGCCTTTCTTGTTTCGATCGTATCTTCCTCGTCCGAACTCCAAATTAACCTCCGTTTTCGCCTACATGCTCCTATCGAACCCCTCTTCGATATAATGCTTCTTTCTTCTCATTTTCTTCTCATTTCCGTCCTTTTTATCCTACAATACCAAAGACTCCAAAACAACCAAATCATAGCAAAAGACAAACGAAAGAGACACAAAACATAACGAAAACGGACTCGAAAACACTACGAAAATCCTAACATTTAAACACCAATCAAACTCCCCCACACTTAGACCTTTGTTCGTCCCGAACAATAACAAAAACGAAATAAGCAATAGACTCAAGCATTGTGAACTATATAGGCCTCAAAACTTTTCGAAAACAAACCTCATGATCGTGATCAAAACTATGCACACAACCTTAGCATCAATCAACACAATCTACTCAACTAATTCAAAATATGCTAATCCATCAAAGAACACTCTCCAACATGTGAAATTTTATATATGAAAGTGAACACTCAACTCTCTCAAAGAAAAGATGTATAAGATAATGCACATCATAGGGTTCACTCAATATCAATGCAATGCAACATGTTTACCATAGGCTTGCCTTCAATCTCAACATCTCCACCTAATGTAATACTTACAAATTATGATAAAAAAGGTCTTTATATAAGCTTGTAATGTAGGGACATTGGTTAAGGTAGGGAAAGTATAGGCTAAGTGACTCAAATAAATCTAAATCATCAACCTCTTTTCAACTTCAACCAAAGTATGGATTTTTACTCCATCTTCTACCATCCAACACACCAAATACAAACTCAAAGATGCTAAAATATCAACTATGTAAATCAAAGCTAACTATCCCCTTATGCTTATATTCTTATTCTTTCTTTCTTTTCTCTTTTTTTTTTTCTTTTTTTTTTTTCTCTAGAGCTCAACTAATACATGTTCTTTCTAATTTGAACAAAGGCTCTATTTTTCCTCATCTCTTTTTTTTTTTCTTTCCTTTTTTTTTTTTCTAAGCTCATAGGTATAGCTAACTACACTTAAACAAGCATCTAAAATTTCTTCTCTTTCTCTCCTTCTACACCACAACAAATATTTTCCAATTATCTCCTTCCATATCACCAACTACAACTAAGGATACCCATAATCATCCAAACCTCCTATCATCCGGTTTCACAAAGAACGGCTAATAAAGGTCAAAAGGGGTAAACAAAGGATTATGAACAAGGTTAGTGTATAGGAATCATGTGGCTACGAAAGAATGGCCTAAGATCATCTCCTAGTTCGTAAATATACTAAGGTCTTGATGGAGAAACAAGGCAAGTTCTAGAAACAACGAAGCAAGCATGATCACTCAATCAAGAATAGGCATAAATATGCACAAAAAGCTCAAATCTCACGGGTTCAAACTATCTAGTTCCCGACATCATAGCATACATCAAATTCATCGAATAAAATGCGTCGCTTCGCCAAGGTTCCATGCATAATAAAGATCATGAATTTTTCCAAAAATCAACGCAATTCTCTATCATTGGCCAAGTCCACAATACTATCATCACATGCTCATTTGACTCAACGACTCAATTAACTCCTAAGACTCAACAAAATTAAAAACTACATGCCAAAAGTTCAAAGACCCCCCCCACACTTAGAATCAAGCAATGACCTCATTGCGAGAAAATAAAAAGGAAGGGATAGAAGGAACTTATCGCATAATGTCGACCAACACACTTGAAATCCCGAAAGACTCCAAGTAGTACCTACAAAACAAACACTAAACAAAATATCAAAGCGTAAAATTGCACAAAACAAAGAAAAAGAAATATAAGACTCAAAACAAAAATAAAAAGACACAAAACAAAGCTATGGATCGAATGGACCTCGGAACCGTGGATCTTGCCAACGGGGATCGGTAGGAGCCCAAAAACGAGGATCGTTCGGGTCTGGCTCGATCTCTCTCTTCATCATACCCTCCTTGTAAACTACTCCCTACACGAAAATCAAAAAGAAAGCAGACAAAAACAAAAATAAAGAAATAAATCCTATTCTACAAAAACTAAAAGATTTTTTTTTTTTTTTACGTGGGTTGCCTCCCACCAAGCGCTCGTTTAACGTCATTAGCTTGACTAGAAAATTCTCATCCAAAATCAGTTGCAACAAGCAACGTCTTTAACCATCCATAGGTCAAGAGAAAATTCTCCCATCTTGTGTGCCATTGCTTCGAGCTCTCGTCTTCTTCCTTCTTCGCGGTTAAGAGCGCCTTCTTCCTATTGATGCCGTCTATGTGAGGTGTCAACTTCCTTTAGAGACTTCGACGACCTAGCATACACAACACTCAACAAATGAATCAAACGCACCGAGTGGAAGAGAAAAGAAATCGAACCAGAAAGCAATTAAATAAAAAAAAAAAAATACTACACAATTAAATAGCCTAAAGTTTTCCCCGGCAACGGCGCCAAAATTTGTTTCACTAAAAAGTGTTCGCAATAGAACGAAATCCTATCGTAGCACTAGCAAGTAAAACCTAAGTATCGAATCTCAAGGAAAACTTAACAGGGCAAATAATCGTGTAGCAAAAATCATAATCTAGCTTAAAACTAAGAAAGCAAGTAAAAGGAATTGTTGGGTTTTTATTTTAAATCCTAGGGTCTAAAAACACTTTTTATTGCCTTAGATTGTTTTTGCCTTAGATAAATTTAGATCTTACATCATAGGGTCTAAGGTGATTATTTATAGTGATCATGGTGCTCTTAAACATCTTTTGACTAAAGCCCAAGCAAAACCTAGGTTGATTAGATGGGTCTTATTATTGCAAGAATTTGACATTGAAATTCGTGATAGGAAAGGTAGTGATAATCTTGTGGCCGACCATCTCTCTCGTCTCGATTCACCTCCCCCTTATGCTTCTCTTGATGATATTTGTGATTCCTTTCCCTTTGAGAATGTTAATGAAGTGAATGCTACTCCTTGGTTTGCCGATATTGCTAATTACTTGGCCGATAAGGACACTAAACCCGTCCTTAACGCTCAAGAAGAGAAAAGGTTTCTTCGTTTGTGTAGGCAATACTATTGGGAGGATCCTCACTTGTTCAAGCTTGGGAAGGACGAGGTGATTCGAAGGTGCGTTCCCGACCACGAGCAAACCGAGGTGCTGCGACATTGTCACGAGGAGCCGAGTGGAGGACATTTTGGAGGCCAAAAGACTGCTCATAAGGTGCTACAAAGTGGATTATATTGGCCTACCTTGTTCAAGGATGCTCAAGCCTTCTACCTTGCATGCGATCGTTGCCAACGCACAGGTTCTATAGGTCGCCGTAATGAGATGCCCCTTAATCCTATTTTAGTGGTTGAGATTTTTGATGTGTGGGGCATCGACTTTATGGGACCCTTTCCTAAATCCCATGGTTTCGAATACATTTTACTTGCCGTCGATTACGTGTCTAAGTGGGTAGAAGCAATACCCACAAAGACATGTGATTCTCACGTTGTCTTGAAGTTTGTGCAGGAAAATATCTTGTGTAGGTTAGGTTTCCCTCGTGTGATCATTAGTGATGGGGGAAAACATTTTTGCAACAAGTTGTTCGCCAAGCTCATGAAGAAGAACGCCATCACTCACAAGGTGGCGACTCCTTATCATCCACAAACCTCGGGACAAGCGGAGACGAGCAATCGACAAATCAAGGGGATTTTAGAGAAGACGGTCAAGCCATCGAGGAAGGATTGGGCCGACAAGTTGAACGACGCTCTTTGGGCATATCGTACGGCTTACAAAGGCGTGCTTGGAATGAGTCCCTATAGGCTCGTCTATGGTAAGTCGTGCCATTTGCCCGTTGAGATCGAGTTCAAAGCATATTGGGCCCTCAAGCGCATCAATTTCGACCTCGACGATGCTCATGATCGGAGGATTTTGCAAATGGAGGAGCTCGACGAGCTAAGGAACGAAGCCTACGACAATGCCAAGATTTACAAGGACAAGGTGAAACGTCTACATGATAGGCGCATAGCCTTCAAGGAGTTCAAACCCGGAATGAAGGTACTTCTCTTTCACTCTCGACTTCGATTATTTCCGGGTAAGCTTAAGTCTAGGTGGGGAGGTCCATACACGGTGGTGCAAGTTTTCCCTCATGGTGCGGTGGAAATCAAGAACGAGGATTCGGGATACATTTTCTCGGTCAACGGGCAACGATTGAAGCCATATATCGAAGGGACAACATTACCTCACACGGTGGAAACAATTCTCATCTCCGACCCTCCACTTCTCTCTTGAGTTTTTGGTACGTCAAGCTAATGACGTTAAACAAGCGCTTGGTGGGAGGCAACCCACTTTCTCTATTTTATTTTTGTAGAATAGGATGTATTTTCTTTTTATTTTCATTATTTTTCTTGTGTTTTTCTTTAAGTGTTTGTGCAGGGAATGGTTCTTAAGGATTGCGATGGCACGGAAGGCTTCGAGAGGGAGAAAAATGGAGAATTTGAGCACAATTCCGCGAGGGCCACTTTGGACGGGCGTCCAGCGCACGCTGGGCGACCGTCCAGCGTATTATTGAGTTGCTAGAAATTTTCAGCGAGGGTCGCGTTGGACGAGCGTCCAACGTGCGTTGGACGAGCGTCCAACGTAATTCAGCCCTTCAATTTTCTGCGAACGCCGCGCTGGACGGGCGTCCAACGTACGTTGGACGAGCGTCCAGCGCAAGACGGGCCCCAATTCGATTTTGAATCTGATTTTTCACTAGGTTTTACTTAACCCTCTTCTCCTCTCTTCTCTTCTCACGCCTCCCTCTCTAAGTTTGCAGATTTAACACACCAAGAACTCCAGCCGCCGCCGTTGTAATTGCCACCGCCGCCGCTACCCGCCGCTGGAATCTGACGCCGCCGCCGCCGTCGCTGCTGCTGTTCTGCCGCCGTGTTCCAGCCGCCATTCCCAACGCCAGCACAGCAGCCGCCTTCCCCCACTGTCGCCGTCGCTCGCCGCCGACGAGCCCACGTCCAGCGCCCAAATTCACCTTGGACGAGCGTCCAAGGTGTAGTGGACGACCGTCCAGTGCGAGCTGCGTTTCCGGCCCGTTTTTCGCCGTCAATTTACCCCGTCTCATTCCCGTTTCGTCCCAGTCACTACCATGGTTCGTGGAGAGCTCGGAGCAGCCCGCCCTCTCACCGATGCACGCATTCCGTTGCATCGCCGCCCCGACTACCACCCGTCCGGAGTTTCTCCAGAGCTCTTTGGCCGTCAACAGCTCGTTCCCTTCCCGACGGAGAGATTCGAGACCACAAATTTTTATGGCCGTCTACGAGGTAAGGAAATTCGACCTCCTAGGCACTTCAATATGGATTTTCTTCATCGTTTACCTATGTGGGATACACTTAGAGGATACATAGATTGTTTAGGACTTATGCATTTAATTACACGTGCTTGGGATGGACACGAGAGTTTATGTATTGAAATGTGTTCTAGCTTTAGGTTAGAACGTAATGCGGAAGATGAGCTTTGCATGTATGCTACTTTTCGGGGTGAGTTGTGGGAAATTCCTAGGCGAGTGATGCATGAAGCATTTGGTTTTCATTTGGGTGATGGTTTGTCTGAGTTCATGCCGTCCGATTTCAATGTGTCTAATGCTTGGTTTGCAATGACGGGTGTTACTAATTATAAAGCTTCTGGAGTGCCGAGTGCTTTTATCAAAGATCATGCTTTATTAATTCTTCATCGTTTTCTGTCTTGCATGATTACTGGTAAGAAAGAGCATAACAAGGTGAATGCGTTAGAAATTTATTTGCTCCATTGTGCTTCTAACAATATTAGGGTGTGTATGGCTCCATTTATATGGTCCCAACTTACTAATGTGCAAACCAAGAGTGGAGCACACCCTACTTTGAGTTATGTGGCTACAGGTTTGGCACGCCATTTGCGAGTGGATATTTCTCAATGCGCCGGCTTAACTCGAAGCAAGGAGATTACCCTCAACGAGCTTATCAACGCTCATCTCATGCGATGGGCGACCGAGTTCGTTCCCGTTCGGGAGAGAGCGTCTGTTATTGCTTATCATGCAGCTCGTCGTCAACATGGTCTCCCAAGTCAAGAGTCGGGGGATGAGGAGGAGGAGGAATATGAGGACGGAGACGATGATGAGGAGCAAGAGGATGATGAGGAGCACAACGAGGACGAGGAAGAGGATGGAGACGAGGAGGAGCAGCAGCACGTCCCGGACGACAATGAGCGTTTGATTCACTACTACACTAGCCGAGATCGCGTCCGGGCTCGTCAAAATATGGAGGCCGAGGTTCCCCCTTATTGGGCCGACTTTAGGACCGACTTTACACAATTCCAAGAGAATGTGTTTAATCGGTTCGATGATTTGTCGACCCAAGTGACGGGGTTGAATAGTCGAGTGTCCCACATGGAGAGTCACTTGACTCGTTTTAACCGACTTCTCGATGGCCTCTACCTCTACCTCTACTCCACCGGACCCGAACGACCCTCGTTGGTGGTCTCCTTACGATCCCCGATGGAATGATCCACGTTTCCGAGGTTTCTTCAACCCATAGCATGTTTGTGTCTTTTATTTTTGTTTGAGTCTTTTATTGTTTTCTTTTTATTTTGTTCGATTTTACGCTTTGGTATTTGTGTTTTGTGTTTGTTTTGTAGGTGATACTTGGAGTCTCTCGAGATTTTGAGTATTTGTGTTCGTCATATTGCGATAAGTTCTCTTTATCCCTTTCCTTTTTATTTTCTCGCAATGGGGACATTGCTTGATTTTAAGTGTGTGTGGGGGGGGGGGGGGGGGGTCTTTGAACTTTTGGCATGTAGTTTTTAATTTTGTTGAGTCTTAGGAGTTAATTGAGTCGTTGAGTCAAATGAGCATGTGATGATAGTATTGTGGACTTGGCCAATGATAGAGAATTGCGTTGATTTTTGGAAAAATTCATGATCTTTATTATGCATGGAACCTTGGCGAAGCGACGCATTTTATTCGATGAATTTGATGTATGCTATGACGTCGGGAACTAGATAGTTTGAACCCGTGAGATTTGAGCTTTTTGTGCATATTTATGCCTATTCTTGATTGAGTGATCATGCTTGCTTCGTTGTTTCTAGAACTTGCCTTGTTTCTCCATCAAGACCTTAGTATATTTACGAACTAGGAAATGATCTTAGGCCATTCTTTCGTAGCCACATGATTCCTATACACTAACCTTGTTCATAATCCTTTGTTTACCCCTTTTGAGCCTTTATTAGCCGTTCTTTGTGAAACCGGATGATAGGAGGTTTGGATGATTATGGGTATCCTTAGTTGTAGTTGGTGATATGGAAGGAGATAATTGAAAAATATTTGTTGTGGTGTAGAAGGAGAGAAAGAAAAGAAATTTGAGATGCTTGTTTAAGTGTAGTTAGCTATCCCTATAAGCTTAAAAAAAAAAAGAGAAAAAAAAAATAGAGCCTTTGTTCAAATTAGAAAGAACATGTATTAGTTGAGCTCTAGAAAAAAAAAAAAGAAAAAAAAAAAAGAAAAGAAAAAGAAAGAAAAAAAAAAAAAGCATAAGGGGATAGTTAGCTTTGATTTGTATAGTTTAGCATCTTTGAGTTTGTAATTGGTGTGTTGGAGGGTAGAAGATGGAGATTAAAATCCATACTTTGGTTGGAGTTGAAAAAGAGGTTGATGATTTAGAGCATTTTGAGTCACTTAGCCTATATATTCCCTACCTTAACCAATGTCCCTACATACAAGCTTATATAAAGACCTTTTTGATCCTTGTTTGTAGATATTACATTAGGTGGAGATGTTGAGATTAAAGGCAAGCTTATGGTAAACATGTTGCATTGCATTGATGTTGAGTGAACCTTCTTGATGTGCATTATATTACATCTTTTCTTTGAGAGAGTTGAGTGTTCACTTTCATATACAAAATTTCACATGTTTGGGAGTGTTCTTTGATGGATTAGCATACTTTGAATTAGTTGAGTAGATTGTGTTGATTGATGCTAAGGTTGTGTGCATAGTTTTGATCATGAATATGAGAGTTGTTTTTGAAAAGCTTTGAGGCCAATATAGTTCACGATACTTGAGTCTATTGTTTGTTTTGTTTTGCTTGAGGACAAGCAAAGGTCTAAGTGTGGGGGAGTTTGATTGGTGTGTAAATGTTAGGATTTTCGTAGTGTTGTCGAGTCCGTTTCGTTATGTTTTGCGTCTCTTTCGTTTGTATTTTGCTATGATTTGGTTGTTTGGAGTTTGGTTCGTGTAGGATCGTTAGGTGGAAGAAACGGAAGGAAACGGCTCGAAAAAGGCAAAGAATTGAGGAAATATCAAGTTTGGAGCGAGCAAGACGCTGGACGATCGTCCAAGGCTCTGGACGACCGTCCAGAGTGCTCTGGACGAGCGCGCTGATGCTGTGGACGAGCGTCCAGAGTAGAAATTGAAGAAGCCAGCGAGTGCGACGTTGGACGAGCGTCCAACGTACGTTGGACGACCGTCCAACGCTCCGGCCAGCTATCCTTCCTTATTTATCTAGGTTTTTACCTAGTATATATATATCATCCTTGTACACGAATTATGACCACCTTTTATCATTCTTTAGCTTAAGTTTTCAGATTCAAATACTTTAGTTTAGCTTTCTATTGTTCGGATCCGGATTCGTTCTTCGTTTTTGCAATTTAATTCAAGACGCTTTATTTAATTTAAGTTTTTCGTTCTTCGTCTCAATTTTCGTCAGTTCTTTTATTGCTTTCGTTTATTCGTTTTAATTGCTTGCTTTCGTTTTAGATTCGTTTTCTTAATTGCTCCGTTTAAATTCCTTAGTTTAATTTCGTTCTTTCGATTTCAAGTTTAAAGTTTAGATTCGTTTTTCTTGCTTTCAATTCTTTCGTTTTTCAAAGTTTTCAAGTTAGATTAATTTGCTTTTAATTTCCAGATTTCAATTCATCATGTCTAGATTTATTTATGCTTCTTTCTTTGCTTTCGATTCCTTTGTTGCTTTCGTTATTGCTTTCTTTTCGATTCTTGCATAGGTAGATTTAATTGCTTTCTTCTAGTTTAATTCTTAGATTTATTTCTTGAGTTCTAGATTAGTTATTTAATTGCTTTTATTTACTTGCTTTGATTTATTTTATTTGCCTAGGATTTAAAACAAAACCCCAAAATATTCTTTACTTGCTTTCTTAGTTTTAGGTTTACTACATAATTAATTGCCCTGTTAAGTTTTCCTTGAGATTCGATACTTTGGTTTTACTTGCTAGTGCTACGATAGATTTCGTCTATTGCGAATACTTTTTAGTGAAACAAAAAAGTGTTCGCAATAGACGAAATTTGGCGCCAAAATTTGTTTCACTAAAAAGTGTTTGCAATAGAACAAAATCCTATCGTAGCACTAGTAAGTAAACCTAAGTCGAATCTCAAGGAAAACTTAACAGGGCAAATAATTGTGTAGTAAAAACAACCTAAACTAAGAAAACAAGTAAATAGAATATTTGGGTTTTTGGTTTTAAATCCTAGGCAAGAAAATAAATCAAAGCAATAAATCAAAGCAAATAAATCTAATCTAGAAAGCTGGAAATTAATCTAAGAATTAAACTAAAGAAAACAATAAATCTACCTAGGCAAAAATTGAAAGGAAAGCAATAAAGAAAGCAACGAAAGAAAAGAAAACGAATCTAGACATAATTAAACTAAATCTGAAAATCTGGAAATTAAATAAATAAATCTAACTCTAAGAACTTTGAAAACGAGAGAATTGAAAACGAAAGAAAAACGAATCTAAACTAGACTTTGAAAACCGAACGAACGAAATTAAACTAAGGAAATTAAACGAAGCAATAATGAAATCGAATCTAGAACTAAAGCAAGTAATTAAAGCAATTAAATGAAAGCAATAAAATAACTTACGAAACTAACGAAGAACGAAGAACTTGAATTAAACTGCAACGAACTACGAATCCGGATTCGAACAAAAGAAAGCAATAAAAACTAAAGCTAAAGTATTTAGAACTGAAAAACTAAGGTAAAAGCTTGTACAAATTCGTGCCCTAATGGCCTATATATAATAAGGTAGAAGTTCGATTCCAATAAGGAAACAAGTAAGAAAATACGCCAGGCGTGGAGCGGGCGCTCCAACAGACGGGAGCGGGCGCTCCATAATAGCTGCGCAAATCTGCTTGAATTTATGAACTGGAGCGGGCGCTCCACCACCCTGGAGCGGGTGCTCCGACGATGCCATGCAAATCCTTCGGGTACTGTTCATGGAGCGAGCGCTCCAACTCCACGGAGCGGGCGCTCCAACTCACGCGCGCACTTCATCCAGTTTTGCACTCCTTTTTCTTCCTTTTCTCGTCTTTCTCCTTCTTTCGGCTCCCATGATCCCTAACAAGTAAAATACTCGAAACACCCAAATCATAGCTATATAGACACAAAACGACTCAAAAACGACACAAAAACAAATAATAAATAACGACTAAAACCTAACAAAATGACACCAAACAAGTATCAATGATATAATCAACTAGGTTCAATTAAGACACCCAAATCAATTACATGCAAACATATGATAATTCAAACTCAATTAAGACAAATCAAATTATCATACCATGTATTCATGAGATCTATTATGCAATATCCTATCAAGGCATATAAACATAACTATGCATACACAATTAGTGGCCAATTAATCATGCATGAGAATAAGCACCATGAAAACATGCATCTAGATTGGAAGGCTAATTGTAAACAAAAACACTTACATAGATTCAATTAGGCATTCAATCCCTAAAATCAACTAAGGAATTTAGCTAGACATAATTAAAGCAAACATAAACATAAAGAATTGAAAGAACATAATTAAAGAGTAAGAGTAAGAAAAACTTGAACACAAACGAAGAACTTCGAATCTTGAATCTTGCATAAACTTGAAAAGCTCCAATGTTGAATACAAGAATAAAACTCTAAAATAATGTGCTAGGAAAATATAAAAAATGGTAAAGTGTTGATAGCTTGCTTGATAGGGTTTACAATGCTAGACTAGGAGTATATATAGGAGAAATTTACATAAGGAAAACCTAAACCAAAAAGGAGTCTAATTAACTAAGGAAGGAATTCCCGGCTGGACCCCCCCTCTCGACAGACCTCTCGATCGAGAGAGGTATCGAGAGGGTGTGAAATGGGCTCTCGATCGAAAGCTGCGGCAGAAGGTACCTCTCGACATACCTCTCGATCGAGAGAGGTATCGAGAGGCCTTCTCTCGAACTCAAATCTAGGACTTTGCTCTTCGATCTTCACGCCTTGTCTCGTCTCGGGGTTTTAGCACCAAAATATGCCTAAAAACTCAAGAAAACACCCAAAAGCATAATATTGCCCAATAAAATGAAAATCATATAAACTAAAGACAATACTACACAAACGAGACACAAAATCGACTCTTTTTGGTTATGAAAACAAGGTAAATTTCACCTATATCACAGACTCGCTTTGAATCTACTGTTGCGCTCGCTTCGCTACGCTATTCTTCGGCACGCTTCACTTTGGCTGGGTAGACTCGCTTCGATTGGAAAACTCACTCAAGCGAGTGGCCTTCACTTGAATTTTCTGCAGTCTAAAAACCTAAGTGACTTAAGCAAAAACAAAGCCATCCTAACAGTATAGGCTTAGAAAAATTTCTAACCTATTATTTTCTACATCAAATTGGGTCGCTTGAGAATAGGACACTTAGGGGTTTTGGGATCAAATCAAAACATATATATTATTTTCAAAGTGTCCCTTATAGGTTCCCCCTTAACATATTGTCCTTAACAATTCCCAACATAATTAATGAACGGATCGACCGGTTCGACCAATTGACCCGTGACCTGGAGGTCTCGCCGGGTTGACTGCCGGGCCGGGTTTTAAAACATTGCTATTCATACACGAATAGATTTTCATATTATATTTATTTACTATTTCACCTCTAATATCTTATATACAAAATTCATATTTTACCTAAAAGTATCAATATAAAGTGATTTATATCGAATATTAACGTTAAAATTGGTTATAACTGTGTGAGATTCTCTTTGTCATATTTTTTTTATTAAAATAAACAACGGACGGATTGACTTATTTTGATGTAATGACATTTTATTTTTATTACAATAAACAACAAGCTACCTAAAAGTAGCAATATAAAGTGATTCATATCGAATATTGACGTTAAAATTGATTATAACTATGTGAGACTCTTTTTGACATATTTTATTTATTAAAATAAACAACGGGCGGCTTGACTTATTTTGATGTAACGACATTTTGTTTTTATTACAATAAACATCGGGCTACGTGATATTCTCTTTGATATTTTCTTTTTATAAAATAAACAACAGACGGCTTGACATATTTCGATATAATTGACATTTTCTTTTTATTACAATAAAAAATATTTTATTTTAAATATCATTCTTATAAACCTACTTTTTATTATCACAATTAACAAGCGGCTTGAAATAATGACACGACGAGATAAAACCAATATAACTATTTGAGATCCTCTTTGACATTTTTCGTTTTATTAAAATAAACAACGGACGACTTGACTTATTTTAATATGTTGGTAATTGTTAAGGATAACATGTTAAGGGGGAACTCAAATGGGACGCTTTAAAATAAATATATGTTTTGATTTGATCTCAAAACCCCTAAGTATCCTATTCCCAAGCGACCCTACTTGATATAGAATAGGTTAGAATTTTTCTAAGCCTATACTGTTAGGATGGCTTCATTCTTTTGCTTTAGATGCTAAGGATTTAGACTGTAGGATTTCCAAGCGAAGGCCACTCGCTTGAGTGTGTTTTTCAAGCGAAGCGAGTCTAACGAGCCGAAGCGAAGCGTGCCGAAGAATAGCGAAGCGAAGCAATCGCTACAGTAGATTCAAAGCGAGTCTGCTAAAGCGAAGCGAAGCGAGCGCTACAGTAAGAAGTCAAAGCGGGTCAACGATTACAAAAGAAAATACTTGGAAAATCTTTTTTCTAAGTATATGCTACAGTATGACTTGAAGCGACTCACTTTGAAGCGGACGCTCCAAATCTGAAGCGAAGCAAGCCCTACCTAACAGATAGCGACAGCTCAATTCCCGCTCCAATTTAAACGACGAGTTCAAACTCCAGTCAAGTGAAGATCGATGCATTAATTGCGTATCTCCACGTGTCGATAGGAGAATGGAGCACCGGAGTTGACCACCAGGCCGACAAGGACGCCGCAACAGTGCTGGGAGGCTCCAGTTACTGTTTTAGTTGGAACTTAGCCATTTTTTACAAAGGGACAAACTGACGCGTCTGAAAAGCAGCAGGCCTGTGCAAGTATTGTCGAGAGGAGGAAAGACAAAGCCACCAACCAACAACGGCTCTCACCCATCCCTCCGCCTATAAATAGTGGAGGTAGAAGACGGAGAAGGGTAGAACACTACTTGAGCATTCAGCGCCTACTGCAAACAAACACTCCCAGCCTTCGAGCAATCTTCGAGTTTTTGTTTAAGTGTTCTCCGAGCTTTAGCAACATCCGAGCTCGTCTCCGCAACCTTCACACTCTAGATCTAAGCCCATTCCATATCCAAGCTTAGAGAAGAACTCTAGCCTTCCTTGCATTCATTGTAAAGAGTTCTTCATTAGTGTGTTCGTCGAAACCAAAAACCCTAACCCTAGTTTGTCTGTTAGGTTTTGTGTTGTCGAAAGGTTGTCACGATCCAAGACTCTACTTTCTTCAACAGTGGAAATCTCGATCATAGAGTCTAGATCCAAGCTAGCACAGTCATCGATTGTGTGAAGCTCGATCGAAACTAGGTTTGTGTGGAGAACCAGTAATCTCCCGGTCGTCGGACTCAAGCGAGTGAAGCTTAGTCCAGTTAGGTTTTGTGGTGAACCCGTAATCACCCAACTGTTGTCAGATCCAAGCAAGTGAAGCTCGATCTTGACTTTGGTTTTTGAGGAGCCTGCAAGTCCTCAAGGTTCTTGAGTGAAGAGAATCAGTTGCTTCGAGCAACAAAGTGGACATAGGTGTTTTATCACCGAACCACTATAAACCTGGTGTCGTATTTCTTGCTCTAGCTTTTCAATTATTTATTGCTTTGATTATTCATTTGCACAAGCATCGTAAACAACCTAAAACAAAGTTTTCAATTACTTAGGAAAAGTTTAGTTCACCAAAATTCCGCATTGCAAAACAGCCTCACTCTTGTTCAAGCATTCGCTTAGATCAAGCAGTAAGCTTCTACTATAGATCTAGCTTGAAGCTAGGTCTTGGTATTTGAAGCGAGTGCTGCACCTTGCTAAACTCTGAGATAAAGGAAAAGAAGTTGAAAAACTTCTACCCCCCCCCCCCCCCCCCCCCGCGCGTGCGCGTGTTTCCCTTATCAAACCCGGACCAACATAATATTTTTCCTTTTTAATTTAATTACAATAAACAACGGACAACTTGACATAATTTAATAAATTCATTTATATTTTTTCTTAAAAATAACGTTATAAAGTGATTCGTATCGAATTTTGACGGGAGACAAATGCATCTATCATCAAAATGTTCTCTTTTAAACTATTTTCTTACAACAATTGTAACGGACAACTTTATATAATTATATATTATTCTACTAATTTAATTCAAATTTTATAATTAAGCTAATACTTATATGATAAGCATAGATAGTAGTATACAATATAAAAATAAACATACAATAGATATTGTGTGAGATTGAAATATATCATAGTATTTTATATAATTAATATGTATAAATATAGAGTGGAAAAATTAAATACTCACTTAGTGTTAAGGAAATAAATATAAGGACACGCATTTAAAAAACACAAAATATACCCATTTTTGACGCGAAAGTACACAAATACCCTTACTAATAGACTTTGACTTTTACTAGTCAACATCACTCTTCTCTCCTCCCCCTCCCCCTTTTCCACGTGTCTCTTCTCTCCTCATTATTTTTCCATTTTTTTAAAATTTTTTTATTTTCGAATTTTTTAATTTTCGAATTTATGTTTTTTTTTCCTTCTTTTTTCTAACTACTGTAGCTGTGATATTCGTATAACTTTAAGAAAGTACGAATTACAACAAATTCGTACCAATTATATATACGAATTACAAAATACATACTGACTATTGTAGCTGTGATATTCATATAACTTTAAGTAAGTACGAAATATAACAAATTCGTACCAATTATATATAAGAATTACGAAATACATCTTGAGTATTCAATTATGCAGTTATTGGTACGAATAAGATTCACTTCGTACTAAAGCCTACTGAGGATAAACCCTGAAACTAAAAATTAAACCTTATCGGTGAATATTAAAATTTGTTGTAGAAATCTAAACCCTATTTGTAAAAATCTAAACCCTATTTGATGGATCTAAACTCTATTCAAAAAAATCTAAACCCTATTCGAGGTATAAAAACCCTATACAAAAAATCTAAAACTGTATCGTGCATTTTAACCAGGTACGAAAAGAAAATTGCGTACCAGATTTAAACGAACAAACTAAAACTCTAGCGATGATTTTCAATAAACTTAGTTTCAATGCACAAACAAAATTGATATTCTAGTAAAAATATTTTAAAAATTAATGTCAAATCGGTACGAAATGAAAATTGTGTACCAGGTCTAAACGAACAACTAAAAATCTGACAATTATTTTCAATAGACTTAGTTTCAATGCACAAACGAAACCGAAATTCTAGTAGAAATATTGCAAAATTAATGTCAAATCGGTACGAAAATATAGTTGTTTGTAGTTGATGATAGTGCGAATTTTTTTCTCTTCTAATATCTAACACACTCTCTTATTATTTTATAAGTTGGTACACAAATAAGATATTCGTAACAAAAATATAGTTAAGTAAGTACGTATTCAACAGTTCATTACATTAATAATGTGTTATCTTTAGGAAAATGATTTATTTTACCACGAATAAGAGGTACGAACTATGAAATTCGTATCCACATCCAATAAGAAATACATAATATTTAGTAACAGATTCATAAAAATATAAACAAACAAACAGTGATGATACAAAATGTACGAAAAAAATTAATAGCTTGTACGAAAATATGATATTCATACTAAAACTATGGTACAAAAATATGATCTTCGTATCTAACAAATAGAATGAAGAATAAAAAAATATTTAATAGAATGGTTCTAAGATTGAAAACACAGGTTACCACAAAAAGCATACGAGCAATTTTTAACACTTAATAGAATCATTCTAAGATTCACTCATGATTTATTTAACAAATATTTAAACATAATCAAAGGTAGAAGCAGACAACGTGTTAATGTATCAATGTTAAAATAGTACGGGATGAAGCAAAACTTGAATCAACACTATCCTAGCTACCTCTCATACCTATTTCATCACATATTTACCACATCTCACTAATCAATAGAAAGAAAAATCATATCGACCAAAACCATCGAAATTAACTCAACATTCCTATAAAAAAAAAAAGGTTGAATCAAATCCAGAGTAGAACACCGGAATTAGCAAGCAGCGATGCGATGCTTACTTTGGAAAGAATCTGGGGAGGTTTGTTGAAGATGAGGGAATGACTCTAGCACCAGCAGAGTCAACAAATTTGACATAGGAAGCAACTATGTAGGACACATTAGTGGCATTACTGAGACGGCCAGATGCGCCATCGCTGGGGTGGGTAAGAATTCCGATGACTGGTCGGATTCGCCATCGACCTAGGGCTCATCACCTTGGCAATCTCAATGACGTCATCGTGGAGAGCGGTGCCGCCGTGAGTTTCTCCACCGTCATCCCTAGCCTCGCCCTCAGGTCCACCATCATCAACTGGTGCCTCCTTCATCCTCCTCGTCTCCGGCGAAATCGGAGAGAGATAGAGCCGCAGATCTGCTACGAAACGGCGTCGTACACAACTCCAGCTCCCAGCGCTCCTCCTCAGCTGCCTCCGTCGGCGCTGCAGCGGCTCGATTTGTTCTCCGCCGCCGTCCACCGCGAACAAATCCACCATTGTTCACTTTCTCCTCTTCCGCCGCAGCCATTTTCTTCTTCCTCTATTGCCACCGCCGTTCGCGATGGAGTCTGGAGAATCAATTGACGCCTTCGAACTACGCGTCACCAACATCATTGCCACTCTCATCTCTCTTGGCAAAGAATTCACTGACAAAGAGGTCAATCTCAAGATCGTTCGAGCTCTAATACGGAAATGACTGACCATGAAGGAGTTGTATCTAGCAACAAAGGACTTATCGAAGCTCGCACCGGAGATCCTGTTCTCCGAGCTCAAGGCTCACGAATTCGATCTCAATCGAATGAGCCTGGATGATGAAGACGAAGGTCCTTCGTCATCAAAGGGATTCGCTTTCAAAGCTGTTGAAATGCCAAGCGACCAGGTGATTGCCAAAATGTCAAGAGAAGAACTGGAAGAGCACTACGCGTTCTTATCAAAGAACTTCAACAAAATGAATTAACGTGTGGGGAAATATAAGAGGTTTTACAAGCAATACAAAGGAAAGAGCACTGATGCTCGAGATGGAAAAGGAAAGCGAGAAGAAACTGTTGGATCCGTGAAGATCGCTCGGATGTTAATCAATTAAACGAAAAGCATATCATGCAATTTCCTAGATCCTAAAGCGGAAACAGATCTAGATTGCATACCTTATCGGGCAGATCCAGCCGGTATAATGAGTTTTGGTGAAGAATTCCTCGCACTAGATCTCTGCACACGAGATCTAGCTCTTCTCGTAAACCTCGAGATCTTCTAGAGTATTCCCGAGCACAAAGAAGAATTCCGGATGGACGGAAATCTTTCTTCTTTCCCTCACAGTAAAACCCTAGCCGTCACACTATTCTCGTATGTGTACTTGTGTATGGAATCCCATCTCACCATCTATATATAGAGGCAGATTAGGGTTAGGGTTTTCCTTACTGGGCCAGACATGCTTCTGTTGGGCTACACTAGGGATCTTAAGGAGGATATGGACTGGGCCTCCCAATATAATTAATAATCCAAGTATTCTCTGGGCCCGAATACTTTACTTAATTATATTAATATTATTTCACTCCACTAAAGAAATAATATTGCACTGCCATCCATTTCCCAAATTATTACATACCGGGCTCCTTTTTGAATTATATTATTTCCCGTGTTTAAGATATTGCATGTCCATTAATTAATTAAGCTACTGATAGCTTTATTAATTAATATCTCCACCAAGAGTAGTACCCGCTCGACCTTATTATTATATCGGAACTTAATCCACTTGCAGGGTTTAATATAATAATCTTTGGAGCGCCTCAAGGGGACATCATCAACTCGGACTCCGCCGAGACACGATTTCTAGCTATAATATTAATTATCATATTTATAATATTATTACCCAAGATATCGAGATACTTTGAGTTGCAATAACTCTCACTCATTGATAAATCAAAGTAATAATTATCATAAATATATAATTCAATATTATACAACTAAAATTAAGAAATAATAATCGTCCGAGATCTTAAATCCTTTATTAAATCAGTACAAAAGGATTTATCTCACCGCGATCCTGTTCAATGCAACTGGATGCATTAGTATAAGCTAATAGCCAAGATCAGCTAATATCAAGCATTATACTACAACCTTAACAAGTAATTTGTCCATGATTACTTAGGTTGCGAACACCATTTAAGTATATAAGAAAACGATAATATGATCTTCCGTGTGACTACCCACACCATATTATCTATAATATATACTACAGGACGTTTATTTGCATAACCATAACACGAATAAATATGCAAAACATATGACTCCATTTATTTCATAAAACAGGAAGAAATAGTATACAACTAAGCATAAAAAGTATGCTTTTCAGTATATAATCCCAACAATCTCCCACTTATACTCAAAGCATGCTTTCAAGTATACTATTACACTACTATCTCTCCCACTTATACTCAAAGCAGTGCTATCATGCATCGAACTCCCATGCCTCCAACATGCCTTTCGAACACCTTGATAGACAAGGTCTTCGTGAAAGGATCAGCCAGGTTGTCCTCCGAAGCAATCTCTGACACCACGACATCTCCTCTTTTCACATACTCTCGTATGAGGTGGTACTTCCTTTCAATGTGTTTACTGGCCTTATGGGTTCGTGGTTCATTTGAATTTGCCACTGCACCAAGTCACAATAAATTGTGATCGACTGAGGCAAATTCGGAATCACATCCAAATCCATCAAGAAGTTCCGGAGCCATACAGCCTCTTTGGCTGCTTCCGAGGCTGCCACATACTCAGCCTCCATTGTGGAGTCAGCAATGCATTTCTGCTTCCTCCAATAAATGGCTCCACCTCCCAGTGTAAAAACACATCCTGAGGTAGACTTTCGAGAATCCCTATCTGATTGGAAATCAGAATCAGTGTATCCCAGAGGAAGTAGACTGTCAGACTGAAAGACCAACATATAATCCCTAGTCCTTCTCAGGTACTTGATTATATTCTTTACAGCAGTCCAGTGTCCTTTTCTTGGGTTAGACTGATATCTGGCAACCATGCCCACTGCATAACAGATATCTGGTCTAGTGCAAAACATAGCATACATGAGGCTTCCAACTGCTGAAGCATATGTAATTGCCTTCATGTCATCTATCTCTCCTTGTGTCGTCGGACACATTTCTTTCGATAGATGAATTCCACTCTGGAGAGGTAGAGATCCCCTCTTGGAATCTTCCATGCTAAACCGCTTTACAACCGTATCTATATAGGTTGCTTGGGAAAGACACAACATTCTCTTGTTTCGATCTCTAAAGAACTTAATCCAAGAATGTGTCCTGCTTCTCCCAAATCCTTCATCTTGAATTGGTTGGACAGCCACATCCGTACGTCCGATAACATATCTACGTTGTTGCCAATCAATAGAATGTCATCTACATACAGTACTAGAAACACCAAGACGTTTCCTTCACACTTCTTGTAGACACAACTCTCATGTACACACTGCGGGAATCCATATGACTGGATTACCTCGTCAAACCATGTGTTCCAAGACCTAGATGCTTTCTTAAGTCCATAAATGGATCGCTTAAGCCTGCATGCAAGATGCTCACTTCCTTCGGCAATATAACCCTTTGGTTGGCGCATGTAAATGGGCTTATCAAGACTACCATTAAGGAAAGCAGTCTTGACATCCATCTGCCAAATCTCCAGATCCATATGGGCCGCAATGGCCAAGATAATTCAGATCGACTTAAGCATGACGACAGGCGAGAAGGTTTCATCATAATCGATGCCCTCTTTCTGAGTGAAACCTTTTGCCACGAGTCTAGCTTTGAAGGTTTCAACCTTTCCGTCAGGTCCTCTCTTACTTTTGTAGACCCACTTACACCCGATGGGTTTAACCCCTTCAGGAAGTTCTACAACGTCATACACATCGTTCTCATGCATGGATTGGATTTCCGAATCCATTGCAACTTGCCAAAGCTGTACATCTTTGTCTTGGATTGCCTCTTTGTATGTCCAGGGATCAGAATCATCTTCACCAGGCAAGTTTTCCGAAGACTCTCCCAAACACAACCATCTTTCAGGTTGAATGATGACCCTCCCACTGCGACGAGGCATATTCTGAGGTTGTGTACTAGTGTCAACACGCGGTGCAGTTGATGGTGCAACATCTAGTACGGGTGGTTCAGGCGGGTTTGTATCCCTCATCTCTTCTAAGATGACCTCACTCATGGGTTTGTGATTGTTCATGTAGACTTCCTCCAAGAATTGAGCATTGGTGCTGACAATGATCTTTTGGTCCCTTGGACTATAGAACAATCCACCTCTTGTTCCCTTAGGGTATCCTACAAACAACCGTAATTCAGTTCGTGATTCCAACTTATCAGCATCCTTGCGCAATACATGTGCAGGACAACCCCAGATCCGAATGTGTTCAAGGTTGGCCTTTCGGCCTGACCACAATTCCAAGGGCATTTTGGGTACTGATTTGGAAGGAACTAAGTTTAAAATATACGTCGCCGTTTCTAAGGCATAACCCCAAAACGAAGTAGGTAGCTCAGAATAGCTCATCATCGACCGAATCATGTTTAACAATATTCGATTCCTGCGTTCTGCCACACCATTCTGCTGTGGTGTTCCTGGCGCAGTAAGCTGGGATGTGATCCCGGCTTGTGACATGTATTCCAAGAATTCAGCGCTAAGGTACTCCCCACCTCGATCAGATCGAATGGAGTTAATGGATTTATTATGCTGATTTTCCACTTCCGCCTTAAAAACTTTGAATTTATCAAAGGATTCAGACTTCCGTTTCATCAGATAAATGTATCCAAATCGTGAGTAATCATCAATAAAAGTGATGAATTACTCAAAACCACCTTTAGCCTGAATTGACATTGTACCACACACATCTGTATGAATCAAGTCCAACACATTCTCTGATCTATTACCCTTGGATTTGAAAATATTTTTCGTCATTTTACCTTCTAAACAAGATTCGCAAGTTGGTATCGGTCCTATTTGGAGTTTATCCAAGGGACCTTCTTTCACCAACCTTTGAATTCGCTTGAGGTTAATGTGACCTAGCCTCAGATGCCAGAGAAGTGTTTGATTCACACTTGAAGAAACCTTACGTTTCCTCGAACTCGATGATATGCTCTAAATAGCAGGTACAGTACAATTAAAGCTATAGAGATTGTTAGACATAATACCTGAACAAATGACATCATTGTTACGAAAAATAGTAACGTCATTCAAACCGAAAGTAACCGAATATCCATCCAAATACAATTTGGAAACCAAAATAAGATTCCTTTTAAAACCAGGTACTAACAAAACGTCTCTCAAAACCAATGTTTTATCCAAAAACGGTAAACTGACAACTCCCACTGCAGAAACCGCCACGTGCGTAGCATTCCCCATGGTGACGGTAATCTCTCTAGCATTAAGCCTTCGGGTTTGAGAAAACCCCTGCAAGTCAAAACATACGTGATCAGTGGCTCCCGTATCTACAACCCAAGAACTTGTAGAACGAGCCGCTAAACAAGCTTCGACAACTAATGCACAAGATATACCTTTAGGATTGCCTCTTAACTGAGGACAAACCGCCTTGTAATGTCCCTTCTCTCCACAACGGAAACACTTCCCTTTAGGCTTCTTTATGCCACCCTGAGGTCCTCCCACTCTTTGATTTGCTCCCTTTTGAGCTTGGCCATCCTGTTTCTTCTTCTTCTTAATTCTACCTTTCGGTTTAGAAGATGTAAAAGCAGTGTCTACATGCACCTGAGGTTCAACCCTAAGAACTTCCTCAGCCTGCACAAGCTCATTGAGCAATTCGGATAACGTATACAACTTTTGATTCATGTTGTAGTTCATCTGAAACTGATCAAAAGATCTAGGAAGCGACTCTATAATAATATCGACCTGGGTTTCCCCATCGATCTCAGCACCTAGGACCTCAAGTTCATTGAGATGACCAATCATCTTTAGAACATGTTCCTTTAAAGAATCACCATCAGCCATGCGCATAGTCATAATGTCTCTCATAGCCTTCTGACGCGCTTGGCGACCATGGTGCCCAAACATTTCCGTAACGCTGTAGTTCATATCAGCTGCAGATCGGACATGTTGATGTTGATGCTGCAAAATGCTCGACATAGAAGCCAGTATATAGCATTTTGCCATCTCATCAGTCCTTTTCCAGCTGGTATAAGCCTCACGCTGTTCTGGCGTGGATTCATCAGTAGGTTCAGGGGGGCAAGCCTGAATGAGGACATATTTGTGTCCGTCAGCAGTAAGAACAATATCCAAGTTTCTTTTCCAATCAATATAATTGGAACCCTCGAGTTTGTTTTCTTTGAGAATCGTAGCAAGCGGATTAAGTGACATAGTGAAGCTGAAATAAATAAATAAACCACACATTAACAGTCATATAAAATTTGAAGCAAAATATATTGTTAAACCTTGAAACAATATAAAAAGCATCCCCCAACACCTTAAGTTTTTATACATAAGCCACTATAGGTGGACAGTACATATAATCCCTCAAGTAGATTTTTACATCTTTAACTTATTATCCAATCAACCTTAGCCTTCTGATTGATAAGGTTAATAGTTGGTCCTCCTAGCCAGTAAAATAATTAATTACCTTTCCTTCAGGGAAATAATCAATTAATTCACATCTAAGTGAATACCATAATTTAATATTTCGAAAGATGACTTCTATAAAGAGTAACCCTACCAGAAGGAGAAGTTACCTAAATAAAACATTTTTCCAATATTATCAACTTGATTTAACCAACGAATTCTATAATCAGTGTCTCCTATAGGGAGGAAGACCCATGGTCAACACGAACACTAATTATTTCATCTTAAATCAAATTGTCTTTATGAAGTTTAAACCAATGAAATATAAAACTAGCATCTCCTATAGGGAGGAAGACTCGTAGTCAACGCGAATGCTAATTATTTCATCTTTTAAACCAATTATGGAGGCTAGATTATTATAATCTCTCGAATTAAATCGAAAAATAATAATATTGTCACACTTAGTAATTTTTTAACCAAGGTTTTTACCATTTTCAAGCATAGCATATAAACAATTATTGCGAATAATTAAACATCATGCTATCCACCACATCGAATAAAATAACCATGAAAAATAAAATAAAATTTATCCAATCATCGTGGTCTTCATTTTTCGAAAATCTGGAATCTCCGAGTAACGGGCTGATCCTCACGAGAAAACGGGCCCAAGAATCGGCCCGTTAGGGTTTGAAGAAACCCTAACCACAAACCCTAGATGCCAAAACCGCCGCTGCTGTCGCCCTTCCGCCGCTGCCACCGTGCCGTGTCCACCTGGAGCTGGAGGGGACGTCGCCGCCGCCGGTCGCCGGAAAGGCGAAGGACAGCAGCAAGCTTGCTGCTGCCGCCGCTGCACAGTCGCAAGGTGACTGCCGCGAACAGCAGCTGCTGCTGCCGCCTTCCCTCCGCCTCCACGCCGCCGTCCGTCGCCTTGGAGTCGCCGACGTTTGGGGAGAACGCCGGCTAGCAGCCTCTCTGTCCAGCAGTCCGCCGCGAACCCGCTAGGGTTCCGAGAAACCCTAGCTCGCGCTGCCGCCGGGCAGCTGCGTTTCCGCCGCCACCGTCGCGTTTGGCCGCCGCTGCTCCCTCCTCCGACCTGTTCCCGTCGTCGAGGAGGTCGAGTGGTGGCTGCCGCCGGTCGCCGAGCCACAACAACCGCTTAGGGCGAAAAAACCCTAGCGTGTTGGGCTTGTTGAAGGAACCATATCTGATCGGTTCTCCCGAGGATCTATTTCGGATATCTAACTATCGAATAAAACCTATCATGCTCCTATGAATTAAGTGCGGAATCATAGGGGGTTTATAGATCGATTACCTGAAGAAGTAGAACTCGCGAATAGATCTTCTGATCTGTATCCCTGCTCGATTCTGACGTTGGATGGACAACGATCTTCGGAATCAGCCACAGAAAACGGGATCCCCACCGAACTGCACTCGCCCGGCCGCGCGTCTCTCTCTCTAACCCTAGCCTCCCTTTCTTGTTCAAAATATGTAAGTGCACTCGATTATTCTGACTGTTCTGTCAAAACAAGACCTTGAGGGGGTATATATAGAGGAGACCAAGTGAGACTTGGGCTTAAGTTGCAGGCCAGGCCTGCAACACATGGACTAGGCGTCCATTAGCACATTGGCGCCCCATACTGGGCCCAATTGTGTGGTGGCCCACTTATTCCTTATATTGTGGCCTGTTGAGTTTTTTGGGCCAGATCAGGGATCTACTAGCTGGTAAAACCGAGGCCTCCCAATGGCTAAATTCTCCATACTCAGCCCAGAGTATAATTTAGTCCATAAGTACTAAAACATTCCACTAGAGTAATAGTACTGAATTACCTGTTTTACCCCTGTTGAGTTCAGGGCTAGTATTAGACTTAGCGACCCCCATATTTAAGATATCCCACATCCGTTGATTAACTTAGAGCTTCTGACTGCTCGTGTTATTCAACTTCTTTATTCCTGAGTAGTACCATTCAATCCTTATTCATCATACCGGAAATTAATCCACCTGCAGGGTTTGGTATGATAATCCTTAATGAATTCCTCAGGGGATGTGATCAACCTGTTCTACCAGGATATGGTGCTCTGTTGCAGTTGCACTAAGAGTCGTACTAGTTGTAGTTGCTTCCTAAGATACGGAGCATATTGAGTTACAGATACTCCGAACTCTCACCCATGGTAAATCAAAGAAGCAGACTACAACTATACACCCTTAGGACTCAACTAGAGTTAAGGTTCATCTTAAGTCACCGAGGTCTTGATTCTTTCTACATTCGGTCAGAATAGAAGAATACACCTCACCGTGATCCTATCAGTACACGCACGTACTAGTATAGACAAGTAGCCAAGACAAGCTACTTATGCAGCCTATACTACAGCCTAAACCGACAGTTATATCCAGAACTGTCTCAACTGTGATACCCTTTTATATCTCGTGAGGAACCGACAACTATGGTCTTCTGTGATCTACAACACACCATAAAGCCTACAACTCTGAGATAATGGATAGATGTTTGATGCATAGATAACAATTCATACTTAATCAGATAGAAGATTGTTAGTGGCTATGGACAACACATGCATACAAGCTAAAAGGTCTGCTTTCTAGTATACAAATCCATCACTTGTCGCCGTCGAGCCGCCGTCGTCCTCCTCAATTCCCGACGAGACCTTCACCTCCTCTCCTCTTAGTTCGATCGGTTACATAGATAGGAACTTTTACATCGAATTTACATTGAAAAACGAGAAAAATAAAATCCTAATCTAACACGATCAACCCTCGTGTTGTACAAACGCGGCCACAAACAGACCGATTTTAATACATAATCAAAACCGAAAAACATTCATATTAACCATGATAATTGGATCTCTGCTAAACACAAAATTCGCATCCAAGAAAAAATAATATGAAATATATGATTTTAATTAATCAATTAACAGAGCCGAGTTGGCTCTGATACCAATTGTTGGATCCGTGAAGATCGCTCGAATGTTAATCAATTAAACAAAAAGCATAACATGCAATTTCCTAGATCCTAATGCGGAAACAGTTCTAGATTGCATACCTTATCGGGCAGATCCAGCCGGTATAATGAGTTTTGGTGAAGAATTCCTCGCACTAGATCTCTGCACACGAGATCTAGCTCTTCTCGTAAACCTCGAGATCTTCTAGAGTATTCCCGAGCACAAAGAAGAATTCCGGATGGACGGAAATCTTTCTTCTTTCCCTCACAGTAAAACCCTAGCCGTCACACTATTCTCGTATGTGTACTTGTGTATGGAATCCCATCTCACCATCTATATATATAGAGGCAGATTAGGGTTACGGTTTTCCTTACTGGGCCAGGCCTGCTTCTGTTGGGCTACACTAGGGATCTTAAGGAGGATATGGACTGGGCCTCCCAATATAATTAATAATCCTAGTATTCTCTGGGCCCGAATACTTTACTTAATTATATTAATATTATTTCACTCCACTAAAGAAATAATATTGCACTGCCGTCCATTTCCCAAATTATTACATACCGGGCTCCTTTTTGAATTATATTATTTCCCGTGTTTAAGATATCGCATGTCCATTAATTAATTAAGCTACTGATAGCTTTATTAATTAATATCTCAACCGAGAGTAGTACTCGCTCGACCTTATTATTATATCGGAACTTAATCCACCTGCAGGGTTTAATATAATAATCTTTGGAGCGCCTCAAGGGGACATCATCAACTCGGACTCCGCCGAGACACGATTTCTAGATATAATATTAATTATCATATTTATAATATTATTACCCAAGATATCGAGATACTTTGAGTTGCAATAACTCTCACTCATTGATAAATCAAAGTAATAATTATCATAAATATATAATTCAATATTATACAACTAGAATTAAGAAATAATAATCGACCGAGATCTTAAATCCTTTATTAAATCAGTACAAAAGGATTTACCTCACCGCGATCCTGTTCAATGCAACTGGATGCATTAGTATAAGCTAATAGCCAAGATCAGCTAATATCAAGCATTATACTACAACCTTAACCAGTAATTTGTCCATGATTACTTAGGTTGCGAACACCATTTAAGTATATAAGAAAACGATAATATGATCTTCCGTGTGACTACCCACACCATATTATCTATAATATATACTACAGGACGTTTATTTGCATAACCATAACACGAATAAATATGCAAAACATATGACTCCATTTATTTCATAAAACAGGAAGAAGTAGTATACAACTAAGCATAAAAAGTATGTGTTTCATTAAAAAGTGTTCGCAATAGAACGAAATCCTATCGTAGCACTAGCAAGTAAAACCCAATGTTGAATGTCGAAGGAAAACTTTGCAAGGCAATTAATTATGTAGTAAAACCTAATCTAGCCTAAATCTAGGAAAGCAAGTAAAGAAGATTTTGAGGTTTTTGTTTTAAATCCTAGGCAAATAAAAATAAATCAAAGCAATTAAAATCAAAGCAAATAAATCTAATCTAAACAGCTGGAAATAAATCGAACTAAATAAACTTAGAAAATTAAACTAGAAGAAAGCAATAAATCTACCTAGGCAAAAATCGAAAAGAAAGCAATAAAGGAAGCATAAAAGAAAGCATAAACTATCTTAGACATAATGAATAAAATTTGGAAATTTAAAAGAAAATTAATCTAACTTTGAAAGCTTTGAAAAACTAGAGAATCGAAACTAGAAAAACGAATCTAGACTAGAACTTGAAAATCGAAAGAACGAAACTAAACTAAGGAAATTAAAAGAAGCAATTACGAAATCGAATCTAAAACTAAGTAAAGCAATTAAAGCAAGTAAACGAAAAGCAATAAATAACCTACGAGGATTAAACGAAGAACGAAGAACGCGAAGTAAAAGAAAAACTTGAATTGAATTGCACGAACTAAGAATCCGGATCCGAACAAAGTAAAACTAATCTAAAGTGTTTAAGTGCTGAAAACTAAAGCTAAAATATGCTAAAAGATGTCTAGAATTCGTGTACAAGAATGTAATATATATACTAGGTAAAAACCTAGATATATAAGGAAAGAACAGCCTGGCCGCCGGAGTTGGACGGCGTCCAAAAGTGAGTTGGTTTTGCTCGATTTTGCTCAACACGCTGGACGGCGTTCAGCTTCCTTTTGGCCGAGATCTTGGACGGCGTCCAGATAAGTTGGACGGCGTCCAACTCTCCAATCTGACCTCGAACGTCCGATCATCGTCTTTTTTCATCCTTTACGATCCGTTTCCGCTCCTTTTCATCCATAATCACCTACAAGTCCCAAAAACTCCAAACAAACAAATCATAGCCATAAACACACAAAGACACGAAAACATTACGAAAATCCTAACATTTACACACCAATCAAAATCCCCCACACTTAGACCTTTGCTTGTCCTCAAGCAATATAAAAACGAAATAAACAATAGACTCAAGTATTGTGAACTATATATGCCTCAAAACTTTTCGAAAACAAACTCTTATGATCATGATCAAAACTATGCACACAACCTTAGCATCAATCAACACAATCTACTCAACTAATTCAAAATATGCTAATTCATCAAAGAACACTCTCCAACATGTGAAATTTTATATATGAAAGTGAACACTCAACTCTCTCAAAGAAAAGATGTATAAGATAATGCACGTCATAGGGTTCACTCAATATCAATGCAATGCAACATGTTTACCATAGGCTTGCCTTCAATCTCAACATCTCCACCTAATGTAATACTTACAAATTAGGATCAAAAGGGCTTTATATAAGCTTGTAATGTAGGGACATTGGTTAAGGTAGGGAAAGTATAGGCTAAGTGACTCAAATAAATCTAAATCATCAACCTCTTTTCAACTCCAACCAAAGTATGGATTTTTACTCCATCTTCTACCATCCAACACACCAAATACAAACTCAAAGATGCTAAAATATCAACTATATAAATCAAAGATAACTACCCCCTTATGCTTATATTCTTATTCTCTCTTTCTTTTCTTTTTTTTCTAGAGCTCCACTAATAAACGTTCTTTCTAATGTTGAACAAAGGCTCTATTTTTTTTTCTCATTTTTTTTTTCCTCTTTTTTTTTTTTTTTTTTTCTAAGCTCATAGGGATAGCTAACTACATAAATCAAGCATCTATAACTCTCCTCCTTCTTCACCACAACCAAAATTTTTTATTCAACTCCTTCCATATCACCAACAACATATACTAAGGATACCCATAACCATCCAAACCTCCTATCATCCGGTTTTACAAAGAACGGCTAACAAAGGCTCAAAAGGGGTAAACAAAGGTTTATGAACAAGGTTAGTGTATAGGAATCATGTGGCTAAAGAAAGATGGCCTAAGATCATCTCCTAGTTCGTAAATATACTAAGGTCTTGATGGAGAAACAAGGCAAGTTCTAGAAACAACGAAGCATGCATGATCACTCAATCAAAGAATAGGCATAAATATGCACAAATAGCTCAATTCTCACGGGTTCAAACTAACTAGTTCCCGACATCATAGCATACTTCAAATTCAATGAATAAAATGCGTCGCTTCGCCAAGGTTCCATGCATAATAAAGATCATGAATTTTTCTCCAAAAATCAACAAAAATTTTCTATCATCGGCCAAATCCTCAATACTATCATCACATGCTCATTTGACTCAATTAACTCCTAAGACTCAACAAAATTAAACACATCATGCCAAAGTTTCAAAGACCCCCCCCCCCCCCCCCCCCCACTTAGAATCAAGCAATGACCTCATTGCGAGAAAATAAAAAGGAAGGGATAGAAGGAACTTATCGCACAATGTCGACCAACACACTTGAAATCCCGAGAAATTCCAAGTAGTACCTACAAAACAAACACAAAACACAATACCAAAGCGTAAAATTGCACCAAATAAAGGAAAACGAAACAAAAGACTCAAAACCAAATGAAAAGACACAAAAACAAGGCTAAGATTAGTTGAAAGGACCTCCGAACCGTGGGTAATTCCATCGGGGATCGTGCAGAGACCAATAGCGAGGATCATTCGGGTTCGGTGGAGCTGAGGTAGAGCCAATCAAGAAGTCGGTGTATGGTATCAAATGGCTCTCAATGTTGGACACCCTCCTATCCAAGCCCGACACTTGGGTAGACAAGCCCATCATTTGGGTAGTCAATGAGTCGAAACGATCAAACACACCTTGTTGAAAGTGTGTAAAATCGCCTCGAAACTCAGCCCAATATGGGGGAGTCTCGGCCTCCATGGCTCGACGGCCTCGAACACGATCGCGGCGGTGAAAGTGGTGCGCTAGGAGGTCGTCATCAGCCGGGACCTCTTGGTGCTCCTCTTGGTGCTCTTCTTGTTGCTCGTCTTCATCACCACCTCCCTCTTCGTCATCACCTTCGGCCTCGTGGGCTTGCTCCTCCTCGTGTACAATGCCTCGTTGCCTAAGATTTCTGTAATGAGCTTTCACCGAGGGGCGCTCTTGCACAGGGACGAATTCGGTCGGAGAAATCATGAGATGGGCCTTGATGAAGTCGGAAGGAGTGATCTCTTGGCTTGGGGTTAGCCCTTCACATTGTGCAACATTGACTCCGAAGTGGCGAGCTAGATCTGTGGCAATGTAACTCAAAGTAGGGTGTGCACCCCTCTTGTTTTGCACGTTAGACAACTGAGCCCAAATAAAAGGGGCCAAACTAACACGAACACCATCTCGAGCACAAGTAAGCAAATAAATCTCAACAGCATTAACTTTACTGTGTTCCTTCTTAGCAGTAATCATGCAAGACAAGAAACGGTGAAGGATAACTAAAGCATCATCATGAATAAATGCACTCGGGACCCCCGAAGTCTTATAATTCGCTACCCCTGACAATTCATACCAAGCAACAGCCACATCAAAGTTTGAAGGCACAAATTCAACCAAATCCTCACCAGCATGGAATCCAAAAACCTCATTCATAACAGCCCTAGTGACTTCTACCAATTCACCATTAAAAGTACAAAACATGCATAACTCCCCTCCCTCATTCAATTCCAGCCTAAAACTACAGCACATCTCCAAACAAAGGCTAGTATGGCCATCCCACTCATTCGAAACCAATGTAGGCAATCCTAAACAATTCAGATATCCTCTAAGTGTATTCCACACAGGCAAATTACGAAGAAAATTCATAAGATAATGCCTAGGAGGCCT
Source organism: Thymus mandschuricus (assembly GCA_029379335.1). NCBI lineage: Eukaryota > Viridiplantae > Streptophyta > Magnoliopsida > Lamiales > Lamiaceae > Thymus > Thymus mandschuricus. The sequence goes on along the minus strand of CM057081.1, from coordinate 6,576,033 downwards.
AATATCCAAATCACGTAAACGAAGATAAAGGTGGGTAGTGGTGATCCGTTCAGTGGGAAACGGAACGCCTCGTAGCATACCTAGTTGCTGCGGTGTGGCTCCGGTGGGTCGATCGGCCTCGAGACGGTTGATCCGAGCGTTGTTGAACGCATTACCACGTGCCATGGTTGAGGTGGGAAGGCTGGAGAATGAATCCGGGATGAGAACGGGTGAAAACGGGAACGAATCGCGCCGAAACAGAATGGGATTCTGGACGGCGTCCAAAAACTGTTGGACGGCGTCCAATGTGAAATCTGAGCGCTGGGCTGGACCTCCGACGGGAAAAACAGCGACGGTTGGCTGCTGGGCTGACGGCGGCGTGCGAATGGGGAGTAGTGGCGACTGTGAATCCTACGGCGTCGAACTCGGGCGACGGCGGAGCAGCAAGGTGGGCGGCGGCAACAGCAGCAACACAAGCGGCGGCGTGCAGCAGCAAAACGGGCGGCAGCGAAATTGGCGACGGCGGCGGCTGGGCTCCTGAAATAAAGAGAGGGGGTCGAGAGAGACGTAGGATAGAAGAGCAATTAGGTTACGTATAAGGAGAAAATTGAATTTGAAATAGATAGAGGCCCGTCCAGGGTTGGACGGCGTCCAACTCTTGATACTGAGTTGCGTCGTGGTGAGTTGGACGCCCGTCCAACTCGGGTTGGACGAGTTTGAATGGCCGTGTTGGACGCCGTCCAACATAAGTTGGACGCCGTCCAACTCTCGAATCTGTCCGAAAGTGGACTTCGATTTTTTCCTCCTTGTCTCGACTTCTCTTCATACCAATCCTTGTGTACTACTCCTTGCACGAAAAACCAAAAAGAAAAACAACGAAAACACGAAAATAACAAGAAAAAAAATGAAACCTAAACTACATATTTATATATTTTTTTTACGTGGGTTGCCTCCCACCAAGCGCTTGTTTAACGTCATTAACTTGACGTACCAAAAACTCATTCGGAAAGTGGGGGGTCGGAGATGAGAATCATCTCCACCGTTTGAGGCAATGTCGACCCTTCGATGTACGGCTTCAATCGTTGCCCGTTGACCGAGAAGATGTATCCCGAATCCTCGTTCTTGATCTCTACCGCACCATGGGGGAAAACTTGCACCACCGTGTAAGGCCCTCCCCACCTAGACTTAAGCTTACCCGGAAATAAACGAAGACGAGAGTGAAAGAGAAGTACCTTCATTCCGGGTTTGAACTCCTTGTAGGCTATGCGTCTATCATGTAGACGTTTCACCTTGTCCTTGTAGATTTTGGCATTGTCGTAGGCTTCGTTCCTTAGCTCGTTAAGCTCCTCCATTTGTAAAATTCTCCGATCGTGAGCATCGTCGAGGTCGAAGTTGATGCGCTTGAGAGCCCAATATGCCTTGAACTCAATCTCAACGGGCAATTGACACGACTTACCATAGAAGAGCCTATAGGGACTCATCCCAAGCACGCCTTTGTAAGCCGTGCGATATGCCCAAAGAGCGTCGTTCAACTTGTCGGCCCAATCCTTCCTTGATGGTTTCACCGTCTTCTCGAGGATCCCTTTGATTTGTCGGTTGCTCGTCTCCGCTTGTCCCGAAGTTTGTGGATGATAAGGAGTCGCCACCTTGTGAGTGATGGCGTTCTTCTTCATGAGCTTGGCGAAAAATCTGTTGCAAAAATGTTTTCCCCCATCACTAATGATCACACGAGGGAAACCAAACCTACACAAAATATTTTCCTGCACAAACTTCAAGACAACGTGAGAATCACACGTCTTCGTGGGTATGGCTTCTACCCACTTAGACACGTAATCAACGACAAGTAAAATATATTCGAATCCATGAGACTTGGGAAAAGGACCCATAAAATCAATTCCCCATACATCAAATACCTCAACCACCCAAGATAGGATTCAAAGGCATCTCATTGCGCCGACTAATCGAGCCAACACGTTGACAATGATCACAAGAAAGGTAGAAGGCTTGGGCATCCTTAAAAAGAGTGGGCCAATATAGCCCACTTTGAAGTACCTTATGTGCAGTCTTTTGCCCACCAAAATGGCCTCCACTCGGTTCCTCGTGACAATGTCGCAACACCTCGGCTTGCTCGTGGTCGGGAACACATCTTCGAATCACCTCGTCCTTCCCAAGCTTGAATAAGTGAGGGTCCTCCCAATAGTATTGCCTACACAAACGAAGAAACCTTTTCTCTTCTTGAGCGTTAAGGACGGGTTTAGTGTCCTTATCGGCCAAGTAATTAGCAATATCGGCAAACCAAGGAGTAACATCCACTTCATTAACATTCTCAAAAGGAAAAGAATCACAAATATCATCAAGAGAAGCATAAGGGGGAGGTGAATCGAGACGAGAGAGGTGGTCGGCCACAAGATTATCACTACCTTTCCTATCATGAATCTTAATATCGAATTCTTGCAATAATAAGACCCATCTAATCAACCTAGGTTTTGCTTGGGCTTTAGTCAAAAGATGTTTAAGAGCACCATGATCACTATAAATAATCACCTTAGACCCTATGATGTAAGATCTAAATTTATCTAAGGCAAAAACAACAGCAAGCATCTCTTGTTCGGTGGTGGTGTAATTCACTTGAGCAGGATTAAGCGTTAAACTAGCATAGTAAATCACACGAAGCATCTTATCGACTCTTTGACCCAAAACAGCCCCTACGGCATTATTCGAAGCATCACACATAATTTCAAAAGGCAATGACCAATCGGGACCAACTACAACGGGAGCAGAGATGAGTTTTTCCTTCAAGGTGAGAAAGGCATGCATACAAGAATCATCAAAGTGGAAAGGCACATTTTGAGCAAGCAAACGACAAAGAGGTTGGCTAATCTTAGAAAAATCCTTAATAAATCGTCTATAAAAGCCCGAATGACCAAGGAAACTCCTAATACCTTTGACATCACTAGGTGGTGGCAATTTTTCAATCACCTCCACTTTCGCTTTGTCGACCTCTATACCCTTACTCGAGACTACATGGCCTAAAACAATACCACTTTTCACCATAAAATGACTCTTTTCCCAACTCAAAGTAAGACCACTCTCAATGCATCTCTTAAGGACCCTCTCTATTTTCATCAAGCAATCATGAAAAGACGACCTAAAAACAGAAAAATCATCCATAAAGATCTCAACAAAGTCACCGATAAATTCTGAAAAAATAGACATCATGCATCTTTGGAACGTACCCGGTGCATTGCAGAGACCAAATGGCATCCTCCTATAAGCGTAGGTCCCAAAAGGGCTTGTGAAGGCCGTCTTCGCTTGATCTTCCGGAGCTATCGCGATTTGGTAGTAACCTGACAAACCATCTAGAAAACAATAAAATTCTTGCCCGGCTAACTTATCAAGCATTCGATCAATAAAAGGGAGAGGAAAGTGGTCCTTTTTGGTGGAAGCATTAAGCTTCCTATAATCGATGCACATCCTCCAACCGGTAACCGGGCGCGAGGCGACCAACTCATCCGTCTCGTTCTTCGACACCGTGATTCCTCCCTTCTTTGGAACGACGTGCATCGGGCTAACCCACTCACTATCGGTGATGGCATAGATAATACCCTCCGCCATTAGCTTGTAGATTTCCTTGCGCACGACCTCCATGAGCATTGGGTTGAGCCTCCTTTGTCCATCTCGTTTGGGGCGAGCGCCTTCTTCGAGATTGATGCGATGCATGCACGTGGCCGGGCTAATACCTCGAATATCCGCCAAGCTCCATCCAAAAGCGAGCTTGTTCTCCTTGAGTATGCCCACCAAAGCTCCTTCTTCTGCAAGAGACAAAGACGAAGAGATAATCACGGGTTTTTGATTTCCTCCCTCTAAATGCGATGGTAGCTCTTTCAACTCCAACGGCTCCGGAAACTTCGAGCCGGGCTCGGGGTCTTGAGGGGGAAACGGGATTTTGATCCCGATGTCTCTCTCCATTCGCTCCCATTCCATTTGATCTCCGGATCCCCAACACACTTCCTCGATGTCAAAATCCTGCACAAAAGAGCACTCGGCCAAGGCATCAACCTTATCGATGAAAGAACAATTATCAATTAAATTGACCGATGACATAGGTCGACTCTTATGCACAGAAAACGAAACATCCTCTCCTAAAACCGACATCTTAATCACACCACTCTTCACATCAATCAAAGTGTTAGTAGTAGCCATGAAAGGACGACCTAGCAAAAGTGTGTGCTCAATACCATTCTCTTGGACCTCACCTATCTCTAAAACCACAAAATCAACGGTAACAATCAAACCCCCTACACGAACAAGGATATCCTCAATAATACCTCTAGGGTACCTAATGGACCTATCCGCCAATTGAAGGCTCATGCGAGTGGGTTTAAGTTCTCCTAACTCTAATTGCTTAAAGATAGAATAAGGCATGAGATTAATACCGGCACCTAAATCTAACATACCACATGCTTCCTTACCATTACCTAAATAGATAGTGATAACGAAAGAACCTGGATCTCGTTGCTTAGGTGGAAGAGGGTGTTACATAATGGATGTCGCCACCTTCGATACCGCAATCGTCTCCATCTCATCGAACGGCTTCTTCCTCGATGTCAACTCCTTCACGAACCTCACGAACGGTGGCACGTTGCGAATAACATCAAGGAGAGGCAAAAAGTTCACGTCCACCTTTGAAAGAAGCTTATATAAATCCATGAATTGTTGATCCCGCTTCTTGTTCTTCACACGACTTGGATAAGGAATGGGAGGAACATAAGGATTGGAAGTCTTGTGTAGTGGTGGGGACTCTTTCTCGGGCTCCTTCTCGGGTTCCTCGGCCTCCGTGCGTTTCTTGTCGGGGTTGGTCGGACGTCCCACTTCGGGAGCTGCTGGATTCGGAAGTTCGGGGTTGGACGCCGTCCAACATGGATCTGGACGTCGTCCAGATCCTGACTCTGTATGATTTTGGAATTGAGCGTTGGGTTCCCGTCCAGAAGGGGTGGACGGCCGTCCAGAGTTGGACGCCATCCAACCCGAAGTTGGACGCCGTCCAGAACCTTGGACTGCTCGATTTTTGCCGTCGCTCCAATGCTTGCCCGGGCTCCATCTATCACTTGAGTGCCCTTGAGGTGGCATATTAACACCGTTGTCCACCTGTCTTCCGCTCCGCAACACTGAAACTGCTTGAGCTTGATGATGTGGAAAAGTAGGAACATACGGGGGATATGGGGCTTGCACCTCGTTGGCTTGTTGTGGTTGAATCCCTTGACTCGGAATTCGCCCCGGTTGTTGCATCAAGTGCATGGATCCTGAAATTTGGCCAATGGCCATCTCGAGCCGCTTAATGTTAGCATCTTGAGCCTCTCGAGCCAATTTAGCCTCATGAAGGAATGTAGAGAGGCTCTCATCGACGGGAGGCTTTTGTGGAGGTCCTTGGGGACGAGAATTTGGGTATGTCGGGGGTGGTTTAGGAGTAGATTGAGGGGGGTAGTATGGAGGTGGTGGATAATATGGATTGGGAGGATATTGTGGAGGTGGGTAATATGGTGGAGGTTGAGAGTAGTAGGGATTTGGTGGAGGAGGATAGGGATTATTATATGGTGGAGGGCGCCTATTGGGATAGGTAGGAGGATTACCTTGCCCTTGTGTCGGCCTTGGATTTTGGAACCGTCCATTGTATCCCCCTTGATATCCTTGAGGTGGAGGCACTTGAGGCGGATATCCTTGAGCGACATACACCTCGGCTCCTCCTTCGTATGGAAACTCCCCCATGTTGTGGCACACCTCCCTGATGTGTCCAAGCTCTCCACAAATCTCGCATTGGTCCGGCTTCCTCTCTTCCTCCTTCGGGGCCGGTGCACTTTGCTTAATCTTCAAATTCTTGAGATCCCTATACATGTCGGCAATTTGCTTCTTCAAATCGGGGCTCATCGAAACTGCACTCGCCTCCACTTTCCTCGGTCTAGCTGATTTTTGTTGAGAACTCGCAGCGAGCGTCTCGAAAATTTCCTTCAACTCGTCAGCTGTCTTGACCGCTATGTTGCCTCCGGCCGAACTATCCACCATGAACTGACAAGTTTGGTTGAGGGCGTCGTAGAAATATTGCCAAAGCAACTCCGGTGCCATTTGATGATGAGGGCATTGTTGAAGTAGATCTTGTAACCTCTCCCATGCTTCGTGAAATGGCTCATCGTGATCTTGGGAAAAGTTCATGATCTTTGATCGCACCTCTTGAGTCTTGCGGTTCGGGTAGTACTAGAGCATGAACTTCTCGCACACCGCATTCCATGTGGCGAGAGAGTTGGCCGGGAGCGCCAAATACCACGACTTTGCTCGATCCTTGAGGGTGTACGGGAAACACTTCATCTTCAAGTTGTCCTCCGTGAGACCCGAGAGTGGGAATGTTTGCACCACCGTGCAAAACTCTTGGATGAACGTCAAAGCATCCTCGTTGGGCAGCCCTAGGTAGGATGGGAGCAACGCCATGTGGTGAGGTTTAAGCTCATGATTCCTGACCGCTTCCGTCAGGACAATCGCCAAAGTGGTGGCTGTGAATGTGGGGCGAGCAAAATCGCCCATGACTCTAGCTGCCATGGCTTCGGGCTCTGCAAACAACAAGACTAAACCAAAGTCTTGAGAATCGATCTCCTCCTTCTCCTTCGCGGCTAAGATCGCTTTCCTTTGATGGATGTTGTCGAAGTAGGGCGCTAAATTCCTTTGAAGACTTCGGCGACCATGCATACACAACACTCAACAAACGGGTTAAACGCACCGAGTGGGAGAAACAAGAAATCGAAATAACACAAATAAAAAGATGAAAATAAAACAAATAAAAATACTACACAATAATTCGCCTAAAGTTTTCCCCCGCAACGGCGCCAAAATTTGTTTCACTAAAAAGTGTTCGCAATAGAACGAAATCCTATCGTAGCACTAGCAAGTAAAACCCAATGTCGAATCTCGAAGGAAAACTTTGCAGGGCAATTAATTATGTAGTAAAACCTAATCTAGCCTAAATCTAGGAAAGCAAGTAAAGAAGATTTTGAGGATTTTGTTTTAAATCCTAGGCAAATAAAATAAATCAAAGCAATTAAAATCAAAGCAAATAAATCTAATCTAAACAGCTGGAAATAAATCGAACTAAATAAACTTAGAAAATTAAACTAGAAGAAAGCAATAAATCTACCTAGGCAAAAATCGAAAAGAAAGCAATAAAGGAAGCATAAAAGAAAGCATAAACTATCTTAGACATAATGAATAAAATCTGGAAATTTAAAAGAAAATTAATCTAACTTTGAAAGCTTTGAAAAACTAGAGAATCGAAACTAGAAAAATGAATCTAAACTAGAACTTGAAAATCGAAAGAACGAAATTAAACTAAGGAAATTAAAAGAAGCAATTACGAAATCGAATCTAAAACTAAGTAAAGCAATTAAAGCAAGTAAACGAAAGCAATAAATAACTTACGAGGATTAAACGAAGAACGCGGAGTAAAAGAAAAACTTGAATTGAATTGCACGAACTAAGAATCCGGATCCGAACAAAGTAAAACTAATCTAAAGTGTTTAAGTGCTGAAAACTAAAGCTAAAATATGCTAAAAGATGTCTAGAATTCGTGTACAAGGATGTAATATATATACTAGGTAAAAACCTAGATATATAAGGAAAGAACAGCCTAGCCGCCGGAGTTGGATGGCGTCCAACTCAAGTTGGACGGCGTCCAGAAGTTCATTCTGCTCGATTTTGCTCAACACGCTGGACGGCGTCCAGCTTCCTTTTGGCCGTGATCTTGGACGGCGTCCAGATAAGTTGGACGGCGTCCAACTCTCCAATCTGACCTCGAACGTCCGATCATCGTCTTTTTTCATCCTTTACGATCCGTTTCCGCTCCTTTTCATCCATAATCACCTACAAGTCCCAAAAACTCCAAACAAACAAATCATAGCCATAAACACACACAAAGACACGAAAACATTACGAAAACGGACTCAAAAACATTACGAAAATCCTAACATTTACACACCAATCAGTATGCTTTTCAGTATATAATCCCAACAGAAACATCAAAGCCAATCTCAAGGGATATGATGGATGTATAGTGCTATCACTGCAACAAGATGGGCCACTACAAATCCGAGTGCCCAAAGCTGAGTGCCAAGGAGCGTGAAGAATTGAAGGCAAAGAGAGAAGCTCCCCAGAGAGCGCTAGTCGCTAGCGAGTCACCAGTCGCTTCAAACGAGGAAATCTCAAGTGACTCAGACGCATTCACTGATCCAAACTCTAGCGAGGGAGAGGATCTTGGATTAATGGCGCTCACCGATGAAGACACGGGAGAGGTATTCTTTTATCCGTCTATCATTTCAATTACACTGGCACACACCCAAGAAGAGGAAGTTCATTCCTCGACATGGAGTGAGCTGCTTAACAAACATCACAAATTGTTAAGCGACCACAAAGTGTTGAAACAAGCTATGTCTGATAGCGAGAGAGAGAACCGAAAGCTAGCCACTGAACTTGATAAAGTCAAGATTAATTTAAGGGCTATGACTAGTAAGTTTGAGGATCTCTTCGCGAGGCACAAAAGCTTGGAAGGAAGGTATGAAACCCAATCCACTCTAGTTGATAATCTAAACAAAGCCTCATACGCTAGGCAAGCACTAGAGAGCTCGGTTCTACCCGTTGGTAGCATGGGAGGCCTTGGATATGAGGGTGGACCTTCCAAGCCTACAGTCTTTGTTGGTGCTTCTAACACAACACCATCAGTTCCTTTGGATGTGCCCACTGCCTCCAAAGCAACCACTAACAAAGACAAGGTCAAAGCGTTTGAGAACCCTAAGAAGAAACCCATGAAGATGTTTATATCTCAAAGGGAAGAATCTAAGGGTAAGCCAAGTTCAACAGTCCCTAGCACTCACAATGCTAAAGCATACCAATCAAAAGGTAAAGGGAAGACCGCTGAAGCTTCTAAGTCTCAAACCAAGACACTAGAGACAAAGGATCTTCCTCTGAAGAAGAGAAGTAATGTCTATGTGTCACGTGAGTCGGATTGGAGATGGTCCAACCGCACTTACATTGAGGGGGAAGTGTTTAAAGCACCCAAAAGGTCGCTTCAAACCCCAAAGGTTTCTCAAGCGTGTTAGGGTCAAAACCCTAAGTTGACTGTTCAAAAGAAACCAAGTGAGGCGCTTGCGAAGACTAGAAACCCTAAGTCAGTCTCAAAGCCTAAGGCTAATCCGAAGCGAGTCGCTTCAGGATATAAGCATGAAGGCAGGAGCATGGGTTGGTCTCAAGCGAGTCGCTACCCCTCATGCACACACTGTTGCACATGTGAAGCTGTGTCCAAGCAGAAATCACAGTTTAAAATGGTCGAGAAGCCCAAAGCACAAGCTAACTTTCAAAAGAGAGTGAAGCAAGTGTGGGTACCTAAGGGGACTAACCTGCAAGGACCCAAACTGATTTGGGTACCAAAAATTGTTTAAATGCAGGTGAGCGCCGTGGATCCCATGCCCAGTGAAGGTCAACCAATATGGTACTTGGACAGTGGATGTTCAAGACATATTGTTTCACTAAAAAGTGTTCGCAATAGACAAAATCTATCGTAGCACTAGCAAGTAAAACCTAAGTCGAATCTCAAGGATACTTAGCAGGGCAATTAATCATGCAGTAAAAACAACCTAAACTAAGAAAGCAATTAAAAGATATTTTTGGTTTTTTGTTTATAAATCCTAGGCAAGAAAATAAATAAGCAATAAATCAAAGCAAGTAAATAAACTAATCTAGAAAGCAAGAAGTAAATCGAACTAAATAAACTTAGAAAATTAAACTAGGAGAAAGCAATAAATCTACCTATGCAAGAATCGAAAAGAAAGCAATAAAGGAAGCAACGAAGAAAACGAAAACGAATCTAACATAATTAAACTAAATTTGAAAATCTGGAAATTAAGTATATAAATCTAACTCTAAGAACTTGGAAAACAAAGTAATCGAAAACTAGGAAAAACGAATCTAAACTAAGAACTTGAAATCGAACGAACAGAATTAAATAAACGAAATTAAACGAAGCAATTACAAAAGTAAATCTAAAACTAAGGAAAGCAATTAAATCAAATTAATGAAAGCAAAAAAGAACTTACGAGATTAAACGAAGAACGAAGAACTAAGTAAAAACTTGAATTAATTGAAGAACGAAGTAGCGATCCAGATCGGACAAAGGAAAACTAAACTAGAATGTAATGTGCTGAAAACTAGAGCTAAAACTAAGGTAAAAGGTTATAGAATTCGTGTACAAGGGGTAGTATTTATACTAGGTATGGAATCTTAGTTATAGAAGGAAACAAATAGCTGGCCGCCGGAGTTGGACGGCCGTCCAACTACGTTGGACGTACGTCCAGATCCTGGTTCTGATCACTTTGTGCATCTTTCTTGTTTCGGCCGTATCTTCCTCGTCCGAACTCCAAATTGACCTCCGTTTTCGCCTACGTGCTCCTATCGAACCCCTCTTCGATGTAATGCTTTTTCTTCTTTTTTTCGACTCGCTTCCGCCCTTTTCATCCTACAATACCAAAGACTCCAAAACAACCAAATCATAGCCACAAACAACGAAAACACATGAAAACTAAGGGAAAACGGACACGAAAAGACAACGAAAAACCTAACATCTAGACACCAATCACATATGACGGGCATGAAAGCTCTACTACAAGAATATACAGAGAAGAAGGGTCCACATGTAACCTTTGGTGACAACTCTCGAGGAACCACCAAGGGATACGGCGCACTGAAGATAGGAAAGCTCAGAATCGAAGATGTTTCCTATGTGGAAGGACTGAAGCACAACTTGTTATCCATTTCACAGTTCTGTGATAAAGGATACAAGGTGGAGTTCATCTCCAACAAGTGCGTGATGAAGAACAAGCTCACATCCCAGATTGCGCTCATTGGAATAAGACGAAGGAATGTCTACGTTGCGCAATGGGAAAGCTGCAAAGAGGAAACGTGCTTGGTCGCTAGAAGTGCTACTGAAATTGGATGGCTATGGCACCGACGCTTGAGTCATCTCAATTTCAAGACAATCAATCGCTTAGCTCGGAAAGGCTTGGTTCAGGGCATACCTAATGAGGTCTTCGTCAAAGGCCACATTTGCTCACCATGCCAACGAGGCAAGCAGACGAAGAAGCACTTCGCCAGCTTAGAAGAAGCATCGTCCAAGCGAGTGCTCGAGCTACTTCACATGGATCTGTTTGGACTAGTCACTCCAGTAAGCGTCAATGGAAGGAAATACACTCTAGTGGTAGTCGATGACTTCTCTCGCTACACTTGGGTTGTATTTCTCTTCAGCAAGAAGGAGACGCTGTCCAAACTGCCACAATTGCTCAAGCGTCTTGCTGTGGAGAAAGATCAAGCGATCGCCACCATTCGCTCCGATAAAGGCACAGAGTTTCTAAACTCTACAGTTGAAGCATACTACACGGAGCATGGGATAGCACACCAAACATCCTCAGCACGCACACCCCAGCAGAACGGAGTTGCTGAAAGAAGAAATTGAATCATCAAAGAAGCTGTTCGTACTATGATTGCAGATTCGAAGCTTCCGATGAAGTATTGGGCTGAAGCTGCCAACACCGCATGCTATACTGAGAATTGGACGCTTCTCAACAAACGCTTCGATAAGACACCATATGAAATATGGACAGGGAGAAATCCTAACATTTCCTATTTCCATATATTTGGTTGTCGGGTCTTCATTCACAACAATGGGAAGTCACAATTGAAAGCCTTTGAAAGCAAAGCGGATGAAGGAATATTCTTAGGATATTCTACGTCTAGCAAAGCTTACAGGGTATTCAATTGTGTTGGGAATTGTTAAGAACAAAATGTTAAGGGGGAACTCATGTGGGACACTTCAAAGAGAAGTACTTGTTTTTGATTTGATCCCAAAACCCCAAAGTGTTCTTTTCCCAAGCGACCCTACTTGATTTAGAAAATAGGTTAGAAAATTTTTCTAAGCCTATACTGTTAGGATGGCTTTGTTTTGCTTAAGTTTTTGGACTACGGAAATTCCAAGTGAAGGCCACTCTCTCGAGTGTGTATTCAATCGAAGCGAGTCTACCCAGCCGAAGTGAAGCGTGCCGAAGAAAAGCGAAGCGAAGCGAGCGCTACAGTGGAATCGAAGCGAGTCCACCAAAGCAAAGCGAAGCGAGCGCTACAGTGAAAAGCCGAAGCGAGTCAACACGGGTCAACACTTATTAAAGCAGTCACTTGGAGAACTCACTTCCCAAGTACTCGCTACAAAGTGACCTTGAAGCGACTCGATTCGAAGCGGACGCTACAACTTCAAAGAGAAGCGAGCCACTACCAACCAGAAAGCGACAGCACAATTCCCGCTCCGATTTTGAACTCCAGTCAACTAGAGATCTTCACATTAATTACGAGATCTCCACGTGTCGAACGCGGAGAGGAGCAGAGGAGTTGACTGCCAGGCCGACAGGGCGCCGCTACAGTACTGGCTCGCTCCAGTTACTGTTAGTTTTGTAACTTAGCCATTTTCGGCAAAGAGACAAACTGCGCACCTGCAAAAGCATCCAGCCTGTGCAAGTACTGTCGAGCGGAGGAGGGACAAGGCCACCAACCAAACAACGGATCTCGGCCAAACCTCCGCCTATAAATAGTGAAGGATGAAGACGAAGAGAAGTAGAACACTACTTGAGCATTCGAGCGCCTACTGCAAACAAACACTCCCAGCCTTAGAGCAAACTTCGAGTCTTTGTTTCCAAGTGTTCTCCGAGTTCCAGTCTCATCGGAACTCGTCTTCACAGCCTTCACACTAAGAGTCTAAGCCCATTCCATATCCAAGCTTAGAAGAAGAACTCTAGCCATCTTTGCATCTACTGTAAAGAGTTCTTCATAGTGTGTTCGTCGTATACCAAAAACCCTAACCCTAAGTTCTGTCGTTAGGTTTTTGTGTTCGTCATCGTTTGGTTGTTTCGATCCAAGGCCCTACTTTCATCGATTGTAGAAGCCTCGATCATAGAGTCTAGATCCAAGCTTACACTTACCTCGTTCGTGTAAAGCTCGATCGAAGCTAGGCTGTAAGGAGAGCCCGGAATCTCCCTGTCGTCGGACTGAAGCGAGTGAAGCTTCCAGTCCAGTTTAGGTTTTTGGTGTGAACCCGGAATCACCCAGCGTCTGTCAGATCCAAGCGAGTGAAGCTCGATCTCGACTAGGTTTTTGAAGGACCCGTAACCTTCAAGTTCTTGAGTGAAGAGAACAGTTGCCGAGTGCAACAAAGTGGACGTATGAGCTTTATCTCCGAACCACTATAAATCTCGTGTCGTATCTCTCTAACCCTAAACTCTTTATTTTTCCTTGTTTTGATTATTCATTGCACGTGCATCTAAACAAACATAACTTGGAAATTTCAAATACTTAGGAAAGATTTAGCTCACCAAATTCCGCACTAAAGAGTAAAGTCTCACTCTTGATCAATCTCTAAGCTTAGGTCAAGAGAAACGTGATTACTTTAGATCTAGCTCTCGGCTAGGTCTTAGTATTTCAAAGAGCACTTTACTTCATACTCTGAGTTAAGGAATTTGAAGTTGAAAAACTTCAAAATACGTATTCACCCCCCCCCCCCTCTACGTATTTTTCCTATAACGAACCGGGACCAACAAATTGTAAAACCCTAATTGTGGAAGAATCACCCCATGTTGTATTTGATGAATCTTCTTTATGTCTTCCACAGGAACAGGTTCAAGCGAATGTCAAGAATTCAAGCGAGGAACCCATCAATCCATTGACATGGGATATGCTTGAAGATGAAGAAGAAGTCAAAGATTCAAACGATCAAATTGCTCAAGAGAAGGTTGAAGCTGCCCCCAAGACTCAAGAAGCGAATGCAGGGCAAGCACCCATTCCGGTCGCTTCAGATGGAGAAGGAAGCGAGCCGCTTGAAGAAGAAGCAGAAGTTGGTTGATCCAAGCGTGCGTGGCTCAAAGATCATTCACCAAGCCAAATCATTGGAGATCTATCCAAAGGCGTGGTGACCAGAAGCCAAGTGTCTAGAGAAAGCGCCATGTTCAGTTGCTTTCTATCCAATATCGAGCCAACAAGCGTGGAGGAAGCCCTAGCTGATTCCAACTGGGTGATTGCCATGCAGGAGGAGCTGAATCAATTCACCAGGAACGACGTATGGTACCTCGTGGATCGTCCCAAATTCTAGCACGTTATTGGCACCAAGTGGGTGTTCAAGAACAAGACGGACGAGGACCACAACGTTGTGAGAAACAAGGCGCGACTCGTCGCTAAGGGCTACTTCCAAGAGGAAGGGACCGACTTCGATGAGACCTTCGCTCCAGTGGCACAGCTTGAAGCGATCAGACTGTTTCTTGCCTATGCAATGGCTAAAAAGTTCAAGGTCTATCAGATGGATGTCAAGAGCGCGTTTCTCAATGGCGAACTGAAAGAAGAAGTGTATGTGGAGCAGCCACCGGGTTTCGAGCAAGGAGATAAGGTGTATCGATTGAAGAAGGCCCTATATGGATTGAAGCAGGCACCTAGGGCATGGTACGATACCCTATCTCAGTTCCTAGTGGATAATGGATTCCACAAAGGAAAGATAGATCGGACTCTCTTCACCATCAATCATTGAGAAGACATGATATGGGTCTAGATCTATGTAGACGACATCATATTTGGATCACCAAACCAGTCGCTTAGCGAGAAGTTTGGAGAGCTAATGAAGACCAAATATGAGACGTCCATGATTGGTTTGATGAGTTGCTTCCTAGGTCTTCAAGAGAAGCAACAAGATGATGGAATCTTCATCAATCAAGCCAAGTATACTCGAGATATGCTTGCCAAGTTTGGTGTTCAGCATGCTAAAGCTGTGAAGATCCCCATGAACACCAACTGGAAGATGCAGCCAGACCTAGATGGGAAGTCTGTGGATGCTACAGACTACCGAGATTTGATCGGATCCCTTCTATATCTCACTGCAAGCAGGCCGGATATTGCCTTCGCAGTAGGAGTATGTGCTTGCTTCCAAAGCAATCCCAAGCACAGCCATCTTGAAGCTGCCAAGCGAATCCTTCGCTATCTCAAGGGCACCATCAACATGGGGCTGTGGTATCCAGCTGAAGATAATTTGGAGATCACTAGATATTTCGATGCTGACTATGGAGGATGCCGCGTTGATAGGATATCAACGTCGGGCACTTGTCAGTTCTTGGGAAGCAAGCTGATCTCATGGTTCTCCAAGAAGCAAACCAGTGTAGCTACTTCAACGACTGAAGCTGAATATATGGCCGCTGGAAGCTGCTGTTCCCAGATTCTTTGGCTTCGTCAGCAGTTGAAGGACTACAGAGTTGAAGCGAATGAGATTCCAATCTTCTGCGACAATAACACTGCCATATCGCAGAATCCAGTGCTTCACACCAGATGCAAGCACGTGGAAATCCGACATCACTTCATTCGTGATCATGTCGAGAAGAAAGATATCAAGCTCGAGAAAATCCATACTGATCTCCAGCGAGCTGATATCCTCACCAAGCCTCTAGCTGAGTCTCGTTTCAATCAGCTATGCATGGAATTAGGGTTACTAGACCCTGGTGAAGAGTGCTAGATCCAGGATGCACGAAGGAGTGGTCACTTGTCCTTAAGCGTCACTCGCTTCGGATCTTCACCAGCTCAAGCGAGTCACTTCAAAATTCCACTCGCTTGAAGAAGGAGAAATAAGGTGGAGAAAGGTGGAGTGTTGGAAGACGTTCCCTATCCGCTTACAGGAATCGTTAAGCCATTGGTTAAGGGGGGACTATTGTTTGCTCTCGGAGCAGGCTACTTCCAAAGCGAGCAAGGAAAGCTGCTACCTAGCCTAGGATTCCTAGCGAGTGGGTATAAACACTCGCAAGTGCCGTTTCTAGTAACAGTTGTGGGGTCTTGTATCGGGCCTTCCCACGTAAAAATGGTGAAAGCTTAGGCAGGGCTGGCACCTAGACCTTGCGTCTTCGTCCCATCTTTCCGCCGAAGAGGAGCAAGGTCTTCTCGTCTTCTTCATCGTGGATAAATGTTCATTCCTTACTCACTCTTCATTGAGTTGAGCTGCCGCATGTCTATCCATTCCTCCCCCACTTTGAACTTTGCATCGCTTCAATTAACCCTAGTTTGGGTCAAGCTAGTCGATTGCAAATTCATGTTGTAATTTGTAGGAGTAAGCTTGAAGAGTTACCTTTTACTTGAAAAGGTTGCATGACTGGTGACATGTCTTTGCGTAAAATACGAGATTGTCTTGTCAGAGCATTCTCATTGTCATCCTGTCCTATTCCGCTCTGAGATAAGGACTTGTACTCATCTCCCTTTCATCGTGAATAAGTACACTTACGTGAAGCTCCCCTCTGGGTTGTAGTAAGCTTGTGTACATTATTCATTCTCCCCCTCATTCTTTCGATGGAGGAGTCTCTAGTTCGTAGAGGAAGATGGAAGAGATGAATGCCATGAAGACCAAACTTGAAGTAAAAATCATCAAGTGGTGTTCAATGCTACAAAGTGGTATTAATCTCCTACGAAGTGAGATTGACTGGTTAGTGTTTCAATTCAAGTACACTAAGTAATGTGAAGTGTGCTAGAAACCTTCACTTACTTTGTGGAAAATATAAATGAATCTGACACAAATACAAAGAGGAAAATACTCTTGTTTATCCTCAAAGTATGTAAGTCAAAAATATTTTAAATAATGTCAAAGAAATTTCATTTCTTATTCCAGTCGCTTCAGATGGCCAAGCGAGTGCTAACACTCCAAGCTAGCCATCGCAAGCGAGTGCAGAACAGTCACTCCAAGCGAGTACTTCGCAAGCGAGTAAAAGCTAAGCGGCCAAACTCGAAGCGAGCGAGTACGAAGCAAGTATGAGTTGTCTGCACTCGAGTGCAAATTTTACTTTTGCTTTTGCATTAAATGCAGGTACACGTACAATGACGAAAATCCGGGCGCGTGCACTTCAATTTGAATTCGAAGCGGGAAAGTCAGAGAAGATCTGGCCATCGTATCTGAACAGTTCTCGATCCCCAGCAGCTAGATCGACACCGGTTGAGCAGACGACTCACAGACAGCCACATGGAGCACCAATTCAACTTGACGGCTCACTTTTACTGTGATGACGCCGGACAAATCAGATCAATCGCCGCTTTCCGCCGTATAAAACAGGCCCCCCCGAAGAAATTACCAACATACCCCTGCCACGTCAGCAAAACCCTACCTCTATATAAGGAAGAAGCAGCAGACTGCAGAAACTTTCATCACACCCTATATTTGCCATTCTTGTGCAAAATTTCTGCATCTCAGCAAACTCACAAGTCTCAAATCCCTCACCCCTTTTCCTTATATTTTCGTTCATATCTCACTAAATCCACCATGGGAAAGAAGCAAAAGGCTCAGACGATGGAGCAGTTTTTGACTGTGATCGACGACCATATCAACGTCGAGCCCCATCTCGACCCGAAAGTCGTCGATGAAGAAGGATTTTTCCGCAAGGCCGTGACCACGGCCGGCTTCTGGGAATTTGTTACTGCTGTGCCGACGAAGATCTTGGGCAAAGCAGTTGCTGAGATTCTACTGAATCTGAGGGAAGGTGAAATTTCATCAACGTTCACCGACCCGGAAAGTGGAGAGCCAGTGGAGGTATTCTTGAGTGCTATTGCCGGTGCTTTCAACCTGCCGGAAGAAGGAGCGAACTCACTCTTGGGATTAGAGTTGTCGGCCAGTGTTGAATATGCTCGGTTTGCTGTTGAAGGAGTGGAGGAAGATAGTAAGCTAGCCAGCATCACTGCATCAGATCAGAGATCTGAAGCCCCCATTCAACCACATATGCGAGCTCTTTTCCAATTGCGTCGCATGCTACGTTGGGAACTTGGGCCAACCCTCCGAAGTCAAGGTGCTCGCAACCTCGGTCATCGTCGACAGCTTGACCGGAACGAAGTTTAATTGGCATTGCTGGTTCTTCAACCAGATCCATGAAGTTGCCAAGGACTTCAAGTTCGTGAAGGGTAGCAACGACAAGATCCTTCGCAAAGGGAAGCTGAAGTTCTTCTCCAGAATATCCTTTGCACTGGAGAAGTTATTCCCCAACAAGCAGTGGAAAGATACCTCTGACTACAAGAAAAACACAGTTTTCTTCGACACCTGGAAGTCAGAGAATATTCCAATTAATTTGGGACTTCATGATGTTGAAGTGCCCGTAGCTGCACCAGTCGCCGAAAGGCGAAGTGAGGAGAAAAAGTCAAAGTGACCCGCTTCACCAGCGAAGCGAGGAGGCGCGAAGTGAGCTGTGTCAAAGAGACCCAAGAAAGTGACAGGCATAGCCGCTCTGTTTGAAGCGAGCGAGGCTGAGAAGCAGCCGCTCGAGAAAGTTGAAGTGATTCAACCCCAATCTTCACCTGCCAAAAGCCAACCTCCCCCACTTCAAACCCAAACACCCCCACTTAAAACTCAATCACCCCCACTCCAAACACTACCACCACCAGAACCCCAAACCTCCACAACAGCCCAAACCCAGAAATCTCCCCTCTCTCCCCATGAAGAAGAATATTCATCTTCTTTCAAACTACCTGAAATGCCTCTGCTCAGCACAGATCCTGCTGCTGCATTTTCCATCTTTCAACCATCCCAACAAACTCAAGCCACCCAAGCCTCACATACAGAAACTCCCCAAACCTCAACATCTAACTCCCCAACCGAATCGGCAGAAATAGCCGACACCGCCCAAACCACTGATACTGACCTTGCCATCGTCCCACCACCAATTAAACCCCCTCCGTCTGCAGAAGAACTAGCTCTAACCCGGTACTTGAGGGATAGAGATCTAGCTGCGGAGACGATCACCAACCGCTACCCCTCGGCGGAGATGTCCGACGACTTCTTCACCAACGCCGTCGACTTCATCACGTACATCGTGTACCGAGGGATAGAGTACTATAAGATCTTCAACCTCAGGAAGGCTTTTTCTGAGGAAGTGCTCGAGAAGAGGGAGGCGAAGCAGCTCGACTTCATAGGCGTGGATGGATTCCACGTCTTTGATCGCACTATTTTCTACCACACATAACAGGTATAGTATAGAATAAGCGAGTATCGTATCCACAGGGATAGACAAGTCGAAAACGCACACAATACCTCTACTAAAGAACTAACGTGATGTTTAGGCTTTTGGGAATTTAGGTGTTGTGGTATTTATAGACTAGGCAAATAATAAAAAGACTCAATAAATCAAGGAAATAAATAAATAAGGAAAATAACTAGTCAAATAAAACAACTTAGCAAGCAAGCAATTGAACAATTAAGGTAAGTAAACAATTAAGGAAAAGTGTTGATTCTAGGGAAGCATACCTAATCAAATATATGCAAGCAATTAATGAATACAATTAACCAATTTAATCCAATCTAAATGTGATACATAAAAAATAACCTAGACCCCGATGAAAGCAATGCAAGTCGTCACCTAATATGATCCTAATATCCTTTCGGACGCATAGATATCAAATTAAGTGCAAAATAGAACAAGTATGAATGATATAATCAAATAGGTTCAATTATGACACCCAAATCAATTATATGCAACCAGGTGTCTTAGCGCACCTGGCCACCGGGCTCCTCCCTTGAAGGAGTGACCCGGGTTCGATCCCTGGTGGGAACGAATTAGGGAGATATAAGGTGGCTTGGAGATTTTCTTGGAGTGTTTGGGAACTAGGCGTACTAACATCTAATCTAACATCTAACATTTGCCCGATCAAAAAAAAAAAAAAATCAATTATATGCAAACATATGATAATTCAAACTCAATTAAGACAAATCAAATTATCATACCATGTATTCATGAGATCTATTATGCAATATCCTATAAAGGCATATAACCATAACTATGCATACACAATTAGTGATCAATTAATCATGCATGAGAATAAGCACCATGAAAACATGCATCTAGATTGGAAGGCTAATTATAAACAAAAACACTTACATAAATTCAATTAGGCATTCAATCCCTAAAATCAACTAAGAAATTTAGCTAGACATAATTAAAAGAAACATAAACACAAAGAATTGAAAGAACATAATTAAAGAGTAGAAGTAAGAAAAACTTGAACACAAACGAAGAACGTCGAATCTTGAATCTTGCATAAACTTGAAAAGCTCCAATGTTGAATACAAGAATAAAAACTCTAAAGTAAAATATAAAAGTGCTAGAAGTATGAAAGATGATAGGGTGTTGATAGGGTTTACAATGCTAGGCTAGGAGTATATATAGGAGAAATTTACATAAGGAAACCTAAACCAAAAAGAGGTCTAATTAATTAAGGAGAAAAATCTCGGCTGGAACCCACCTCTCGACAGACCTCTCGATCGAGAGAGGTATCGAGAGGTGGTGAAATAAGCTCTCGATCGATAACTGCGGCAGAATGTACCTCGCAATATACCTCTCGATCGAGAGAGGTATCGAGAGGTCTTCTCTCGAACTAAAAACTTGGCTCTTAACCTTCGATCTTCACGCCTCATCTCGTCTCGGGGTTTTATCATCAAAATATACCTAAAAACATAGAAAAACACCCACAAGCATAATATTGTCTAATATAATGAAAACCATATAAACTATAGACAATACTACACAATCGAGACTCAAAATCGACCCTTTTTGGTTATAAAAACAAGGTAAATTTCACCTATATCAAATCCCCCAAACTTAAACATTGTTCGTCCCGAACAATACGAAAACATAAGCAATAGACTCTAGCATTGTGAACTATATAGGCCTCAAACTTTTTCAAAAATCAACCCATGATCATGATCAAAACTGTGCACACAACCTTAGCATCAATAACACAATCTATCCAATAAATTCAACTCATGTCAATCCATCAAAGAACACTCTCCAACATGTGAGATATTTATATGTGTAAGTGAACACTCAACTCTCTCAAAGAAAAGATGTATGAAATAATGCACATCATATGGGTTCACTCAACATCAATGTAGTGCAACATGCTTACCATAGGCTTGCCCCTAATCTCAACATCTCCACCTAATGTAATATCCACAAACTAAGATCAAAAAGGTCTTTATATAAGCTTGTAATGTAGGGACATTGGTTAAGGTAGGGAATGTATAGGCTAAGTGACTCAAAATACTCCAAATCATCAACCTCTTTTCAACTCCAACCAAAGTATGGTTTTTTATCTCCATCTTCTACCATCCAACACCAACTACAAAACATCAATATCATAGATGCAAACACTATGCCAAAAAAGTTCATACATAACGCAAAATTTGCGTTATCTATGTGCAAAAGGAAACTGCTAAGAATACTGGTGTTATAAAAAGTTCCACTCATACGTAACGGTTCTGTACCGTTATCTATGTGAGTTTTTCATAACGGTTCAAAATTTAATACATAACACTCATTTACCGTTATGTATAGTAACTTTTGATAACGGTTTGCAACCGTTATTAATTTATAATCAACCGTTATAATATGGTAAATAAAGATTACGGTTTTGTAGTCATACATTATGGTTTCAAAGTGTTATCTTTTGTAGTTTTTTCATAACGATTTTATAGCGTTATTATATGTTGTGATGTACCGTTATTAATTATTCTTATACATAACGGTTCTTAACCGTTACGAAAGACTTATTTTAATGTTATTTTTTCTTGACAATTTATAACGATTTTCCTGCTTACATAACGATAATGTAACATGTACTACATAATTGATGCAAAATGAAACACATATATATATTTCCACCAAAACATTGTCTACATAATCCAAAAGAGATAAGCCAATATCCAGACCATCCAGATTCATGAATATAAAAACAACAAATATCATCTAGTTATTTTCTTACACGAGAGTCACTTCCAAAAACTTTCCCTAGGTTTGAAAATTCAACCGATCGATTGTGCTCACTCCACCATCTTTCCAACAACTTTACTCCCCACTTTTCTTCAACTGCTTGCACATCACTGTACAAATTACACGGCAAGAAAGTATAACATTTAGAAGAAAATGAACAAAGTATATTAAAAGAGGAAATAACAGAATTACACAGCTAGCATAATGGTACAATTTAATTCAATGCAGTACAAGACAGTTTTAATTGAACTCAACATAATCATAAGGATGACAACTTACAAGAACCAATTTGACCCAGTGCTTCGAGTGCACATTCACATTCGTCTCCATCTTGACTATCGAGGAACTCAAATCTCTTATCAATGGCAGAAAGAATGTCTCTAAAACCTACAATGCAGAAAATGCCAGCAAATATTAGCAACTCTCATTAAGTAATGTTAGTTAAGTTCAAGGTACTGTTCAGCACAGGTCTATAAATCAAAAGCACAATTGCCAGTCAAAGGAGAAATGATTTGTGATGGTAAATTATGTCCATCTGCTAAAACATGGTGGCAGAAAAACACCTACAGGATAACTTTAGATAGTAGCTTACTAGATTCATCGATGAATGCAAAAGCATTATCCTTAGACAGAAGCCTTCCAATTATCATCATTGACCTTAAAATGGATTCTGCAGCTCCATTGCTAAGGAAAGCTAGGAATGTTTCTGAATGAGGCCTTTTTTTCGAGCAGAAAGTACTGAAGGAAACTTTCATTACTAACCTGATTATCGAACTAAGAAGTTGTAGCAGGATGGTTTTTGACAAATATTCAGCACTGTGTTGAACTTCCACAAGCTTCATTGAAAAGCAAAATTGAACAGAGCATAAGAGTCGACAACTAAAACCAAAATTAATGAATTAACGAAATATTAATAGAACGGGTAGAAAAGTTAATCAGAGAAATTGTTCCAAACTTCAAAGCAAGACATACGACAAATTTTATGTAACAAATAAGAAATGAGGTTGCTAATTATGTTAGAAGAATAATATGTTCTAATGCAATTACACAATCAACGCGTCAAAGGGAGGAAGGATGAGACCGGAGTAAGTGAGCGTCAATCAAAGGATGAAAGGACCTGACACAGGAAGGCACTCAGGTAGAAAATGCTTATTTCCCTTGTAAACTTAATGGGACAATGTAGCTTGAGTAGAGGAGCAACAAACTTATTTACAGTATTTCCCCTGCAGCCTTAAGTCTACAATATCTAATATATCCACGATGACTACTTTATCTAGTTGACCATTGACCAAATATGGAGAAGTTTTGGGGATACTCTTTTCTTTTTTCCTATTTTTTTCCCTGTAAGGAAGTGTATACTCTCTTTTATTCATAGATACTGATGATGGTTGGTGGATCAGGGTAGCACATAAAGATGAGAATTAACTTTTTCCAAGGTAATAGTAATAGTAGTCAACATGTATGCTTGCAACATTGGTGCACAAATTTCTGGAGAAAAACATACCTAACTTGTTTGCTGGTATAGAAGCCAATTTTAAATGGAGAATAATGTAGATGCACGAAAAATGAGATTTGCATATTATATAAATTTATAACCACCAATATGCTTAATAGTTACCAAGGGATTAGCAAACTGAAATGCACACGTGATCTGGGCCAACCTCATATATAAGTTCCTGGACGCTCAAAGTGACAAGAGTATCATACGTATTTCTAACTTCTGCCTCCAGTAGACTTAGAAGATTTGACTTAGAAACTTCCGATGCAAATGAACTTGAGATGGAGAAGAGCTTCACTATCAACGCTAATATACGAACTCTTCCCTTCAGATGTTCCAAACAGAAAGTCAGAGAAGAAGAATGAAAAAATCAAATCAAGCAAAGGAACTGTACAGCAGCATAGCACCAGAGAAAATGAAACCTCAAAAACAAACAAGCAAAGGATTTATTGATCCTGCCACAACAAACCCACCCCCACCCTGAAAAAAAGATAAAGATAGAAGAGACGACATGATGATCACAAGACAAAAAGAATGTCTCATAGAGAAACATAAGATTTATCCTCCATCATTTGTCTTTAAAGTATGGGCCTATACAAGGAAATTATTATTAGTTGTTAGTAATAATAATAGTATACCAGTGATGAGCATGTTGCTGCTACATTTCCTAGATGTGTAGCTTCTTGAGCACTTGCTGGAAAGACTATCCTCTGGAAAAAGGTTGGATAATTGTCAGCAGTAGAATAACTATCGTGCCACTACAACAGCACAAAATAGAAGCAATCATATTCAACAAGCAGCCATTGATGCGATCTTGATATTTATTTTCATTGGCCAGTTAGTACTTGCCTGAATAATTGCCGGATCACTGTTGATGGAAGGTGCACTCTGAACTGGTGGAGGAGGAGGAGAGGAAGATTTGACTGTTAGGTCCTATGGAGAGTTACACAATTGATTAACTCAAGCCAAGAATGGGATTAACAAAATCAGATGCTAATAAATATAACAAGTTAAGTTGGAGATGAAGAAAGCTTCTCGAATGAATGAGTCCTGAAACCCAGAAGAGACAGAGAATGAAGCAACTAGTGCCTTAATATCAGTTCCTCTAAGCAGTATGTACTCATATATTATGTCGCTGGGAGGGACTTGTGGTCCATCCTTTTTCCGTCCTTCAGTACCAAATGATCTCACTGCAATAAGATAAATTTATATTACCGATTAGCTCTTAAACATAGAGAATAGTGATTAGTAACACAAGTTGAAGTGCACTAATTTTTTCATTTCACAGAGCATATAACTGAAGTGTAACATAAAAATCTATTGGATAAACCAATCAAAATCTACAAGAACTTTAAAAGGCATGCATGCTGAAAATAGTATTATCAAAGAAAAGGGAAAAGGTGCAACCTAGATACTACGGTCGAAAATCTAAGTAGACGAGTAGAATTAGTAGATATGTATTCTGCATGAGGTCCAGAGAAAACAATTACAAGTAAAGGACAACTGGACAAGCTTAGGAAAATGGCTGAAAGAACGAATTAAGTTCTAAGGGCCTGATCCAATACATGAAAATTATCACTGGAATTGCCCTTAGAACTGCACTGCATATGGTGCCTGAGCAAAGATGAAATATAGTGAACATGCAACCTCAATCATTAATATGATAGCATAGGCAGCTGCAAAATCAAGTTAAATTTGCCCTATTTGAGAAGAAAAACTATTTAAGCAATCAGATATTACACCTTCAGTTGCATTAAAACTATTTCAAATATGTCTTGCATTACTGCCTAGTGCCTACTAGGTCCTTAATAAAGAAGAATGCATTTTCAAGTGAGGAATGGATATTCACTGCCTTTGTTACTTTCCATGAGTGCAGCCAAAAAGAAATTGGGAAAAAAACATGTGAATAACACCGGCATTCAAATTTACAGAATTATAAACATACAACATTAAAAAAAAAAGTACTTGACATGACTAAAAGGTGCTTGGCTAAAATTAAAATTCCTATATCTTAAATAGTTATTCGAGCTTATAAAATGTTAGTAATGACAAAGTCTTATTTACAACTAAATATAAAGGATTTCTGATATAAAATCACAAAACTTTGGGGCACCCTTAATATTTCTATAGCAATAAGATCTTTAAGATGCTTATAGACTCTGAAATATCTCATAAGCTGTTTCAAAACACTTTTAAGCTCACTCAAACACACCCAAGTCATGTTCAGATGAATTAGTAATACCAAAGTTCATTACAAGAACTAACAAAGCAAATTTTAACACAGTTCGGAATTTTAATAGAGAATCATTATTCATATATATTTACAAAATGTAAATAAAAATAAAGTGCAAGATTAGGTGCTTTCACACACCAAGGGGAGATTACTGAAATCACTGAAATACACATATGTAAGTCAGCAGGAGATCTAATAGTACCAGTAAACAACAAAACCCTGACTATTTATATCCAAGGTATCCAAGTATGAAGCAGAAGGGCAATGAAAATTATTGTTGATAACAGGTTTGGCACATAAAAATTAAGCACTTATAGGAAACTGAAACCTGATAATACGCCAAGAGTCTTCCAGCTTCAACATGGCCCTCAGCAAGTTTTAGCCCTAGAAATTGGGAGACGGAATGCAGAGATCTCTGAAGCAACAAGTGAATTACAAATACAGAAAATTCAGAGACTATATAAGACACTAGATCATATCAAGGATTGTGTGACATAAATTTATATATACATCCAGGGCTGCATAACAACACAACTTGCACGATTAACATCTCATACGAAATGGTATCTTCTTATTTTTGTATCATTGAAAGATGGCCAGTTATGTCGCTCAATACAACTATTGACATGTGTCTGTAGGCATCACAACAAAAGCTGGAACAAGCATTTGTTGAAAAAACAGACCACGTGTTGGTTTCGGGCATTGTTGGTCTGTAAACAAATTAATGTAGCCGAATGAAGGACGTAAATGCATGTTAAACTGCATGGCCTATTATAAAATACCCAACACTCCTAAACTATCATTCAGTTACTTACGAGGAGAGGTCTAACTTCTCCAGCTATGAAAGGAATATATCTTTTTTATCAACAAAAGAGAAATAGTTCTATACTAGTGAAAATAAAGCTATCCACATTCATAAACAAGTGAGAAATAGTTTAATACTAATACACTACATCCTATGCATGAAGCCACAATTACAAAAATGTAAAAGAACTAAGTTGATTCAAGCAGTAAGCATGGCAAAACTGATCGAAACAAGTATATTCATTAAAAAGACGATTCAGATTACATCAAGTTAATATACACAGCTTTTTCCAAAATTCTTGACACAGAAGCATGAAATATGAGTCCATATTTCATTCAAACGCAACGGCGATTTTATTGAACAAAAAACCGTTACACATGAAAATGATTACTCATATTGAGAAACACCCATAATTCAACAAAACCACCCTTTCCAAAACAAAAATCATTCTCGTTCTAATCTGAAGAAATCAATGGATGCAGTAAAACGATTTTCCTAAAAAAAGAATTATAAAAGTACCTTCTTCCACCTACAATACAGTAAACTAATTCAGGAATAATATGAATTCTCATCCCAACTAAGAGAACGAATAAAAGCAGACTGAAATCAAATCCAATCAAACACGACAGAGATAGATAGCAGCGACGCTAAAATGTATAGCAAAAATCAAAGCCGGAATCAGAAATCACCTAAAGTGAAGGGAATCGGAGCGCAGCTGGGGGCAGGGGTTGAGCTGCCGTGGGGCGAGAGCTAGGGTTTATGAAGATGCCAGCAAAAAATGGAAGAGAGCGCTGGAGTGAGACAAAACGAGTCGTGCGGGAAACGATAGAAGCAAATTAGTAGTGAGAGAGGAGAGCCGGAAGGGATTAATAGTGGACACAGGATGCGTACTGATCGCACTATTTCTACCACACAAAATAGGTGTAATATAATGAAGTACGAGTATCGTATCCACAGGGAATGATAAACAGAAAACGCACACAATACCTCTACTATAGAACTAAACTGATGTCTGGACTTTGAAGGGTTTAGTGAATGTGGTATTTATACTAGACAAATAATAAAACGAACTCAAGTAAACATATAAGAAAATAAGTAAATAAAGAAATAAGTAGTCAAATAAAACTACTTAAGACACAAGTGATTAAATAAATAAGCAAAGGTGAACAAATAAGGAAAAGTGTTGATTCTAGGGAAGCCTACCTAATTAATTAATGAATACAATTAACCACTTTAATCCAATCTAAATGTGATACATGCAAGAATAACCTACACCCTAATTAAAGCAATGCAAGTAGTCACCCAACAAAATCCTAATATTCTTTCGAATTGTAAGAATTGAATCAAGTGCAAAATAGAACAAGTATCAATAATATAATCAACTAGATTCAACTAAGAAACCAAATCAATTATATATGGACATATAACAATTCAATTATCAATCAAGAAAATCAAACTATTATATCATGCATTCATGAGATCTATTATGCAATTATCCTATCAAGGCATAAACACATAATTATGCATACACAATTAATGGCCAGTTAACTATGCATGAGAATAAGCACCATGAAACATGCATCTAGATTGGAAGGCTAATTATAAGCAAGAACACTTACATAAATTCAATTAGGCATTCAATCCCTAAAATCAACTAAGGAATTTAGCTAGACATAATTAAAGTAAACACAAACACAAAGAATTGGAAGAACATAATTAAAAAGTAAGAGTAAGAAAAACTTGGAATTGAATCTTGAACACGAAGAACTTCGAAACTTGAATCTTGAATAAACTTGAAAAGCTCCAATGTTGAATACAAACTCTAAAGAAAAGTGTGCTAGAAATTATGTAAAAGTAATGCTAGAAGGTTGCTAGATAGGGTTTACAATGCTAGAGTAGGAGTATATATAGGAGAAATTTACATAAGGAAAGTCTAAACCAAAAAGGAGTCAAATTAAATAAGGAGAAAAATCCCGACTGGACACCTCTCGACAGACCTCTCGATCGAGAGGTCGATCGAGAGGGTATCATCTTTGCTCTCGATCGATAGCTGCGGCAGAAGGCACCTCTCGACACCTCTCTCGATCGAGAGGTCGATCGAGAGGCCTTCACTCGAACTCAAATCTTGAATTTCAAGCTTCGATCTTCACGCCTTTTCTCGTCTCGGGGTTTTATCATCGATTTATGCCTGAAAACACAGAAAAACACCTACAAGCATAATATTGTCCCATATACTAAAAACCATATAAACTATAGACAATATAACACAATCGAGACACAAAACCGACTCTTTTTGGCTACTAAAACAGGGTAAATTTCACCTATATCAAATCCCCCAAACTTAAACATTGTTCGTCCCGAACAATACCAAAACATAAACAATAGATTATAGCATTGTGAACTATATAGGCCTCAAAACTTTTCAAAACTAATACTCATGATCATGATCAAAACTATGCACACAACCTTAGCATCAATAACACAACCTATCCAACAAATTCGAAACATGTCAATCTATCAAAGAACACTCTCCAAACATGTGAGATTATGTTATATAAGTGAACTCTCAACTCTCTCAAATAAAAGATGTAATATAATGCACATCATAAGGTTCACTCAACATCAATGCCATGCAACATGTTTACCATAGGCTTGCCCCTAATCTCAACATCTCCACCTAATGTAATATTCACAAACTAAGATCAAAAAGGTCTTTTATAAAAGCTTGTAATGTAGGGACATTGGTTAAGGTAGGAAATATATAGGCTAAGTGACTCAAATTGCTCCAAATCATTACCCTTTTTTTTTTTCAACTCCACCCAAAGTATGGTTTTTTACTCCATCTTCTACCATCCAACACCAACTACAAAACTCAATATCATAGATGCAACATATACAATCCAAGCTAACTATCCCCTTATGCTTTTATTCTCATTCTCTTCTTTTTTTTTTTTTTTTTTTTTTTTTTTTTTTTTTTTTTTTTTTTTAATAACTATAGAGCTCAACTAATAAATGTTCTTTCCAATATTCGAACAAAGGCTATAACTTTCTTTTCTCTCTCTCTTTTTTTTTTTTTTCACAACTATCTTTTTCTAAGCTCATAGGGATAGCTAACTATTCTTAATCAAGCATCTCAAATTCTTTTCTTTTTCTCCTTCTACACCACAACAACTATTCTAATTAACTCCTTCCATATCACCAACTAAATCCACTAAAGATACCCTTATCCATCCAAACCTCCTATCATCCAAGCTCAAGAAATAAAGGCTCATAACAAGGCTCAAAGGGGGTAAACAAAGATAATGATCAAGGTTAGTGTATGGGAATCATGTGGCTATGAAAGAATGGCCTAATATCATCTCCTAGTTCATAAATATACTAAGGTCTTGACGGAGAAATAGGGCAAGTTCTAGAAACAATGAAGCATACATGATCACTCAATCAAGAAAATAGGCATCAATATGTACCAATAGCTCAAATCTCACGGGCTCAAACTAACTAGTTCCCGACATCAAGACATGCTTCAATTTCAATGAATAAAATGCGTCGCTTCGCCAAGGTTCAATGCATAATAAAGATCATGAATTTTCTCCAAAAATCAAGCAAAATTTTTCTATCATTGGCCAATTCACAATACTATCATCACATGCTTACTTGACTCAATTTAAACCTAAGACTCAAAACAATAAAAGACTCTAACATACCCCAAAATAATACTAACAAATAAAAGACTCTCAAAACAAGAAAACTATAAAAGTAATTTAACTTAGACACTCTTTCCCCTCCCCCAAACTTATTTCAAAGCATAGCAAAGAAATAAGTTTAAAGAAAAGAAGTAGGCTAAGTTAAAAACTGACCTCATGGAAATGGCGGTGGGAAGGGAGGGTTGTCGGGATTATTGGAGTCGAATCGTTGATGGCTCTCCGGGTAGTGAGGATAAAAGTAGTGCATCTCATGCACCATCCTATTGTAATTCTCCAAGTACGCTCGTTCATCCTCACGCCTCTTCGCCTCCTCTTCTCGAAATTTCCTCTCGTTCTCAAAGTAAGTGTCGAGAGTATCAAAACGACCGCCAATGTATGTACGAAGGCCCCCCACCTCGGTTCTCAACGTTTGAACCTCCTCTCGATTTCCTCGCACGTGAGACTCGACAAACTCCCTACCATCCCAATGGTAGTTGTCCATCGCCTCCATTGACTCCGTGTGCCAATCTTGCATCGTAGAGAAGTCCGGAGCTCTCATGTGGAAACCGGGCTGTGGAACACCTTCGTATCCTTGCGCATACGCATCCTCCTCTTGATCGAAACCTTGCTCATATTGCTCGGCCTCGTCTTCAGCGTCGTCCTCCTCATCATCATCACCTCCTTCATCGGGCCTTGGACCTCCCTCAGCCCACATAAGCTCCTTGTGTTGGGGCGAGTTCATCGTCCCGTTTCCTCTCCTTAGCTTTTCGTTCCCGATCACCTCGGTCAAGTAATTGTTCGGCAGCGGGAAAAGGTGAACTCCACTCCTCCCATGTAGCTTAAGGAACCACCCGGACGTGTCGAAAGAAATCATCCCTGCGAGCTCCAACGTGCGTCTATCCACAAAGATGGACGTAGACACGGGCTGCTCTCCAATCGAAATGTTGAAGTGTTGGGCAATGGGAGTGACGAAAGCTCCTATCCCGATCTTTTGCCCCCCGAACAAGTATGCTTGGTTCTCCATATGATCTACGAGGTAAAGGGCTGCACATTGAGAGTGGCCTCGATATGAGGTCCAAATGAGATGAGCGTCGGTGGCAAGGAAGGTGCCGGAGTCGTGACGGGAATGGATGGTCGACGAAATCAGCCTATGGAAGTAGCGAATCGTGGGATTCCGAATTGAGGTGGCCTTTGCTTTCGCCGGGTTGTAGGATCTCGTTCTTTCTTCCTCAAAATCCACGAATTGTGCCCACAAATCTTGAAGATTTGGATGATTGTTGCCGATGTACTCACCATTCCTGTTTCCTCCGATGATATCACTAAGTTGGTCCATGTCAAGCTCCCTTGGTTGACCACCAAGCTGGAAACGAATGATGTGGGGCACTTGGTTGACTCGCTCCACCACCAAAGTTGAGAGAAACTCCACCGTGAGAATATGGTAGGTTAAGTGATTCCCTTGGAAGATATTAGTGAAGCCTCCTCTTTGCATCATTTGGGTGATCTCGTTGGCTATCCCCATCGCCGCTATCGTCTCTTGGTGTAGGAAACGACAATGCTTGTGCTTGAGTTACACAAGGTGGGACCATCTCCTCTTTGATTCCGCTGTGGTGAGCTTAAGCTTGAACGCCTTGGGCTCCAAACTCGAGGGCATCGACCTCGCCGGCAGTATTCTAGTCTCCGGGATAGTCTTGTCATTCTTCCACGTCTCCTTTCCCTTGCTCGAAGAGGTGACCTTTTCTTTCCCCTTGCCTTTGCCCGAAGAGGTCGAAGCAACATTCTTGCCCTTGTCTCTTGCCATCGTTAGTTCCTAAAAATTAAACAAGTCAATCCAAGGGATGCAAGAATAAAGCAACATGTATCATCTTCCCCCAAACTTCAACCAAATTCAATTCTCCCCCAATATCCACCAAATTTCATCACCAATCCATACAATCAACACATTACTCTTCCACAAACATGTACTTATCATCACACAATTTTTTATCTCATGCATATAGATACCAACGAATCTTCAATAATTCATAGACAAATTTAAAGACTCATTCGAATATCAATACACAATTATCTCCGCATTCATCCATGAATTCAAATCATACAACTAATTCAATGAATTCCATGAATCCAATCTAACATGCTCAATCTAATACCCAATCTATTAATTCAACGAATTTAACCATCAAAATTGAATTTTAATCGGTCAAAACATGCGAAATCATGTAAAGAATCAAGAATTGATAAGAAGAGGGCAAGAAATCGAGTACCTTGTGACGAATTGAAGAGAGAAATCGAGAGTATTTGTGTGTGCTTGAGAGTATTTCGTGAGTTATGAGAGTATGGTATGGAATTTGTGTGCAAAAGAGGTATTTAAAGGAGTAAATAAACCTGGTCAAAGTCGGAAGTTGCGCCGTCAACGACCCTCTCGATCGACCTCTCGATCGAGAGAGGTGTCGAGAGGTAGCTACTGGAATCCAAAATTTGACCTCTCGATCGACCTCTCGATCGAGAGAAGTGTCGAGAGGTGCTGCACTTTACGTTCTGACCTCCCCTCTCGATCGAAAACACGGGGGTCTCGATCGAGAGGCTTCACGTGACAAACCTAGGCACAAAATTTCAGAACCTCTCGATCGAGAGAGGTGTCGAGAGGTACCTACTGGATAACAAACTTTCACCTCTCAACAGGCCTCTCGATCGAGAGAGTTGTCGAGAGGCCCTGCCCGATTTTGTTTTCTACACAACACTTTAGCATTTGTTTGTATATTACGAGGTTCGACTCTAAAATACAAAAATCGACTTAAAACTTCAAAAAAAATAAATTACCTAAGACTCTAAATAAAACGAAACAAAATAAAATAAAAAAAATGGGATACGAATATTGGGTTACCTCCCAACAAGTGCTACGTTTTACGTCCTTAGCCCGACGATACCTCTTTTCTACTTTGGGTCATCGAGGTACGTGGCCGCTTTCTTGGGGAAAAACGGCAACGGCTTGAAGTAGTGCTTGAGGCGATGTCCATTCACTACGAACTTTTCACCGTCGTTCTTCAACACCTCAAATGCACCATTCTTCAAGTCCTTGTAAATGACGTACGGCCCCGACCACTTACTTTGCAATTTTCCTGGAAACAACCGAAGTCGAGAATTAAAAACAAGAACATCATCACCAATTTCGAACTTACGCTTCTTGATGCTCAAGTCGTGAAATCTAGCAGCTCGTTCCTTGTAGATCCTCGAATTTTCGAATGCTTCGTTTCTCCATTCATCAAGCTCCAACAAGTCGTCACATCTTTGGCCCATGGCTTCTTTGAACTCGAAATTGATCCTTCTTGTCGCCCAATAAGCTTTATGCTCCAACTCCATTGGTAAGTGGCAAGACTTGCCAA
This sequence comes from Thymus mandschuricus, assembly GCA_029379335.1. Taxonomy (NCBI): domain Eukaryota; kingdom Viridiplantae; phylum Streptophyta; class Magnoliopsida; order Lamiales; family Lamiaceae; genus Thymus; species Thymus mandschuricus. The sequence goes on along the minus strand of CM057081.1, from coordinate 6,542,571 downwards.
ATAGCAATTGATATGGCGACCTCCCAATTGGCGTCTTGAAAGCCGTCCTATAAGCCCAAAGTGCGTCGTCTAAGTACTTCGCCCACTCCTTCTTGTTGGTGACGGTCTTCTCCAAAATTTGCTTGATCTCACGATTAGCTAACTCGGCTTGACCGTTTGCTTGAGGGTGGTAGGGCGATGTGACTTTGTGCTTGACTCCATACTTCGCAAGAAGCGATCCTAACCAACGATTGTTGAAGTGGCTCCCCCCATCACTAAGCAAAGCCCTCGGAGTTCCAAACCGAGTCAAAATATTTCGCTGGAGGAATTTGATCACCACCTTCGAATCGTTGGTTGTAGTCGGAATGGCCTCGACCCATCTAGAAACATACTCCACCGCAAGTAAAATGTAGGAGAACCCTTGAGACTTGGGAAAAGGACCCATGAAGTCAATCCCCCAAACATCGAAGAGCTCCACTTCCATGATAGTTCGTTGCGGCATCTCGTCCCTCTTCGTGATATTCCCCATCCTTTGGCATCGATCACATGACTTGATGAACTCGTGGCAATCCTTGTAGATCGAAGGCCAATAGAAGCCACTATGAAAGATCTTGAGGGCGGTCCGATTCGCTGCAAAGTGTCCCCCATTCGGAGCGCTATGGCAATCTTCGATGATCTTCTTCCATTCCGATTGTCGAACACATCGCCTTATGACTCCATCGGCACACCTCCTATACAAGTATGGATCATCCCAATAATAGAACTTACACTCGTGGAGGAACTTCTTCTTTTGGTGAGACGATAGATCCTTGGGCACATGATGGATCACCAAGTAGTTGACGATGTCGGCGAACCAAGGTATCAAATCGTCCATCTGAAAAATCTGCTCATCGGGGAAGCTCTCCTTGATTGCAATTTTCGAATCCTCTCCGTCCACGGGCTGCTCGAGTCTCGAGAGATGGTCGGGCACCACGTTCTCGCATCCTTTCCTATCCTTGATCTCCATGTCGAACTCTTGAAGAAGCAAAATCCAGCGAACTAACCTTGGCTTCGAGTCCTTCTTGTTGAATAGATAGCGAATGGCGGCATGGTCGGTGTGCACAATCGTGTGAGATCCCACCAAGTAAGGTCTAAACTTGTCGAAAGCGTAGACCACAGCAAGTAACTTCTTCTCCGTGGTGGTGTAGTTCCTTTGAGCCGAGTCCAACGTCTTACTAGCATAGTAGATTACTCGGAAAAGCTTATCCCTCTTCTGCCCCAAAACAGCTCCTACCGCCCAATCGCTTGCATCGCACATGAGCTCGAACGGAGCACTCCAATCCGGTGACACCAAGACGGGAGTAGAGATAAGCGCCTTCTTCAATGTCTCGAAGGCTTCCAAGCACTCATCATCGAACACGAACTTGACATCTTTCTCGAGCAATCCACACAACGGCTTCGTGATCTTCGAGAAATCCTTGATGAATCTCCTATAGAAGCCGGCATGTCCTAAGAAACTTCTCACCGATTTGACATTGGTTGGCGGTGGCAACTTCTCGATGGCTACAACTTTGGCTCGATCTACCTCCAATCCATATGAAGACACCTTGTGACCAAGTACAACTCCTTCTTGAACCATGAAGTGGCATTTCTCCCAATTGAGAACGAGGTTCGTCTCTTCGCACCTTTGAAGCACCGTGGCGAGATTATCCAAACATTGGTCAAAATAAGAATCAAAGACTTAAAAATCATCCATAAACACCTCCATGATATTCTCGATCAATCCGTGGAAGATGGCCATCATACACCGTTGGAAAGTGGCCGGTGCATTGCATAATCCGAACGGCATCCTCCGATAAGCGAAAACTCCATTGTGTTGGTCCTCCGGAGCGATGGCGATTTGATTGTAGCCGGAGTAACCGTCGAGGAAGCAATAATACTCATAGCCGGCTAGACGATCGAGCATTTGATCTACGAACGGGAGGGGAAAGTGATCCTTCCTAGTTGCTGTGTTGAGAAGACGATAATCTATGCAAACTCGCCATCCCGTGACGAGCCTTGTTGCGATTAGCTCTCCTTTCTCGTCGTTGATGACCGTCATGCCTCCTTTCTTTGACACCACTTGAGTAGGGCTCACCCACTCACTATCCGAAATAGCATAGATCATGCCGGCATCAAGCAACTTCAGCACCTCCTTCCTCACAACTTCTTGCATGGCTGGGTTCAATCGTCTTTGGGGTTGGACTCTTGGGCGATGGCCTTCCTCGAGCAAGATCCTATGCATGCAAATCGTAGGACTAATACCTTTTATGTTGGCAATCGTCCATCCAATTGCAGATTTGTGCTCCCTTAGCACCCTCAATAGCTTGTCCGTGTTTGCCTCCGTGAGATGAGAAGACACGATCACCGGGTACGTCTCTTCTTCTCCTAAGAACTTGTACTTGAGGTGCTCGGGTAATGGCTTCAATTCCACCTTAGGGGCTGCATCCTTCTTCTCTTCCTCTTCAAAAAATCTGTCATCCACCTTCTTGTTGATGTCGAGATATGAAACCTCCTTGTGGTGACTCGATGGTCGATTAGCCTCCAACTGATTTAGATACTCGAGAATCTCGTCGCAAGCTTCATCCAACTCCTCGTAGGCATAGAGAGAATTCGAGATACAATGGTTAAGTGCCTCCTCCGAAGTAGGTGGTGTCAATGTCTCGATGGAGAAGATGTCTTCACGTTGATCGTCGGGTCTCTTCATAGCTTCATATATAGAAATCTTCAGCTCTTCCCCGTTAACTCGAAATGTGAGGTCTCCATCTTGAACATCGATCAATGCTCTCCCCGTCGCTAAGAATGGCCGTCCCAAGATCAAAGGTTGATTTGTATCCTCGGGCATGTCCAAGACTACAAAATCTGCCGGGAAGACAAGGTTGTGCACTTGAACGAGAACGTCCTCCACTATCCCCCTTGGATAAGAAACTGACCGGTCCGCCATAAGTAGAGAGATGGTGGTTGGCTTCATCTTCCCGATCTTGAGCCGGTTGAATATAGGGAGAGGCATCAAATTTATGCTAGCACCAAGATCACATAGCACATTTTGGAAGATTTGATCACCAATCTTGCATGACAACGTGAATCTTCCGGGATCCTTTTGCTTCAATGGTAGCTTCCTTTGGATCACCGCGCTGCACTCCTCCGTGAGATTGATTGTCTCGAACTTCCCCCACTTTTTCTTTCCCGAGACCGCATCCTTGATGAACTTCATGTGGTTGGGCATGTCTCGAAGAGCATCGAGAAGTGGTATGTTGATGTTGACCTTTTGTAGTATCTCCATGAAGCGTTGATACTTCTCGTCTTGCTTCGTCTTGGTCAATCGTTGCGGGAAGGGGGCCTTCGGAGTGTAAGTCAGAAGTTGGTGCGGCTGCTGGGCCTCTCGACCGACCTCTCGATCGAGAGAGGTGTCGAGAGGTCCATTCTGACCTCGGTTTTTGACCTCTCGATCGACCTCTCGATCGAGAGAGGTGTCGAGAGGTTCCATTTGAATCTCCTCGTCGTAGACCTCTCGATCCTCCTCTCGATCGAGAGAGGTATCGAGAGGTGGATGCTGACTTCCAGTATGGACCTCTCGATCGACCTCTCGATCGAGAGAGGTGTCGAGAGGCCCTCGCCTCGGCTCTTGGATCCTTGTTTCCTCGAGCACCACATTCTTGAAATTCCCGACTCCTTTCTTCTCAGCTTCCAAGGATGGATTTGTGTACGTAGTGCCGCTCCGAAGCTCAATAGCATGAACATGATGGTTGTTCTTCGGGTTTTGCTCCGTGTTACTTGGGAATTGGCCGGGCTTATGGACTCCTCCTTGAGCGTTGGCTATTTGACTCATTTGCGTCTCCAACATTTGCACTTGTTTGGTCAACGCATTGATGCTACTCGCCAAGTTGTTAGTTGAGGTGCTTTGAGTGAGCTCCAACGTCCTCAACTTTGCATCTTGTTGTGTCATCCTCATCTCCGATTGAGCCATATATTGACGAATTAAATCGTCGGTAGACATCTCCTTCTTTGGCTCTTGGATGACTCCGTTCTCAACATGGAAGCCGGGAGGTGGTTGCAAGGCATTGTTTGGATTGGCATAAGAGAAGTTCGGATGGTTTCGGTTGTTGGGCACATAAGGCTTCTTGTATCCTCCTTGGTAGTTTGAATTTCCTTGTCCTCCTTGTCCTCCTTGCCACTTGTTTCCTTGATTGGGTTGCCACTTGCCCCCTTGTTGCACAAAATTGGCATCTTCCTCTTCGGTTGGGTTTGCTTGATCATCCGTGATAGCATCGCACCGAAGTACTCCTTTCTTGATAGTATCCAACTCATTCGCTGTTTTTGTGTACTTCTCCATCAAGTCCTCGTAAGCATCGATCCCAATGTTGGCAACTCTCCTTCTTCCAAGACGACGGTCAGTAGCCTCCTCATAACTCTAATTCACGGTCAGCTCAATGATCTCCATAGCAACATCATACTCATTATTCAGAAATCCTCCCTTCGAAGCGTAGTCGAGCTCCTTCCTACACAACTTGTTCAAACCACGATAGAAGTTCGTGATTTGATCCTCCTTGGTAATTCCATGATTTGGGCATGCTCGTAATAGCTTCTTGAATCTCTCCCATGCCTCGTAGAAGTGCTCATCCTCGAATTGTTGAAACTGTATGATCTCATTGATAAGCTTTTGAGCCCTCGAGGGTGGAAAGAACTTGTTGAGAAATTTTGTGCACATGTCAGCCCAAGTAGTGACCTCCGTCTTGTCCAATCCATCTAACCACTCCCGAGCATCGTCCTTGAGAGACCACACGAAGAGGCTAAGCTTGAGGTAATCCAAAGACACTCCATTGGCCTTGTATGTAGCACATATATCTAGAAATTGCTTCAAATGTGCGTTCGGATCCTCCGCCGGTGATCCTCCATATTGATTGTTTTGCACCATGTTGATGAGGGACGTCTTGAACTCATAGTTGTTTGCTTCGGTAGTTCCCCATCCTCCTTGCTGAAATTGATCAACGACCGGCTTGTAGCGGTCGTTCAAAGTCCTCCTCACTGCTTGATCCCCCATCGAATCGAAACTCCTTGGCGAATCGGGTGGTGAAGAGGGTGGTGTATCGATCTTTCTCGTCTCCTTTCCTCGCCTCAACGTCCTTAGAGAGCGCTCTAACTCCAAGTCCAATGGAATTGGAAGGCTAATTATAAGCAAGAACACTTACATAAATTCAATTAGGCATTCAATCCCTAAAATCAACTAAGGAATTTAGCTAGACATAATTAAAATAAACACAAACACAAAGAATTGGAAGAACATAATTAAAAAGTAAGAGTAAGAAAAACTTGGAATTGAATCTTGAACACGAAGAACTTCGAAACTTGAATCTTGAATAAACTTGAAAAGCTCCAATGTTGAATACAAACTCTAAAGAAAAGTGTGCTAGAAATTATGTAAAAGTAATGCTAGAAGGTTGCTAGATAGGGTTTAAAATGCTAGAGTAGGAGTATATATAGGAGAAATTTACATAAGGAAAGTCTAAACAAAAAAGGAGTCAAATTAAATAAGGAGAAAAATCCCGGCTGGACACCTCTCAACAGACCTCTCGATCGAGAGGTCGATCGAGAGGGTATCATCTTTGCTCTCGATCGATAGCTACGCAGAAGGCACCTCTCGACACCTCTCTCGATCGAGAGGCCTTCACTCGAACTCAAATCTTGAATTTCAAGCTTTGATCTTCACGCCTTTTCTCGTCTCGGGGTTTTATCATCGATTTATGCCTGAAAACACAGAAAAACACCTACAAGCATAATATTGTCCCATATACTAAAAACCATATAAACTATAGACAATATAACACAATCGAGACACAAAACCGACTCTTTTTGGCTATTAAAACAGGGTAAATTTCACCTATATCAGTACTATATCTGATAAACCGACCGTCGCGTCGCCGGTAGCGTCGCACGTCGCCGGTAGCTTCGCCGGTCGCCGGTCGTCGGACGGGAAGATTTGGGGGAGAGACGTCGCGGGAGAGGGAGAGAGGTAGGGCGAGTTGTTGATTTTGGAGGATTTGGGGGTGAATTTAGTTTCAATAAAAATTTAAATGTTGGTAATTAGTAAAAAAAATAAAATAATAATATTTAAAATATCATTAGTAACAGTATTTTCTTATCGCTTTTTATAAACCGTTATTAATACTAAACATAACACTTCAATACATAACGGTTCTTACTAAACTGTTAACTATAGTAGTGTTTATAGATAACACTTCGTTCATGACCGTTATGATTGATTAAAGCTACATTCACATACATAACGGCAACTGTTATCTATTTAAAAAGTGTTCACATACATAACGGTTCCGTGAAAATACCGTTATGTATGCAGTGTTACCTATGACAGAATTTCTTATAGTGAAAGTATGTAACTCAAGCTAACTATCCCCTTATGCATTTATTCTCTCTTTTCTTTTCTTTTTTTTTTTTTTCTTAGAGCTCATCGAATGAATGTTCTTTCTAATGTTGAACAAAGGCTCTATATTTTTTTTTTCTTTTCACAACTATTTTTTCTAAGCTTATAGGGATAGCCAACTATACTTAAATCAAGCATCTAAAATTCTTTTCTTTTTCTTCTCCATACCACAACAAATACTCTTTTCAACACCTCCCACATCACCAACTAAATCCACTAAAGGTACCCTTATCCATCCAAACCTCCTATCATCCAAGCTTAAGAAAGAAAGGCTCATAAAAGGCTCAAAGGGGGTAAACAAAGATTATGATTTAAGGTTAGTGTATGGAAATCATGTGGCTATGAAAGAATGGCCTAAAATCATCTCCTAGTTCGTAAATATACCAAGATCTTGATGGAGAAATAGGGCAAGTTCTAGAAACAATGAAGCATACACGATCACTCAATCAAAGAAATAGGCATCAATATGCACAAATAGCTCAATTCTCACGGGCTCAAACTAACTAGTTCCCGACATCAAAAACATGTGTTGGGAATTGTTAAGGACAAACATGTTAAGGGGGAACCAATATGGGACATTTTAGAAATGTTACATATGTTTTGATTTGATCCCAAAACCCCAAGTGTCCTATTCTCAAGCGACCCATTTTTGATGTACATAATAGGTTAGAAATTTTTCTAAGCCTATACTGTTAGGATGGCTTTATTTTGCTATAGTCTCTTAGATTTTAGACCGCAGAAAATTCGAGTGAAGGCCACTCACTTGAGTGTGTTTTCCAAACGAAGCGAGTCTACCGAGCCGAAGTGAAGCGTGCCAAAGAATAGCGAAGCGAAGCGAGCGTGTTTGGTGTCATTTTGTTAGGATTTAGTCGTTATTTATTATTTGTTTTTGTGTCGTTTTGGAGTCATTTTGTGTTGTTATAGCTATGATTTGGGTGTTTCGAGTATTTTACTTGTTAGGGATCATGGGAGCCGAAAGAAGGAGAAAGAACGAGAAAAGGAAGAAAAAGGAGTGCAAAACTGGACAAAGTGCGCGGATCAGTTGGAGCGCTCGCTCCAGAGGTGTGGAGCGCTCGCTCCATGAACAGTTCTCGAAGGATTTGCACATAAACGTTGGAGCGCCCGCTCCAGTTCAAGGATTTCAGAAAGGATTTTACGTAGCCATTATGGAGCGCCCGCTCCTAACCTTTGGAGCGTTCGCTCCATGTTGCGATTTCACAATTACTTTCCTAGTTGGGATCAAACTCTTACCTTAGTATATATATGCCATTAGGGCACGAATTATGAACAACTTTTTACCTTAGTTTTTCAGTTCTAAATACTTTAGCTTTAGTTTTTATTGCTTTCTTTTGTTCGAATCCGGATTCGTAGTTCGTTGCAGTTTAATTCAAGTTCTTCGTTTCTTCGTTACTTTCGTAAGTTATTTTATTGCTTTCGTTTAATTGCTTTAATTACTTGCTTTAGTTTTAGATTCGATTTCTTTATTGCCTCGTTTAATTTCTTTAGTTTAATTTCGTTCGTTCGATTTCCAAAGTCTAGTTTAGATTCGTTTTTCTTTCGTTTTCAATTCTCTCGTTTTCAAAGTTCTTAGAATTAGATTTATTTATTTAATTTCCAGATTTCCAGATTTAGTTTAATTATGTCTAGGTTCGTTTTCGTTTTCTTCGTTGTTTTCTTTATTGCTTTCTTTTCGATTCTTGCCTAGGTAGTTTTATTGCTTTCTTCTAGTTTAATTTTCTAAGTTTATTTAATTCAATTTATTTCCAGCTTTCTAGATTAGATTTATTGCTTTGATTTAATTGCTTTGATTATTTTCTCTTCTAGGATTTTAAAAACCAAAAACCCAAATATTCTATTTACTTGCTTTCTTAGTTTAGGTTGTTTTTACTACACAGTTATTTGCCCTGTTAAGTTTTCCTTGAGATTCGACTTAGGTTTTTACTTACTAGTGCTACGATAGGATTTTGTTCTATTGCAAACACTTTTTAGTGAAACAAATTTTGGATTCGATTTCTTTATTGCCTCGTTTAATTTCTTTAGTTTAATTTCGTTCGTTCGATTTCCAAAGTCTAGTTTAGATTCGTTTTTCTTTCGTTTTCAATTCTCTCGTTTTCAAAGTTCTTAGAATTAGATTTATTTATTTAATTTCCAGATTTCCAGATTTAGTTTAATTATGTCTAGGTTCGTTTTCGTTTTCTTCGTTGTTTTCTTTATTGCTTTCTTTTCGATTCTTGCCTAGGTAGTTTTATTGCTTTCTTCTAGTTTACTTTTCTAAGTTTATTTAATTCAATTTATTTCCAGCTTTCTAGATTAGATTTATTGCTTTGATTTAATTGCTTTGATTTATTTTCTCGTCTAGGATTTTAAAAACCAAAAACCCAAATATTCTATTTACTTGCTTTCTTAGTTTAGGTTATTTTTACTACACAGTTATTTGCCCTGTTAAGTTTTCCTTGAGATTCGACTTAGGTTTTTACTTACTAGTGCTACGATAGGATTTTGTTCTATTGCAAACACTTTTTAGTGAAACAAATTTTGGCGCCGTTGCCGGGGAAAACTTTAGGCTTTTGATTATGTAGTATTTTTATTTGTTTTATTTTTATTTGTGTTTATTCATTTTTCTTATTTCTCCCACTCGGTGCGTTTAACCCTGTTTGCTGAGTGTTGTTTTTGCTGAGACCGAAGCGATGGCACGATATATGGGAGATTTTGCTCGCCCTACCTTCACTGCCACTACTTCGGCGATTGTTCTGACGGAAGCGGTCAGAAATCACGAGCTGAAACCTCACCACCTGGCGTTGCTCCCTTCCTATCACGGGCTGGCCAACGAGGATGCACTTACGTTTATTCGGGAGTACTGCACCGTCGTGCAGTCTTTTCCACTATCAGGCCTTACGGAGGACAACCTGAAGATGAAGTGTTTCCCCTACACTCTGAAGGATCGGGCAAAGTCATGGTACCTGTCGCTCCCAGCCGAATCTCTCCGCACTTGGAATGAGGTGTGCGAGAAGTTTATGTTGAAGTATTATCCTAGCCGCAAGACTCAGGAGGTGCGGTCGCAAATCATGAATTTCTCTCAGGACCACGACGAGCCATTTCACGAGGCTTGGGAGAGATTTCAGGACTTACTTCAACAATGTCCTCACCATCAGATGGCTCCTGAGCTTATTTGGCAGTATTTCTACGATGCATTGAACCAGACCTGCCAATTTATGGTGGACAGCTCGGCCGGAGGCAACATTGCGGTCAAGACAGCCGATGACATGAAGAAGATTTTTGAGACTCTTGCTGCAAGTTCCCAACAGAAGTCATCTAGGCCAACAAAGATGGAGGCAAAAGCGGTCACGATGAGCCCCGACATGAAGAAGCAGATGGCCGATATGTTGAGAGATCTCGAGAATCTAAAGATGAAGCAGAACGCACCGGCACCTCAAGTGGAGACTAGGAAGTCGGACCGGTGCGATATTTGTGGAGAGCTAGGCCATATCAAGGAGGTTTGCGAAAATATGGGAGCATTCACATACGAAGGAGGGGCTGAGGTCTATGCTGCCCAAGGTTACATGCCACAAGGACCACCACCTCAAGGGCAAGGTACGAACCCGAATTTTCAAAATCGTCGCCCCCCTCCTTATAATTATCCCTACCCTCCTAAAAATTCATACTACCCCTCTCCACCACCAAATTATCCTCCTCATCAATATCCACCAAACCCATATTATCCACCACCTCCTCCATATTATTCTTCATCGCCATACCCTCCACCTTCTCCCCAAAATCATCGCCCTCAAGGACCTCCACAAAAGCCTCTCGTCGATGAGGATCGTTTCCATGCCCTTGATGCAAACATAAAGAGGCTCGAGACGGCTATTGGACAAATATCAGGGGCGATGCACTTGATTCAACAACCGGGACGAATTCCGAGCCAAGGGATTCAACCACAACAAGCCAACGAGGTGCAATATCCTCCATATGTTCCTCCGATTCCGCCCCAACATCCGCCAACTTATCAAGCTCAATCAATTTCGGTATTGAGGGATGGAAGCACGGTGGATAATGGTGTCTTCATGCCCGATATAGGAGGAACAGGCCCAACTAATGGACGTTGGGACCCGAGCAGCAGCTGGATCCCGTCGAGAAGCAGTCCCAGCGCAGCAAATGGAGCGCCCGCTCCAGACATTGGAGCGACCGCTCCCTCTCCAGCAAAGTTTAAATTCCAGCGCGCCCCATTTGGAGCGCCCGCTCCAACCCTTGGAGCGCCCGCTCCAACGCCTGCAAATCCATAGCGAGTCTCAACTGGAGCGACCGCTCCAGACTTTGGAGCGCCCGCTCCAAGTCTCCCAGAGTAATTTTTCGAGCGCGCCCTACATGGAGCGCCCGCTCCAGTCCTCTGTTACGCCACCAGCATCCGAATCAGAAGAGAGAAAGAAGGAGGAGACCAATTTTCATAAGGCGCCCAATCCTTACGTCCCTCCTATCCCTTTCCCGAGCAGATTGAAAAACAAGAAGCAAGGCGAAGACAAGCAAATGAGGAGTCACACGGTGGCCGCCGTCGAAGCAAGCCTAATTCGTTCTAACACCTCTCCTACCTCGACCGGTCATCTCTCATCTCTACCGAAACAAGGTGATCCCGGAAGCTTTACATTAGATGTTAGTTTGGATAATGGGGATCGTGTTTCGGGTATGTTGGATTTGGGGGCAGCGGTGAACTTGATGCTTTATTCGATTTATGAAAGAATGGGTTCAAGGGATCTTATGCCTACAGATTATTACATCGAGTTAGCCGATGGTTCATTGAGTCGACCATTGGGGATTATGGAAGATGTTGTTTTACTTGTGGGAGGTATTCGAGTTCTTGCCGATTTCGTTGTGCTAGACGTGGGGCGAGGAGTTAGGAGTGGGAAAGGTCATCTTCTTTTGTTAGGACGACCGTTCATGGCTACTACTCAGACTCGAATCGACGTTGGCTCCGGAACTTTGAGCATGGCCGGCAAAGGAGGTTCGGTGACATTTTCGGTATTTCGAAACTCTCCTTCTATTCCTACTTCCTCTATTCATAGTTGTTCTTATGTTAAGCTTGCTAACCCTCTTGTTGAGGAAAGTATTTGTGAGGATTTTAATGGGGTAGCAAGTCATGAAGAGCTCGTTGAAGAAGAGGATGACGAGTTCTTTAGTTGTGTGGATGAGGAAGAGGACATCGAGCAACGTCTACGGGATTTAGAGGAGATTGATGAAGTAGATGAGGAAAACTCGCCACCTCCATCGAATGCTACAATTTACAAGGACAAGGTGAAGAGGCCCCATGACAAGAGGATCGTCTACAAGGAGTTCAAGCCCGGGATGAAGGTCCTTCTTTTCAAAACTCATCTTCGTTTCTTTCCGGGCAAGCTCAAGTCTAGATGGGAAGGTCCTTACACGGTGGTTCGAGTTTTTCCCCACGGAGCTGTGGAGATCAAGAATGAAGAGTCGGGGTACTTATTTTCAGCTAATGGTCAAGACTTGAAGCCATACATTGAAGGAGAGACGTTGCCTCAAAAATCGAGACCATTTTTATCCCCGATTCCCCTTCTTTTTCGTCTTGATTAAATTTTTGTAAGTCAAGCTAATGACGTTAAAAGAGCGCTTGGTGGGAGGCAACCCACGTATTAAAAAAAAAAAAAAAAAAAAAAAAAAAAAAAAAAAAAAAAAAAAAAGAGCGAACCAGGTTTGGAGCGCCCGCTCCAGGAATTGGAGCGCTCGCTCCACTACTTGTTGGAATTCAATTTTTCAGCGAGTGTTATATGGAGCGACCGCTCCTCCCTGTCGGAGCGCCCGCTCCCCTTATGCGAATCAAGTATATTTTATCTCTTTCTTTTATATTTTTATTCCAATTCCTTTTTATCTCTTTGGTGCAGCAACAGCAACCCTAGCCCCCAATTTCTCTCTATCATTCTATCTTCACCGCCACCGGAGCAGCTACCCACCGGCCGTCGCCCACATCACCAGAGCCGTCTGCCGCCGCCTGCACCGCACCGGAGCAACACCACCAGCCACCGCACCACCGTCAACCGTCGCCGCCTGCACAGCGTTCGCCGTCAGCGGCAACACCAGCATCCCGCGCTGCCGTCGTTTTTCTGTCGGAGCGACCGCTCCAGCACGCAGGAGCGCCCGCTCCAAGTTTTCGCCTAGAGCCCCCGCTCCAGTGATCGCGCGCGCCCGCTCCTCTTTTCATCTAGAGCGCCCGCTCCACTAGCTACGCGCGCCCGCTCCAGTGCACCTACGCCCTTCTCCGCCAATTTTTATTTCAAATTTCTTTTGACTCCTCTTTTGTTCTTTTTACGTTTTTCCCTCGGTTTTCCTCTAGATTTCAGGTGCTACCATGTCTCGACGAAAGAGAGCAGCCCCGGTTGTTGGAGCGGCATCTTCTAGTCTTCCATTCTCCGCCCGGATGTCAGCTCGTCCAGTTGGAGGGATTAACCGGGAGAATACGGTGTCACCTTTCGTGTTCCCTTCGATACCGAAGATGGGTATGAGGTAACAAATCGGTACCTTCATCTCAAAGATATGGAATTGTTGCCCCCTCGCCATTATTCGCCTACGTTTATTGAGGGATTGCATCTAGGGGATTCACTTGCTGAATATTTAGAGGTCCTAGGCTTAACTCAATATTTTAATAACCAATGGGAGGGACATGATATCTTGTGCTTGGAAATGTTGTGTACTGCTAGATTAGGGAAGAATACTGATGAGGGTCAAGAGGATGAGACTGCATTTCTGTGTAATTTGGGTGGTTTTCTGTGAAGTCTCTTGCTATCGTATGCGTGAGATTTTCGGTTTTCACTATTCTGATAATGCTTCTCAATTTGTGCCTCATGATTTTAATTATTTTAATGCTTGGAGAGAGTTGACTGGGTGCACTAACTGCGGTCAGAAGGGTGCTCCTGCTATGTTTATTCATGATAATGCTCTGTTACTGTTGCATCGTTTTCTAGCATTCAATGTAACAGGAAAGATTGAAGGAAGTAAGGTTAGTGGCCCAGAGTGTTACTTGTTATGGGCTGCTAAGAATCATGTGCAGGTTAGCATCTCCCATTTCATTTGGAACCAGATCATTGGCAACCAGTCGAGGCACAATGCACATCCCGCCCTCTCTCAGATAGCTACGGGGATAGCTCGTTATATGGCGGTTCCATTTTATCCCAGTCCTCCGATGTCTCTCGTCCCGAGTCGGGAGATCACCCCAGCTGAGCTCATCAATGGCTCATACTTAGCTTCCCCTACTCAGTTCAAGCCATGGCATCTGCGGGGTTCGGTCAGAAATTACATTGCCATCCATGGAGCACCGGCCGAGCACGAAGAAATTCAAGGGGATGACATGGATGAAGGAGCCGGAGCTGCACAACCCGAGGCACCCCCCGAGTACTTTCGCGCATATCAAGAGGGGTTCAACACGTTTCAGACCGGGTTGTTCGAGAGATTGGACTCCCATGCCACTCTATTTCAGTCGATGACGACGAATATGGAGAATTTGGGCCTTCAGATGCAGAGTATGGGGACGAGAGTCCAAGGGGTGGAGAATCGGGTTTATGATATTGAGCGCCATCTTTCGAGGTATACCGATTTTCACCCTACTTCTTCTTCTTCTCAGGCACCTTGGGATCCTAATGATCCAAATGATCCTCGAAACTTTCACCCTTGATAGCTATTTGTTTTTCTTTATTTTTATTTGTCGTGTTTTTGTTATTTTAGATGATATTATGCTTGTTTGGTATTTTTGTTTTTGGTTTGTTTTGTAGGTTGCAATTCTTGGGATCGATCACGGTTCCGATTTTTGTGCCGATTTTGGTCGTCAAAAGCGATAAGTTTTTTTCTCCTCTTTTTTATTTATTTTCTTGCAATGGGACATTGCATGATTTTAAGTGTGTGTGTGTGGGGGGGGGGGGGGGGGGGGGGGGGTGAATAATTATCACTTTTGACATGTTAGTTGATGTTTGTGTTTTTGTGTCTTTGTTTATTTTCCCCACTTAGAAATTTGTTTGTGTTCAAGCATGTAAGCATGTAATTTAGGATTAATTTGAATGATTTGATGATGGAGTATTTAGTTGTTGGAATTGATTTGAGCATAAATTAGGTTGGTTTAATCTTGAGTTGTGATATATTATGATTCGATGAATTGTGGGGCATGAATTGATGTGAGTTTGAGGAAAATGATTTATGATTTTTGGTTGAGTGATTAGTCTAGATTGTTGTAATTTGGATTGCTAGTTTACTTTCCCCTTAGAAAAAAAAAAAGAGAAAAGAAAAAAATAGTTGTGTTTATGTGAATAAAGAGTTGATAGGATTTCTGCTCCTCTTGCTTGTAACGTATGAAAATACTAGAGTAATGAGCATGGGAAACCACATGAAAAGGCTTCGAGAGACCCTCGAATGATTAAATTTCATGAACTATGTCCTAAATGATACTCGTGTATATTAGAATAAGTGTTCGTAGGCATTCTACCCCTCTTGACAATGGGTACGGGAAACCGCACTAGGAGGCTCGATGTGACCCATCGATGATTAAACCTAGTGAATTATGTGCCATAAACGTTCACATGTTTTAAAAAAAAAAAAAAAAAAAGAGTTGCTTATTTGTTGAATAAAAAGGGGAAGTAGGCTAGTTGTCTAAGTTGTGATGATCGAGATATTGTGAGATGTGTTTTATCATTGCTTTTCCTCTTACTTGGATTGATTTATAAGCCGCATAGTTTGTTGATGATGATTGTTCGCAACTTGGGATTAAAGTGACCTTGTTTGAGTTTGTCGATTCCGATGATTAAATGTTCTATGATTTGGATTATTTGAATTGAGTCTAAGTTATATGATTATTTTGCTTGAGGACAAGCAAAGGTCTAAGTGTGGGGGAGTTGTTTGGTGTCATTTTGTTAGGATTTAGTCGTTATTTATTATTTGTTTTTGTGTCGTTTTGGAGTCATTTTGTGTTGTTATAGCTATGATTTGGGTGTTTCGAGTATTTTACTTGTTAGAGATCATGGGAGCCGAAAGAAGGAGAAAGAACGAGAAAAGGAAGAAAAAGGAGTGCAAAACTGGACAAAGTGCGCGGATCAGTTGGAGCGCTCGCTCCAGAGGTGTGGAGCGCTCGCTCCATGAACAGTTCTCGAAGGATTTGCACATAAGCGTTGGAGCGCCCGCTCCAGTTCAAGGATTTCAGAAAGGATTTTACGTAGCCATTATGGAGCGCCCGCTCCTAACCTTTGGAGCGCTCGCTCCATGTTGCGATTTCACAATTACTTTCCTAGTTGGGATCAAACTCTTACCTTAGTATATATATGCCATTAGGGCACGAATTATGAACAACTTTACCTTAGTTTTTCAGTTCTAAATACTTTAGCTTTAGTTTTTATTGCTTTCTTTTGTTCGAATCCGGATTCGTAGTTCGTTGCAGTTTAATTCAAGTTCTTCGTTTCTTCGTTACTTTCGTAAGTTATTTTATTGCTTTCTTTTAATTGCTTTAATTACTTGCTTTAGTTTTAGATTCGATTTCTTTATTGCCTCGTTTAATTTCTTTAGTTTAATTTCGTTCGTTCGATTTCCAAAGTCTAGTTTAGATTCGTTTTTCTTTTGTTTTCAATTCTCTCGTTTTCAAAGTTCTTAGAATTAGATTTATTTATTTAATTTCCAGATTTCCAGATTTAGTTTAATTATGTCTAGGTTCGTTTTCGTTTTCTTCGTTGTTTTCTTTACTGCTTTCTTTTCGATTCTTGCCTAGGTAGTTTTATTGCTTTCTTCTAGTTTAATTTTCTAAGTTTATTTAATTCAATTTATTTCCAGCTTTCTGGATTAGATTTATTGCTTTGATTTAATTGCTTTGATTTATTTTCTCGTCTAGGATTTTAAAAACTAAAAACCCAAATATTCTATTTACTTGCTTTCTTAGTTTAGGTTGTTTTTACTACACAGTTATTTGCCCTGTTAAGTTTTCCTTGAGATTCGACTTAGGTTTTTACTTACTAGTGCTACGATAGGATTTTGTTCTATTGCAAACACTTTTTAGTGAAACAGAGCGCTTCAGTGGAATCAATGCGAGTCCACCAAAGCGAAGCGAAGCAAGCGCTACAGTGGAATCAAAGCGAGTCCACCAAAGTGAAGCGAAGCGAGCGCTACAGCGAAAGTCAAAGCGAGTCAAAATTTACTTAAGCAATACTCGGAAATTTCATTTTCCAAAATAGATGCTTCAACTATGGCCCGAAGCGACCCGATCAAAGCGGACGCTACTACTTCGAAGCAAATCGAGCCACTACCTACCAGATAGCGACAGCACAATTCCCGCTCTGATTTTGAACTCCAGTCAACTGAAGAGCGTCGCATTAATTGCGAGATCTCCACGTGTTGAATGCGGAGAGGAGCAGAGGATTTGACTGCCAGGCCGACAAGGGCGCCACAACAGTACTGGCTCGCTCCAGTTACTGTTAAGATTGGAACTTAGCCGTTTTCGGCAAAGAGCCAAAACTGCGCGTCTGAAAAACAGCCAGCCTGTGCAAGGACTGTCGAGAGGAGGAGGGACAAGGCCACCTACCAAGCAACGGATCTCGGCCAACCCTCCGCCTACAAATAGTGAAGGATGAAGACGAAGAGAAAGTAGAACACTACTTGAGCATTCGAGCGCCTACTGCAAACAAACACTCCCAGCTTTCTAAGCAATCTTCGAATCTTTGTTTCCAAGTGTTCTCCGAGTTCCAGTCTCATCGGAACTCGTCTTCACAACCTTCACACAGAGAATTCTAAGCCCATTCCAAACCCCAGCTTAGAAGAAGAGCTCTAGCCTACTTTACACTTACTGTAAAGAGCTCTTCATAGTGTGTTCGTCGAAAACCAGAAACCCTAACCATAGTTCTGTTCGTTAGTTTTTTTTGCGTTCGTCGTTAGGTTGTTTTCGATCCAAGGCTCTACCTTCATCGATAGTAGAAGCCTCGATCATAGAGTCTAGATCCAAGCTTGCACTTACATCGTTCGTGTAAAGCTCGATCGAAGTTAGGCTGTAAGGAGAGCCCGCAATCTTCCTGTCGTCGGACTGAAGTGAGTGAAGCTTCCAGTCCAGTTAGGTCTTTGTAGTGAACCTGTAATCATTGCGTCTGTCGTCAGATCCAAGTGAGTGAAGCTCGATCTCGACTAGGTTTTTGAAGGACCCGTAACCTTCAAGTTCTTGAGTGAAGAGAACAGTTGCTTTGTGCAACAAGTGGACGTAGGAGCCTTATCTCCGAACTACTATAAATCTTGTGTCGTATCTCTCTAACCCTAAACTCTTAATTTTCCTTGTTTGATTATTCATTGCACTTGCATCTAAACAAACTCAACCTGGAACTTTCAAATACTTAGAAAAGATTTAGCTCACCAAATTCCGCATCTAGAGTAAAGTCTCACTCTTGATCAAGCTCTAAGCTTAGGTCAAGAGATTCGTGATTACTTTAGATCTAGCTCTCTGCTAGGTCTTAGTATTTCTAGCGAGCACTTTACTTTATACTCTGAGTTAAGGAAAAGAAGTTGAAAAACTTAAAAATACGTATTCACCCCCCTCTACGTTTTTTTCCTATAACAAAGACTTGAAGATTGCTTTAGAAAGCTGGGAGTGTTTGTTTGCAGTAGGCGCTCGAATGCTCAAGTAGTGTTCTCCGAGTTCCAGTCTCATCGGAACTCGTCTTCGCAACCTTCACACCTAGAATTCTAAGCCCGTTCCATATCTCAGCTTAGAAGAAGAGCTCTAGTCTACTTTACACTGACTGTAAAGAGCTCTTCATAGTGTGTTCGTCGTAAACCAAAAACCCTAACCCTAAGTTCTGTTCGTTAGGTTTTTGTGTTCGTCGTTAGGTTGTTTCGATCCAAGGCCCTACTTTCATCGATCGTAGAAGCCTCGATCATAGAGTCTAGATCCAAGCTTGCACTTACATTGTTCGTGTAAAGCTCGATCGAAGCTAGGCTTTAAGGAGAGCCCGCAATCTCCCTGTCGTCGGACTGAAGCGAGTGAAGCTTCTAGTCCAGTTTAGGTTTTAGTAGTGAACCCGTAATCACTGCGTCTGTCGTCAGCGAGTGAAGCTCGATCTCGACCAGGTTTTTGAAGTACCCGTAACCTTCAATCTTGAGTGAAGAGAACAGTTGCTTCGTGCAACAAGTGGACGTAGGAGCCTTATCTCCGAACCACTATAAATCTTGTGTCGTATCTCTCTAACCCTAAACTCTTTATTTTCCTTGTTTGATTACTCATTGCACTTGCATCTAAACAAACTCAACTTGGAACTTTCAAATACTTAGGGAAGATTTAGCTCACCGAATTCCGCATCTAGAGCAAAGTCTCACTCTTGATCAAGCTCTAAGCTTAGGTCAAGAGAATCGTGATTACTTTAGATCTAGCTCTCTGCTAGGTCTTAGTATTTCTAGCGAGCACTTTACTTTATACTCTGAGTTAAGGAAAAGAAGTTGGAAAACTTAAAAATACGTATTCACCCCCCCCCCCCCCCCCTCCCCCCCTCTCTATGTATTTTTCCTATAACAAACCGGGAACAACAACATGCTTCAAATTCATCAAATAAATATGTGTCGCTTCGCCAAGGTTCTATGCATAGTAAAGATCATGAATTTTCTCCAAAAATCAAGCAAAAATTTCCTATCATTGGCCAAATTCACAATACTATCATCACATGCTTATTCGACTCGATTTAACCTAAGACTCTAACAATTCAAAACAATAAAAGACTCAACATAAAAGACTCAACATACCCCAAAATAAACCAACTACTAAAGCAATTAAAAATACTCAAAAAGATCGTTAACTTTAGTTACTCTTCCCCCTCCCCCAAACTTATTTCGAAATCAAAGATTAAGGAATAAGTTTGCAAAATGAAGAAGGAACTAAGTTAACAAACTTACCTCATTGAAATGGCGGAGGGAAGGGAGGGTTGTCGGGGTTATTGGGGTCGAATCGTTGATGGTGAGCCGGGTAGTGAGGATAGAAGTAGTGCATCTCATGCACCATCCTATTGTAGTTCTCCATGTAAGCTCTCTCATCCTCACGCCTCTTCGCCTCATCCTCTCTTCTTTTCGCTTCGTTCTCAAAATAAGTGTTGAGAATATCGAAACGACCTCCAATGTATGTACGAAGGTTGATTGGTGTTTAGTTGTTAGGTTTTTCGTTGCGTTTTCGTGTTCGTTTTCATTATGTTTTTGTGTCTTTTAGTGTGTCTTTTGGCTATGATTGTTTGTTTGGAGCTTTGGGTATCGTAGGAGCAAAAGGGGAGAAATTGGAAGAAAACGGGACGAAAAGTGCACGAAGAGAAGGAAAAGCTGTGAGAGACCAGAACATGATCTGGCCGATCGGCCAGATTTCCTTAGGAATCTGGACGATCGGCCAAATGCCTATGCAAGGGCTCACCAGTCCCTGATCTGGCCGATCGGCCAGAATTCCTTCACAATCTGGACGATCGGCCAAACACTTGCGAAGAGAGTATGCAGTTCCTGATCTGGCCAACCGGCCAGAATTCCTTCAGCATCTGGCCGATCGGCCAAAAGTCGGCGTCCAGCTGTTCTTTCCTTTTTCATCTAGGTTTTTACCTAGTATATATATATCATCCTTGTGCACGAATTTGTATCATCTTTTATCATCTTTTAGCTTAGTTTTTCAGCACTCAAATACTTTAGTTTAGTTTAGTTTTGTTCGGATCCGAATTCTTCGTTATTGCAATTTAATTAAAGACGTTTAATTTACTTCAAGTTCTTCGTTCTTCGTCTCAATTTTTGTAAGTTCTTTTATTGCTTTTGTTTACTTGTTTTAATTGCTTACTTTCGTTTTAGATTCGTTTTCTTAATCGCTTCGTTTAATTTGCTTAGTTTAATTTAGTTCTTTCGATTTCTAGTTCAAAGTTTAGATTCGTTTTCCTTCGATTTCAATTCTTTCGTTTTTCCAAAGCTTTTCAGGTTAGATTAATTTGCCTTTAATTTCCAGATTTCAATTTATCATGTCTAGATTTATTTATGCTTCTTTCTTTGCTTTCGTTTTCTTCGTTGCTTCCTTTATTGCTTTCTTTTCGATTCTTGCCTAGGTAGATTAATCGTTTTTCTTTAGTTTAATTCTAGATTTATTTCCTCGTTCTTAGATTAGTTATTTACTCACTTTTATTTATTGCTTTGATTTATTTTATTTGCCTAGGATTTAAAACAAAAACCCCTAAAAATCTTCTTTACTTGCTTTCCTAGATTTAGGCTAGATTAGGTTTTTACTACATAATTCATTGCCCTGTTAAGTTTTCCTTGAGATTCGATACTTAGGTTTTACTTGCTAGTGCTACGATAGATTTCGTCTATTGCGAACACTTTTTGGTGAAACAAATTTTGGCGCCGTTGCCGGGGAAAACTTTAGGCGATTTATTGTGTAGTATTTTTATTTGCTTTATTTTTATTTGTGTTTTTATCGATTTTCTTGTTTCTCCCACTCGGTGCGTTTAACCCTTTTTGTTGAGTGTTGTTTATGCATGGTCGCCGAAGTCTTCAAAGGAATTTAGCGCCCTACGTCGACAACATCCATCAAAGGAAAGCAATTTTAGCCGCGAAGGAGAAGGAGGAGATCGATTCCCAAGACTTTGGTTTAGTCTTGTTGTTTGCAGAGCCCGAAGCCATGGCAGCTAGAGTCATGGGCGATTTTGCTCTCCCCACATTCACAGCCACCACTTCGGCGATTGTCCTGACGGAAGCGGTCAGGAATCATGAGCTTAAACCTCACCACATGGCGTTGCTCCCATCCTACCACGCGCTGCCCAACGAAGATGCTTTGACGTTCATCCGAGAGTTTTGCACGGTGGTTCAGACTTTCCCACTTTCGGGACTCACGGAGGACAATCTGAAGATGAAGTGCTTCCCGTACACCTTGAAGGATCGAGCAAAGTCGTGGTATTTGGCGCTCCCGGCCAACTCTCTCGCCACATGGAATGCGGTGTGCGAGAAGTTCATGCTCAAGTACTATCCCAACCGCAAGACTCAAAAGGTGCGGTCAAAGATTATGAATTTCTCCCAAGACAACGATGAGCCATTTCACGAAGCATGGGAGAGGTTCCAAGAGCTACTTCAACAATGCCCTCATCATCAAATGACACCGGAGTTGCTTTGGCAATATTTCTACGACGCCTTCAATCAGACTTGTCAGTTCATGGTGGATAGTTCGGCCGGAGGCAACATAGCGGTCAAGACAGCTGAAGAGTTGAAGGATATATTCGAGACGCTCGCTGCGAGTTCTCAACAAAAATCACCTAGGCCAAGGAAAGTGGAGGCGAGTGCAGTTTCGATGAGCCCCGACTTGAAGAAGCAAATTGCCGACATGTATAGGGATCTCGAGAACTTGAAGGTTAAGCAAAGTGCACCGGCCCCGAAGGAGGAAGAGAGGAAGCCCGACCAATGCGAGATTTGTGGAGAGCTTGGACACATCAAGGAGGTGTACCACAACATGGGGGAGTTTCCATACGAAGGAGGATCCGAGGTCTACGCCGCTCAAGGATACCCACCTCAAGTACCACCTCAAGGATACCAAGGGGGATACAATGGACGCTACCAAAATCCGAGGCCGACACAAGGGCAAGGTAACCCCCCTACCTATCCAAATAGGCGTCCTCCACCATATAATAACCCCTATCCTCCTCCACCAAATCCTTACTACTCTCAACCTCCACCATATTATCCACCTCCTCAATACCCTCCAAATCCATATTATCCACCACCTCCATATTACCCCACTCAATCTATTCCTACACCACCACCACCATACTCAAATTCTCGTCCTCAAGGACCTCCACAAAAGCCTCCCGTCGATGAGGATCGTTTCCATGCACTTGATGCAAACATTAAGCGGCTCGAGACGGCCATTGGCCAAATTTCTGGATCCATGCACTTGATGCAACAACCGGGGCGGATTCCGAGCCAAGGGATTCAACCACAACAAGCTAATGAGGTGCAATATCCCCCATATGTTCCTCCTTTTCCACCGCATCAAGCCCAAGCTGTCTCGGTGTTGCGGAGCGGGAGGCACGTAGATAATGGAGTGACAATGCCACCTCAAGGACGCATGGGAGATAAATGGGGCCCGAGCCCCCGTTGGCATGGACCGAAAAGGCCAACAACCCCTCCTCATCAACACGTTCGTCCCGCAGCTGATCTGGCCGGTCGGCCAAACCCCCAGTTTTGCGCGAGCACCCAGCAGCTGATCTGGCCGGTCGGCCAGAATCTGGCCGCTCGGCCAAAACCGTGGCGCGCGACACTTCAGCACCCAATCTGGACGATCGGCCAAGTCACCCCGACTCTGGCCGATCGGCCAAACCTGGCGAGCAGCAAACGGAGTCCGAGGAGCCCGAGAAGGAAGCCCCACCTCTACACAAGACTTCCAAACCTTATGATCCTCCCATTCCTTATCCAAGTCGTGTGAAGAACAAGAAGCGCGATCAACAATTCGCCAATATTTACAAGCTTCTTTCAAAGGTGGATGTGAACTTGCCTCTTCTTGATGTTATTCGCAACGTGCCACCGTTCGTGAGGTTCGTGAAGGAGTTGACATCGAGGAAGAAGCCGTTCGATGAGATGGAGACGATTGCGGTATCGGAGGTGGCGACATCAATTATGCAACACCCTCTTCCACCTAAGCAACGAGATCCAGGTTCTTTCTTTATCACTATCTCTTTAGGTAATGGTAAGGAAGCATGTGGTATGCTAGATTTGGGTGCCGGTATTAATCTCATGCCTTATTCTATCTTGAAGCAATTAGAGTTAGGAGAACTTAAACCCACTCGCATGAGCCTTCAATTGGCGGATAGGTCTATTAGGTACCCAAGAGGTATTCTTGAGGATATTCTTGTTCGCGTAGGGGGTTTGATAGTTCCCGTTGATTTCGTGGTTTTAGAGATAGGTGAGGTACAAGAGAATGGTATTGAGCACACACTTTTGCTAGGTCGTCCTTTCATGGCTACTACTAACACTTTGATTGATGTAGAGAGTGGTGTGATTAAGATGTCTGTTTTAGGAGAGGATGTTTCGTTTTCTGTGCATAAGAGTCAGCCTATGTCATCGGTTAATTTGATTGATAATTGTTCTTTCATCGATAAGGTTGATGCCTTGGCCGAGTGCTCTTTTGTGCAGGATTTCGACACCGAGGAAGTATGTTGGGGATCAGGAGATCAAATGGAATGGGAGCAAATGGAGAGAGACATCGGGATCAAACTCCCGTTTCCCCCTCAAGACCCCGAGCCCGGCTCAAAGATTCCGGAGCCGTTGGAGTTGAAAGAGCTGCCATCGCATTTGAAGTATATATTTTTAGAGGGAGGCAATCAAAAACCCGTAATCATCTCTTCTTCTTTGTCTCTTGCAGAGGAAGGAGCTTTGGTGGGCATACTCAAGGAGAACAAGCTCACTTTTGGATGGAGCTTAGCGGATATCCGAGGAATTAGCCCGGCCACGTGCATGCATCGCATCAATCTCGAAGAAGGCGCTCGCCCCAAACGAGATGGACAAAGGAGGCTCAACCCAATGCTCATGGAGGTCGTGCGCAAGGAGATCTACAAGCTATTGGCGGAGGGGATTATCTATGCCATCGCCGATAGTGAGTGGGTTAGCCCGGTGCACGTCGTTCCAAAGAAGGGAGGAATTACGGTGTCAAAGAACGAGAAGGATGAGTTGGTCGCTTCGCGCCCGGTTACCGGGTGGAGGATGTGCATCGATTATAGGAAGCTCAATGCTTCCACCAAAAAGGACCACTTTCCTCTCCCTTTCATTGATCAAATGCTTGATGAGTTAGCCGGGCAAGAATTTTATTGTTTTCTAGATGGTTTGTCAGGTTACTACCAAATTGCGATAGCTCCGGAGGATCAAGCAAAGACGGCCTTCACAAGCCCTTTTGGGACCTACGCTTATAGGAGGATGCCATTTGGTCTCTGCAACGCACCGGGTACGTTCCAAAGATGCATGATGTCTATTTTTTCGGAATTTATCGGTGATTTTGTAGAGATCTTTATGGATGATTTTTCTGTTTTTGGGTCGTCTTTTCATGATTGCTTGATGAAAATAGAGAGAGTCCTTAAGAGATGCATTGAGAGTGGTCTTACTTTGAGTTGGGAAAAGAGTCATTTTATGGTTAGAAGTGGAATTGTTCTAGGCCATGTAGTCTCGAGTAAGGGCATAGAGGTCGACAAAGCGAAAGTGGAGGTGATTGAAAAATTGCCACCACCTAGTGATGTCAAAGGTATTAGGAGTTTTCTTGGTCATGCGGGCTTTTATAGACGATTTATTAAGGATTTTTCTAAAATTAGCCAACCTCTTTGTCGTTTGCTTGCTCAAAATGTGCCTTTCCACTTTGATGATTCTTGTATGAATGCTTTTCTCTCTTTAAAAGAAAAACTCATCTCTGCTCCCGTTGTAGTTGGTCCCGATTGGTCATTGCCTTTTGAGATTATGTGTGATGCGTCGAATAATGCCGTAGGGGCTGTTTTGGGTCAAAGAGTCGATAAGATGCTTCGTGTGATTTACTATGCTAGTTTAACTCTTAATCCTGCTCAAGTGAATTACACCACCACCGAACAAGAGATGCTTGTTGTTGTTTTTGCCTTAGATAAATTTAGATCATACATCATAGGGTCTAAGGTGATTATTTATAGTGATCATGGTGCTCTTAAACATCTTTTGACTAAAGCCCAAGCAAAACCTAGATTAATTAGATGGGTCTTATTATTGCAAGAATTTGATATTGAAATTCGTGATAGGAAAGGTAGTGACAATCTTGTGGCCGACCATCTCTCTCGTCTCGATTCACCTCCCCCTTATGTTTCTCTTGATGATATTTGTGATTCCTTTCCCTTTAAGAATGTTAATGAAGTGAATGCTACTCCTTGGTTTGCCGATATTGCTAATTACTTGGCCGATAAGGACACTAAACCAGTCCTTAACGCTCAAGAAGAGAAAAGGTTTCTTCGTTTCTGTAGGCAATACTATTGGGAGGACCCTCACTTGTTCAAGCTTGGGAAGGATGAGGTGATTCGAAGGTGCGTTCCCGACCACGAGCAAACCGAGGTGTTGCGATATTGTCACGAGGAGCCGAGTGGAGGACATTTTGGAGGCCAAAAGACTGCTCATAAGGTGCTACAAAGTGGATT
The DNA here is from genome assembly GCA_029379335.1 of Thymus mandschuricus. Lineage (NCBI taxonomy): Eukaryota > Viridiplantae > Streptophyta > Magnoliopsida > Lamiales > Lamiaceae > Thymus > Thymus mandschuricus. The sequence continues at coordinate 6,516,990 of CM057081.1, read as the reverse complement.
ATATTGGCCTACCTTGTTTAAGGATGCTCAAGCCTTCTATCTTGCATGCGATCGTTGCCAACGCACAGGTTCTATAGGTCGCCGTAATGAGATGCCCCTTAATCCTATTTTAGTGGTTGAGATTTTTGATGTGTGGGGCATCGATTTTATGGGACCTTTTCCTAAATCCCATGGTTTTGAATACATTTTAAGGAAGGTCGATAGACAGGCAGACATGCCAGTTCGATCCGACTGAGGCAGGTCGATACATCGACCTTTCTCTTACAGGGTGGATCGAACTTGCATTAGAACTTTAGAGGGCATCGACCTGCACTAACAGGTAGTAGGTCGATCTATCGGCCTTGACCCTAAACAAGTAAAATATGCCTAAGTGTGGTTTCGATAAACATCATCAAAATCAAACTGCAAGAGGTTCCCAACAATTTCCCCCTTTTTGATGATGTCGAAACCATACACTTTACAAATAATTCCTAAGATTTTAAAACAATGAAAGATCGATTAACCATTAAGGTTGATAAGGAATTAAATGAAAGGCAGATAATAAAGCAAAGTAAATAAAGCAGTAAAGGCAGATGCCTGGACAAAGAGATATTGTCGTCAGGTGAAAGATGATTTTTGTTTCATTCAGCTCGATAGCGAACTTTACATTTGGAAATTACAAACTGTGCTACGAACTTAAATGAATACAGAAAATATACAAAATCATCTATCTATCTACCTCTGCTAGGCACGGGCTGCAATTCTCTCTTCTTGGACCTGCTCCCTCGACTTCGACTTCATGCTTGCGTAAATTTCATCCCTGATACGACGAAAGTCGGGATCGGAATTCGACACATTGACGTTCAGTCCGATGGCGGTCTGCGCGATGTATTGGTCGACCCGGGAGTAGTCCAAGTACCCCGAGTCACCAAGAAGCAAGGGCGTAAAGTATTGCTTTGCAGGGGCCCTTATCATCGCACCGGCCTCTGTAGCTTTCTTCCTTAGCTCACCAATGATGTCTTGGTAAGGGAATTTGAGCATGTAAGCTGCATAAGCGTCATCGGCGTCGGCAGGAAGGGAGGGGTCCTTGATCCAATAATGCAGGAGGATGAAGCAGCTGTTGAGCTCCCGCAGCAGGTTGTTCTGCCTTTCGTCGAGCCACTCGACGGCCTGCTGCTGGACTCCAGCATTCAAAACGAGGGAGGACTGGCTGATCCAGTCCATCTCCCTCTTCTTCCTTGCTTCATCAGCCCGACGCTTGTCAACGAAGCGCTTCTGCTCTTCAGGATCAACGGACTGATCCGGGGTTGCACCGGCCAAAAGCATGGCTTCAATGAGCGCGGCCTCCTTTGCCAGACGAGCTTTGGCGGCGGCGGCCTGGGCAGCAGAGGCAGCAGCCATGGGGTCGTCCTGGGAAGAGACGGCCTTGGATGCGTCGGCCTTGGAGGCGGCAGCCTTGAGAATTTGAGATTTTGGCGGCGGAGAAGGAGGAGGAGCCAAGGAGGATGAAGGGGTTTTGGATTTTGGAGTCTTCTTCTTCCTTGAAGCGGCAGCGGCTGCTCTTTCTTCTTCCCCCTTTTCGACATCATCAGTCAGGGCTTTGATAAGGGAAAGAAGAGTAGCATCCTCCTCTTGCAGCTTTGACACGGCATCCCTCAACTCCTGTTGGCCATTGAGAAGGGAGGAGAGAGTGCCGTGGATGGCGTTGATTTGATCGTTGGAGGCCGATGCCGAGGTTGAGATTGATGAGGTCAAGGTAGACACACGCTGATCAACCTTGGCAATGTCCTCCTTTACTTCCCCGTTCTCATCGAGGGACGCCATCCTATTTGCAGTGAGCTGGGCCGGTAGGAGCTTGTCAGTATACTCCTTCAAGGGATTGACAGCGAAGTCCGTGACTCGCTCCCTGGCAGCTTCATCGGCCTGGGTCTTGGCATCGTTCAATATATTTACCCGGGCCTCGGCTACGGCATGTTTGATCTGCTTGGGAAGGGTGACTCGAGCTTGGCAGAAATGGTATCGAGTACCACCTCCACATCAACCTTCGAAATTTTGGGAGACGGAGCAGCAGCCTCAAGAAGCTGATCACCACCCTCATTCCTGGGTGGCGATTGCTCTGGAGTTTGAATCCCATCAAACTCGTCTCCAACATCGGCGGCGGAGTTGAATAGGGCGGGCGCGAGAGGCGCGAGAGAGAGTGTAGAGAGGGCGAAGGTCGATACCCAGAACCTTGGCCTCGACCTTCATGCGGCGCAGCACTAAGGATTGGAAATTTGATGCCGCATCCTCCACACTGTAGAAGCCAAACTCCGCTTCTAGCGCCAACTCCTCGACCTTCAGTTCGTCGAGGGTAACGACCTTCAGCAAGGCCTCGAACACAAAATAATAACTCGACTTACAAGCCAGATAGAACTGGAGGCGAGTAGCGAGGTCGAGGGACTTAGGGAGTTGAGCTATCCCTGGCATCAGGTAGATGACCTTCAGCCTGGCCTCGGCCTTCATGGCGGCCACCTGGGAGTGAGCAGCAGACATCGGCTGCTCAATGAATGGCTGGAGCGGCAAGACGGTGTCTTCCTCCACGGGCACATCCCGAAGGGGGGAAGATTGAGAGTCTTCAGCAGTGAGATCCTGGATCTCTACGGATCCAGCTCTTTGAACTGGGGGGGATCTCACTGGTGAGGGAACGACCTGCGAAGAGGATGCAGGGCGTTGCTTCGAGGCGGACGGCTCGGCGGCGGAACGGACTGGAGATGGAGTCCGTTCGGCAGAATGAGAGGGCGATGGAGAGGGTGATGGCTCCCTGTGAGGAGGTGCAGATACCTCGAAATCCAGAGGGAGAATCCTGTGAAACGGCCTGGGTGGATCACCGGAGGCCGACTGCGTCCTCCGTGGAGGAGTCTTCTTCACAGGTAGTGCCTTCTTGGCAGGGCGAGAGGGAACCAGGTCGACATTGGCCTTCCTCTTCTTTTGGGCGGGTCGTTCTGGAATCCTCCAACCGACCTTGGATTCGCCGGTTTTGGTGAGGTGCGCCCTGACATTGTCCGGAGACCCATAGAAGATCTGCGGCACCACCCCTATCGCCATCTCCAGTTGGTGGAGATCTTTTGGAATAAACAGAGGGGGCAAGGCCGGCTCATTGGACCATTTCCTGTTCTTGAAGTAGGAAATGATAATGCAGGTGGCCTTCGACCCAAGGCGAATCGGCCTTTTCTCGTTGTGGAGAGACACTTTCACTACGGCCTCTCCCTCTGTCTCGCAGACGATCTGCCTGGCCTCTTCCCAGAGCAGGGAGACCATCAATTTGGCCCAACTAATGGGCAGGTCGAGGATTACGGCCGTCAAAATCTGAAATTTGAACGGGGTGACCTGGTCGTAATTCCCGATGTGCCCTAGAAAGCACTTCTGCACGAAGTCCATTAGGAGGAGGTATTTGGGACGCAGCTCGTTCCTCTTGAAGGATGTCGCCACGTACTGCCTCTGCTCAATCAAGACTCGATCTGCAACCTGCTGCAGCTGGTCTCAAGAAATTTCGGAGATCTGCATCGCTCCTCCTTCCCCAATACCGAAGGCAGCCTTCACCGCGTCAAGAATGTTGATGGTGACCATGGCTTTCTGGGTTCCGAGGGAGACGGTGTGGGAAGACACGGACTCGCCCTCGTTCCAGTTGTAGAAGAAGGCACCCACTAGCTTGGGAAGACTCTTCGCCGGCCGGTGGGAGATAATCTGATGGAAGGGAAAGCACGTCTCCACCAAGGCGAACATGGAGTCTAGATCGCGAAAACCGTAGTTTTCGCGCACCATGTAAGGCTCGAATTTGATGCGAGCGGTCAAGTATTCTTCAATTTCCGACCACTGCAACTCCTTTCGACCGGAGGTTGAAACTTTTTCTGCCATTGTTGTTTTCCTGCAAGTTTTTCGAGAAAGATTAGAAAAATAAAAACAGTGAAGAATTTGACAGAAAATTAAAACATAATCGGTGAAAAGAGCACAAACCACGGAGAGTGATTTGATGCAAATAGTGAGTAACCAGAAAAACAAAGAACACGACGGCGGCAGTTTAAATTTTTGCAGAGAATAAAAACTAGGTTTTTCGAAGAGGATGAAGAAGGCAAGTAAGTTTTTTTTTTTTTTTTTTTTTTTTTTTTTTTTTTTTTGTGAAGTAACTGCATGACATATATAGAAAATTCGAACGGTTGAGATCGTTCGAATTTGAAAGGGTTAAAGTTTTCCCTCTCACCCACGTCCACACGATTGAAGCGCGTAGAATGTGAGGCGTTTCACATCCGCGCGTGAGGTAAGGAAACGTGCGAAATATGGCACTTTTTCTGAAAAGTGGCAGGGAATTAAATGCAATCTCGGTCAATGTGTCAATATTTGACACTTGACTGGATGTTTTACAAAAATGGTAATCATTACTCCCTTTTTCCTTATTTTCTGCAAATTAGCAGACCCTTAAATTATGTAAAGCATTGAGAAATAAATATCAATAATAAATGAAGAATTCAATGCGTATTGAAGAAGTTATAAGACAAAAGGGTGATACTGCCCTTTTGATTCTTCCTTCATAAATGCAGTTGCATTTAGGTTGATATCGGCCTGATGATATCGGCCTTGTGGCAGAGAATGGCCTGTCGAAGTTGACGGCCTGGGGAAAGACATCGGCCTGGCGAAATAAACGCCCTAAATATGTGGTATCGGCCTGGTGAGATGAAACGGCCTGGACTTATGATATCGGCCTGGTATTCATCGGCCTTTGTTCCCCCTCAAATGATGGATCATTTTGGGCAAGTGTTCCCCCTCAATTGAGGAACACAGGTCGATCTGTTGAATATTCGACGGCCTGTTGACAGACACGGCCTGTTGATAGACACGGCCTGTCGATAGAGAACGGCCTGTCGGAAGGGATACGAGGCGACGGCAGGCTCATCGATTTTGAAAAAGGCTGTTACTATTTGCCATCTCTTCATCACGAACGGCCTGTTGAGTAGTTGACGGCCTGTTCCCCCTTAATATCGGCCTGTTCGTCCCGATTGTTGGTCCCGAACAAACTTTTGAAGGAGGTGGAAAACTGTTGAGAAAATGACGGCCTGTAGGCTTACGATCGGCCTGATGACTCAACATTTAATAACCCTAGCTTTCCACATAGCATTTTGAATCTTTCTTCGGCTAGGGGTTTGGTTAGAATATCAGCTCGTTGAATGTCAGTGTGTATCTTCTCAATAACCACGTTCTTCTTTTCCACGTGATCACGAATAAAGTGATGTCGGATATCCACGTGTTTGCATCTTGAATGAAGAACTGGATTTTGAGTAATGGCGATGGCACTCGAGCTGTCGCAGAATATAGGCACTTCACTGACTTCAACTTCATAATCCTTAAGTTGTTGTTTGATCCACAAGATTTGTGCACAACAACTTCCTGCGGCCATGTACTCGGCCTCAGTGGTGGAGGTGGCTACTGAAGTTTGTTTCTTTGAAAACCATGAAATCAGCTTGTTTCCGAGAAAGTGGCAAGTACCCGAGGTAGATTTCCTATCGAGCTTGCACCCTGCATGATCAGAATCTGAATAACCTGTAAGCTGCAAATTGTCATCACAAGGATACCAAAGACCTAAATTTGTGGTTCCTTTGATGTATCGAAGAATTTTCTTTGCTGCTTCCAAGTGTGATTCCTTCGGATTAGCTTGAAATCGAGCACACACTCCAACTGCAAAAGTGATATCAGGTCGACTAGCAGTTAAATAAAGTAATGAACCAATGATACCCCTGTACTGTGTTATTTTGGCAGGTTTTCCTTCGGGATCCGGGTCGATCTTCCCACCAGAGAGCATCGGTATTTTGACAGGCTTGCTGTCTTTGACACCAAACTTGTCGACCAGCTCGTGTGCGTACTTTGTTTGGCTAATGAAGATTCCTTCATCGGACTGTTTAACCTGCAACCCTAGAAAGAAATTCATTTCCCCCATCATAGACATTTTATATTTTTCGGTCATGAGGTTACCAAATTTTTCGCACAAAATGGGAGATTTAGATCCAAAAATAATATCATCAACATAAATTTGTACTAAAAGGATATGTTCATTCATTTTGATAGTGAATAGCGTCTTGTCGACTGAACCACACTTGAATCCTGATTCGATGAGGAAGGATGATAGCGTCTCATACCAAGCTCGAGGAGCTTGCTTAAGACCGTAGACGGCCTTGTGTAGTTTGTAGACTTTGCTTGAATCACCCTCCTCGAATCCTGGAGGTTGTTCCACATAGACTTCCTCTTCGAGAACGCCATTGAGGAACGCACTTTTAACAACCATCTGGTAGACTTTGAATCGTTGATGAGCGGCATAAGCTAGAAACAGCCTTATAGCTTCTAATCTTGCAACGGGGGCAAACGTCTCATCATAATCGATTCCTTCTTGTTGACAGTAACCCTTTGCTACCAATCGGGCTTTATTTCTGACAACTTCTCCAGATTCATCTCTCTTGTTCTTGTAAACCCATTTGACTCCAATGACGCCCTGATGATAAGGACGATCAACTAGAGACCATACTTCATTTCTTTTGAATTCATTGAGTTCTTCTTGCATGGCTTGAATCCAGTCAGCATCTTGAAGAGCTTCAATGGCATCTTTGGGTTCTACTCGAGAGAGATAGCAACTTAAAAGTGCGCTTTCACCAATCGTCATTCTCGTTCGTACTTCTTGGTTTGGGTTCCCAACAATGAGCTCTCTTGGATGAGCATCGATCCACGTCTGCGTCGAGCTCTTTCTTCGTTTGAAATGATTGGCTCGGGCTCATTAATGGGTTCATCAAACTCTGGGTGGGTTGAAGGTTGATCAGTGGGCACATGTTGTTGCTCGGGCTGTTGATCAGGCTGCTGTTCGGCCTGAATGTTGAGCTGTTCCATTGTGCTATCGAGCTGCTCAATTTGGGATGTAAGGTCGTGAACAGCATCAGTCTGGGGGACTGAGGAAGGGGGATCAGCCTGGTTAACTCCGGCTGATGTATTACAGCTCGAAGTATCATTTGCATCACTTCCCCCTTGCTGTGTGACCCTAGGATCAGATTGATCCTCTTCCTCCAAATCATTTGGAGTCCATACTAGCAGGTCGTCAATGGGGGAGTTAGACGGCCTGTTAGCAGCGGGCTGTTCTGTACCTGTACTTGATTCTCTGTACAGACAAGTAGATTCATCAAACACAACATGAGGTGTTACCTCCACAACTAGGGTTTTCTTAGACTCTATAAGCTTTGCTAACCTCTGAGTATCCTAAAAATACTCCTGGATCGGCCTTGCTATCAAAAGTCTTTAATTGAGATTTCCCATTGTTGTGAATGTAACACAAGCACCCAAAAGCTTTAAAATATTTTAACCTGGGGAGCTTGTTGTTCCACAGCTCGTATGGAGTCTTTCCATGTCGGGTCGTGATGATCGACCTGTTTTGGGTGTAGTAGGCTGTGTTAACGGCCTCTGCCCAAAACTTCTTTGGAAGGTTGGTTTCATCCAACATGGTGCGAGCTGCTTCCTTCAGCGACCTGTTACGACGTTCCACTACGCCGTTTTGTTGAGGTGTGCGTGCAGCTGAAGTTTGATGATGAATTCCACTCTTTGTGCAATATTCTTCGATCATCGTATTGATAAATTCGGTGCCTCGATCAGATCGAATGGAGATGATGGATTTCTCCTTTTGATTGCACAGTTTGCTCAGCAACGCAGGTAGCTTCTCCAAAGTCTCCTTCTTTTTGTACATGAAAATAACCCAAGTAAATCTAGAATAATCATCTATAATAACGAGAGCGTAATTTTTACCGTTTATACTCAAGGGAGTGACTGGACCAAAGAGGTCGAGATGGAGAAGCTCAAGAATTCGATTTGATGTTTGTGCCGCCACGCTTGGAAAGGATGATCTTGTTTGCTTTCCAGCTTGACAGGCTCTGCAGATGTGATCACGATCGAAGACTTGATCCGTCAGGTCGTTCACCAGCTTGTTGCGTGCGAGCTTGTTGATGGCCTTGAAGTTCAAGTGACTCAACCTCTTGTGCCATAGCCAGCTTGTCTCGAAATCAGCCTTTGTGACCAGGCAGGTCTCTATCCAATCTGTCCATTGAACAATATAGAGTCTATCCTGCAAAATTCCGGTAAGAAGTGTTTCTCCTTCCTCATTTTTCACGAGACATTTGTTAGCAGTGAATTCTACTCGTTTACCACTCGAGCAAAATTGCGACACAGGGAATAGGTTATGATTAAGACCTTCAACATAAGAAACGTTAGAAATAGTTGTTTTACCAACTTTTAGATCGCCCTGGCCTCTCGTAAGTCCCTTAGAACTTCCTCCAAAGGTTACGAGTGGCCCGTCTCGTTCTTGATAGTTTGATAGTAGCATTTTGTCACACGTCATGTGCTTTGAGCATCCACTATCAATGATCCATACAGCTCCACGAGCTGCTTGGCTCCTTCTTTGAGCCTTCCCGACCTGCAATTAGTTAAACTTAGCAACCCACTTGAGATTGGGTGCTACATCGGTTGCGGGAACGGCCTTTGGGACCCAAATTTGTTTTGCCGGTCTGCTTCTATCCGAGGCTGAGGACGAGGCAGTGGCGGTCTTGGGCTTGGGAGCCTTGGATTTCTTTGAGCGAGGGCAACGAGGCTGATAGAACTGCTCATCATGAAAGCCAGATTGACACTGCCAGTCTTGGAAATTCGACTGTTGAGAATAGTGGCAGTGACAACCTTGATGAGCAGGATAGAAGAACTGAGGGTGATACGGCCTTTGATAGTATTGGCCTTGGTATCGCCCTGAATGGACAGCCTGCTTTTGATGTGAGGGGGCAGGTCGACGATGCTGGGCAGGTCGACTCTCTTTCTTTTGAGGAACAGGCTATTCCTTCTTGTGTTGCTTTACAAGGATGGCTTGGGGCTGTCGAACTGGATTCTTCAGCTGGACCATCTTATCTGGAAGAGCTTGATGAGCTTTCCGAACACTCTTTGACTTCGATTGCGCCTTCATGATCTTGCAATCTTTATCCTTGCTTTCCTTGGATTTTCCCTTAAATCCAATACCAGAGTGATCGTGCGGATTGCGTTGCATGGATTGGACTTCTTCCAGCTTCTTTCCTCTTTTCTTCAACTGACTCAATGTGAGTTGAAGTTTTTCTTCCTTTTTCACGAGGAGTTCATGTCGTATTACCATGTCAGCCAATTTTGAGGTAAGGCTGTGTATTTCGGCATCTTTGGTCTTGAGGGACTCGTCCTTCTCGAGCGCCCTGGTATCGAACTACTTAACCCGTAAAGTCAATTCATCAACCTTTGACTTTAGGGCTTCGATCTCCCTTTCCTTTTCTTCATAGTAGGGAGAGAATCTTTCTTCTAATGCTAGCTTGTACTTTTCATTTTTGTCCATAAGCTCAGCATTATCTTCAACGACCTCTTTGAGGTATCCACGAGATCGGCATAGTTGTCGAGCTGCTTCTTGATTTTTTCCCAAGACACAGCCTCGGATAGGTCTTCATCACCTTCTTCTGCACAATCATCGTCAGAAAAAGAAAGTGAAATCGGTTGAAGATCTACCTTTGAAGATCCCTCGTTTTGTTGGTGCTCTCCAACGAAACATTCTTCATCATCACTTTCGTCGAAAGTGATGTAACCTTCGTCATCACTTGACGAGCTGTCAGAGAGGTGAGCTTCCTTTGTTTCTTCGGCGATCATTGCAGCTCGTTGATCTTTGAGCTTCTTATCGCGCTTTGCACGGAGCTCGTCTCTCTCGGCCTTGGTAAGATCCGGGCAGTCGGTCTTGTAGTGACCTGGCCTGCCACAATTGAAACAACCACCCTCGGGTGTGTTAGAAGAATTGAAGGTTGAGGGTTTACCTTCTCCCTTTTTGTCAGGGCGGTCGTGGTTGTGGTTTGAGAAGTTTCGCTTGTTGTCACGATAGAACTTTTTGTATTTGACAACCTTCCCTAGGAGCTTCTCATTTCTCCTAGCAGCTAGAGCATTGTCGAGAGTTATCTTCTCGAACTTCTTGACGATGGATTCGTCAATCGGATTTGGGGTAGCTGCAGAGGCTGAGTCGGCCTTGAAAGCTACCTCCTTGTTCTTTTCATCAGCCTTCTTGCTGGTGGAAGGCTGTGTTGATCCATGGATGCGGATCATCTCATATTCATTTCCGACAAGAATGTCGAAGAGGTCTTCAGTGGTGAGGGAGTTGAAATCCGATCGGGCTGGATGCATGGCGGCGTATACGTGCCAATTTGCGGGAAGGGCACGTATCACTTTAAGATTCTTCTCGCGCTGCGTATATTTGTATGGGTTGATTGCAGCGACTTCGAGAATAATCTCGGTGAAGCAAATTTTTATCGCTTCAATGGTTTCACCCGAAACCATTTTGAAGTCATCGAACTTGCTGCATGCCATAGACAGCTTGTTCTCCTTCATTTCTTCTGAGCCAAGGCTGATGGACAGGAGGGTGTCCCACATTTCTTTAGCCGTTTCTAGATTTCGGATCTTGGCCAGGTAGACGCCCTTCACGGTGCTGGAGATGAGTCCCTTTGCGTAATCATCGAGGCCAGCCTCCTTCCTTTCCTCGGTTGTGTAGTCGCGAGGGTTTTTGAGGACTTTCTCGTATGTAGCCTCCCCGGGGGCTGTTCCATCCACAATAATCTTTGCTGCATAAATGGGGGAGGGGCCATTCTCGATAATATCCCACATGAGGACGTGATGTGCCTTGAGACACATCTTGATTCGGAAGCTCCAATCTTCATAGCCTTGAACGGAGAAGTCTTCACATACCCTGAGAAGAGAAGCTTCCATTGCAAAATAATATGATATGAAATGAATGAAAAGATTTTTCTAAGGATCGGTTCAAAAATAACCAAAAGTTTGATAAAGAACTTTTAGTATGCAAAGCAGCGGTCAAAAGAACCACTGCTCTGATACCACTTGTTGGTCCCGGGAAAGAGTAATTGGTGTATGGGGGGGGGGGGGGGGGGGGGGAATACACCAATACCAACCGTTTTTAACTTTTTTGAAAATCAGGTCGATGAAGAGGTCGACTGTCAAGGTCGATCCTATCAGAGGCAGATTGATCTATCAAGCTCGTATGATAACAAGCTTGATTTATAAAACTGTGTTTATGCGGAAGCGGAGGTTGATTAACTCTTTGAAAAATCTAAGGTCGATAGGCAAATACAGGTTGTTTCATGAAATGCAGGTTGATGCTTGTCAGATAGATAAAGTAAGAAAGAGCGATAAATAAAGAGAGAGAGAGAGAGAGACACCGCAATTTAGCGTGGTTCGGAGAAACCCTCCTACGTCCACGTCAGGTCGACTCATCTCCAGCACCGTGAAGGGTGTCTACCTGGCCAAGATCCGAAATCTTGAAACGGCCAAAGAAATGTGGGACACCCTCCGGTCCATCAGCCTTGGCTCAGAGGAAATGAAGGAGAACAAGCTGTCTATGGCGTGCAGCAAGTTCGATGACTTCAAGATGGTTTCGGGTGAAACCATAGAAGCAATGAAAATTCGCTTCACCGAGATTATTCTCGAAGTCGCTGCAATCAACCCATACAAATATACGCAGCGTGAGAAGAATCTCAAAGTTATACGTGCTCTTCCTGCAAATTGGCACGTATACGCCGCCATGCATCCAGCCCGATCGGATTTCAACTCCCTCACCACTGGAGACCTTTTCGACATTCTTGTCGGAAATGAGTATGAGATGATCCGCATCCATGGATCAACCCAGCCTTCCACCAGCAAGAAGGCTGATGAAAAGAACAAGGAGGTAGCCTTCAAGGCCGACTCAGCCTCAGCTGCTACCCCAAGTCCGATCGACGAATCCATCGTCAAGAAGTTCGAGAAGATGACTCTCGACTATGCTCTAGCCGCTAGGAGAAATGAGAAGCTCCTAGGGAAGGTTGTCAAATATAAAAAATTCTACCGTGACAACAAACGAAACTTCTCAAACCGCAACCACGACTGCCCTGACAAAAAGGGAGAAGGTAAACCCTCAACCTTCAATTCTTCTAACACGCCCGAGGGTGGTTGTTTCAATTGTGGTAGGCCAGGTCATTACAAGACCGACTGCCCGGATCTTACCAAGGCCGAGAGAGACGAGCTCCGTGCAAAGCGCGATAAGAAGCTCAAAGATCAACGAGCTGCAATGATCGCCAAAGAAACAAAGGAAGGTCACCTCTCGGATAGCTCGTCAAGTGATGACGAAGGTTACATCGCTTTCGACGAAAGTGATGATGAAGAATGTTTCGTTGGAGAGCACCAACAAAATGAGGGATCTTCAAAGGTAGATCTTCAACCCATTTCACTTTCTTTTTCTGACGATGATTGTGCAGAAGAAGGTGATGAAGACCTATCCGAGGCTGTGTCTTGGGAAGAAATCAAGAAACAGCTCAACGACTATGCTGATCTCGTGGATACACTTAAAGAGGTCGTTGAAGATAATGCTGAGCTATTGGACAAAAATGAAAAATACAAGCTAGCATTAGAAGAAAGATTCTCTCCCTACGATGAAGAAAAGGAAAGGGAGATTGAAGCCATTAGGTCAAAGGTTGAAGAATTGACTTTACGAGTCAAGGAGTTCGATTCCAGGGAGCTCGAAAAGGACGAGTCCCTCAAGACCAAAGATGCCGAAATACACAGCCTTACATCAAAGTTGGCTGACTTGGTAATTCGACACGAACTCCTCGTGAAAAAGGAAGAAAAACTTCAACTCACCTTAAGTCAGCTGAAGAAAAGCGGAAAGAAGTTAGAAGAGGTCCAATCCATGCAACGCAATCCGCGCGATCACTCTGGGATTGGATTCTATGGAGAATCCAAGAAAAACAAGGACAAAGACTGCAAGATCACGTTCGTGAAGGCGCAGTCGAAGTCAAAGAGTGTTCGGAAAGCTCATCAAGCTCTTCCAGACAAGATGGTCCAGCTGAAGAATCCAGTCCGACAGCCTCAAGCCATCCTTGTAAAGCAACATAAGAAGGAACAGCCTGTTCCTCAAAAGAAAGAAAGTCGACCTGCACAGCATCGTCGACCTGCCCCCGCTCATCAAAAGCAGGCTGTTCATCAAGGGCGATACCAAGGCCAGTACTATCAAAGGCCGTATCACCCTCAGTTCTTCTATCCTGCTCATCAAGATTGTAACTGCCATTATCCTCAACGGTCTAATTATCATGACTGGCAGTATCAATCTGGCTTTCATGATGAGCAGTTCTGTCAGCCTCGTCGCCCTCGCTCAAAGAAATCCAAGGCTCCCAAGCCCAAGACCGCTACTGCCTCGTCCTCAGCCTCGGATAGAAGCAAACCGGCGAAACAAATTTGGGTCCCCAAGGCCGTTCCCGCAACCGATGTAGCACCCAATCTCAAATGGGTCGCTAAGTTTAACTAATTGCAGGTTGGATGCTCAAAGCACATGACGTGTGACAAAACGCTACTATCAAACTTTCAAGAACGAGACGGGCCACTTGTAACCTTTGGAGGAAATTCTAAGGGATTTACGAGAGGCCAGGGCGATCTAAAAGTTGGTAAAACAACTATTTCTAACGTTTCTTATGTTGAAGGTCTTAATCATAACCTATTCTCTGTGTCTCAATTCTGCTCGAGTGGTAAACGAGTAGAATTCACCGCTAACAAATGTCTCGTGAAAAATGAGGAAGGAGAAACACTTCTTACCGGAGTTTTGCAGGATAGACTCTATATTGTTCAATGGACAGATTGGATAGAGACCTGCCTGGTCACAAAGGCTGATTCCGAGACAAGCTGGCTATGGCACAAGAGGTTGAGTCACTTGAACTTCAAGGCCATCAACAAGCTCGCACGCAACAAACTGGTGAACGACCTACCAGATCAAGTCTTCGATCGTGATCACATCTGCAGAGCCTGTCAAGCTGGAAAGCAAACAAGATCATCTTTTCCAAGCGTGACGGCACAAACATCAAATCGAATTCTTGAGCTTCTCCATCTCGACCTCTTCGGTCCAGTCACTCCCTTGAGTATAAACGGTAGAAAATACGCTCTCGTTATTATAGATGATTATTCTAGATTTACGTGGGTTATTTTCTTGTACAAAAAGAAGGAGACATTGGAGAAGCTACCTGCGTTGCTGAGCAAATTGTGCAATCAAAAGGAGAAATCCATCATCTCCATTCGATCAGATCGAGGCACCGAATTTATCAATGCGATGATCGAAGAATACTGCACAAAGAGTGGAATTCATCATCAAACTTCAGCTGCACGCACACCTCAACAAAACGGCGTGGTGGAACGTCGTAACAGGTCGCTGAAAGAAGCAGCTCGTACCATGTTGGATGAAACCAATCTTCCAAAGAAGTTTTGGGCAGAGGCCGTCAACACAGCCTGCTACACCCAAAACAGGTCGACCATCACGACCCGACATGGAAAGACTCCATACGAGCTGTGGAACAACAAGCTCCCCAGGTTAAAGTATTTTAAAGCTTTTGGGTGTTTGTGTTACATTCATAACGATGGGAAATCTCAATTAAAGACTTTTGATAGCAAGGCCGATCCAGGAGTATTTTTAGGATACTCAGAGGTTAGCAAAGCTTATAGAGTCTTTAATAAGAAAACCCTAGTTGTGGAGGTAACACCTCATGTTGTGTTTGATGAATCTACTTGTCTGTACAGAGAATCAAGTACAGGAACAGAACAGCCCGCTGCTAACAGGCCGTCTAACTCCCCCATTGACGACCTGCTAGTATGGACTCCAAATGATTTGGAGGAAGAGGATCAATCTGATCCTAGGGTCGCACAGCAAGGGGGAAGTGATGCAAATGATACTACGAGCTGTAATACATTAGCCGGACTTAACCAGGCTGATCCCCCTCCCTCAGTCCCCAAGACTGATGCTGTTCACGACCTTACATCCCAAATCGAGCAGCTCGATAACACAATGGAGCAGCTCAACATCCAGGCCGAACAGCAGCCCGATCAACATTCCGAGCAACAGCGCGTATCCACTGATCAATCTTCAACTCACCCGGAGTTTGATGAACCCATTAATGAGCCCGAACCAATTATTTCAAATGAAGAGAGATCACGACGCAGACGATGGATCGATGATCATCCGAAAGAGCTCATTGTTGGGAACCCAAACCAAGGAGTGCGAACAAGGAGGACGATTGGTGAAAGTGCGCTATTAAGCTGCTATCTCTCTCGAATAGAACCCAAGGATGCAATTGAAGCTCTTCGTGATGCTGACTGGATTCAAGCCATGCAAGAAGAACTCAATGAATTCAAAAGAAATGAAGTATGGTCTCTAGTTGATCGTCCTTACCATCAGGGCGTCATTGGAGTCAAATGGGTTTACAAGAACAAGAGAGATGAATCTGGAGAAGTTGTCAGAAATAAAGCCCGATTGGTTGCAAAGGGTTACTGTCAACAAGAAGGAATCGACTATGATGAGACGTTTGCCCCCGTTGCCAGATTAGAATCTATAAGGTTGTTTCTAGCTTATGCCGCTCATCAACGATTCAAAGTCTACCAGATGGATGTTAAAAGTGCGTTCCTCAATGGCGTTCTCGAAGAGGAAGTCTATGTGGAACAACCTCCTGGATTCGAGGAGGGTGATTCAAGCAAAGTCTACAAACTGCACAAGGCCGTATACGGACTTAAGCAAGCTCCTCGAGCTTGGTATGAGACGCTATCATCTTTCCTCATCGAATCAGGATTCAAGCGTGGTTCAGTCGACAAGACGCTATTTACTATCAAAGTGAATGAACATATCCTTTTAGTACAAATCTATGTTGATGATATCATTTTTGGATCTAAATCTCCCATTTTGTGCGAAAAATTTGGTAACCTCATGACCGAAAAATATAAAATGTCTATGATGGGGGAAATGAATTTCTTTCTAGGGTTGCAGGTTAAGCAGTCCGATGAAGGAATCTTCATTAGCCAAACAAAGTACGCACACGAGCTGGTCGACAAGTTTGGTGTCAAAGACAGCAAGCCTGTCAAAATACCGATGCTCTCTGGAGGGAAGATCGACCCGGATCCCGAAGGAAAACCAGCCAACATAACACAGTACAGGGGTATAATTGGTTCATTACTTTATCTAACTGCTAGTCGACCTGACATCACTTTTGCAGTTGGAGTGTGTGCTCGATTTCAAGCTAATCCGAAGGAATCTCACTTGGAAGCAGCAAAGAAAATTCTTCGATACATCAAAGGAACCACAAATTTAGGTCTTTGGTATCCTTGTGATGATAATTTGCAGCTTACAGGTTATTCAGATTCTGATCATGCAGGGTGCAAGCTCGATAGGAAATCTACCTCGGGTACTTGCCATTTTCTCGGAAATAAGCTGATTTCGTGGTTTTCAAAGAAACAAACTTCAGTAGCCACCTCCACCACAGAGGCCGAGTACATGGCCGCAGGGAGTTGTTGTGCACAAATCTTGTGGATCAAACAACAACTCAAAGATTATGAAGTTGAAGTCAGTGAAGTGCCTATATTCTGTGATAGCTCGAGTGCCATCGCCATTACTCAAAATCCAGTTCTTCATTCAAGATGCAAGCACGTGGATATTCGACATCACTTTATTCGTGATCACGTGGAAAAGAAGAACGTGGTTATTGAGAAGATACACACTGATATTCAACGAGCTGATATTCTAACCAAACCCCTAGCCGAAGAAAGATTCAAAATGCTATGTGGAAAGCTAGGGTTATTGAATGTTGAGTCATCAGGCCGTTCATAATTGAACAGTCCGTTACAATACAAACAGGCCGCTTCAGTCAACAGACCGTTTTCTCTCTTTCACGGGACCAAACGGGTTCAACAAGACAAGCAGGCCGTTCGTAATCTACGCAGGCCGATTTCCTCTCAACAGGCCGTGCCTAAAGTAAACAGGCTAATTTTAAGGGGGAACAGGCCGTCAACTTAAGACCAGGCCGTTGCTATAACAGGCCGATATCACAAGCTGGCATGTCGCTTTCAAATCAACGGACAGTGTCCATCAATAGGCCGTCGTCTACATCAACAAGATCGACCTGTGTTCCTCAATTAAGGGGGAACACTTGCCTAAAACTATTCAACATTCGAGGGGGAACAAAGGCTGATGTCTGCCTCCAGGGCGTTCATTTAGCCAGGCCGATATCTTAAGCCCAGGCAGTTTCATCTCATCAGGCCGATATCACAAGTCCAGGCCGCTCATTTCGAACAGGCCGTTCTCTGTCACAAGGCCGATATCATCAGGCCGATGTCGACCTTAATGCTATTCGCATTTATAAAGGGAAAATCAAAAGGGCAGTAACACCCTTTTGTCTAATAACTTCTACAATAAGCATTGAATTTTTCATTTATTAGTGATATTTATTTCTCAATGTTTTAAATTATTTAAGGCACTGTAATTTTGCAGAAAATAAGGAAAGAGGGGAGTAATCATTGCCATTTTTGTAACACATCTAGTCAAGTGTCAAGTTTTGACACACTGACCGAGAATGCATTTAATTCCCTGCTGTCTGCCTGTAAAAGTGCATGTTTACGCACGTTTCAACCTCTTCACGCGCGGATGTGAAACGTTACACATTCCACGCGCCCACGATCGTGCGGTTGAGGATTGAAGCTGTAACTTTAACCCTTTCAAATTCGAACGATCACAACCGTTCGAAACATCTATATATAGCATGTAGTTTTCTCTTAAAAACTTCACTTACTCTTATCATCTTCTTCGAAAAACCTAGTTTTTCTCTCTGCAAAAATCAACTGCCGCCGTCGTGTTCTCTGCTTTTCTACATTAAACACTCGCTGTATCAAACCATCACCGTGGTTTGTGCTCTTTTCACTGATTAAGTTTAAATCTACTATCAAGTTATTCACTGTGTTTTTCTACTCTTTCTCGAAATCGGTTGGTTACCTTTCTAATCTTTCTCGAAAAACTTGCAGGAAAAACAACAATGGCGGAAACATCCACCTCCGGCAAACCAGAGATGAAATGGGATGCGATCTCCACTCTTTTGGAGTTGCACATCAAATACGAACCATATATGGTTCGTGATAACTTTGGCTTCCGTGATCTCGACTCGATGTTCGCTCTGGTGGAAACGTGTTTTCCTTTTCACCAAATCATTTCCACCCGTCCGGCGAAGTTCCTGCCCAAAATTGTAGCCGCCTTCTTCTACAACTGGAACAAGGGCGACTCTGTGTCCTCTCACACGGTGTCCCTTGGGACCAAATCTACAGTCCATCACATCAACGTGCTGGAAGCTGTGAAGGCCGCCTTCGGTATCGGGGATGGTGGAGAAATGGAACTCTCCGACATCTCCAAGGATCAATTGCAGCAGGTCGCCGATCGCGTCCTTATTGAGCAGTGCCAATATCTGGGAAGGTCGTTCAAGAGGACCGACCTCCGTCCCAAATTCAGGCTGCTAATGGACTACATCCAGCGGTGTTTCCTTGGCCACATTGGGAATCACGACCAGGTCACTCCCTTCAAATTCCAAATTTTGGCGGCCGTGATCCTCAATCTGTCTATCAGCTGGGCCAAGCTGATGGTCTCCCTGCTCTGGGAGGAGGCCAGGCTGATCGAGTGCGAGATGAACGGAGAGGTCGTTGTGGGAGTGCGTCTCCACAAAGACAGGCCGCTTCGTCTTGGGACGAAGGCGACCTGTATAATCATTTCCTTCTTCTCTCAAAGGAAATGGTCGGATGCAGATGAATTCCCCTTCAACTTCATTCCCAAAGATCTCCGCCAATTGGAGATGGCAATTGGGGTCTCCCCGCAACAATTCTACGGGTCGTCTGACCTCGTACGGGAGCATCTCACTCGGACTGGGCAGTCCAAAATTGGGTGGAGGGTGCCCAATCGCCCTGTGCAGAAAAAGCGAAAGGCCGATGAAGTGCCCGTGCCCTCTAGCCCTGCCAAAAGGACTCCACCTGCTAAGTCCCCTCCTCGAAGGACGCAGGCCGCCTCAACCGCTCCTCCGGTCAGGCCGTTTCACAGGATCCTCCCTATGGATCCCGAGGCCGAGGACCCTTTAAACGACAGGCTGCCCACGCCCTCTCCATCGTCCCTATCTACCCCGGAACGGACTCCCTCTCCAGTCCGGACCGTGATCGAGCCGTCCGCCTCGAAGCAACGGCCTGCATCTTCCTCGCAGGTCGTTCCCTCTCCAGTGCGGACTCCCCCAGTCCAGCGAGCTGGATCCGTAGAAATATATGACATCACTACGGAGGATTCCCAGTCTTCCCCTCTTCGGCATGCGCCCGTGGAGGAAGATGTCGTGCTGCCCATCCAGCCATTCTCAGAGCAGCCGATGTCTGCTGCTCAACAGCAGGTCGCCGCCTTGAAGGCCGAGGCCAGGCTGAAGGTCATCGACCTGATGCCGGGGATAGTCCAACTCCCCAAGTCTCTCGACCTCGCCACTCGCCTCCAGTTCTATCTGGATTGTAAGTCGAGTTATTATTACGTCTTCGAGGCGCTGCTGCAGGTCGTTACCCTCAACGACCTGAAAGTCGAGGAGTTGGCTCTGGAAGCGGAGTTCGGATTCTTCACCGTGGGGGATGCGGCCTCAAATTTTCGATCGCTTGTGCTTCGCCGCATGAAGGTCGAAGCCAAAATTTTGGGCATCGACCTTCGCCCCCTATATGCGCACTCTCGCGCTCTCTACAACTCCGCCGCAGAAGCCGGAGACGAGTTTGAGAGGATTCAAACTCCGGAGCAATCATCACCCAGGATTGAGGGTGATGATCAGCCTCTTGTTGCTGCTGCTCCGTCTCCCAAAGTTGATGTGGAGGCTGTGCTCGATGAAATTTCTGCCAAGCTCGAGTCCATCATCACCAGCCTCCCCGAGCAAATCAAGCTGGCCGTAGCTGAGGCCCGGGCCGATATAGTTAAAGATGCCAAGGCCCAGGCCGATGAAGTTGCCAGGGAGCGTGTCACTGACTTTGCAGTGAGGCTATTAAAGGAATATACTGACAAGCTCCTACCTGGCCAGCTCGAGGAACTCAACATGGCGTCTCGCGATCAGATCGCGGAAGTTTTGGAAGATTTGGCCAAGGTCGATGAGCGAGTATCAGATCTGACTTCTTCAGTCTCCAACTCGGCATCGACCTCCAATGACCAGATCAACGCCATTCACGGCACTCTCTCCTCCCTTCTAAATGGTCAACAGGAGTTGAAGGATGCCGTGACCAAGCTGCAAGAGGAGGACGCTACTCTTCTTTCCCTGATAAAGGCCCTGACTGATGATGTCGAAAAGGGGGAAGAAGAAAGAGCCGCCGCCGCCGCGAAGAAGAAGAAGGCCCCAAAATCCAAAACTCCTTCAACTTCCGTGGCTCCTCCTCCGCCTCCTCCAAAGAAGCCCTCCCAGGCCGTTGCCTCCAAGGCCGTTGCCTCCCTTGCCGATCCAATTTCTCAGCATGGTGCTGCCGAGGCTGCCGCCGCCAAAGCTCGTCTGGCTGCCGAGGCCGATCTCATTTCTGCTATGATTCTGGCTGGTGCTACGCCGGAGCAGGCCGCAAATCAAGAAGAGCAGCGGCGTTTCAAGGCCGAGCGCCAGGCTGCTGAAGCTAGGAGGAAAAGGGAGTTGGACTGGATCAGCCAGTCCGCTCTTGTTTTGAATGCTGGAGGACTGCAGCAGGTCGTTGAATGGCTTGACGAATCTCAAAACAACCTGCTGCGGGAGCTTAACAGTTGCTTCATCCTCCTGCATTACTGGATCCAGGACCCCTCGCTTCCTGCCGATGCCGATGAAGCCTATGCAGCTTATATGCTTAAATTCCCTTACCAAGAGTTTGTTGGTGAGCTTCGGAAGAAAGCTGCAGAGGCCGGTGTAATGATAAGGGCGCCAGCCAAGCAATTTTTCACGCCCTTATACCTTGGTGATTCAGGGTATTTGGATTACTCCCGGGTCGACCAATACATTGCACAGACTGCCATCGGACTGGGCGTGAACATCTCAAATTCCGATCCCGACTTCCGTCGAATCCGGGATGGAATTTATGCCAGCATGCAGTCGAAGTCGAGGGAGCAGGTCCAGGAGGAGAGGATTGCAGCCCGTGCCAAGATCCAGGCAATGGAGAAGAGATGATTTTGTATTTTTGTTATTCATTTATGCTCTCAGCCCGTATTGTAAATTCTCCATGTACTTTGCTATCGAGCTTAATGAAGCAAAAATCATCTTTCGTCCTGATGACAATATCTCTTTGTCCAGGCATCTGCCTTTACTGCTTTTATTTACTTTGATTTATTTTCTGCCTTTCTTATAATTCCTTATCAATCTTCATGATTAAAAAATTATCAAACTCTGATACCATTTTTCAGTGTTTTATATCTTAGGAATTATTTGTAAAGTGTTTGGTTTCGACATCATCAAAAAGGGGGAAATTGTTGGGAACCCCTTGCAGTTTGATTTTGATGATGTTTATCGAAACCACACTTAGGCATATTTTACTTGTTTAGGGTCAAGGCCGATAGATCGACCTGCTACCTGTTAGTGCAGGTCGATGCCCTCTAAAGTCTAGAATCAAGTTCGATCCACCCTGTAAGAGAAAGGTCGATGTATCGACCTGCCTCAATTGGATCGAGCTGGATCATCAGCCTGTCTATCGACCTTCCTTATCAAGCTTCCAGCCCGCTCTGCCTTAGAAGATTTCAAGAGCTGGATTATCAATCAAGGTCGATGCTCCGCCTTCATGGAGCGTCACGACCTGATCCTTGCCACGTCGAGTGCCAGCAAGGACGAATATTCCCAACGGCTAGAAGTGAGTCAGCTCCCAACGGCTAGTGCCACGTCAGCCTGACTCCAACGGCTAGTTTTTCAAAACTGCCTATAAATACTTCAGCCATTATCGGATTCAAGCACGGGAAACACAAGCTATCAACGCCATATCTCTGCCCAAATCTCTCTCAAAGTCCATATCCATTCAAGTGTTCGAAATCCGATTAGTTTCCCAAACACTTGACGAAGAGAGGTTTCCGATTCCGATAAACACCACAACGACGAAGCGTTCACTGCTGCTTGTCGATTGTTCAACAGCTTCTTCTCCGACTTGTTCGAAGTTAGAAAGCTTGTTTTTATTTTCACCATTATAGAGTTAGTCAAGCTCTGTAAAAGCGTAAGGTTGTTTGTACGTTTCAGTACGAAGGTTGTAAGGGTCACGACCCAAAACTCGTGTCTAGATATTTTCAGGTTAGATTGTATCTAGAACTGATACTCAGTCAGTATAAATAAGAGAGAGGTTGAATCCAAAGGTAAAGGGATTCTCAGGTCGAGTCGACCTGACGTGGACGTAGGAGGGTTTCTCCGAACCACGCTAAATCGCGGTGTCTCTCTCTCTCTCTCTCTCTCTCTCTCTCTCTCTTTATTTATCGCCCTTATATTTTATCATCAAACTGACTAGCATCAACCTGCATATCTGCATCAACCTGCTACTGTTCTATCAGCCTTAAGATATTTCAAAGAGTAAATCAACCTCCACCAACTTCCGCATTAACAACAGTTTGATAAATCAAGCTTGATACCATACAAGCTTGATAGATCAAACTGCCTCTGATAAGGTCGACCTTGACAATCGACCTGCAGATCGACCTGATTTACAAAAGTCAAAAACGGTTGGTTATTGGTGTATTCCCCCCCCCCCCCCCATACACCAATTACTCTTTCCCGGGACCAACACAGAGAGAGAGAGAGAGAGACACCGCGATATATCGTGGTTCGGAGAAACCCTCCTACGTCCACGTCAGGTCGACTCGACCTGAGAATCCCTTTACCTTTGGATTCAACCTCTCTCTTATTTATACTGACTGAGTATCAGTTCTAGATACAATCTAACCTGAAAATATCTAGACACGAGTTTTGGGTCGTGACCCTTACAACCTTCGTACAGAAACGTACAAACAACCTTTCACTTTTACAGAGCTTGACTAACTCTATAATGGCGAAAACACAAACAAGCTTTCTAACTTCGAACTAGTCGGAGAAGAAGTTGTTGAACCAACGACAAGCAGCAGTGAATGCTTCGTCGTTGTGGTGTTTATCGGAATCGGAAACCTCTCTTCGTCAAGTGTTTGGGAAACTAATCGGATTTCGAACACTTAAATGGATATGAACTTTGAGAGAGATTTGGGCAGAGATATGGCGTTGATAGCTTGTGTTTCCCTTGCTTGAATCCGATAATGGCTGAAGTATTTATAGGCAGTTTTGAAAAACTAGCCGTTGGAGTCAGGCTGACGTGGCACTAGCCGTTGGAAGCTGACTCACTTCTAGCCGTTGGGAAGATTCGTCATTGCTGGCACACCACGTGGCAAGGATCAGGTCGTGTTGCTCCATGAAGGCGGAGCATCGACCTTTATATTGAAATCCAGCTCTTGAAATCTTCTAAGGCAATGCAGGCTGGAAGCTTGATAAGGAAGGTCGATAGACAGACAGACATGCCAGTTCGATCCGACTGAGGCAGGTCGATACATCGACCTTTCTCTTACAGGGTGGATCGAACTTGCATTAGAACTTTAGAGGGCATCGACCTGCACTAACAGGTAGCAGGTCGATCTATCGGCCTTGACCCTAAACAAGTAAAATATGCCTAAGTGTGGTTTCGATAAACATCATCAAAATCAAACTGCAAGGGGTTCCCAACAGTGTCTTTTAGTGTGTCTTTTGGCTATGATTGTTTGTTTGGAGCTTTGGGTATCGTAGGAGCAAAAGGGGAGAAATTGGAAGAAAACGGGACGAAAAGTGCACGAAGAGAAGGAAAAGCCGTGAGAGACCAGAACCTGATCTGGCCGATCGGCTAGATTTCCTTAGGAATCTGGACGATCGGCCAAATGCCTATGCAAGGGCTCACCAGTCCCTGATCTGGCCGATCGGCCAGAATTCCTTCACAATCTGGACGATCGGCCAAACACTTGCGAAGAGAGTATGCACTTCCTGATCTGGCCGACCGGCCAGAATTCCTTCAGCATCTGGCCGATCGGCCAATTTGTCGGCGTCCAGCTGTTCTTTCCTTTTTCATCTAGGTTTTTACCTAGTATATATATATCATCCTTGTGCACGAATTTGTATCATCTTTTATCATCTTTTAGCTTAGTTTTTCAGCACTCAAATACTTTAGTTTAGTTTAGTTTTGTTCGGATCCGAATTCTTCGTTATTGCAATTTAATTCAAGACGTTTAATTTACTTCAAGTTCTTCGTTCTTCGTCTCAATTTTCGTAAGTTCTTTTATTGCTTTCGTTTACTTGTTTTAATTGCTTGCTTTCATTTTAGATTCGTTTTCTTAATCGCTTCGTTTAATTTGCTTAGTTTAATTTCGTTCTTTCGATTTCTAGTTCAAAGTTTAGATTCGTTTTCCTTCGATTTCAATTCTTTCGGTTTTCCAAAGCTTTTCAAGTTAGATTAATTTGCCTTTAATTTCCAGATTTCAATTTATCATGTCTAGATTTATTTATGCTTCTTTCTTTGCTTTCGTTTTCTTCGTTGCTTCCTTTATTGCTATCTTTTCGATTCTTGCCTAGGTAGATTAATCGTTTTTCTTTAGTTTAATTCTAGATTTATTTCCTCGTTCTTAGATTAGTTATTTACTCGCTTTTATTTATTGCTTTGATTTATTTTATTTGCCTAGGATTTAAAACAAAAACCCCTAAAAATCTTCTTTACTTGCTTTCCTAGATTTAGGCTAGATTAGGTTTTTACTACATAATTCACTGCCCTGTTAAGTTTTCCTTGAGATTCGATACTTAGGTTTTACTTGCTAGTGCTACGATAGATTTCGTCTATTGCGAACACTTTTTGGTGAAACAAAGGTCACCCACCTCGGTTCTCAAAGTTTACACCTCTTCTCGAACTCAGCGCACTTGAGACTCAACGAACTCTCTACCATCCCAATGGTAGTTGTCCATTGTCTCCATCGTTTTCGTGTGCCAATCTTCCATTGTAGAAAATTCTGGTGCTCTCATGTAGAAACCGGGCTGTGGAACACCTTCATACCCTTGTGCATAAGCATCCTCCTCTTGATCATATCCTTGCTCATATTGCTCGGCCTCTTCTTCATCGTCTTCCTCCTCATCATCATCGCCTCCTTCATCGGGCCTTGGACCTCCCTCGGCCCACATGAGTTCTTTGTGTTGGGGAGAGTTCATCTTCCCATTCCCTCTACGTATCTTCTCATTCCCAATCACCTCGGTCAAATAGTTGTTCGGCAGTGGGAAGAGATGAACAACTTCTCCCATGTAGCTTCAAAAACCACCCGGACGTGTCGAATGAGATCATCCTTGCAAGCTCCAACGTGCGTCTATCCACAAAGATGGACCTAGACATCGGCTGCTCCCCAATCGGAATGTTGAAATGTTGAGCAAGTGGAGTGACGAAAGCTCCTATCCCAATCTTTTGTCCCCCGAACTGTTGGTCCCGGGAAAGAGTAATTGGTGTATGGGGGGGGGGGGGGGGGGAATACACCAATAACCAACCGTTTTTGACTTTTGAAAATCGGGTCGATCTAAAGGTCGATTGTCAAGGTTGATCTTTATCAGAGGCAGTTTGATCTATCAAGCTCGTATGGTATCAAGCTTGATTTATCAAACTGTTCTTAATGCGGAAGTTGGTGGAGGTTGATTTACTCTTTGAAAAATCTTAAGGCTGAAAGTAGATAGCAGGTTGATGCGTGATATGCAGGTTGATGCTCGTCAGTTTGATAAGAAAATATAAGGGCAATAAATAAAGAGAGAGAGAGAGAGACACCGCGATATAGCGTGGTTCGGAGAAACCCTCCTACGTCCACGTCAGGTCGACTCGACCTGAGAATCCCTTTACCTTTGGATTCAACCTCTCTCTTATTTATATTGACTGAGTATCAGTTCTAGATACAATCTAACCTGAAAATATCTAGACACGAGTTTTGGGTCGTGACCCTTACAACCTTCGTACTGAAACGTACAAACAACCATTCACTTTTACAGAGCTTGACTAACTCTATAATGGCGAAAACACAAACAAGCTTTCTAACTTCGAACTAGTCGGAGAAGAAGTTGTTGAACCAACGACAAGCAGCAGTGAACGCTTCGTCGTTGTGGTGTTTATCGGAAACGGAAACCTCTCTTCGTCAAGTGTTTGGGAAACTAATCTGATTTCGAACACTTGAATGGATATGAACTTTGAGAGAGATTTGGGCAGAGATATGGCGTTGATAGCTTGAGTTTCCCGTGCTTGAATCCGATAATGCCTGAAGTATTTATAGGCAGTTTTGAAAAACTAGCCGTTGGAGTCAGGCTGACGTGGCACTAGCCGTTGGAAGCTGACTCACTTCTAGCCGTTGGGAAGATTCGTCCTTGCTGGCACACCACGTGGCAAGGATCAGGTCGTGATGCTCCATGAAGGCGGAGCATCGACCTTGATATTGAAATCCAGCTCTTGAAATCTTCTAAGGCAATGCAGGCTGGAAGCTTGATAAGGAAGGTCGATAGATAGGCAGATAGCCAGCTCGATCCGAATGAGGCAGGTCGATACATCGACCTTTCTCTTACAGGGTGGATCAAACTTGCATTAGAACTTTAGAGGGCATCGACCTGCACTAACAGGTAGCAGGTCGATCTATCGGCCTTGACCCTAAACAAGTAAAATATGCCTAAGTGTGGTTTCGATAAACATCATCAAAATCAAACTGCAAGGGGTTCCCAACAATTTCCCCCTTTTTGATGATGTCGAAACCATACACTTTACAAATAATTCCTAAGAATTTAAAACAATGAAGGATCGATTAACCATTAAGGTTGATAAGGAATTATAAGAAAGGCAGATAATAACATAATTAAAATAAAGCAGTAAAGGCAGATGCCTGGACAAAGAGATATTGTCGTCAGGACGAAAGATGATTTTTGCTTCATTAAGCTCGATAGCAAAATACATAGAGAATTTACAACAGGCTGAGAGCATAAATGAATAACAAAAAATTACAAAATCATCTAACTACATCTGCTGCAGCTTGGCACGGGCTGCAATTCTTTCCTCCTGGACCTGCTCCCTTGACTTCGACTTCATACTCGCGTAAATTCCATCCCTAATTCGGCAATAGTCGGGATCGGAATTTGACACGTTGACATTCAGTCCGATGGCAGTCTGTGCGATGTATTGGTCGACTCGGGAGTAATCCAAGTACCCCGAATCACCAAGAAACAAGGGCGTAAGGAATTGCTTTGCTGGGGCCCTTATTATCGCACCGGCCTCTGCAGCTTTCTTCCGAAGCTCACCAATGAATTCTTGTTAAGGCAATTTGAGCATGTAAGCTGCATAGGCGTCATCGGCGTCGGCAGGGAGGGAGGGGTCCTGGATCCAATAGTGCAGCAGGATGAAGCAACTGTTGAGCTCCCGCAGCAGGTTGTTCTGCCTTTCGTCGAGCCACTCGACGGCCTGCTGCTGGACTTCAGCATTCAAAACGAGGGTGGACTGGCTGATCCAGTCCATCTCCCTCTTCTTCCTAGCTCCATCAGCCCGGCGCTTGGCAACGAAGCGCTTCTGCTCTTCAGGATCAACAGATTGATCCGGGGTCGCACCGGCCAAAAGCATGGCTTCAATAAGCGCGGCCTCTCTTGCCAGACGAGCTTTGGAGGCGGCAGCCTGGGCAGCAGAGGCAGCAGCCATGGGGTCGTCCTGGGAGGCGACGGCCTTGGAGGCGTCGGCCTTGGAGGCGGCAGCCTTGAGAATTTGACATTTTGGCGGCGGCGGAGGAGGAGGAGCCAAGGAAGATGAAGAAGATTTCGATTTGCTTGTCTTCTTCTTCCTTGAAGCGGCAGCGGCTGCTCTTTCTTCTTCCCCCTTTTCGACATCATCATTCAGGGCTTTGATAAGGGAAAGAAGAGTAACATCCTCCTCTTGCAGCTTGGACACGGCATCATTCAACTCCTGTTGGCCATTGAGAAGGGAGGAAAGAGTGCCGTGGAAGGCGTTGATCTGATCGTTGGAGGCCGATGCCGAGGTTGAGATTGATGAGGTCAAGGAAGACACACGCTGATCAACCTTGGCAATGTCCTCCTTTACTTCCCGATCTCATCGAGGGACGCCATCCTATTTGCAACGAGCTGGGCCGGTAGGAGCTTGTCAGTAGACTCCTTCAAGAGATTGACAGCGAAGTCCGTGACTCGCTCCCTGGCAGCTTCATCGGCCTGGGTCTTGGCATCGTTCAAAATATTGACCCGGGCCTCTGCTACGGCCTGCTTGATTTGCTCGGGAAGGTTGATGATGATGGACTCGAGCTTGGCAGATATGGTATCGAGTACCACCTCCACATCAACCTTCGAAATTTTGGGAGACGGAGCAGCAGCCTCAAGAAGCTGATCACCACCCTCATTCCTGGGTGGCGATTGCTCTGGAGTTTGAATCCCATCAAACTCGTCTCCAACATCGGCGGCGGAGTTGTAGAGGGCGCGAGAGAGAGTGTAGAGAGGGCGAAGGTCGATACCCAGAAGCTTGGCCTCGACCTTCATGCGGCGCAGCACTAGAGAGTTGAAATTGGAAGCCACATCCTCCACACTGTAGAAGCCGAACTCCGCTTCCAGCGCCAACTCCTCGATCTTCAATTCCTCAAGGGAGGAGACTTGCAGTAAGGCCGCGAACACAAAATAATAACTCGACTTACAAGCCAGATAGAACTGGAGGCGAGTAGCGAGGTCGAGGGACTTGGGGAGTTGAGCAATCCCCGGCATCAGGTCGATCCCCTTCAGCCTGGCCTCGGCCTTCATCGAAGCCACCATTGCTTGAGCAGGAGACACGGCCTGCTCGGAGAAAGGCTGGATGGGCAAGATGGTGTCTTCCTCCACGGGCACATGCCGAAGGGGGGAAGACTGGGAATCTTCCGCAGTGTGATCCTGGATCTCTACAGATCCAGCTCGATGGATTGAGGGGGACCTCACAGGAGAGGGAACAACGACCTGCGGAGAAGATGCAGGGCGTTGCTTCGAGGCGGACGGCTCGGCGGCGGAACGGACTGGAGATGGAGTCCGTTCGGCTGATGAGGAGGGCAATGGAGAGGGCGATGGCTCCCTGTGAGGAGGTGCAGATACCTCGAAATCCAGAGGGAGAATCTTGTGAAGCGGCCTGGGCGGATCACCGGAGGCCGACTGCGTCCTCCGTGGAGGAGTCTTCTTCACAGGTTGAGTTTTCTTGGCAGGGCGAGAGGGAACCAGGTCGACATCGGCCTTCCTCTTCTTTTGAGCGGGTCTATCTGGAATCCTCCAACCGACCTTGGATTCGCCGGTCTTGACGAGGTGCGCCCTGACATTGTCTGGGGAGTTGTAATAAATCTGCGGTGCCACCCCTATCGCCATCTCCAGTTGGTGGAGATCTTTTGGAATAAACAGAGGGGGGAAGGCCGGCTCATTGGACCATTTCCTATTTTTGAAGTAGGAAATGATGATGCAGGTAGCCTTCGACCCAAGGTGAATCGGCCTTTTCTCGTTGTGGAGAGATACTTTCACAACGGCCTCTCCCTCTGTCTCACAGACGATCTGCCTGGCTTCCTCCCAGAGCAGCGAGACCATCAATTTGGCCCAACTAATGGGCAGGTCGAGGATTACGGCTGCCATTAATTGAAATTTGAATGGGGTGACCTGGTCGTAATTCCCGATGTGCCCTAGAAAGCACTTCTGCACGAAGTCCATCAGAAGGTGGTATTTTGGGCGGAGCTCGTTCCTCTTGAAGGATATCGATACATACTGCCTCTGCTCAATCAAGACACGGTCTGCAACCTGCTGCAGTTGGTCTCGAGAAATTTCCGAGAGCTGCATCGCCCCTCCTTCCCCAATACCGAAGGCAGCCTTCACCGCGTCAAGAATGTTGATGGTGACCATGGCCTTCTGGGTTCCGAGGGAGACGGTGTGGGTAGACACGGAATCGCCCTCGTTCCAGTTGTAGAAGAAGGCACCCACTAGCTTGGGAAGACTCTTCGCCGGCCGGTGGGAGATAATCTGATGGAAGGGAAAGCACGTCTCCACCAGGGCAAACATGGAATCAAGATCGCGAAAACCGTAGTTTTCGCGCACCATGTAAGGCTCGAATTTGATGCGAGCGGTCAAGTAGTCCTCAATTTCCGACCACTGCAATTCCTTTCGACCGGAGGTTGAAACTTTTTCTGCCATTGTTGTTTTTCCTGCAAGTTTTTCGAGAAAGATTAGAAAATAAAAACAGTGAAGAACTTGATAGAAAATTAAAACATAAT
This sequence comes from Thymus mandschuricus, assembly GCA_029379335.1. NCBI lineage: Eukaryota > Viridiplantae > Streptophyta > Magnoliopsida > Lamiales > Lamiaceae > Thymus > Thymus mandschuricus. The sequence continues at coordinate 6,486,848 of CM057081.1, read as the reverse complement.
CGGTAAAAAGAGCACAAACCACGGATTGTGATTTGATACAGAGAGTGAGAATGCAGAAAAACGAAGAACACGACGGCGGCAGTTAGGTTTTTTTTTTCAGAGAATGAAAACTAGGTTTTGCAGAGAAGTATGAAGAAGGTAAGTAATGTTTTCGTGAAGAAACTGCATGATATATAGAAAGTTCGAACGGTTGAGATCGTTCGAATTTGAAAGGGTTAAAGTTTTCCTATTACACCACGTCCGCACAATTAAAGCGCGTGGGATGTGAAACGTTTCACATCCGCGCGTAGGATAGGGGAAACGTGCGAAATATGTGCTTTTTCAGAAAAGAGGCAGTGAATTAAATGCAGCATTGGTCAATGTGTCAATATTTGACACTTGACTAGATGTGTTACAAAAATGGTAATCATTACTCCCTTTTTCCTTATTTTCTGCAAATTGGCAGACCCTTAAATAATGTAAAGCATTGAGAAATAATCAATAATAAATGAAGAATTCAATGCGTATTAAAGAAGTTATAAGACAAAAGGGTGATACTGCCTTTTTGATTCTTCCTTCATAAATGCAGTTGCATTCAGGTTGATATCGGTCTGATGCTATCGGCCTTGTGGCAGATAACGGCCTGTCGAAATGATCGGCCTGGGGGAAGACATCGGCCTGGCGAAATAAACGCCCTGGACATGTGGTATCGGCCTGGTGAGATGAAACGGCCTGGACATATGATATCGGCCTGGTATTCATCGGCCTTTGTTCCCCCTCGAATGATGGATCATTTTGGGCAAGTGTTCCCCCTCAATTGAGGAACACAGGTCGATCTGTTGAATAGTCGATGGCCTGTTGATAGACACGGCCTGTTGGTAGACACGGCCTGTTGAGTAGACACGGCCTGTTGGTAGACACGGCCTGTTGAGTAGTTTACGGCCTGTTCCCCCTTAATATCGGTCTGTTCGTCCCGATTGTTGGTTCCGAACAAACTTTTGAAGGAGGTGGCAGGCTGTTGAGGAAATAATGGCCTGTAGGCTTACGATCGGCCTGATGACTCAACATTCAATAACCCTAGCTTTCCACATAGCATTTTGAATCTTTCTTCGGCTAAGGGTTTGGTTAGAATATCAGCTCGTTGATGTCAGTGTGTATCTTCTCAATAACCACGTTCTTCTTTTCCACGTGATCACGAATAAAGTGATGTCGAATATCCACTTTTTTGCATCTTGAATGAAGAACTGGATTCTGAGTAATGGCGATGGCACTCGAGCTGTCGCAGAATATAGGCACTTCACTGACTTCAACTTCATAATCCTTGAGTTGTTGTTTGATCCACAAGATTTGTGCACAACAACTCCCTGCGGCCATATACTCGGCCTCTGTGGTGGAGGTGGCTACTGAAGTTTGTTTCTTTGAAAACCACGAAATCAGCTTGTTTCCGAGAAAATGGCAAGTACCCGAGGTAGATTTCCTATCGAGCTTGCACCCTGCATGATCAGAATCTGATTAACCTGTAAGCTGCAAATTATCATCACAAGGATACCAAAGACCTAAATTTGTGGTTCCTTTGATGTATCGAAGAATTTTCTTTGCTGCTTCCAGGTGTGATTCCTTCGGATTAGCTTGAAATCGAGCACACACTCCAACTGCAAAAGTGATATCAGGTTGACTCGCAGTTAAATAAAGAAATGAACCAATTATACCCCTGTACTGAGTTATGTTGGCAGGTTTTCCTTCGGGATCCGGGTCGATCTTCCCACCAGAGAGCATCGGTATTTTGACAGGCTTGCTGTCTTTGACACCAAACTTGTCAAGCAGCTCGTGTGCGTACTTTGTTTGGCTAATGAAAATTCCTTCATCGGACTGCTTGACCTGCAACCCTAGAAAGAAATTCATTTCCCCCATCATAGACATTTTATACTTTTCAGTCATGAGGTTACCAAATTTTTCGCATAAAATGGGAGATTTAGATCCAAAAAGGATATCATCAACATAAATTTGTACTAAAAGGATATGTTCATTCACTTTGATAGTGAATAGCGTCTTGTTGACTGAACCACGCTTGAATCCTGATTCGATGAGGAAGGATGATAGCGTCTCATACCAAGCTCGAGGAGCTTCTTAAGTCCGTATACGGCCTGGTGCAGTTTGTAGACTTTGCTTGAATCACCCTCCTCGAATCCAGGAGGTTGTTCCACATAGACTTCTTCTTCGAGAATGCCATTGAGGAACGCACTTTTAACATCCATCTGGTAGACTTTGAATCGTTGATGAGCGGCATAAGCTAGAAACAGCCTTATAGCTTCTAATCTTGCAACGGGGGCAAACGTCTCATCATAATCGATTCCTTCTTGTTGACAGTAACCCTTTGCTACCAATCGGGCTTTATTTCTGACAACTTCTCCAGATTCATCTCTCTTGTTCTTGTAAACCCATTTAACTCCAATGACGTCCTGATGATAAGGACGATCAACTAGAGACCATACTTCATTTCTCTTGAATTCATTGAGTTCTTCTTGCATGGCTTGAATCCAGTCAGCATCTTGAAGAGCTTCAATGGCATCTTTGGGTTCTACTCGAGAGAGATAGCAACTTAAAAGTGCGCTTTCACCAATCGTCATTCTCGTTCGTACTTCTTGGTTTGGGTTCCCAACAATGAGTTCTTTTGGATGAGCATCTTGAAGAGCTTCAATTGCATCTTTGGGTTCTATTCGATAGAGATAGCAACTTAGCAGTGCGCTTTCACCAATCGTCCTTCTTGTTCGCACTCCTTGGTTTGGGTTCCCAACAATGAGTTCTTTTGGATGAGCATCGATCCAACGTCTGCGTCGAGCTCTTTCTTCATTTGAAATGATTGGCTCGGGCTCATTAATGGGTTCATCAAACTCCGGGTGAGTTGAAGGTTGATCAGTGGGCACATGCTGTTGCTCGGGCTGTTGATCAGGCTGTTGTTCGGCCTGAATGTTGAGCTGCTCCATTGTGCTATTGAGCTGCTCGATTTGAGATGTAAGGTCGTGAACAGCATCAGTCCGGGGGAATGAGGGAGGGGGATCAGCCTGGTTAAGTCCGGCTGATGTATTACAGCTCGAAGTATCATTTGCATCACTTCCCCCTTGCTGTGTGACCCTAGGATCAGATTGATCCTCTTCCTCCAAATCATTTGGAGTCCATACTAGCAGGTCGTCAATGGGGGAGTTAGATGGCCTGATAGCAGCGGGCTGTTCTGTACCTGTACTTGATTCTCTGTACAGACAAGTAGATTCATCAAACACAACATGAGGTGTTACCTCCACAACTAGGGTTTTCTTATTAAAGACTCTATAAGCTTTGCTAACCTCTGAGTATCCTAAAAATACTCCTGGATCGGCCTTGCTATCAAAAGTCTTTATTTGAGATTTCCCATTGTTATGAATGTAACACAAGCACCCAAAAGCTTTAAAATACTTTAACCTGGGGAGCTTGTTGTTCCACAGCTCGTATGGAGTCTTTCCATGTCGGTTCGTGATGATCGACCTGTTTTGGGTGTAGCAGGCTGTGTTAACGGCCTCTGCCCAAAACTTCTTTGGAAGGTTTGTTTCATCCAACATGGTACGAGCTGCTTCCTTCAGCGACCTGTTACGGCGTTCCACTACGCCATTTTGTTGAGGTGTACGAGCTGCTGAGGTTTGATGATGAATTCCACTCTTTGTGCAATATTCTTCGATCATCGCATTGATAAATTTGGTGCCTCGATCGGATCGAATGGAGATGATGGATTTCTCCTTTTGATTGCACGGTTTGCTCAGCGACGCAAGTAGCTTCTCCAATGTCTCCTTCTTTTTGTACATGAAAATAACCCACGTAAATCTAGAATAATCATCTATAATAACGAGAGCGTATTTTCTACCGTTTATACTCAAGGAAGTGACTGGACCGAAGAGGTCGAGATGGAGAAGCTCAAGAATTCGATTTGATGTTTGTGCCGTCACGCTTGGAAAGGATGATCTTGTTTGCTTTCCAGCTTGACAGGCTCTGCAGATGTGATCACAATCGAAGACTTGATCTGGTAGGTCGTTCACCAGCTTGTTGCGTGCGAGCTTGTTGATGGCCTTGAAGTTCAAATGACTCAACCTTTTGTGCCATAGCCAGCTTGTCTCGGAATCAGCTTTTGTGACCAGGCAGGTTTCTATCCAATCTGTCCATTGAACAATATAGAGTCTATCCTGCAGAATTCCGGTAAGAAGTGTTTCTCCTTCCTCATTTTTCACGAGACATTTGTTAGCAGTGAATTCTACTCGTTTACCACTCGAGCAGAATTGCGACACAGAGAATAGGTTGTGATTAAGACCTTCAACATAAGAGACGTTAGAAATAGTTGTTTTACCAACTTTTAGATCGCCCTGGCCTCTCGTTAGACCCTTAGAATTTCCTCCAAAGGTTACAAGTGGCCCGTCTCGTTCTTGATAGTTTGATAGTAGCGTTTTGTCACACGTCATGTGCTTTGAGCATCCACTATCAATGATCCATACAGCTCCACGAGCTGCTTGGCTCCTTCTTTGAGCCTTCCCGACCTGCAATTAGTTAAACTTAGCAACCCACTTGAGATTGGGTACTACATCGGTTGCGGGAATGGCCTTTGGGACCCAAATTTGTTTTGCCGGTCTGCTTCTATCCGAGGCTGAGGACGAGGCAGTGGCGGTCTTGGGCTTGGGAGCCTTGGATTTCTTTGAGCGTGAACGGCGAGGCTGATAGAACTGCTCATCATGAAATCCAGGTTGATACTGCCAGTCTTGGAAGTTCGACTGTTGAGAATAGTGGCAGTGACAACCTTGATGAGCAGGAAAGAAGAACTGAGGGTGATACGGCCTTTGATAGTACTGGCCTTGGTATCGCCCTTGATGAACAGCCTGTTTTTGATGAGAGGGGCAGGTCGACGATGCTGGGCAGGTCGACTCTCTTTCTTTTGAGGAACAGGCTGTTCCTTCTTTTGTTGCTTTAAGAGGATGGCTTGGGGCTGTCGAACTGGGTTCTTCAGCTTGACCATCTTATCTGGGAGAGCTTGATGAGCTTTCCGAACACTCTTCGATTTAGGCTGCGCTTTCACGAACGTGATCTCGCAGTCTTTGTCCTTGCTTTCCTTGGATTTTCCCTTAAATCCAATACCAGAGTGATCGCGCGGATTGCGTTGCATGGATTGGACTTCTTCCAGCTTCTTTCCGCTTTTCTTCAACTGACTCAAAGTGAGTTGAAGTTTTTCTTCCTTTTTCACAAGGAGTTCGTGTCGAATAACCAGGTCAGCCAATTTTGAGGTAAGGCTGTGTATTTCTGCATCTTTGGTCTTGAGGGACTCGTCCTTTTCGAGCGCCCTGCTATCGAACTCCTTAACCCGTAAAGTCAATTCATCAACCTTTGACTTTAGGGCTTCGATCTCCCTTTCCTTTTCTTCATCGTAGGGAGAGAATCTTTCTTCTAATGCTAGCTTGTATTTTTCATTTTTGTCCATAAGCTCAGCATTATCTTCAACGACCTCTTTGAGTGTATCCACGAGATCGGCATAGTCGTAGAGCTGCTTCTTGATTTCTTCCCAAGACACAGCCTCGGATAGGTCTTCACCACCTTCTTCTGCACAATCATCGTCAGAAAAAGAAAGTGAAATGGGTTGAAGATCTACCTTTGAAGATCCCTCGTTTTGTTGGTGCTCTCCAACGAAACATTCTTCATCATCACTTTCGTCGAAAGCGATGTAACCTTCGTCATCACTTGACGAGCTGTCAGAGAGGTGAGCTTCCTTTGTTTCTTCGGCGATCATTGCAGCTCGTTGATCTTTGAGCTTCTTATCCTGCTTTGCATGGAGCTCGTCTCTCTCTGCCTTGGTAAGATCCGGGCAGTCGGTCTTGTAGTGACCTGGCCTGCCACAATTAAAACAACCACCCTCGGGTGTGTTAGAAGAATTGAAGGTTGAGGGTTTACCTTCAGGGCGGTCGTGGTAGCGGTTTGAGAAGTTTCGCTTGTTGTCACGATAGAATTTTTTGTATTTGACAACCTTCCCTAGGAGATTCTCCTTTCTCCTAGCAGCTAGAGCATAGTCGAGAGTCATCTTCTCGAACTTCTTGACGATGGATTCGTCAATCGGACTTGGGGTAGCAACTGAGGCTGAGTCGGCCTTAAAAGCTACCTCCTTGTTCTTTTCATCAGCCTTCTTGCTGGTGGAAGGCTGTGTTGATCCATGGATGCGGATCATCTCATATTCATTTCCGACAAGAATGTCGAAAAGATCTTCAATGGTGAGGGAGTTGAAATCCGATCGGGCTGGATGCATGGCGGCGTATACGTGCCAATTTGCAGGGAGGGCACGTATCACCTTATTATTCTTCTCGCGCTGCGTATATTTGTACGGGTTGATTGCAGCGACTTCGAGAATAATCTCGGTGAAGCGAATTTTCATCGCTTCAATGGTTTCACCCGAAGCCATCTTGAAGTCATCGAACTTGCTGCACGCCATAGACAGCTTGTTCTCCTTCATTTCCTCTAAGCCAAGGCTGATGGACCGGAGGGTGTCCCACATTTCTTTGGCCGTTTCAAGATTTCGGATCTTGGCCAGGTAGACGCCCTTCACGGTGCTGGAGATGAGTCCCTTTGCGTAATCATCGAGGCCAGCCTCCTTCCTTTCCTCGGTTGTGTAGTCGCGAGGATTTTTGAGGACTTTCTCGTATGTAGCCTCCCCGGGGGCTGTTCCATCCACAATAATCTTTGCTGCATAAATGGGGGAGGGGCCATTCTCGATAATATCCCACATGAGGACGTGAATTGAAGTGCCTTGAGACACATCTTGATTCGGAAGCTCCAATCTTCATAGCCTTGAATGGAGAAGTCTTCACATACCCTGAGAAGAGAAGCTTCCATTGCAAAATAATATGATATGCGTGAATGAAAATAATTTTTCTAAAGGATCGGTTCAAAATGACCAAAAGTTTGATAAAGAACTTTTAGTATGCAAAGCAGCGGACAAAAGAACCACTGCTCTGATACCACTTGTTGGTCCCGGGAAAGAGTAATTGGTGTATGGGGGGGGGGGGGGGGGGGAATACACCAATAACCAACCGTTTTTGACTTTTGAAAATCGGGTCGATCTAAAGGTCGATTGTCAAGGTCGATCTTTATCAGAGGCAGTTTGTTCTATCAAGCTCGTATGGTATCAAGCTTGATTTATCAAACTGTTGTTAATGCGGAAGTTCGTGGAGGTTGATTTACTCTTTGAAAAATCTTAAGGCTGAAAGTAGATAGCAGGTTGATGCGTGATATGCAGGTTGATGCTCGTCAGTTTGATAAGAAAATATAAGGGCGATAAATAAAGAGAGAGAGAGAGAGAGACACCGCGATATAGCGTGGTTCGGAGAAACCCTCATACGTCCACGTCAGGTCGACTCGACCTGAGAATCCCTTTACCTTTGGATTCAACCTCTCTCTTATTTATACTGACTGAGTATCAGTTCTAGATACAATCTAACCTGAAAATATCTAGACACGAGTTTTGGTCGTGACCCTTACAACCTTCGTACTGAAACGTACAAACAACCTTTCACTTTTACAGAGCTTGACTTACTCTATAATGGCGAAAACAAAAACAAGCTTTCTAACTTCGAACTAGTCGGAGAAGAAGTTGTTGAACCAACGACAAGCAGCAGTGAACGCTTCGTCGTTGTGGTGTTTATCGGAAACGGAAACCTCTCTTCGTCAAGTGTTTGGGAAACTAATCTGATTTCGAACACTTGAATGGATATGAACTTTGAGAGAGATTTGGGCAGAGATATGGCGTTGATAGCTTGAGTTTCCCGTGCTTGAATCCGATAATGCCTGAAGTATTTATAGGCAGTTTTGAAAAACTAGCCGTTGGAGTCAGGCTGACGTGGCACTAGCCGTTGGAAGCTGACTCACTTCTAGCCGTTGGGAAGATTCGTCCTTGCTGGCACACCACGTGGCAAGGATCAGGTCGTGATGCTCCATGAAGGCGGAGCATCGACCTTGATATTGAAATCCAGCTCTTGAAATCTTCTAAGGCAATGCAGGATGGAAGCTTGATAAGGAAGGTCGATAGACAGGCAGATAGCCAGCTCGATCCGAATGAGGCAGGTCGATACATCGACCTTTCTCTTACAGGGTGGATCGAACTTGCATTAGAACTTTAGAGGGCATCGACCTGCACTAACAGGTAGCAGGTCGATCTATCGGCCTTGACCCTAAACAAGTAAAATATGCCTAAGTGTGGTTTCGATAAACATCATCAAAATCAAACTGCAAGGGGTTCCCAACACGAACAAATACGCTTGGTTCTCCATGTGATCTACTAGGTAAAGGGCTGCACTTTGAGAGTGGCCTCGATAGGAAGTCAAAACGAGATGAGCATCGGTGGCAAGGAAGGTGCCGGAGTCGTGGCGGGAGTGAATGGTAGACGAAATCAACCTATGGAAGTAGCGAATCGTGGGATTCCGAATTGAGGTGGCCTTTGCATACGCCGGGTTGTAAGATCTCCTTCTTTCCTCTTCAAAATCCACGAATTGGCCCCATAAATCTTGAAGATTTGGATGGTTGTTGCCAATGTACTCGCCATTCTTGTCCCCTCCGATAACATCATTGAGTTGATCCATGTCAAGCTCCCTTGGTTGGCCACCGAGTTGGAAACGAATGATGTGGGGCACTTGATTGACTCGCTCCACCACCAAAGTCGAGAGAAACTCCACTGTTAGAATGTGATAGGTCAAGTGATTGCCTTGGAAGATGTTGGTGAAGCCTCCTCTTTGCATCATTTGGGTGATCTCGTCGGCTATCCCCATCGCCACTATCGTCTCTTGATGGAGGAAACGACAATGCTTGTGCTTGAGTTGCACAAGATGTGACCATCTCCTCTTGGACTCCACTGTGGTGAGCTTAAGCTTGAACGCCTTGGGCTCAAAATTTGAGGGCATCGACCTTGTCGGCGGCATTCGGTTCTCCGGAATGGTCTTGTCGTTTTTCCACGTCTCCTTGCCTTTGCTCGAAGAAGTGACCTTTTCCTTCCCCTTTCCTTTACTTGAAGAGGTCGAAGCAACATTCTTTCCCTTGTCTCTTGCCATCTTAGTACCTAAAAATTTCACAAATTAATCCAAGAGATGTAAGAACATAGCAATATAAATCATCTTCCCCCAAACTTCAACCAAATTCAATCCTCCCCCATTATCAACTCAATTTTTACATCAAAAATCCACACATTCAACACCACAAATCTCCAAACATAATACTCTTCATAGCACAATTCAATTCAATGCATATAAATCAATGAGTTTCATCAAATTCATAGACAAATTCAATTTACCCATTCAAAAATTCACATGCATCCCTCTTTTCAATCCTCAATGAATCCAATTTATACAAATAATGCAAAATAATTCATAGATTCAATCTAAAATTCTCAATCTAATACCCAATCCATTAATCCACAAATTTAACCAACAAAAACGAATTTCAATCGGTCAAAACATGCGTATTCATGTAGAGAATCAAGAATTAATAAGAGAGGGGCGAGAAATCGAGTACCTTGAGACGAATCGAAGAGAGAAAATTGAAGAATGCTCTTGTGTTCTTGAGAGAATTTGTGTTTGTGTGTGAATGGTATGTGAATTGTGTGTATATGGTATATATATAGGAAAGAAAAAACCTGGTCAAAGTCGGCTAGGGCTCCGTCAACGACCCTCTCGATACACCTCTCGATCGAGAGAGGTGTCGAGAGGTACGTAGTGGACTCCAAAAATTGACCTCTCGACAGGCCTCTCGATCGAGAGAGGTGTCGAGAGGTGCTACGCTGAACACACTGTCCTCCCCTCTCGATCGAAAACATGGGGGTCTCGATCGAGAGGCTTCACGTGACAAAAACCTGGGCACATGTTTCAGAATATCTCGATACCCCTCTCGATCGAGAGAGGTCTCGAGAGACCCCTACTGGACAAAATTTTTGCACCTCTCGACAGGCCTCTCGATCGAGAGAGGTGTCGAGAGGTCCTGCCCGATTTTTCTTTCTACACAACACTTTAGCATTCGTTAGTATATTAAGGGGTTCGACTCTAAAATACGAAAAATTTACCTACGACTCTAAAATAAAACGAAACAAAAAATAATAAAAACGGGATACGAAAATTGGGTTACCTCCCAACAAGTGCTACGTTTAACGTCTTTAGCCCAACGATACCTCCTTTCTAACTTGGGTCATCAAGATAAGTGGCCGCTTTCTTGGGAAATAGGGGCAACGGCTTGACGTAGTGCTTGAGTCGATGTCCATTCACCACGAATTTCTCACCGTCGTTCTTCAACACTTCAAATGCACCATTCTTCAATTCCTTGTAAATAACGAACGGCCCCGACCACTTACTTTGCAATTTTCCTGGGAACAAACGAAGTCGAGAATTAAAAACAAGAACATCATCACCAATTTCGAACTTACGCTTTTTAATGCTCAAGTCGTGAAATCTCGCGGCTCGTTCTTTGTAGATCCTTAAATTCTTGAACGCTTCGTTTCTCCATTCATCAAGCTCCAATAAGTCGTCACACCTTGGCCCATGGCTTCCTTGAACTCGAAATTGATCCTTCTAGTCGCCCAATAAGCTTTGTGCTCCAACTCCATTGGTAAATGGCAAGATTTGTCAAATAGCAATTGATATGGGGACCTTCCAATTGGTGTCTTGAAAGCCGTCCTATAGGCCCAAAGTGCGTCGTCCAAGTACTTTGCCCATTCCTTTTTGTTGGTGATGGTCTTCTCCAAGATTTGCTTGATCTCTCAATTAGCTAGCTCGGCTTGACCGTTTGCTTGAGGGTGGCAGGGCGATGTAACCTTGTGCTTGACTCCATATTTTGCAAGAAGCGATCCTAACCAACGATTGTTGAAGTGGCTCCCCCCATCGCTAAGCAAAGCTCTCGGAGTTCCATACCGAGTCAAAATATTTCGCTGGAGGAATTTGATCACCACATTCGAATCGTTGGTTGTTGTGGGAATGGCCTCGACCCATCTAGAAACATACTCCACCGCAAGTAAGATGTAAGAGAACCCTTGAGACTTGGGGAAAGGACCCATGAAGTCAATCCCCCAAACATCAAAGAGTTCCACCTCCATGATAGTTCGTTGCGGCATCTCGTCCCTCTTCGTGATGTTCCCCATCCTTTGGCATCGATCACATGAGTTGATGTACTCGTGGCAATCTTTGTAGATCGAAGGCCAATAGAAACCACTATGAAATATCTTGAGGGCGGTGCGATTTGCTGCAAAGTGTCCCCCATTCGGAGCGCTATGGCAATCTTCGATGATCTTCTTCCACTCCGATTGTCAAACACATCGCCTTATGACTCCATCGGCACACCTCCGGTACAAGTAAGGATCATCCCAATAGTAGAACTTGCAATCGTGGAGGAACTTTTTCTTTTGATGAGACGATAGATCCTTGGGCACATGATGAATCACCAAGTAGTTGACGATATCGGCGAACCAAGGAGTCAAATCATCCAACTCGAAAATCTGCTCATCGGGAAAGCTTTCCTTGATAGTAATCCTCGAATCCTCACCATCCACGGGCTGCTCAAGTCTTGAGAGATGGTCGGCCACCACATTCTCGTATCCTTTCCTATCCTTGATCTCCATGTCGAACTCTTGAAGAAGCAAAATCCAGCGAACTAATCTTGGCTTCGAGTCCTTGTTGATGAATAGATAGCGAAATGCGGCATGGTCGGTGTGCACAATCATGTGAGATCCCACCAAATAAGGCCTAAACTTGTCGAAAGCATAGACCACAGCGAGTAACTCCTTCTCCATGGTGGTGTAGTTCCTTTGAGCCGAGTCCAATGTCTTGCTAGCATAGTAGATCACTCGGAAGAGCTTCTCCCTTTTCTGCCCCAAAAGTGCTCCTACCGCCCAATCGCTTGCATCGCACATGAGCTCGAACGGGGCACTCTAATCCGGTGACACCAAGACGGGAGTAGAGATAAGTGCCTTCTTCAATGTCTCGAAGGCTTCCAAGCAATACTTATCACATACGAACTTGACATACTTTTCGAGCAATCCACATAACGGCGTTGTGATCTTCGAAAAATCCTTGATGAACCTTCGATAGAAGCCGGCATGTCCTAAGAAACTCCTCACCGATTTGACGTTGGTTGGTGGTGGCAACTTCTCGATGACTACTACTTTGGCTCGATCCACCTCCAATCCTTGTGACGACACCTTGTGGCCCAGTACAACTCCTTCTTGCACCATGAAGTGGCACTTCTCCCAATTGAGAACGAGGTTCGTCTCTTCGCACCTTTGAAGCACCGTGGCAAGATTCTCCAAACATTGGTCAAAAGAAGAACCAAAGACTGAAAAATCATCCATAAATACCTCCATAATGTTTTCGATCAATCCATGGAAGATGGCTATCATACACCGTTGGAAAGTAGCCGGTGCATTGCATAACCCGAACGGTATCCTCCGATAAGCGAAGACTCAATATGGGCAAGTGAATGCCGTCTTGTGTTGGTCCTCCGGAGCGATGGCGATTTGGTTGTAACCGGAATATCCATCAAGAAGCAATAGTACTCATGGCCGGCTAATCGATTGAGCATTTGATCTACGAACGGGAGGGGGAAGTGATCCTTCCTAGTTGTTGCGTTTAGAAGCCGATAATCGATGCAAACTCGCCATCCCGTGACAAGTCTTGTCGCAATTAGCTCCCCATTCTCATCGTTGATGACCGTCATACCTCATTTCTTCGACACCACTTGAGTAGGGCTCACCCACTCACTATCCGAAATAGTGTAGATCATGCCGGCATTGAGAAACTTCAACACCTCCTTTCTCACAACTTCTTGCATAGCCGGATTCAAACGCCTTTGAGGTTGTACTCTTGGGCGGTGACCTTCCTCGAGCAGTATCCTATGCATGCAAATCGAAGGACTAATACCTTTGATGTCAGCAATCGTCTATCCAATTGCAGATTTGTGCTCCCTTAGAACCCTCAATAGCTTGTCCGTGTTTGCCTCCGTGAGTTGGGAAGACACGATCACCGGATATGTCTCTTCCTCACCTAAGAATTGATACTTGAGGTGTTCGGGTAATGGCTTCAATTCCACCTTAGGGGCTGCATCCTTCTTCTCTTCCTCCTCGAGAACTCCATCATCCACCTTCTTGTTGATGTCGAGGTAAGGAACTTCCTCGTGTCGAAGTTGTGGTGGGTTGGCCTCCATTTGATGTAGATACTCGAGAATCTCATCACAAGCTTCATCTAACTCCTTGTAGGTATATAACGAACTTGAGATGCAATGGTTGAGTGCCTCCTCCGATGTAGGTGGTGTCAATTTCTCGATGGAGAAGATATCCTCAAGGTGATCGTCGGGTCTCTTCATGGCTTCGTAGATAGAGATTTTTAGCTCTTCTCCATTGACCCGAAAGGTGAGGTCTCCATCTTGAACGTCGATCAATGCTCTTCCCGTGGCTAAGAATGGCCGTCCTAGGATCAATGGTTGATTAGCATCCTCGGGCATATCCAAGACTACGAAATCCGCCGGGAAGACGAGGTTGTGCACTTGAACGAGGACGTCCTCCACTATCCCTCGTGGAAGAAACCGATCGGTCCGCCATAAGTAGAGAGATGGTGGTTGGTTTCATTCTCCCAATCTTGAGCTGGTTGAATATAGAGAGGGGCATCAAATTGATGCTAGCACCAAGATCGCATAGAACGTTTTGAAAGACTTGATCTCCAATCTTGCATGCTAATGTGAACCTCCCGGGATCCTTTCGCTTCATTGGTAGCTTCTTTTGGATCACCGCGCTACACTCCTCCGTGAGGTTGATTGTCTCGAACTTCTCCCATTTCTTCTTTCCCGACACCGCGTCTTTGATGAACTTCATATGGTTGGGCATGTCGCGAAGGGCATCAAGAAGTGGTATGTTGATGTTGACCTTTTGTAGGATCTCCAAGAAGCGTTGATACTTCTCATCTTGCTTCATCTTGGTCAATCTTTGCGGGAAAGGGGCCTTCGGAGTGTAAGTCGGCAATTGGGGCGGCTGCTTGGCCTCTCGACCCCCCTCTCGATCGAGAGAGGTGTCGAGAGGTACCTTCTGACTTCGACTTTTGACCTCTCGATCCCCCTCTCGATCGAGAGAGGTGTCGAGAGGGTCACATTGGATCTCCTCGTCGTAAGCCTCTCGATCCTCCTCTCGATCGATAGGGGTATCGAGAGGTGGATTCTGACATCCAGTATTGATGTCTCGATCCCCCTCTCGATCGAGAGAGGTGTTGAGAGGTCCTCGCCTCGGCACTTGGATCCTCGTTTCCTAGTGCTCCGCATTCTGAAGCTCCCGTCTCCTTTCTTCTCAGTTTCTAAGGATGGATTTGTGTACTTTGTGCCACTCCGAAGCTCAATAGCATGAATATGATGGTTGTTCTTCGGGTTTTGCTCGGTGTTGCTTGGGAATTGGCCGGGCTTATGGACTCCTCCTTAAGCGTTGGCTATTTGACTCATTTGTATCTCCAACATTTGCATTTGTTTGGTTAACGCATTGATGCTACTTGCCAAGTTGTTGGTTGAGGTGCTTTGAGTAAGCTCCAATGTCCTCAACTTTGCATCTTGTTGTGTCATCCTCATCTCCGGTTGAGCCATATATTGACGAATCAAGTCGTCGGTAGACCTCTCCTTCTTTGGCTCTTGGATGACTCCGTTCTCAACATGGAAGCCGGGAGGTGGTTGCAAGGCATTGTTTGGGTTGGCATAAGAGAAATTTGGATGATTTTGATTGTTGGGAACGTAAGGCTTCTTGTATCCTCCATGGTAGTTCGAACCTCCTTGTCCTCCTTGTCCTCATTGCCACTTGTTTCCTTGGTTTGGTTGCCACTTGCCCCCTTGTTGCACAAAATTGGCATCTTCCTCTTCGGTTGGGTTTGCTTGATCGTCGGTGATAGCATCGCACCGAAGTACTCCTTTCTTGATAGAATCCAACTCACTTGCTGTTTTTGTATACTTCTCCATCAAGTCCTCGTAAGCATCGATCCCAATTTTGGCAACTCTCCTTCTTCCAAGTCGTCGATCGGTAGCCTCTTCATAACTCGAATTCACGGTCAGCTCAATGATCTCCATAGCCACGTCATACTCATTGTTCAAGAATCCTCCTTTCGAAGCGTAATCGAGCTCCTTCCTACATAACTTGTTCAAACCACGATAGAAGCACGTGATTTGATCATCCTAGCTAATTCCATGGTTCGGGCATGCTCTCAATAGCTTCTTAAATCTCCCCCACGCCTCGTAGAAGTGCTCATCCTCATATTGTTGGAACTGGTTGATCTCGTTGATAAGCTTTTGAGCCCTCGAAGGTGGGAAGAACTTGTTGAGAAACTTCGTGCACATCTCAGCCCAAGTAGTGACCTCCTTCTTGTCCAATCCATCTAACCACTCTCTTGCATCGTCCTTGAGAGACCATACGAATAGGCTAAGCTTGAGGTAATCCGAAGACACTCCATTGGCCTAGTATGTAGCACATATATCCAGAAATTGCTTCAAGTGAGCGTTGGGATCCTCCGCCGGTGAACCTCCATATTGGTTGTTTTGCACTATGTTGATAAGGGACGTCTTGAACTCATAATTGTTGGCTTTCGTGGTCCCCCATCCTCCTTGCTGAAATTGGTCCACGACCGGTTTGAAACGGTCGTTCAAAGTCCTCCTCACTTGATCCGCCATTGAATAGAAACTCCTTGGTGAATCGGGTGGTGAAGAATGTGGTGAATCGATCTTGCGCGCCTCCTTCTCCCGTCTCAAAGTCCTTAGTGAGCGCTCTAACTCCAAGTCTATCGGAATAGGATTTATCCCTTTAGACCTTGTGGTCATGCACTACCTAAAATCAAAGAGAAGAAAAGAAAAACGTTAGATCAATAAACCGAAAACAGAAAATTAAAGCGCCTAAATCACCTATTAATTCTATTTCAAAATATGTATGTGTAATCTAATCAATCCCCGGCAACGGCGCCAAAATTTGATCGCACTATTTTCTACCACACAAAACAGGTATAGTATAGAATAAGCGAGTATCATATCCACAGGGATTGACAAGTTGAAAACGCACACAATACCTCTACTAAAGAACTAACGTGATGTTTAGGCTTTTGGGAATTTAGGTGTTGTGGTATTTATAGACTAGGCAAATAATAAAAAGACTCAATAAATCAAGTAAGGAAATAAATAAATAAATAAGGAAAATAACTAGTCAAATAAAACAACTTAGCAAGCAAGCAATTAAACAATTAAGGTAAGTAAACAATTAAGGAAAAGTGTTGATTCTAGGGAAGCATACCTAATCAAATATATGCAAGAAATTAATGAATACAATTAACCAATTTAATCCAATCTAAACGTGATACATGAAAAATAACCTACACCCCGATGAAAGCAATGCAAGTCGTCACCTAATATGATCCTAATATCCTTTCGGACGCATAGATATCAAATTAAGTGCAAAATAGAACAAGTATCAATGATATAATTAAATAGGTTCCATTATGACACCCAAATCAATTATATGCAAACATATGATAATTCAAACTCAATTAAGACAAATCAAATTATCATACCATGTGATAGATCCGGGTTGAAGATCCACAATGATTTAAGTGATTATTCATCATGTTTTGCAAATAGCATTCATGGGTAAAGCGTTAAAACAGTGAAGGGCAAGAGATTCATATGCGTATAGAGCCATAGATGAGCATTTCGTACAGAGCATGATTCATGCGGTGATGACAAATAATAGTTGAACTATAGGCAACAGATAAAGGGCGCATTTAGCCATAAACTAGCAAGATTCATGGAGCTTTACACTCATATAAGCAGATAATGAAGAAACGAGGTAGGAGGAAGAGAGAAACGAGGAACGCGGGGTTTCGTTGAGCCTCATTCCCCTTTAAGTGATGAGGGTTTTACCTTAAGTTCAAGGAAGTATACGTAGGAAAGAGACTCTTCCCGGTGTTGAGAAGAGCAGGTGGATGTGAAAGCGGACTACGACTTCCCGGAACAAGGTCTTGTCCGTCTCGGCTGGCCTGAGCTCGGAGGAGCTCGTGAGAGAGAGAGAGAGTATGGAATTGAATGGAACAGTACGCGAGAGTGCATGTTGTTCTTATGAGTGGTGTTGTGATATGATGATGATGGATGAAGTGTGCATTCACTTAATATTTATAGGTGTGAGGAGGGTGAAAAAGGAAGCATTCGTGTGAGGGTAGGACAGAAAAGGAATTCCTACGGAAACAGAGTATCCTCTGTCCTGAATGCGGTGGTCCTCACTCTACAATGTATAGAGTCACGCGGATCGTATGTTACGCAGAACCTTGAGCTTCGCTGAATACTTATGGGATCTGATCAGATCCTCCCGGCTTTGCAGATGCTTACAGATCCTATAGGGCTTCTGGGAATAGTTAAAACCCCACGGCTTCTGCATGGAATATGGTTCTTGATTGTGCTGAGCATTTAATGCTCATGAAATCTCTTTGATAACATGCTTTATATGCAGAACAACTTCCATTGACTCCTATCAGGATTATTATCAAATAATCTTAATAATAATGATGGTAAGGCTTGTTTCACCCAGAGCTTATCATTCCATTTCTTCTTAGTAATATTTCTACGTTCATTGTAGCTTCTAGTATGTCGTAACTTTGGAAATGATATCCCAGAGTTGAGGAGAGTACATATTCTTATCAACTCGAGTTATTTGGGCATTACAGCTGATATTAATCCCTATCAGCTACTCCTCCCCCCCCCCCCCCCCCAGGTCCAGAAGCACCGGTATGAGGGCTTCTGACGAGTGTTTTGGCAGGAAAATGAATCTTGCTTCAGCTATTGCCTCTTTTTTTTTTTTTTTTTAGATGTCTGATGGCGTGAGAAGCCGAAACGACGGTTATCCTCCCGAGAATAGAGCTAGACCTATTCCTCACTTCTCATCATTACTCCTTCCTTTGGGGTGGAAGAACATGGGGCTATTTAAAATATATTTTAAAAATATGCCTTATTACTACCTTGTTTTATCCTCAGGCGAAAGGGCACTTCCCCTTTTTCTGAAACGTCGTGGGGCGATAAGTAAGAAACCACTCCACTCTTTCTTTTCAACCTCTTCATCTTTCTCTCTGCATTGTACCCTAGAAAGAAGAGGACGATATTGTGAATCATCGGCCGTTCTCAGCGACTACTTCGACAATTACCCTTCCGTTCAGGTATTCCCTTATTTTACTTTCGTGTGCTCTTGCACAGGTTTATTTTGAACTTCTTTAGGGCAACATTTACTCCTTCCCCTGTTCATGTCTTGGGGGGACATCGCTAGCTCTGACTTTTCGGGATTGTGATACTGATCACGACGCAAATGCGGTTGATGTTTCGTCCTTGGAATTATTACTCAGTTATTAAGATTTATAGAGTTTGGATTTATCTCCATTATTCACACCTTTCCATCTATTGTTATTTTCTGGCGATTATCTCCGCCTTGCAGTTATGGATTCTACCAAACTGGGTATGGGGCAAAAAGCTCGCGAAAAGCTATTGCAAATGATGGAGCAAACGAGATCTGGTGGCTCCTCTCCCACCTTATCGATGGGCAACGCTTCTACCCAGGAACCTACGGGCCCTGAGGGTTGTAACCCTTCCCAAGAGGACCCTCGAGAGGTAGAGATCGGTAAGCCTCGATTGAAGCCTTATTTCCCTCACCTGGTTGCTTCTGATCGATCAACTTCATTTCCCCCTATTTTCACTGTTGGGGATGCTGGTGTTTCCCCTCCTGTTTCTCCAGTGCCTTATTCTTCTTCCCCTAAGAAGAAAAGCGAGTTATCTCCCCTCTTGGCTAGGAAGAAGGGTAAGGTGTCGGAAGGTTCTCCTTCTGTTCAAGAGTTAAGTCTAGAGCAATTGCGAGAGCATCTTTCTTAATCTGAGAAGAGCAGAGAACGGCTCCAGGCTGAAGTCCACCAACTTCGGGGATTCTTGCTAACCAGAGAGGAGCACACACTTTCTCTTTCTGAGCGGATAAAAGAACTTGACAGAGCTCTAAAGGCTTCGTCCGAGAGGGTAGATCAACTAATGGACATTCAAGTAGCAGAAATAGCGCAGCTGACACTCAGCTATGAGCAGGAGCTAGTACAGGCCCGAACCTCCTCATTTACTCAAGGGAGGAGAGAAGGGATGAGCCAGGGTGTTTCTTCTGGAGTTAAAGATTACAGGTCGGTCAGGCCTTCCTGGATTCCCTAATCAAGCGTTTGCCTGAGGCCTATCTCCAATCCCGTGATTTTTGGCTGCGTATGTTCGAGCCTCTAACCGCGTGGACAGCTTCAGCTATCCTTGAGTGCTGTCAGCAGTTGGGGATTCCAGAGCGTGCCACTGCTGTCAACGCCGGGGCCATAGTAAGAATGTTCGACACAGAGCCTGAGTCCCTCCGGAGGGGTCGTCCCCTTCTTTCCACAGAGCCGTGGTATATGCCTGCGTTGATAGAGGCAGCTCAAATTCTTCGCCAGCCTGCTAGGATCGTCGAGAATCTCCCTTCTTGGGAGGCACCTTTATTCCCTCTTTTTCCTCATAACACCATGGTTATGAGGTCTATTCGGAAGGTTCTTGACCAGGTATTTTCTTGTTTCTTCGTTGCCTGTTTCATTCTTGGAATTTTATCCGCTTATTATGGAATTTTCTTCTCCATTAGGAACTAAGAGAAAAGAAGGCTTCAGGTCCATCTACCGGCAGGGCATCTGCCTCCTTACTACCCATTTCTGAGGAGGTAGGAGATGATTCTAATGAAGGGGGTGCTCTACGGGCTCTCGCGGCCTCTCCCAAAGGTGGTCCCTCTACTTCCTCTGCTTTGGCTGCTATCGAGGAATGGGCTTCTTCCTCTCACTCATCCAGCTCTGAGGATTTAGCTCCTCTTCCAAATCCTTCGCCTTAATTTCATCGCTTTGGATAAGATGTTTGTTGAACAATCTATTTTTTGGTGTTTGTGGTGGGGTGCTTTTTATGACTCTGAAACCGTGCCCTTTTTATGACCCTGAAACCGTGCTATTGGGGCACAAACAATTGTTATTTTTGATTTAGGCCAGATGCTTCTTCGAGACCCTGTTTATAACATGTTTCTGTTATTTCTTATTCAGCTTAGAATGTTATCTCTCTTATTCTTGTGTTTATAGGGGCTTTACTTTTTACCCTGTTTCTACCTGCTGAGGTATTCTAAGATGGTAAGGTAGAGATATTCCCAGTATTTTTAGGGTGATGGGAAAAAATAGTAGGATAATGGCAGCATTTTGAGATAGCATTTTAAGCTAATGGGATATGGGTATCCCCTACTCCCCCCCCCCCCCCCCCCCCCCCCCCCAAGTGAGGTGTAAGGATCTGAAGGAATTACACCTCATTTGAGGGCTAAACACATACGAAATATAGCTACTTTAAAGATAATGAGGTATGATCCAATGTTTCATACATCAGTTAATCATGGAATAAGAGTTTTTCAAAACGAATAAGGGGTGACAGCCCATCATACTTTCTTCTTGAGAGTAATTCTCAATTTTCCCTGCCTATTTCGAGGGTGATAACTTTTCCTTTGCCCGTTGTCTCCTCGACATCTTCCTGGTCTATCCTGGTCTAGCCCTTCTTTTGCACTTTTGACTTTAGCCCTTGCCTGGGTTATCAACGCTTCCCACTGCCCTTTCACAATTGGGGCATGGCATTTGCCTGTGGCTTCAGCTTCAGGCCCTTTAGTTTCGTTTATCTGTTGAAGCAGTTGTTTGGCTGGGTCCTGGGATATTATCAGTTCCTCAGGAGGGTTGTTGCTAGTGATCAGCAAGTGTTCCATTGATACAGAAAGGTTCTGGCCTTCCTCTGCTGGGTTGGGGTTTTAAGTCTTTTCCCCTCGAGTTTCATCTCATCCCCTTCGGTGGCGGGTTCTGCCATCGGCCTTTTCCTGGCCTCTCCTGCTTGAACCGACTGGACATAGCATTTTTGCGAGACCTCTTGATCTCCCGATATTTGCCCCACCTGGTTTCCCACGGGGAATTTCATCATTAGATAGTAAGTGGAGACCACTGCTTGGAACGGGTTTAATGCAGTTCTTCCTAGAATGATGTTATAGGAAGATGGTTGTCGCACCACCAAGAAGGTGACTGGCTTTGACACTCGTGTAGGCCCTTCACCCAGAGTGAGCATTAAATCAATTGATCCTAGCGACATCACCGGGTCTCCTGAGAAACCGTGCAACGCCGTAGCTACCCCATTCAATGGCTTCTGGAGGCTCATTTGGTTGAAACAACTTTCAAATATAACATTGACTGCGGCCCCTGTGTCTACAAAGACCCTTTGGACCTGATACCTTTCTATTTCCACTGTGATGACCAATGCATCGTCATGCGGATGAATTACTTTCTGGTTATCTTCTGGCCCGAACGAGATTTCTGGTGGAGGTAGGCCTGCTTCGACCTTCCAGACCCCGTGCCTTTCATGCATGTGCAATTCCCTGGCAGATGCTTTCCTGCTTCTGTTGTAGTCTCCCATGGTTGGTCCTCCATATATCATTTTAATAACGCCTTTGGGTTCTGACCCTTGGCTAGCATCAGTTGCTTTTTCAGGAGCTTCCTTGCGCTTCTTGTTTTGCTCTGTCTCCCTTTTAACGTATTCCAAGAGTTCTCCTTCCTGGATTAACTTTTCAATGGCAATTCTCAAGTTCCTACAATCATTGGTCATGTGACCAAAGTCATTGTGGAACTTACAGAATCTTTCAGAAGGTGGATTCCTTGGTGGCTGCCTATGTCCGACAGGGATCTGAACCCCGGGTTTCCTCAGGACCACTTCGAGCAGATCAACCGGCTGCTTGATTAATGGGGTGAAAGATCTTAGAAACCTTTCATTCTTATCAGTTTTCTTAGCATCTGGAGCTGGTCTTTTTCTTTCTTCTGGCTTCTTTTCTTTTTGAGAGGCCAACTCAGCCCTCTTGCTGCTCAGAGCTTCCTCCATATGGATGTACTTTTGGACTCTCGTCAGTAATTCTTCAAAAGAAGTAGCCTCTTTTTTGATGAGGGAGGCAAAGAACTGTCCTGGCTTCAGGCCGTCTACACAGGCATGCACCTTTAATTTCGGCTCTACTCCTGGAATTTCCAGGACGGCTTCGTTGAAGCGTGTCATGTAGTCTCTCAGACTTTCGTTGGCACCCTGTTTTATGGTCGTCAGATGCAAGGAGTTCCGAGTAGTCCTTTTAGCACTGACTTATTGTTGTAGAAAAACCTCTTTTAGGTCCATGAAGGAATGTATGGAGGCCTTTGGCAACTGCTCGATCCAGTGTTGGGCAGTTCCTGACAAGGTTGTAAGGAATACCCTACACTTAACCCCTTCCGAGTACTAATGAAGGAGACATAAGCTTTCGAACTTCAT
This sequence comes from Thymus mandschuricus, assembly GCA_029379335.1. NCBI lineage: Eukaryota > Viridiplantae > Streptophyta > Magnoliopsida > Lamiales > Lamiaceae > Thymus > Thymus mandschuricus. The sequence goes on along the minus strand of CM057081.1, from coordinate 6,464,465 downwards.
CAGGTGCTCTTCAGGGTCTCCCTTCCCTTGATACTCACAAGAGATTGTTTTGAAGCTGCTTGGGACAGGATCCGTTTGGATGTCCGCTGAAAAGGGGCTGTTCTCGTCAATATATAAGGGAAAGAGCTCTGATTTGTCTCCTCCATTCCTATTGTTTGAAGAAAGTTTTGGATTCTTTCCTTCTTTCGGATTGCGGAACTCTTTTTCGCTTGTTTCCACTTCTTTTGAGGCCCTTTCCACGACCTGATTTTGTTCCTTCAGTTTTTTGACTTCTTTTGTTAAGAGCTTCATTTGCTCTTGCTGTCGGGCATATTTCTTGGCCCATGCATTTTCGGTGTTCTCATTGAGATTTCCTTCAAGTTCTTCAAGACCTTCCTCATCTGGGGATTCCCAATCAGTAGAAAATCCCTCTTCCTCTTCGGCAACTGTCGGAGGCAGCCTTGAGACTAACTCTTGGGTTATGCCTTGATGTATAGGCTTCTGCTTATGCATTGCGGGAGTGCTCTTACTTCCTCCCCCTTCCTGGGTCTCACCCAAGGGATCTGTGTTCTGAGGATTTGCTCCTAAAGTGTGGAGTCTTTTTTCAACAGCCCCTTCTACTACTCCTTCGATAAGGGCTTTCATTTGCTGAAGCGTAGCTGGAGAAAACTGAGCTTCCATGTTGACACTAGCCTCTGTCAGCATAGTGCCTGTTCCTTTGTGTCCCACCACAGAATTTTCCGGATTCCCGGTGGCTTGACCGGCTTCCTTGGAAACGGCATCTGATGTAACATTCATCCTTATAGGAATCTGCAAAGATTTAAGTACGTGTAGAGGATTAATTCCAGATGCTATTTGAGAGAGACTTGAAGTATATGTAACTAGCTATTAACAAGCTTTCTGCATTTGAGCATTATTTATAGTGGCTTCAACGTGTATAGCTTATTTGCTATAAGGCTCTTAAAGGGGGTGGCTCTTGCCAATATATGATGAAGGTAAGTAATGATTTAAAGATAGGAATTTGATTATGGCAAAGGGTTTTGACACAGTTCCCTCCTCTTAACATGAGGCATCTGATCATATGAGATTTAGTTACGACCCACTGCTGATTTAGCAGATCCTGTTGCAATCGTTAACCATTCAAAGCGGCTTTAACAAGCGTGGTTTACTTAGCATAAGGTTTTTCAAGGATGGCTTTTGCCTTCATGGAGCTGATGTCAGTGACATCTGTCTTTACGAAATCTATTTTGCTAGGTTGTTTGTCTTCCTAAGGCTTTCCTGATGAGGCCTCTGGGAGGGATCTGATCAGAAGAAGAGGTTATTAAGAGTTTGTGTGGCATCTTATTTTATTAAGCTTAATATGATATGCCTCGGCCGTATAGGCCCTTTTTATCATTAGCACCTATTTTATATGACTTTCTTATTAAGATATTCCATGTTAGCCAAGGATTGTGAGAATGGTGTCCCTTATGCGGGATTCCTAAGAACATTACTTATCGAACCGAGCCCATGAGAACTTGGTCCATTTTATAAAGCTTGCAGAAGCGCTGACTATCAGGTTAAGCTTATGAAAGCAATATCCTCCTTAGAGGTTTATAAAGGTATTGTTTATCAAATAGAGTTTTTTGAGAATACCACTTGTAAAGCGGGATTTAGGTGGGATTTTACCCACTGGAGTGCAATGGGTAAAACTTATAGGAGCGATATACAAAAATGTCGCCTTTAGAGCAAGGCTTAGGGGTGTATTGCCCATTTAATGTGACTTATAAGGAATTTTGTCTATCGTATGAAGTTTAGGAGGATGTTGCCTACTGAGTAAGGCTTGGGAAAAGTTCTACCCATTGCAAGGGGCTTGCAAAGGAGTCGCCTATTGGATAGGGCTTTGTAGAAGGTTCTGCCCATTGAATGGGGCTTACAAAAGAGGTGCCTATTAGATAGGGCTTCGTGAAAGGGTTGCCTAGCAGGTAGGGCTTATAAAGTGTTCTGCCCATTATATGGGGCTTACGATAATATTGCCTGTTAAACAGGGCTTTTTGAGGAGGATTGCCTATTAAATAGGGCTTATGAAGGGTTCTGCCCATTATATGGGGCTTACGATGATGTTGCCTACTGTGTAGGGCTTCTGAGGGTTCTGCCCGTTATTCGGGGCTTACGAGGGAGTTGCCTGTTAGACAGGGCTTTTGAGAGGAAGTTCTGCCCGTTATTCGGGGCTTACGAGGGAGTTGCCTGTTAAACAGGGCTTCTGAGAGGAGGTTCTGCCCGTTATTCGGGGCTTACGAGGGAATTGCCTGTTAAACAGGGCTTCTGAGAGGAGGTTCTGCCTCCAGATGCGGGCTCCCTTCATCAACATGAATGGGGTAACCTTAGCATCTTTCGGCTCTCCGTTTTCTTTAATGTTTTTATTACTTCATGGGTTTTGGGGTCATGGCAATTCAGGAGCATTCGACTAGCTTTAGTGGGGATGCTTATTTTGTAATCACCAGTCCTTTGCAACTTATAGATGGATTTCATATTGAGCATATAACAGACAGAATTGTATGCTCACCAAGTACACAAGGTGAGGCGAATGTATTTTGAGATTGCTGCAGTTTGTGACCCGTCTTTCCTCTGGATCCCTCACAACCTTAAGTTATTGACAAACAACAACAGATTAGCCATCACAATTCATGTCATGAAAGAGATGAGGCCTTGAGATTGCTTCTAATCGCTGGATTCATGAATTACAAGCAATATAGCTGAAACAGGTTCATGGTATACATACTAAATTTTTCCCGGAATAACATAAATCTCGCATTCAATACACATTCCCTTGATTAGATAATCATCATTCTAGATGATCATCGCGGCAGGTCAAATGAAAAGGCAAGTTTATGCGCATATCATTAGAATCAACTAGAACTTCGAAGATAAACAGGGGATTGGCCCTTTGAACCCACGGGTTTTGGCAGTACTTACAGATATCAATGCTTAATTCACATTTAAGGAGAGGAGATTAGCCTCTCAAACACAAGTTCCCTTTCAATCAAGGTGTTTATCACAATTTCCGTTTCAAAGAGAGCATAATCCTAAGATCATATCACACTCAACAGCTCGTAACCGAGGAGAGCTTAGCAAATGTTAAACAACAGCATATCCATCTAAGTTTCCGCTAGCTAGATCACAAACAGGGCATTCCAATCAATGTAACATCAGATTTCCTCACATTCTCCACATAAGGACGTAATACAGAGAAATCGCAAGCAGCATTACAACCGCGAGCTAGAATTTTGCATAAAAAACAGGGGTAATCAACATCTTATCTCAAGAATTTCCCACAGACGGCGCCAGTTGATAGATCCGGGTTGAAGATCCACAACGATTTAAGTGATTATTCATCATGTTTTGCAAATAGCATTCATGGGTAAAGCGTTAAAACAGTGAAGGGCAAGAGATTCATATGCGTATAGAGCCATAGATGAGCATTTCGTACAGAGCATGATTCATGCGGTGATGACAAATAATAGTTGAGCTATAGGCAACGGATAAAGGGCGCATTTAGCCATAAACTAGCAAGATTCATGGAGCTTTACACTCATATAAGCAGATAATGAAGAAACGAGGTAGGAGGAAGAGAGAAACGAGGAACGCGGGGTTTCGTTGAGCCTCATTCCCCTTTAAGTGATGAGGGTTTTACCTTAAGTTCAAGGAAGTATACGTAGGAAAGAGACTCTTCCCGGTGTTGAGAAGAGCAGGTGGATGTGAAAGCGGACTACGACTTCCCGGAAGAAGGTCTTGTCCGTCTCGGCTGGCCTGAGCTCGGAGGAGCTCGTGAGAGAGAGAGAGAGTATGGAATTGATGTTGGGACCGCTGCTTGAAAGCCACCCCGGACCCCCAGATCTTGGTTCGGTTGTGTTGATTCGATCGTGCACATAAGTCCATGCAATAGTTCGAGTACATACCTTATGATTATGGAGACGAAGAATCTGAGTCGTGTCTGATCGATCTACGGTTCTGATCTTCTAGGATGTGATCCCACACCTTGAAATCCGAGACTTGGTGGACGTCTCGAGATCACTGGAACCTCGATCTCCCTTACTCAGAAGCACTGGGCGGCCGACTCTCTCTCTCACAAGCCTAGGGATTCGCGTGAATCCTTTTTCACAGATCTGGTGTGCTAGGGTTTTATGTGTGTGACATGGAGAGTATTTATATGGTACATAAATAAGGAGATATGATTCCTTATTTATCTCCAACCATATCTTTGCCATCCCATATTTATTCTCTTTCCATAACTTACAAATCCTATTCCTTTATTAATACGGAATTAATAAGGAATTAATCTGTTCAGTTATACAACTGTATATCCGGAATTAATTCTAACAAATAGAATTTAATCCTAATTCCAGTAGAAGAATAAATAACTAAATATATACCAAATATATTTAGATATGATATTTATCCCCATAAGATTTAAATAAATAAATCTTATCTTATTAGATTTAATCTTATCCGTGAATAACTAAATAATAAATAATTAGATTTAATCCCATAGGATATAAATCTCAATTAATTATATTTATTATCCATTCACTGGATATAAATCCAATATATATCATATACTGGGCCTGAGTACAATTATTGAGCCCATACTCAATAATACTATTTAGATCGATTCTCGAGGTCTGTTTGGGCCATCCTAGGGATCGGATACCAGACAGAGTTGGGCCTTATCTAATTCGATATTTCCATGTCCACCCCTGAACATGTATCTCATTAGAACTATGACGCACTCCACTAAAGTGTCATAGTTGAATCACCGCTCTGTCCCAATTATGTAGATTAGGTTGGTATTTTGTTTAGTTCGACCCCCGTGTTTAAGACCTTCCATATCCGTTAATCAATTAGAGCTACCATGACTGCTCCTAATTGTTAACATCTATTCCTCAGGTAGTACCCGTTCACTCCTCATTATTATACCTGAACTTAATCAGCATGCATGACTTGGTATAATAAACATTGTGAACTCCCTGAGGGGATAACGTCAGCCTGCACTCACACAGGACACGGCTTATTGATAACACTTATTAGACATACTATGCATCTTCGTGTTACCCAAAGTACGACATGATTAAGATGAACTAACGAGAAGTTCATATCATCGTAAATCAAAGTAACATCGAAGAATACATATACATCTAATAGTTTACCAAGGTTAAGATCGAGCTAGAGCCTGAGATCTATAGCTCTTCACCTATATCACCTTTGATACAGGGTCAGTATCAGAAGAGCATTATCTCTATTGATCCTCAATACGTTCCACCGTACCAGCATAATTAGTGATTAGGACTCATCACTACCATTAAGTTGCAGTCAAGACCGATAGCTCAGCCCAAGCTATCTCGACTGTGAACTGTTTATATCTCATCATTGTTAACGACCTTCGTGATCCCCTCCGAACTCAGATCGACACGTGGTCTAAAACATGAGATAATGGACTTTATTCTTGCTTAAACATATTCTTCCAGATAGGGATTGTTAACAGTGGACCGGTGTCGTAACCACTAAAACAACCGGTTTTGCTTTAGGTATACAACAACCCCAACAATCTCCCACTTATACTAAAGTACAACCTTTTAGTATACCAACGCGTCTACAGGAAACCATATGACTTCATCCATGTACAATGTTAACAATCGCAAGATCGCAATCGTTAACAACCATCATACACTTTTTCTCCCACTTATACTCAAAGATTTTACCTTTACCTTGTACCTTTTAGTGGGAGGCTCACTAAGACATGTCAGCCACGTGCTACAGTATACCTGACATGGTGCACTTAGTGAAGGAACCGTCATCGTACATTCCTCTAGTGTTTCTATTTTCTCCATGAAATCGCCTTAATTTAAGGTACTCACTATGTTGTTACCGGCATTTCCAAATCTCAGAAAATTTGTTACTGCACTTAGAATTCTCCAGGGGGTGTAAGAATTCTAACAAATTGAGATTACTGCCAATTCACGAAGCCAAGCCCTGAATTATCTAGCTCCCTCTCAGCATTGCACTGCGTGAGAATCTTCAAGACAATTCTGCCTCTTACGTGAATCCATAGTATATGGTCGATGATGTCGTTTCTAGCTACCATTCGATTATCCGTGTCCACAAACATGATGGACTATATCCGTTACCATGCACACAGCACTAACATATATTTGGCTCCTTATGCAACACGCAGGTGTATTGCAAGCTTTGCCAAGACAGTAGTCTATGAAGAGTACTTGAATAATGTTATACTATCCGACTGTAGGATATATTTAACATTACTCCTAACCTTCATTCTAAACTGTTCGGATAATCACCACCTATTGTGTCAGATAATACTTTCACACTTTCTCAAGTGCTAGTCATACTATCACACAATTTACAAGACAACCATTCCAACGTCTTTCGCAGATGAAAGGTATACCATTTGTCAACATATCTCATTAATGAGTTTATGTGTGTTGTCTGACAAATGAATGCTTTAATCATTGAGCTACACATTTCGATGTGTTTGTCCCGAAACATAGAACTTTTGAGAGAATTCTTCCCTTTTCTCAAATTACATCCATGTTTCCTCATGTATGTCCTCAACGAATATGAGCATACAACTTGCAAGTCTTTCGAGTGTTAAACTCATAGACTAATCAATGATAAGCAACTACTTTCATCTAACTTATCCTTTACTAGTCAACTTGGTTTGTTCATTATCCAAGAAACTAGATTTCTTGATGAACAATTTACCATTTTCGAGACACACTCGAAAAGGCTCCCACTGTGACAAGGATCCTAAAATAATCTTGTGCAGATCCTTTTGGTTATCGGTCTTGTACTTCCGGCCTTATAATGTTCCAATCACAATTTCTTTTTATTCTTGGACGTTAATCAAGAATAAATACTTGTCATTCCTCGAAAAATAACTACTTGTCCAACCAATTACTAAATCTAACATCAAAATTGCTACACTTCGTGTGCAAGTTATCCTTATTTCCGAACAGATTTAACCAATGAAACTTACAATTAGCATATCCGTGGGAAGGAAAACGCGATGAAAGCGCGAATGCTAATTAATTCATGTTAAATCACAATGAAATCTATGATTAACATGAATGCTAATCACTTCATTTCAAATAAGGAAAGGAAATAGATTTAGACATAGTGACATAGTATTTTGTTAAAAGACAATATTGAACAAGAAGTACCACATTTATCACAACACATTTTGGAACATCCTTCAAAATTCACAGTTATTACTCCCACTACGAATGATATATCAAAACAACCAGTATTAAAGAAGTAAATCCTTAATACAATGTAAGAAAATAATCATCCATTAATATCCAAAACATAAGTATCCTGCCAAAACAAGGCAACCAAATGTGGTAAAAGAGTATTAAACCAGAATCTAGTATCCAAAAACTAAGATAAAACGTAAGATAGAAATCTCCAAGTCTGCTAGACAACTGCATCAACTGAATGTTGCTTGTTGAGCTCAAGAACTTGAAGTCGTCCTACTCGTTCCTTGTAGTCGAACCTACAAAGATTGCAACAAACCACAATTAGTATCCACTAGTTAAATCCGTCCGTGAGGACTAAACTAGTATAATTTGGTTTTTAATGTTACAAGAGTCTGACATACCTCCATCTACCTTTAACTTCTTGTTCCTCCTCTGGTAGACCTTTATAATCGGAGGTCTCTCCTTCCTGGCATCATTCACTTCCTGAGTAGGCTGATCGGAGTTCAGCTCATTCACATCGTGAACAAGACTTACAGACTCGGAATCGCCCACTTCCTGCATGGATTGATCAGAGATCAGCTCATTCACATCGTGAACGAGTTCGTCATACTCAAGATCATCAATCCTCAGTGAATGGAGGTACTCATCAATGATGGACTCGTTGTCCCGGGCCGTAAAATGCCGATTAACATCGACATTCCTAATAGGACGATCCCAGAACTTCCTCTCCGCCTCATAAGCAGTCTGCAATATATCAATCCTCTCCGCATCTACCACGAGTAACTCCCCAATGAGAGCCATTGGATCCTCGTGAACGATGTGGGTCGGGACGACCGCTTCTCTGAGAGCCAGGAACCAAGTCGGGAAACATGCAAGTAGAAGCTCGCAAACAGTCTTTCCCGACATAACACCACCATAGAACACGTACATCCGTACAAGGTTTTTAAACCTCATGAGAAATCTCTTTAGGTTAGGGAAATTAGGGAAATCCTCGTACCTCAAGAAATCTATCTCTTTCCGTGCTAGGAAACCGAGTAGTCGAAATCGAAAGGAGTCCGGAACACCATCGGAATAAGCTAAACGACAAATCTTCGTGCGAATAGAATCAATAGACATATCTGAAATAAATAACAAGTAAACAACTTATAAGCGCAAATAATTTATGTTATCAATGTTAGAAACCCAATAATAACATTGAACCAACAAACGAGTAGCCCGATACTATTTACAAATAGTCCACTATAGGTGGATGCTACCTATAAAATTATCGACCATGACCACAGTCTATTTTATTTCTTATCCCATCACACGGACCATAGTGAAACAAAGAAATAATAACCCGTGCCTCAGGACCCTGCTAATTCGAGAAGTGACCTCTATAGGAGGATTCATCAATAAGCAGCTAAGCTATAACCATATTTTAATATTCTGAAAAATTAATTCTATTAAGAGTAACCCACCCGTTAAGGAGGAATTACCTTTATAAAATCATTTTTCCATATTATCAATTTTGAATTTAACCAATGAACTATAATCAGTGTCTCCTATAGGGAGGAAGACTCATTGTCAACGCGCGAACACTAATTATTTCATTTTAAATCAAATTATTCTTTTGAAGTCTAAACCAATGAAATCCATAACCAGCATCTCCTATAGGGAGGAAGACTCATCGTCAACGCGAATGCTAATTACTTCATTTTTAAACCAAATATGGAGGTCCTTTAAATCAATTAACAAATAATCGATTAATTATACCGCTTAGTCTTTTTAAGGGTTTGTGTGACAATCGTAGCACATAGACAATTAAGTCCTATCACATGATTTCTAAGCGCAAGTAATAAAACATGCTCGCATTGAAATCATTAAATCGGCATGCTATGACCCCTATGCATGTTATTTCTATTACGCAAACAATGAAAAGCAACTATAACATGCAAAACATGTTAATCATCTCATCGCGTAATTTAAATCCATCCATAGCATGCATAATAATTAAAACAAATAAATAGGTTGCCGACCGGGAATAGAAAGCCCTATCTATTACATTTACTTAAAAATAAAATCCCGGAACAAGCTCCGGTCTTCAATATTTGATTTGGAAGTCGATCCCCGGTCTTCAAGTCCACCTTCCAAAATTAGCAAGTGCTCGAAATAATTAGGGTGCGGAAAACCCTAATTACCAAAAACGGTAAGCGAATTTATTTCGAAACGATCTAGGGTACGAAAACCCTAGCCGTCGACGATCATGCCAAGGTTTCGGAAAACCCTAGCCATCGTCAACGTAACGGGCCGAATGAACAGCCCGTCGTTGAAAAAATTCGGCCACGCGCCGCTGCCGAGCCGCGCGTGTAACACAAGCGCCGCCGCGGCACGTGCCGGGACCACTGTCTCGGCTCCACGACGAGCCTGGCGTGGCTGGGTCCGGGCTGGGCGCGTCCGTTGCAGCCCAGCCCGAGCCACTGCTCGTCACCGTTGCCTGAAACCGCCGTCGCCCTCGCCGTTATCCGCTGCACGAAGCAGCGCCGCCGCAGCGAGCCACCGCCGGTGGCTGGAACGCCACCGGTCGCTCCCACTGGCTCGCCGGCGTCCCAGCACCACCTGAGGTGCTGGGTTTGAGCCTGGGCAGCCGTGGCTAGCTCAGGCAGCAGCGCGCGCGCAGGTGACAAACCCAGCCGCCGCTGCCGCCGTTGATCAACGCCACTGCCGCCGCCGCCGGTGGTCAGGGGACCACCGGACCTGCTGTCCACCTCCGTCCGCACCCTCGTCGCCGTTGAACCATCATCGGGCCGCGGGCTTGAGCCCAGCAGCGCGCGAGCACGAGAACCCGTTAGGGTTTCGGCCGCCGCTGCTGCAACTCGCTGCCGCAGCCCTCGCCGCGCCGCCGCTGGTGGTCAAGCGCCGACTGGGCTCCGTCTCCGACGTCGAGCCGGGCGCTGGACCGCCGGTCAGCCACGGTTCAGGCCTTCAGCAGCGCCGGCGGGCCCGAAAACCCGTTAGGGTTTTCAGCCGCCGCGCTGCACAAGCCGTCGCCGCCGTCCGCCGCCGATTCGGCCGCCGTCGCCACTCGTTCCGGCTTCGCCTGAACCCTAGGATGAACCCTAGGGGTTCAACCGCCGTGAAAAGATGAGAGGGCAGCCGCGCGAATCGCGGCAGATTACGCCGCCGCCGTCGTGCGTCCGACGCGCCGCCGCCTGCGGCCGTCGTTCCCTTCGTCTCTTGTTCGTTCCTCGGATCTCGTTCCTCAGCAATTCTCTGATTAACAGCATACAATACAATACGAAAATCGGAAAAATACAAAAAAAAAAACGAATCCTATTCGAATCGGCACCTTATTATCTCGCCGATTCAAAAACAAACGAACAACGATAAATCGAAAAACGTTAAAACAACGCACATAAAATCCCGGACAGCAGCATGCACACATAATCATAATGACTCGAATGCATGAACATAATATTCGATTCAACACAGAGCCGATCCAAAAACCTCGGGCTCTGATACCAGTTGTTGGGACCGCTGCTTGAAAGCCGCCCCGGACCCCCAGATCTTGGTTCGGTTGTGTTGATTCGATCGTGCACATAAGTCCATGCAATAGTTCGAGTACATACCTTATGATTATGGAGACGAAGAATCTGAGTCGTGTCTGATCGATCTACGGTTCTGATCTTCTAGGATGTGATCCCACACCTTGAAAACCGAGACTTGGTGGACGTCTCGAGATCACTGGAACCTCGATCTCCCTTACTCAGAAGCACTGGGCGGCCGACTCTCTCTCTCACACGCCTAGGGATTCGCGTGAATCCTTTTTCACAAATCTGGTGTGCTAGGGTTTTATGTGTGTGACATGGAGAGTATTTATATGGTACATAAATAAGGAGATATGATTCCTTATTTATCTCCAACCATATCTTTGCCATCCCATATTTACTCTCTTTCCATAACTTACAAATCCTATTCCTTTATTAATACGGAATTAATAAGGAATTAATCTGTTCAGTTATACAACTGTATATCCGGAATTAATTCTAACAAATAGAATTTAATCCTAATTCCAGTAGAAGAATAAATAACTAAATATATACCAAATATATTTAGATATGATATTTATCCCCATAAGATTTAAATAAATAAATCTTATCTTATTAGATTTAATCTTATCCGTGAATAACTAAATAATAAATAATTAGATTTAATCCCATAGGATATAAATCTCAATTAATTATATTTATATCCATTCATTGGATATAAATCCAATATATATCATATACTGGGCCTGAGTACAATTATTGAGCCCATACTCAATAATACTATTTAGATCGATTCCCGAGGTCTGTTTGGGCCATCCTAGGGATCGGATACCAGACAGAGTTGGGCCTTATCTAATTCGATATTTCCATGTCCACCCCTGAACATGTATCTCATTAGAACTATGACGCCCTCCACTAAAGTGTCATAGCTGAATCACCGCTCTGTCCCAATTATGTAGATTGGGTTGGTATTTTGTTTAGTTCGACCCCCGTGTTTAAGACCTTCCATATCCGTTAATCAATTAGAGCTACCATGACTGCTCCTAATTGTTAACATCTATTCCTTAGGTAGTACCCGTTCACTCCTCATTATTATATCTGAACTTAATCAGCATGCATGACTTGGTATAATAAACATTGTGAACTCCCTGAGGGGATAACGTCAGCCTGCACTCACACAGGACACGGCTTATTGATAACACTTATTAGACATACTATGCATCTTCGTGTTACCCAAAGTACGACATGATTAAGATGAACTAACGAGAAGTTCATATCATCGTAAATCAAAGTAACATCGAAGAATACATATACATCTAATAGTTTACCAAGGTTAAGATCGAGTTAGAGCCTAAGATCTATAGCTCTTCACCTATATCACCTTTGATACAGGGTCAGTATCAGAAGAGCATTATCTCTATTGATCCTTAATACGTTCCACCGTACCAGCATAATTAGTGATTAGGATTCATCACTACCATTAAGCTGCAGTCAAGACCGATAGCTCAGCCCAAGCTATCTCGACTGTGAACTGTTTATATCTCATCATTGTTAACGACCTTCGTGATCCCCTCCGAACTCAGATCGACACGTGGTCTAAAACATGAGATAATGGACTTTATTCTTTCTTAAACATATTCTTCCAGATAGGGATTGTTAACAGTGGACCGGTGTCGTAACCACTAAAACAACCGGTTTTGCTTTAGGTATACAACAACCCCAACAATTGAATGGAACAGTACGCGAGAGTGCATGTTGTTCTTATGAGTGGTGTTGTGATATGATGATGATGGATGAAGTGTGCATTCACTTAATATTTATAGGTGTGAGGAGGGTGAAAAAGGAAGCATTCGTGTGAGGGTAGGACAGAAAAGGAATTCCTACGGAAATAGAGTATCCTCTGTCCTGAATGCGGTGGTCCTCACTCTACAATGTATAGAGTCACGCGGATCGTATGCTACGCAGAACCTTGAGCTTCGCTGAATACTTATGGGATCTGATCAGATCCTCTCGGCTTTGTAGATGCTTACAGATCATATAGGGCTTCTGGGAATAGTTAAAACCCCAAGGCTTCTACATGGAATATGGTTCTTGATTGTGCTGAGCATTTAATGCTCATGAAATCTCTTTGATAACATGCTTTATATGCAGAACAACTTCCATTGACTCCTATCAGGATTATTATCAAATAATCTTAATAATAATGATGGTAAGGCTTGTTTCACCCAGAGCTTATCATTCCATTTCTTCTTAGTAAGATTTCTACGTTCATTGTAGCTTCTAGTATGTCGTAAGTTTGGAAATGATATCCCAGAGTTGAGGAGAGTACATATTCTTATCAACTCGAGTTATTTGGGGATTACAGCTGATATTAATCCCTATCACCATGTATTCATGAGATCTATTGTGCAATATCCTATCAAGGCATATAAACATAACTATGCATACACAATTAGTGATCAATTAATCATGCATGAAAATAAGCACCATGAAAACATGCATCTAGATTGGAAGGCTAATTATAAACAAAAACATTTACATAAATTCAATTAGGCATTCAATCCCTTAAATCAATTAAGAAATTTAGCTAGACATAATTAAAAGAAACATAAACACAAAGAATTAAAAGAACATAATTAAAGAGTAGAAGTAAGAAAAACTTGAACACAAACGAAGAACGTCGAATCTTGAATCTTGCATAAACTTGAAAAGCTCCAATGTTGAATACAAGAATAAAAACTCTAAAGTAAAATATAAAAGTGCTAGAAAAGTATGAAAGATGATAGGGTGTTGATAGGGTTTACAATGCTAGGCTAGGAGCATATATAGGAGAAATTTACATAAGGAAACCTAAACCAAAAAGGAGTCTAATTAATTAAGGAGAAAAATCCCGGCTGGAACCCACCTCTCCACAGACCTCTCGATCGAGAGAGGTATCGAGAGGTGGTGAAATAAGCTCTCGATCGATAACTGTAGCAGAATGTACCTCGCCATATACCTCTCGATCGAGAGAGGTATCGAGAGGTCTTCTCTCGAACTAAAAACTTGGCTCTTAACCTTCGATCTTCACGCCTCGTCTCGTCTCGGAGTTTTATCATCAAAATATACCTAAAAACATAGAAAAACACCCACAAGCATAATATTGTCTAATATAATGAAAACCATATAAACTATAGACAATACTACACAATCGAGACTCAAAATCGACCCTTTTTGGTTATAAAAACAAGGTAAATTTCACCTATATCAGTCTTCATCAATGAAGTCAATTACTGGGAGAAGTTGGACGCGAATGTCAAGAAAAATTATCCAAACGCCGTCATCCCAGAAAGAGTGCCATCTGTGCACGAGCGGAAGTTGGTTCAGGAGCACAAGATGGATTTGCAGGCAAAGGAGGATGAGATTGCAAATCTGCAAAGTGAAATCTCCAAGAAGTCGGAGGAGTTGGACAGGAAGGTTGTGGAAGTCACTAATCTGCGTGCAGATTTTACAAGGCTAAGGCAGAGTTGGAAGGGAAGGTGAAGGAGAAGGAGAAGGCATTGGAGGAGAAGGTGAAGCTGGTGGGAGACCAGGAGAAAACCACCACTGAGCTCAAGCAGTCGTTTGAAGCTGAGAGGAACAGGTTGAAGGGCATGACTGCCAAGTTGGTAGCTGTGGAGAAGGAGAAGACCACACTTGTTGCCAACCACAAGGAAGAAGTAGAAAAGATCTCCAGTTATACTGAAAAGATGAGGAGGGTAGTAGAGGATAAGGTTGGAGAAGTAGTCAAAATGAAGTGTGACATGGCTCGAGCAGCAATTCAGATAGCTGCTCAAGCAAAAGAGATTGATTCAGTCAATCTAAAGAAGACAGAACTGGCTAACCAAATTGACCAAGCACAGAAGAAGGCCAGTGAGTTTGCGGTCAGGATTGCCGAAGCTGCTCAAGTTCGTCTGACGCTCAACAGCCAAGAGAGGGCTATTGCCTCTGCAATGGTAGAACTTGAAGCATCCCAGAACTTTCTCAATCTCACACTGCAGGAGGAGCGCAAGCAAATCCGTGCAGACATTGAAGCTGAGCTGGACTCTCGCTTCAAAGCGGTGGAGCCGCTTGAGAGGTTGATGGCTTCAGTCATTGAGAGGGAGAAGCAGTGCAAGTACCTGCTTGAGGAAATTTCAGTGAAAACGGCAGAGATAGTGCTGTCTGAAGAACATGTCTTCACAACGTGAGCAGAGAAGATGCTTCACGTTGTCTTCAATAAATTCGAGGAACTACGCCAATCAATCAGCGGAAAGGTGTTTACAACCACCCTTGGCAGTCTTGATGATTCCAAAAAGGGGGAAATCAAGGAAAAATCAACTGATGAAGCAAGGAGGGATGGAGAAGAAGGAGAGAATGTTGGAGCTATGGAGAGGATCGAAGCTGGAATCTTGATCCCAGGGGGAAGTGGAGTAGGAGAAGTGAGTGGAGCTCTGGAGGAGCAGGAGGACGATGAAGCTCGGGCCGAGCTAGCCAGAAAGAAGGGCAAGGACAAGGTCCTTGAAGAGCCCCGCAAACCATCATCTGGGAAGCTGCTAGCTTCCTCTATGGCTTCTCATCCTGTCATCATTGCTCCATTAACGAAGGAACAGAGAGAGAGGCAGATCGCGGAGGATGAGGCTCTTGCCCGAGCCTTGGAGAAAGAATTTGAGCTTCCGCAGAAAGCTTTGATTGAAAGGTTACAGGCAGGCGCTTCAGGTGCATCTTCGCAAGCGCCCGCTTCAGCTGCAGAGCCCGCTTTGTAAGCAGGCGCTTCAGGTGCATCTTCGCAAGCGCCCGCTTCAGCTGCAGAGCCAGCTTCAACACTTGCTCTCGCTTCGACTACTGTTGAAGCCGCTTCCGCCAGTCAAGCGATAACTCCCTCTGCACCCGCTACAAGAAAGATATGCCACCTCCTGCACCGAAAGCCCCTTTGAAGCGAACCACACCGGGGTCCAGAGAAGAAGATCCGGCGGCTAAGGGCCAAAGGGTGGTCGCTGCTAAGGTAGGACGCACGGAAAGAAGAAGGAGGAGAGGAGAGGAGAAGAGGAATGAAGCGGAGAGGGAAAAGCAGTCAAAGGCAAGGAGACTGAAGAAGGTCGAGGACAGGGTTGAGGAACACTTCAACGAAGTGAGACTCATCCAATCTGCCATCACCAGAAGTGCGTACATACCATTCACTCCGGAGGAATCTGGAGCGTGTCAAACTCAGGCACTAATTGACGCGTGCAATGTCACACACAAGGAGATGATCGATTCAGGACGATATCCTGGTGATGAGCCCGACTTCATCCACAAGCAGTTGAATGCGAAGCTGCCTCAGTTCAACATAGAGATCAATGCAAAGAGCTGACAAGCCGAACTGAAGAAGAACTGATTGAACGCAGAAACATCCAACCAGATGCTAGAGAGATTGAGCAATTCATTCCCGATGATCTTCTTGATCAATGGTTGTTCTACAAGGAGAAATTCATCAAGGCCTACTACTACTGGGAAGTAGTGCCATGGCAAGATAACTGCTCAAGGATGCCCTCAACAACTTCCTCTGTGCCTACAATGAGAAGCTGCGGTGAAAAATTTTCACTTTGGCGGAGGTAGCTGAGCCTAAATCGCTCATAATCAAAGTGCCCGCGGTAAAGGATTTTCCCATGCCGTTCCAGCCAGGCACCAGTGTTCCCACCGGAGGATAATTGATGAGGAGGTGGATTAAGCACTTAGACTGGAAGGTGGATGAAGACCTAACCAGTACAATCTGAACACCATGGAAGCAAAAGTCCTTTCTGCCTATGTCATTGAAGAGGAGAAAGAGGAGGAGAAGGAGAAGGAAGAAGAGGAGAACAAGTAAGAAGCAGATCCTTAGTTTCACATCTATATTTTGTGAACTGCTTGTTCATATCTATGCTATTTACTTTCTGTCCGAATTGTGTCATTTACATGCTTTGTGAATGATTTAATTATGCTACAAAACTCAAACAATTTAACCCACAAAAAAAGGGGAAAGGAACTTAAAAGAAAATTTTCAAACAAGCATGCAAAGGAAGCATTCGCTTGAAGTTCTTTCCACGGCTAAAAAGGCTAATTTTCCTTTAATCTAAATCGTTGGGTTTTGGCATCATCAAAAGGGGGGAAATTGTTGGGAATTGTTAAGGACAATATGTTAAGGGGGAACTCATATGGGACACTTCGAAGTGAGTGAAATATTTGTTTTGATTTGATCCCAAAACCCCAAGTGTTCTATTCCCAAGCGACCCAATTTGATGTAGAAAATAGGTTAGAAATTTTTCTAAGCCTATACTGTTAGGATGGCTCTGTTACGACACAGAGATTTATAGTGGTTAGGAGTTTCATCTCCGAACCACTATAAATCTCTGTGTCGTATCTCTAACCCTAATCTCTCTATTTACTTGTTGTTTGATTACCCATTGCACAAACATTTAAACAAACATAATCTGAGATTTCAAATACTTGGGAAAGATTTAGCTCACCGAAATTCCGCATATAGAGTAAAGTCTCACTCTTTGTCAAGCTCTAAGCTTAGGTCAAGAGAACTGTGAATACTCTAGATCTAGCTCACGGCTAGGTCTTAGTTGTTCAAGCGAGCACTTTACTTAGTACTCTAAGTTCGAGGAATTTGAAGTTGAAAAACTTCAAAACACGTATTCACCCCCCCCCCCCCCCCTTCTACGCGTTTTTCCTCTTACAAACCGGGACCAACAATCTCACTGCAAGCAAGCCAGATATAGCTTTTACAGTTGGAGTGTGTGCTCGCTTCCAAAGCAATCCCAAGCATAGCCACTTTGAAGCTGCCAAGCGAATCCTTCGCTATCTCAAAGGCACCGTCAATATGGGGGGGGCTATGGTATCCTGCAGAAGATAATCTAGAGCTAACAGGATACTCAGATGCTGACTATGGAGGTTGCCGAATTGTTCGGAAATCAACGTCTGGCACATGTCAGTTCTTGGGAAGCAAGCTTGTCTCGTGGTTCTCGAAGAAGCAGAAAAGCGTAGCAACTTCAACGACTGAAGCCGAGTACATGGCCGTCGGTAGCTGTTGTTCTCAAATCTTGTGGCTTCGTCAGCAGTTGAAGGACTACAGAGTTGAAGCGAATGAGATTCCAATCTTCTGCGACAACAACAGTGCTATATGTATCTCGCAGAATCCAGTGCTTCACCCCAGATGCAAGCACGTGGAAATCAGACATCACTTCATTCGTGATCATGTCGAGAAGAAGGATATCAAGCTCGAGAAAATTCATACCGATCTCCAACGAGCAGATATCCTCACCAAGCCTCTAGCTGAGTCTCGCTTCAACCAGCTAAGCATGGAATTAGGGTTATTAGACCCTGGTGAAGAGTGTTAGATCCAGGATGCACAAAGGGAGCGGATGCTTGCCGTTAAGCGTCCCTCGCTTTGGATCTTCATCAATTCAAGCGAATCGCTTCAAACCTCACTCGCTTGAAAAAGGAGAAATAAGGTGGAGAAAGGTGGAGTGTTGGAAGATGTTCCCTACCAACTAACAGGATTGTTAAGGCTATGGTTAAGGGGGAACTATTGATTGCTCTCGGAGCAGTCTACTTCCAAAGCGAGCAAGGAAAGTTGCTACCTAGCCTAGGATTCCTAGCAAGTGGGTATAAACATTTGCAAGTACCTTTTCTAGTAAAGGTTGTGGGGTCTTGTATCGGGCCTTCCCACGTAAAAATGGTGAAAGCTTAGGTAGGGCTGGCACCTAGACCTTGCGTCCTCTTCCCATCCTTCCGCCGAAGAGGAGCATGTCTTCTCATCTCCTTCGTCGTGGATAATCACTCACTTATTACTACTTTTAACTGAGTTGAGCTGCCGGGTGTTTATTCATTTTTCTCCCACCCTGAATATTGCATCACTTCAATTTTCCCTATTTTGGGTCAAACGAACCGATTGCATATTCATTCTATAGATCTTAAGAGGAGAGCTTGAAGGGTACCTTTTTCTTCAAAAGGTTGCAGGGCTGGTGACATGCTTCTGCGTAAAACCGAGAATGTCTTGTCAGAGTTTCTCATTGTCATCCTGTCCTATTCTGCCCTGAGATAAGGACTTGTACTCATCTCCCATTCATCGTGGATAAGTACACAAAAGTGAGTCTCCCTTCGGGTTGAAGAAAGCTAGTGTACTTTATTCATTCTCCCCCTCATTTACTTCGATGGAGGACCCTCTAGTTCGTAGAGGAAGAAGGAAGAGATGAATGCCAAGAAGAACAAGCTTAAAAAGGATCTACATATGTAGTATCAATCTCCTACGAAGTGAGATTGACTGGTAAGTGTTTCAATTTAAGTACACTAAGCAAAGTGAAGCGTGCCAGAAACCTTCACTTGCTATGTGGAAAATATGAAATGAATCTGACACAAATACAAAGAGGAAAACATTCTTGTTTATCCTCGAAGTATGTAAGTCAGAAACATTTTAAGTTATGTCAAAGAAATTTTCAATTTCTTAATCTAGTCGCTTCAGATGGTCAAGCGAGTGCTTCGTCACTCAAGCGAGCCATCGCAAGCGGGTGTGGAAAAGTCACGCCAAGCGAGTACTTCACAAGCGAGTAAAAGCCAAGCGGCCACACTCGAAGCGAGCGGGTACGAAGCAAGCGTATGAGCTGTACACACTCGAGTACAATTTTACCTTTTCACTTTGCATTAAATGCAGATAAGGTACAAGGCAGAAAATTCGGGCGCGTGAGACTCACTTCAAATTTGAACCGCCAAAACCGCGCACGATTCAACCGTTGAATCTCAACAGTTTTTAAATCTCAGCCGCTGGATCCACGCCGTTTGAACAAGCGAATCGCGGGAGGCCACGTGGAGTGCCAACTCACTTTGACGGCTCGCTTTTACTATGATGACGCCGGACACGTCAGTCATGTCGCCGCCCCTACTCAGAACTTTCGGGGAAATTACCGACTCACCCTCTCCACGTCAGCCAAACCCTAAATCTATAAAAGGGAGTCGACGCAGACCTACAGAATTTTTATCACTCCCCATAATTTGCCATTCTTGTGAAAGCTTTTCTGCATCTCCTTCAATTTTCACAAGTCTCAAACCTTTAAATCTTTACCAAATTCTCTCTCATATTTCAACCATGGTGAAGAAAGTTGCTACTCAGACGATGGAGCAATTTCTCGCATCTCTCGGAGATAATATCAACGTCGAGCCCCATCTCGACGTGAAAATAGTGGAGCCCAACGGCTTCTTCAGCAAGGCCGTGACCACGGCCGGCTTGTGGAATTTCGTCATAGCAAAACCAGAGAGGATCTTGGCTCCCCATATAGCCCAGTTCCTGCTCAATCTGAAGGAGGACCAAACTTCATCAACGATTACAGATCCGGACGATGGAGAGTTGGTGGAAGTGGATCTGGCCGACGTTGCCGAGGTCTTCAAGTTGCCGAAAGAATGAGTAGATGCTCTTTCGGATCTGGAGCTGTCTGTCGACGTCGAATTTGTTCGTTTCGCCACCGACAAAAATGCAGAATTTAAAGTGAAGAGCAGTAACATGAGGACTGACTTGGAGAAGTCGTTCAACCTCATCTGTGAACTATACACCATGTCAGTGGCTTGCAGTATCGGAACCTTAGGGCAGATTTCCAATACGAAGATTTTTGTCGTCACCGCCATTGTTGATAGTTTGACTGGCACGAAGTTCAACTGGCAAAGTTGGTTCATCAACCAGCTGCACGGGACGGCAAAGGACTTTGAATACGAGAAAAGAAGCACCGAAGAGATCGTTCGGAAGGGGAAGCTTCGCTTCTTCGCAAAGCTCTCGTTCGCACTTGAGCAAATGTTCCCTAACAGGAGGTGGACAGATTCTATAGAATACAAGAAGAACAGTGTCTTCTATGACATGTTCAAAACCAACAAAATCATCGTGGACAGAGGAATCTTGGAGGTGGATGATTGGTGTCTAGATGTTAGGTTTTTCATTATGTTTTCGTGTCCTTTTTCGTTGTGTTTTTGTGTCTTTTCATTTGTCTTTGGCTATCAATTGGTTGTTTGGATTTTTTAGTACTTGTAGGATGAAAAGGGCGGAAACGAGAAGAAAGGTTGTTGAGCAATCATTGACCTCGAGTTCTAACCTCTCATGATTTTATTGAAGATTCATTTTGGATGTAAAGAAAGCATTATATCGAAGAGGGGTTCGATAGGAGCACATAGGCGAAAACGGAGGTCAATTTGGAGTTCGGATGAGGAAGATACGGTCGAAACAAGAGAGTCGCGCGCGATCGTGCCAGTACCTGATCTGGCCGATCGGCCAGATTTCCTTAGGAATCTGGACGATCGGCCAAGTACTTATGTTCGAGTTCAACAGTTCCTGATCTGGCCGACCGGCCAGAATTCCCTCAGCATTTGGCCGATCGGCCAGAAGTCGGCGTCCAGCTGTTGTTTCCTTATTTAATTAGGTTTTTCTTCCTAATATATATACTAGTACCTTGGGACGAATTTGTATCATCCTTTAACATCTTTTAGCATATTTTAGCTTTAGTTTCCAGCACTTAAACACTTTAGATTAGTTTTACTTTGTTCGGAACCGGATTCTTAGTTCGTGCAATTCAATTCAAGTTTTTCTTTTACTTCGCGTTCTTCGTTCTTCGTTTAATTCTCGTAAGTTATTTATTGCTTTTGTTTACTTGATTTCATTGCTTTACTTAGTTTTAGATTCGATTTCGTAATTGCTTCTTTTAATTTCCTTAGTTTAATTTCGTTCTTTCGATTTCTAGTTTAAAGTTTAGATTCGTTTTTCAAGTTTCAATTCTCCCGTTTTCAAAGCTTTCAAAGTTAGATTTATTTTCTTTAAAATTTCCAGATTTCATTCATCATGTCTAGAGTAGTTTATGCTTCTATCTTTGCTTCCTTTATTGCTTTCTTTTTTTATTTTTGCCTAGGTAGATTTATTGCTTTCTTCTAGTTTAATTCTCTAAGTTTATTTAGTTTGATTTATTTCCAGCTTTCTAGACTAGATTTATTTTCTTTGATTTTAATTGCTTTGATTTATTTTCTTGCCTAGGATTTAAAACAAAAACCCCAAAAATCTTATTTACTTGCTTTCCTAGATTTAGGCTAGTTTAGGATTTACTACATAATTAATTGCCCTGCAAAGTTTTCCTTCGAGATTCGACATTGGGTTTTACTTGCTAGTGCTACGATAGGATTTCGTTCTATTGCGAACACTTTTTAGTGAAACAGTGGATGTGCTCCCTGCAGTTCCCGTCGCCGAAAGGCGAAGTGGAAAAAAGTCCAAGCGAGTCGCTTCACCCACGAAGCGAGCGGCTCCCAAGCGAGCCAAGAAAGTGAAACGAGTCACTTCACTTATTGAAGCAGGCAAGGAGGAGGAGCAGCCGCCTACGGAAGAAGTGGAAGTGACTAAACCCCAAACCTCCCCAGCCCATATCCAAACCCAAGCCACCCAAACCCCTCAACCGCAAGCTTCAACAACAGCCCAACCTCAACCCAAAGCATCCACTACTCAACCCCAAACTTCCCATCACTCTCTATACGAGGAAGAATCTGCTTCCTCTTTCCCCATCCCAAACATCCCATTCCTCCATACCGACCTTGAAGCCGCCTTCACACTCTATGAACCTACCCAACAAACCCAACAACAAGCTCCCACTCAGACCATCCAAGCTTCAACACCCAACTCTCCCAACCAGCCGACACCACTAACACTGCCGACACCGAAATCACCATCCCAGCACCTACAAAACCCCCACCCCAAACCTCTGAGGAGAGAGCCCTACGATGCTACATAGCGGATAAGAATCTAGCCGCCGAGGAAATACAGAATCGCTACCCAAATATCCAAATGACCGAAGCCTTTTTCACCAAAGCCACCGATTTCCTTACATACATAATCTACCGTGGTACAGAGTACTACAAAATCTTCGCTCTCTGCAACACCTTCTCGGAACACACTCTTGCCGTAAAGGAAGCGGAGATGCTGCAGTTCATAGGTGTTGATGGCTTCAACGCCTTCATCGACACAGGAAAATATCTGGAGCTGCTCGATGCCAAAGTGAAGCGTGCGTATCCCGGCGCAGTGCTTCCAGAGCGAACGTCATCTGCTCACGAGCAGACACTGATAGAGCAGCATGAGGCTGAAATGACAGTGAAGGAGGAGGAGATTGCTCACCTCGGGGAGGAAATAAGGAGGATAAGCGAGGAGGTTGAGAAGAAGAAAGAGGAGGTCGAGAGTCTGCGCAAACACTTTGACGCGAAGAAATCCGAGCTGGAGGGCAAGCTCGAGGCAGAAAGGAAGCAAGTGGAGGAGGTCAAGCAGTCGCTTGAGGCTGAAAGAAGCAGACTTAGAGAATTTAATGCAAAATTGGTCGCTGTGGAGAAGGAGAAGACCACAATGGCCACAAAACACAAAGAAGAGCTTGAGAAAGTCTCTGGCCATGCTGAGAAAAAGTTGTTGAGGAGAATGATGGAGAGCTAATCAAACAGGGATGCAACCTAACTCGAGCAGCGCTTCAAATCGTTGCTCAAGCAAAAGAAATCGAATCACTCAGCTGCAAGCGAGCGGAAGAGTTGAGTGAATTGGAGAGCAAAAGGAAGGTTGCCCAGGACGTTGATCTAAAACAAGCCGAGCTAGCCATCAAGCACGATGATGTAAACAAGATGGCAGGAGAGTTTGCCGTGAAAATAGCTACGGTGTCACAGATCCACACCAAGCTCAATACCAGAGAAGGAGCTCTCGCTGCACAACGTGCCGAGTTTGAAGCTAACCAAACCCATTTCGATCTGCTTTTGCGGGAAAAAAGGAGGAGGTTACGTGCTGAAATTGAAGCAGAGCTTGACGCTCGCTTCAAAGCTGTCGAGCCACTCGAGAAGCTGATGGCATCCATGAAGGAGAGAGAAGAGCAATGCAAGTATCTGCTTGAAGAAATTTCGGAGGAAACGGCGGAGATAGTGCTTTCTCAGGAGCACACATTTGCTAAGCGAGCAGAAGGGATACTACGTTCTGTCTACAATGAGTTCTCTGCTATCCGCCAAACCCTCACCGGAAAGTCACTAATCACCATTCTCTCTGGCACTCTTGATGATGCCAAAAAGGGGGAAAGTAAAGTTGGAGAAGGAAGTGGAAGGATTGAAGGGGGAAGTAAAGGAGAGAAAGTAGCTGCAGAGGAGAAGGGAGAAGGGAAGGAAGATGATGAAGCACGGGCGGAGCTGGCGCGCAAGAAAGGGAAAGACATCGTGGTCTTTGAAGAGAAGCGAAAGCCCAGTCCGGGAAGCTTCTATCCGCATCACTCGCTGCCCATGCCGTCTCTGCTTCTCATGCCCAGCAACAGATTGCAGATGACGAAGCCATTGCCATGGCCTTGCAGCAGGAGTTCGATTTAAGCAGAAAAGGGGTCACTAAAATTCCTTTGGCAAAGCCGCTTCGAGCGATGCCAACTCAAGCGGTGGGCCCTTCAAGTTCATATGTCCAAGTGCCCGCTTCAACCCTTGCTCTCGCTATGACTACTGTAGCCGCCGCTCCAGCAAGCAAAGCGATCACTCCTTCTGCACCCACTGAGAAGAAGAAGATGCCGCCCCCTCCACCACCTCCGGCACCGAAAACCCAGCTGAAGCGAGTTGCACCTGAAAGTAGAGAGTTGGATCCCGCGGCTAAGCGCCAGAAGATCCAACAGTCTTTAACAACTAAAGCTTCGCGACTATCTATGAAGAAGAAGGAGGAAGAGGAGAGGAGGAAAAGAGCAGAGAAGGAGGAGAAGCACTGTGTTGCTAGGATTCGCAAGGTCGAAGAAAGAGCAGCGGAGCACCGGGAAGAAGTGAGGATGATTCAGTCAGCACTGGTCCGAAGTGCCTTCGTTCCATTCACCCCGGAGGAGTCCGAAGCATGCGCAACACAGAGAGATATCGATGCATGCCGAGTCACTATCAAAGAGATGATTGACTCCGGACACTACACTGAGGACGAATTCGACATCATCCGAAAAACCATCGATCAAAGACTCCCGCAGTTCAATACTGCAATGAGCGAAAACTTCAACAGAAAAATGAAGGAGTTGACGGGGAGGACAGAAGAAGAGATCGAAAAGAGGAGGGCAGAACATCCAGACGCTTGCGAGATACAGAACTTCATTTCTGAAGATTTGAGAAGCGAATGGATGCTAAGGAAAAATTCATCAAGGCCTACTATTTCTGGCAAGTAGTGCCTCTCCAGGATGAATGTTCGAAGCTGGACGCTTTGAACAATTTCCTATGCCTATACAACGAGGAATTGCGCCGGAAGATCTTCATACATGCAGAGCTAGCAGAGTCCATGAAGAAGATTGTCAAAGTGCCTGAGAAGAAGCAATTTCCTCTGCCTCTTATGCCGAGATCTGACGTGCCGAACCGCAGATTGTTGGATGGTGAAGTGGATGAAGCTCTAGAGATGGAGAGCACTCACAGGGAAAGCAGAGAAAATGTCAAGACAATGGGGATAAAAGTCTTATCTGCCTATTTCACCAAGAAGGATTCAGAGAAGCCCACTGAAGAATCCTAATTCTGCTTATATATTTTGTGAACTGCTTGTTCATCAATCTATCTTTACTTTTCTGTCAAGCATGTGTCATTTTACAAGCTTTGTGAATGATTTATCCTTTTTCTGCAAAACTCACAATAATAACCGAAAAAAAAAAAAGGGAAAGGAACTTAAAAAAAAATGAACAAGTCTGCAAAGGAAGCAGTCGCTTGAAGTTCTTTTCACGGTTAGTTTAATTGGGTTTTGGCATCATCAAAAAGGGGGAAATTATTGGGAATTGTTAAGGATAACATGTTATGGGGGAACTCAAATGGGACGCTTTAAAATAAATATATGTTTTGATTTGATCCCAAAACCCCTAAGTATCCTATTCCCAAGCGACCCTACTTGATATAGAATAGGTTAGAATTTTTCTAAGCCTATACTATTAGGATGGCTTCATTCTTTTGCTTTAGATGCTTAGGATTTAGACTGCAAGATTTCCAAGCGAAGTCCACTCGCTTGAGTGTGTTTTACAAGCGAAGCGAGTCTAACGAGCCGAAGCGAAGCGTGCCGAAGAATAGCGAAGCGAAGCAATCGCTACAGTAGATTCAAAGCAAGTCTGCTAAAGCGAAGCGAAGCGAGCACTACAGTAAGAAGTCAAAGCGGGTCAACGATTACTAAAGAAAATACTTGGAAAATCTTTTTTCTAAGTATATGCTACAGTATGACTTGAAGCGACTCACTTTGAAGCGGACGCTCCAAATCTGAAGCGAAGCAAGCCTTACCTAACAGAAAGCGACAGCTCAATTCCCGCTCCAATTTAAACGACGAGTTCCAACTCCAGTCAAGTGAAGATCGACGCATTAATTGCGTATCTCCACGTGTCAATAGGAGAATGGAGCACCTGAGTTGACCACCAGGCCGACAAGGACGCCGCAACAGTGCTGGGAGGCTCCAGTTACTGTTTTAGTTGGAACTTAGCCATTTTTGGCAAAGGAACAAACTGACGCGTCTAAAGAGTACCAGGCCTGTGCAAGTACTGTCGAGAGGAGGACGGACAAAGCCACCAACCATCAACGGCTCTCACCCATCCCTCCGCCTATAAATAGTGGAGGTAGAAGACGGAGAAGGGTAGAACACTACTTGAGCATTCAACACCTACTGCAAACAAACACTCCCAGCCTTCGAGCAATCTTCGAGTTTTTGTTTAAGTGTTCTCCGAGCTTTAGCAACATCAGAGCTCGTCTCCGCAACCTTCATACTCTAGATCTAAGCCCATTCCATATCCAAGCTTAGAGAAGAACTCTAGCCTTCCTTGCATTCATTGTAAAGAGTTCTTCATTAGTGTGTTCGTCAAAAACAAAAAACCCTAACCCTAGTTTGGTTGTTAGGTTTTGTGTTGTCGAAAGGTTGTCACGATCCTAGACTCTACTTTCTTCAATAGTGGAAGTCTCGATCATAGAGTCTACATCCAAGCTAGCACCGTCATCGATTGTGTGAAGCTCGATCGAAACTAGGTTTGTGTGGAGAACCAGTAATCTCCCGGTTGTCGGACTCAAGCGAGTGAAGCTTAGTCCAGTTAGGTTTTGTGGTGAACCCGTAATCACCCAACTGTTGTCAGATCCAAGCAAGTGAAGCTCGATCTTGACTTTGGTTTTTGAGGAGCCTGCAAGTCCTCAAGGTTCTTGAGTGAAGAGAATCAGTTGCTTCGAGCAACAAAGTGGACGTAGGTGTTTTATCACCGAACCAATATAAACCTGGTGTCGTATTTCTTACTCTAGCTTTTCAATTATTTATTGCTTTGATTATTCATTTGCACAAGCATCGTAAACAACCTAAAACGAAGTTTTCAATTACTTAGGAAAAGTTTAGCTCACCAAAATTCCGCATTGCAAAACAGCCTCACTCTTGTTCAAGCGTTCGCTTAGATCAAGCAGTAAGCTTCTACTGTAGATCTAGCTTGAAGCTAGGTCTTGGTATTTGAAGCGAGTGCTGCACCTTGCTAAACTCTGAGATAAAGGAAAAGAAGTTGAAAAACTTCTACACACGTATTCACCCCCCCTCCCCCCCCCAGCGTGTTTCCCTTATCAAACCGGGACCAACATAATATTTTTCCTTTTAAATTTAATTACAATAAACAACGGACAACTTGACATAATTTAATAAATTCATTTATATTTTTTCTTAAAAATAACGTTATAAAGTGATTCGCATCGAATTTTGACGGGAGACAAATGCATCTATCATCAAAATGTTCTCTTTTAAACAATTTTCTTACAAACAAGAGTAACGGGCAACTTTATATAATTATATATTCTTCTACTAATTTAATTTAAATTTTATAATTAAGCTAATACTTATATGATAAGCATAGATAGTAGTATACAATATAAAATAAATATACAATAGATATTGTGTGAGATTGAAATATATCATAGTATTTTATATAATTAATATCTATAAATATAGAGTGGAAAAATAAAATACTCACTTAGGAGGTGCTTGGTATGAGGGAATGCAATAGGGGTGGGAAAGGAATGAAGGTGGGAAAGGAATAGACATGGGAAAGGAATGGAATGAAATTTCCATTCCCTTGCTTGGTTTGCACAAGTAATAACCAAAGTAATGCAATCAATTTTTTTCATTAACATTTATGTTATAAATTAAATTATAATTTGCATTTATATCATATAACTATACTATTTAATAATGATGAGATAGAAAAAAACTAGAAAGAGAAAGTAAAAGATAATTTTTAGAGAGAGAAAACGATGATAGAAAAAATTTTAAAGAGAGAAAGTGACGAAAGTACCAGATTTAAACGAACAAACTAAAACTCTAGCGATGATTTTCAATAAACTTAGTTTCAATGCACAAACAAAATTGATATTCTAGTAAAAATATTTAAAAAATTAATGTCAAATCGGTACGAAATGAAAATTGTGTACCAGGTCTAAACGAACAAACTAAAAATCTGACAATTATTTTCAATAGACTTAGTTTCAATGCACAAACGAAACCGAAATTCTAGTAGAAATATTGCAAAATTAATGTCAAATCGGTACGAAAATATAGTTATTTGTAGTTGATGATAGTGCGAATTTTTTTCTCTTCTAAATATCTAACACACTTTCTTTTTATTTTATAAGTTGGTACACAAATAAGATATTCATAACAAAAATATAGTTAAGTAAGTGTGTATTCAACAGTTCGTTACATTAATAATGTGTTATCTTAAGGAAAATGATTTATTTTACCATGAATAATAGGTACGAACTATGAAATTCGTATCCACATCCAATAAGAAATACATAATATTTTGTAACAGATTCATAAAAATGTAAACAAACAAACAGTGATGATACAAAATGTACGAACAAAATTAATAGCTTGTACGAAATTATGATATTCATACTAAAACTATGGTACGAAAATATGATATTCGTATCTAACAAATAGAATGAAGAATAAACAAATATTTAATAGAATGGTTCTAAGATTGAAAACACAGGTTACCACAAAAAGCATACGAGCAATTTTTAACACTTAATAGAATCGTTCTAAGATTCACTCATGATTTATTTAACAAATATTTAAACATAATCAAAGGTAGAAGCAGACAACGTGTTAATGTATCAATGTTAAAACAGTACGGGATGAAGCAAAACTTGAATCAACACTATCCTAGCTACCTCTCATACCTATTTCATCATATATTTACCACATCTCACTAATCAATAGAAAGAAAAATCATATCGACCAAAACCATCGAAATTAACTCAACATTCCTATAAAAAAAAGGTTGAATCAAATCCAGAGTAGAACACCGGAATGAGCAAGCAGCGAGGCGATGCTTACTTTGGAAAGAATCTGGGGAGGTTTGTTGAAGATGAGGGAATGACTCTGGCACCAGCAGATTCAACAAATTTGACATAGGAAGCAGCTATGTAAGACGCATTAGTGGCATTACATAGACGGCCAGATGCGCCATCGCTGGGGTGGGTAAGAATTCCGAAGACTGGTCGGATTCGCCATCGACCTAGGGCTCATCACCTTGGCAATCTCAATGACGTTATCGTGGAGAGCGGTGCCGCCGTGAGTTTGTTGGGAACCCCTTGCAGTTTGATTTTGATGGTGTTTATCGAAACCACACTTAGGCATATTTTACTTGTTTAGGGTTAAGGCCGATAGATCGACCTGCTACCTGTTAGTGCAGGTCGATGCCCTCTAATGTTCAAATGCAAGTTCGATCCACCCTGTAAGAGAAAGGTCGATTCATCGACCTGCCTCACTCGGATCGAACTGGCATGTCTAACTGTCTATCGACCTTCCTTCTCAAGCTTCCAGCCCGCTTTGACTTAGAAGATTTCAAGAGCTGGATTTCTATATCAAGGTCGATGCTCCGCCTTCATGGAGCAACACGACCTGATCCTTGCCACGTAGTGTGCCAGCAAGGACGAATCTTCCCAACGGCTAGAAGTGAGTCAGCCTCCAACGGCTAGTGCCACGTCAGCCTGACTCCAACGGCTAGTTTTTCAAAACTGCCTATAAATACTTCAGCCATTATCGGATTCAAGCACGGGAAACTCAAGCTATCAACGCCAAATCTCTGCCAAAGTCTCTCTCAAGTTCTTATCCATTCAAGTGTTCGAAATCCGATTAGTTTCCCAAACACTTGACGAAGAGAGATTTTCTACTCCGATAAAAGCCCAACAACGAAGCGTTCACTGCTGCTTGTCATTGATTTAACATCTTCTTCTCCGACTCGTTCGAAGTTAGAAAGTGTGTTTTGTAGTTTTCGCCATTGTAGAGTTAGTCAAGCTCTGTAGTGTGTGAAGGTTGTTTGTACGTGTTTAGTACGAAAGGTTGTAAGGGTCACGACCCAAAACTCGTGTCTAGATATATTCAAGTTAGAGTGTATTTAGAACTGATACTCAGTCAGTATAAATAAGAGAGAGGTGGATCCAAAGGTAAAGGGATTCTCAGGTCGAGTCGGCCTGACGTGGACGTAGGAGGGTTTCTCCGAACCACGCTAAATTGTGGTGTCTCTCTCTCTCTTTTATTTTATCGCTCTTATTATTATTATCAAACTGACAAGCATCAACCTGCATATAACGCATCAACCTGCTACTGTTCATCAGACTAAGATTTTTCAAAGAGTAAATCAACCTCCACCAACTTCCGCATAAGCACAGTTTGATAAATCAAGCTTGTTCCCAAACGAGCTTGATAGATCAACCTGTCTCTGATAAGGATCGACCTTGACAATCGACCTTAGATCAACCTGATTTTACAAAAGTCAAAAACGGTTGGTTATTGGTGTATTCCCCCCCCCCCCCCCCCCCCATACATCAATTACTCTTTCCCGGGACCAACAAGTGGTATCAGAGCAGTGGTTCTTTTGACCGCTGCTTTGCATACTAAAGTTTTCTTTTAAACTTTTGGTCATTTTGAACCGATCCCTTAGAAAAATCTTTTCATTCATATCATATCATATTATCTGCTATGGAGGCTTCTCTTCTCAGGGTTTGTGAAGATTTCTCCGTCCAAGGCTATGAAGACTGGAGCTTCCGGATCAAGATGTGTCTCAAGGCACATCACGTCCTTATGTGGGATATCATCGAAAATGGCCCCTCCCCCAATTATGTAGCGAAGATCATAGTGGATGGAACATCCCCCGAGGAGGCCACTTACGAAAAAGTCCTCAAAAATCCTCGTGACTACACAACCGAGGAAAGGAAGGAGGCCAGTCTCGATGACTACGCAAAGGGACTCACTCTAGCACCGTGAAGGGCGTCTACCTGGCCAAGATCCGAAATCTTGAAACAGCCAAAGAGATGTGGGATACCCTCCGGTCCATCAGCCTGGGTTCGGAAGAAATGAAGGAGAATAAGCTGTCCATGGCGTGCAGCAAGTTCGATGACTTCAAAATGATTCCGGGTGAAACCATTGAAGCAATGAAGATTCGCTTCACCGAAATAATTCTCGAGGTCGCTGCTATCAACCCTCACAAATATACGCAGCGCGAGAAAAATCTTAAAGTGATGCGTGCTCTACCCGCAAGCTGGCACGTATACACCGCCATGCATCCAGCCCGTTCAGACTTCAATTCTCTCACCACTGAAGATCTTTTCGACATTCTCGTAGGAAATGAATATGAGATGATCCGCATCCACGGGTCAGAACAGCCTTCTACCAGCAAGAAGGCCGATGGAAAGAATGACAAGGAGGTAGCCTTCAAGGCCGAATCAGCCTCTGCTGCTACCCCAAGCTCGATTGACGAATCCATCGTCAAAAAGTTCGAGAAGATGACTCTCGACTATGCTCTCGCTGCTAGGAGAAATGAGAAGCTCCTAGGAAAAGTTGTCAAATACAAGAAATTCTACCGTGACAACAAGCGAAACTTCTCAAGTCGCAACCACGACCGCCCTGACAAAAAGGGAGAAGGTAAACCCTCAACCTTCAATTCTTCTAACACACCCGAGGGTGGTTGTTTTGGTTGTGGCAGGCTAGGTCACTACAAGACCGATTGTCCCGATCTGACAAAGGCCGAGAGAGACGAGCTCCGTGCAAAGCGCGATAAGAAGCTCAAGGAACAACAAGCTGCCATGATCGCCGAAGAATCAAAGGAGGCTCATCTCTCAGATAGCTCGTCAAGTGATGACGAGGGATTCATCACTTTCGACGAAAGTGATGATGAAGAGTGTTTTGTTGGAGAACACCAACAAACCGAGGGATCTTCAAAGGTAGATCCAAAACCTTTTTCACTTTCTTTTTCTGACGATGAATGTGCAGAAGAAGGTGAAGAACTATCCGAGGTTGTGTCTTGGGAAGAAATCAAGAAACAGCTCGATGACTATGCCGACCTCGTGGAAACACTCAAAGAGGTCGTTGAAGATAATGCTGAGCTAATGGACAAAAATGAAAAATACAAGCTAGCATTGGAAGAAAGGTTTTCTCCCTATGATGAGGAGAAGGAAAGGGAGATCGAAGCCCTAAAGTCAAAGGTTGATGAATTGACTTTACGGGTTAAGGAGTTCGATACCAGGGCGCTCAAGAAGGACGAGTCCCTCAAGACCAAAGATGCCGAAATACACAGCCTTACCTCAAAATTGGCTGACCTGGTTATTCGACACGAACTCCTCGTGAAAAGGGAAGAAAAACTTCAACTCACTTTGAGTCAGTTGAAGAAAAGTGGAAAGAAGTTGGAAGAAGTCCAATCCATGCAACGCAATCCGCGCGATCACTCTGGTATTGGATTTAATGGAAAATCCAAAGAAAGCAAGGACAAAGACTGCGAGATCACGTTCGTGAAGGCACAGTCTAAATCAAAGAATACCAGAAGAGGTCATCAAGCTCTTCCAGATAAGATGGTCCAGCTGAAGAATCCAGTTCGACAGCCCCAAGCCATCCTTGTAAAGCAACACAAGAAGGAACAACCTGTTCCTCAAAAGAAAGAGAGTCGACCTGCTCAGCATCGTCGACCTGCCCCCTCTCATCAAAGGCAGGCTGTTCATCAAGGGCGATACCAAGGCCAGTACTATCAAAGGCCGTGTCACCCTCAGTTCTTCTACCCTGCTCATCAAGGTTGTCACTGCCATTACCCTCAACAGTCGAACTTTCAAGACTGGCAGTATCAACCTGCTCTTCATGAAGAACAGTATTATCAGCCTCGTCGCCCTCGCTCAAAGAAATCCAAGGCTCCCAAGCCCAAGACCGCCACTGCCTCGTCCTCAGCCTCGGATAGAAGCAGACCGGCGAAACAAATCTGGGTCCCAAAGGTCATTCCCGCAACCGATGTAGCACCCAATCTCAAATGGGTTGCTAAGTTTAACTAATTGCAGGTTGGGAAGGCTCAAAGAAGGAGCCAAGCAGCTCGTGGAGCTGTATGGATCATTGCTGTGACAAAACGCTACTATCAAACTATCAAGAACGAGACGGGCCACTTGTAACCTTTGGAGGAAATTCTAAGGGACTTACGAGAGGCCAAGGCGATCTAAAAGTTGGTAAAACAACTATCTCTAACGTCTCATATGTTGAAGGTCTTAATCATAACCTATTCTCTGTGTCGCAATTCTGCTCGAGTGGTAAACGAGTAGAATTCACTGCTAACAAATGTCTCATGAAAAATGAGGAAGGAGAAATACTTTTTACCGGAATCTTGCAGGATAGACTCTACATTGTTCAATGGAATGATTGGATAGAGGCCTGCCTGGTCACAAAGGCTGATTCCGAGACAAGCTGGCTATGGCACAAGAGGTTGAGTCATTTGAACTTCAAGGCCATCAACAAGCTCGTACGCAACAAGCTGGTGAACGACCTGCCAGATCAAGTTTTCGATCACGATTATATTTGCAAAGCCTGTCAAGCTGGAAAGCAAACAAGATCATCCTTTCCAAGTGTGACGGCACAAGCTTCTAATCGAATTCTTGAGCTTCTCCATCTCGACCTCTTTGGTCCAGTCACTCCCTTGAGTATAAACGGTAGAAAATATGCTCTCGTTATTATAGATGATACTTCGAGCTGTAATACATCAGCCGGACTTAACCAGGCTGATCCCCCATTCTCAGTTCCCCAAACTGAAGCTGTTAACGACCTTACATCTCAAATCGAGCAGCTCGATGAAGCAATGGAGCAGCTCGATATTCAGTCCGTTCAACAGCAGCCAGATCAACAGCCCGATCAACAGCACGTCCCGACTGATCAACCTTCAACTCACCCAGAGTTTGACGAACCCATTAATGAGCCCGATCCAATCATTTCAAACAAAGAAAGAGCTCGACGCAGACGTTGGAAAGAGCTCGACGCAGACGTTGGATCGATGCTCATCCAAAAGAACTCATTGTTGGGAACCCAAACCAAGGAGTGCGAACAAGAAGGACGATTGGTGAAAGTGCTCTATTAATCTGCTATCTCTCTCGAATTGAACTCAAAGATGCAATTGAAGCTCTTCGTGATGCTGACTGGATTCAAGCCATGCAAGTAGAGCTCAATGAATTCAAGAGAAATGAAGTATGGTCTTTAGTTGATCGTCCTTATCATCAGGGCGTCATTGGAGTCAAATGGGTTTACAAAAACAAGAGAGATGAATCTGGAGAAGTTGTCAGAAATAAAGCCCGATTGGTAGCAAAGGGTTACTGTCAACAAGAAGGAATCGATTATGATGAGACGTTTGCCCCCGTTGCAAGATTAGAAACTATAAGGCTGTTTCTAGCTTATGCCGCTCATCAACGATTCAAAGTCTACCAGATGGATGTTAAAAGTGCATTCCTCAATGGCGTTCTCGAAGAGGAAGTCTATGTGGAACAGCCTCCAGGATTCGAGGAGGGTGATTCAAGCAAAGTCTACAAACTGCACAAGGCCGTATACGGACTTAAGCAAGCTCCTCGAGCTTGGTATGAGACGCTATCATCCTTTCTCATCGAATCAGGATTCAAGCGTGGTTCAGTCGACAAAACGCTATTCACTATCAAAGTGAATGAACATATCCTTTTAGTACAAATTTATGTTGATGATATAATTTTTGGATCAAAATCTCCCATTTTATGCGAAAAATTTGGTAACCTCATGACAGAAAAATATAAAATGTCTATGATGGGGGAAATGAATTTCTTTCTAGGGTTGCAGGTCAAGCAGTCCGATGAAGGAATCTTCATTAGCCAAACAAAGTACGCACACGAGCTGGTAGATAAGTTTGGTGTCAAAGACAGCAAGCCCGTCAAAATACCGATGCTCTCTGGTGGGAAGATCGACCCGGATTCCGAAGGAAAACCAGCCAACATAACACAGTACAGGGGTATAATTGGATCATTACTTTATCTAACTGCTAGTCGACCTGATATCACTTTTGCAGTTGGAGTGTGTGCTCGATATCAAGCTAATCCGAAGGAATCCCACTTGGAAGCAGCAAAGAAAATTCTTCGATACATCAAAGGAACCACAAATTTAGGTCTTTGGTATCCTTGTGATGATAATTTGCAGCTTACAGGTTATTCAGATTCTGATCATGCAGGGTGCAAGCTCGATAGGAAATCTACCTCGGGTACTTGCCATTTTCTCGGAAACAAGCTGATATCGTGGTTTTCAAAGAAACAAACTTCAGTAGCCACCTCCACCACAGAGGCCGAATACATGGCCGCAGGGAGTTGTTGTGCACAAATCTTGTGGATCAAACAACAACTCAAAGATTATGAAGTTGAAGTCAGTGAAGTGCCAATATTCTGCGACAGCTCGAGTGCTATCGCCATTACTCAAAACCCAGTTCTTCATTCAAGATGCAAACACGTGGATATTCGACATCACTTTATTCGTGATCACGTGGAAAAGAAGAACGTGGTTATCGAGAAGATACACACTGATTCAACGAGCTGATATCCTAACCAAACCACTGGCCGAAGAAAGATTCAAAATGCTGTGTGGAAAGTTAGGGTTATTAAATGTTGAGTCACCAGGCCGATCGTAAGTCTACAGGCCGTCATCTCCTCAACAGCCTGACGCCATCATCTATGCAGGCCGGTTTCTTCAAATCAGGCCGTTCATGACTCAACAGGTTGTCCTCAAGTAAACAGGCCGTTCGTGACTACAGCCCGTCTCTATTCTAAAGGCTGGTTGAGTCAAAAGGCCGTTTCTATTCAACAGGCTGACTGTCAAAACGACAGATCGTTCTCTATCATCAGGCCGACGTTGAAATCAGCAAAATCGACCTGTGCTCCTCAAATTAAGGGGGAACTCTTAATCGAGTGATCCATCATTTGAGGGGGAACAAAGACCGATGTATGCCTCCAGGGCGTTTATTTCGCCAGGCCGATGTCATAAATCCAGGTCGTTCATTTCGACAGGCCGTTCTCTGCTACAAGGCCGATATCATCAGGCCGATTCCAGCATTAATGAAGGGAGAATCAAAAGGGCAGTATCACCCTTTTGTCGTACATTTAATTTCCTTAATATGCATTGAATTCTTTCAATTATTAAAATTTATGTCTCAATGTGTTACATTGTTTAAGGCTCTGTTATTTTGCAGAAAATAAGGAAAAAGGGAGTAATGATTACCATTTTTGTAACACATCTAGTCAAGTGTCAAATATTGACACATTGACCAATGTTGCATTTAATTCCCTGCCACTTTTCTGAAAAAGTGATGTTTAACGCACGTTTCCTTTAACCCACGCGCGGATGTGAATCGTTTCACATTCCACGCGCTCTAATCGTGTGGTCGTGGGTGAGAGGGAAAACTTTAACCTTTTCAAATTCGAACGATCACGACCGTTCGAAATATCTATATATGTCATGCAGTTTTCTCTCAAAAACATTACTTACTCTCATCATCTTCTTCAAAAACCTAATTTTTCATTCTCTGCAAAATCAACCGCCGCCGTCGTGCTTCGCATTCTCTGCTGATTTTCTCTCTACATTCCCACTCTCTGAACAGAAATATCACCGTGGTTTGTGCTTTATCGATGTCTTTGCTTTCATCTTTCATCAAGAGTGTTTGATTACTAATCTATCTATCTTGTTGCAGAAAATCAGCATCAATGGCACAAACATCGACTTCCGGCCAACCGGAGATGCAGTGGGACGCTATCTCTGCATATCTGGAGTCGCATATCAAATACGAGCCATATATGGTTCGTGAGAACATTGGTTTCCGGGATCTGGATTCCATGTTCGCACTGGTGGAGACGTGTTTTCCCTTCCACCAGATTATCTCAACCAGACCGGCAAAGTTCCTCCCCAAGATCGTGTCCGCCTTCTTCTACAATTGGAATAAGGGCGACTCCATCTCATCCCACACTATCGCCCTCGGAACCCAGAAGGCCGTTCATCACATTAACGTCCTTGACGCTGTTAAAGCGGCTTTCGGCATTGGGGATGGCGGAGAAATGCAACTCTCCGACATCAAGAAGGAACAACTGCAGTCCGTTATCGACCGCGTCCTCATTGAACCAGGGCCGTACTTGGAGAGGTCGTTCAAGAGGACCGAGCTGCGTCCTAAGTACAGGCTACTTATGGACTTTATTCAACGGTGCTTCCTAGGGCACGTTGGCAACCACGACCAGGTCACGCCGTTCAAATTCCAAATCATGACGGCCGTGATGCTCAACCTGCCAATCAGTTGGGCCAAACTGATGGTCTCCCTGCTCTGGGAGGAGGCCAGGTAGATCGAATGCCAAATGGAAGGAGAGGCCGTGGTGGGAGTGCGTCTCCACACAGAGAAGAGGCCGCTTCGTCTCGGGACGAAGGCGACCTGCATCATCATTTCCTTCTTCAAGAATAGGAAATGGTCGGATGCGGATGACTTCCCCTACAATTTCATTCCCAAGGATCTCCATCAGCTCGAGATGGCTATCGGGGTCGCGCCGCAAAATTTCTACGGGTCGTCGGACCATGTAAGGGAGAATCTCACTCGGACTGGGCAGTCCAAAATTGGGTGGAGGGTGCCGGCTCGCCCTGTGCAAAAGAAGAGGAAGGCCGATGATGTGCCAGTGCCCTCTCGCCCTGCCAAAAAGACGCCCCCTCCAAAGAAATCCAAACCAACTGCTCCTCTTCCGGTCAGGCCGATGCACCACGTGCTTCCGATGGAGCCCGTGGCCGTGGAGCCTATTTCTGTCAGGCCGCCCACGCCTTCGCCCTCGCCATCTTCCTCCCCGGAACGGACTCCATCTCCAGTCCTTACCGCGATCGAGCCGACCGCCTCGCAGCATCGCCCTGCATCATCTCTGCAGGTCGTTGTCGGTTCCTCGCCCTCTCCCTCTCGCTCCCCTCCTCGCGTTCGCGTTGGATCGGTGGAAATCCAAGATCTCACTGGAGAGGAGGAACCCCAAGGCACCATCCTGCCAGTTCAACCAATCTCCGAGCAGGCCGTGTCTCCTGCTCACGCAATGGTGGCTTCAATGAAGGCTGAAGCCAGGCTGAAGGTCATCGACCTGATGCCGGGGATCGATCAACTCCCCAAGTCCCTCGACCTCGCAGCTCGCCTCCAGTTCTATCTGGTGTGTAAGTCGAGCTATTACTACGTCTTTCAAGCCTTGCTGCAGGTCGTCACTCTCGACGACCTGAAGGTCGAGGAGCTGGAGTTGGAGGCCGAGTTCAACTTCTTCAATGTGGAGGATGCAGCCGCCAATTTCCAATCACTTGTGCTGCGGCGCATGAAGGTCGAAGCTAAAATTCTGGGCATCGACCTTCGCCCCCTCTACACCAACTCTCGCGCCCTCTACAACTCAGCCGCCATTCATGGAGACGAGTTCGATGCGATTCGAACTCCGGAGCAATCGCCATCCAGGAATGTGGGTGGTGATCAAGCCCTTGATGCTGCTGCTCCGTCTCCTCAAGGTTCGAAGGTTGACATTGAGGTCGAGCTTAATTCTCTATCTGCCAAGCTCGATTCTCTTGTCATCAGCCTTCCCGACCAGATCAAGCAGGCCGTAGCAGAGGCCCGGGTCGATATTGTGAATGAAGCCAAGACCCAGGCCGATGAAGCTGCCAGGGAGCGAGTCACGTCTTTTGCCGTAGATCAACTGAAGGAATACACTGACAAGCTCCTGCCGGCCCAGCTCGTTGCAAACAGAATGGCGTCCCTGGAAGAGATCGGGAAAGTCAAGGAGGACGTTGCCAAGGTCGATCAGCGTGTGACCGACCTGACCTCATCAATTTCAAATTCGGCATCGGCCTCCAATGACCAAATCAACGCCATTCACGACACCCTCTCCTCTCTTCTCAATGGCCAACAGGAGTTGAGGGATGCCGTGTCCAAGCTGCAGGAGGAGGACACTACTCTTCTTTCCCTCATCAGAGCCCTTTCTGATGATGTCGAAAAGGGGGAAGAAGAAAGAGCCGCTGCCGCCGCCAAGAAGAAGAGGTCGAGCAAAACCAAAACCTCTTCATCTTCCTTGGCTCCTCCCCCTCCTCCTCCTCCGCCTCAAAAGAAGCCTGCTTCCCAGGCCGCCTCCTCCAAGGCCGTCGGCCTCGCCGCCTCCCAGGCCGATCCCATAGCAGCTGCCGCTGCTGCTGAGGCCGCCGCCTCCAAAGCTCGATTGGCTAAAGAGGCCGAGCTCATTCAAGCCATGCATCTGGCTGGTGCTACGCCGGAGCAGGCCATGAACCCTGTCGAGCAGAAGCGCTTTATAGCGGAGCGCCGGGCTGCTGAAGCG
This sequence comes from Thymus mandschuricus, assembly GCA_029379335.1. Classification (NCBI taxonomy): domain Eukaryota; kingdom Viridiplantae; phylum Streptophyta; class Magnoliopsida; order Lamiales; family Lamiaceae; genus Thymus; species Thymus mandschuricus. The sequence goes on along the minus strand of CM057081.1, from coordinate 6,425,089 downwards.
AGGAAGAAGGCCGAATCTGACTGGGTCAGTGAATCTGCCTCCGAATTGATTTTGGATGCTGGAGTCCAGCAACAGGCAGTTGAGTGGCTAGATGAGCGCCAAAACGCCCTGCTGCGGGAGCTCAACAGCTGCTTCATCCTCCTTCACTACTGGATCAAGGACCCCTCCCTGCCTGAAGACACCGATGACGCCTATGCAGCCTACATGCTTAAATTTCCTCACCAAGATTTCGTTGGTGAACTGCGAAAGAAGGCTGCAGAGGCCGGTGCGATGTTAAGGGCTCCAGTCAAGCAATTTTTCTCGCCCTTGCTTATTGGCGATTCGGGCTACCTTGATTACTCCCGAATCGACCGATACATCGCACTGACCGCCATCGGCCTGAACGTCAACGTCTCAAATTCCGATCCCGCCTATTGCCGAATCAGGGATGGAATTTACTTAAGTATGCAGGCGAAATCGAGGGAGCAGATCCAGGAAGAGCGCATAGCAGCCCGTGCCCAGCTGCAGAAGATGTAGATAGATGATTTTGTTTGCTTTTGTATTCATTTAAGTTCGAAGCACGAATTGTAATTTCCAAATGTAAAGTACGCTATCGAGCTGAATAAAGCAAAAATCATCTTTCGATCTGACGACAATATCTCTTTGTCCAGGCATCTGCCTTTACTGCTTTATTTTAATTGTGTTAATTATCTGCCTTTCATATAATTCCTTATCACCCTTAATGGTTAATCGATCTTTCATTGTTTTAAAATCTTAGGAATTATTTGTAAAGTGTATGGTTTCGACATCATCAAAAAGGGGGAAATTGTTGGGAACCCCTTGCAGTTTGATTTTGATGATGTTTATCGAAACCACACTTAGGCATATTTTACTTGTTTAGGGTTAAGGCCGATAGATCGACCTGCTACCTGTTAGTGCAGGTCGATGCCCTCTAACGTTCAAATGCAAGTTCGATCCACCCTGTAAGAGAAAGGTCGATTCATCGACCTGCCTCACTCGGATCGAACTGGCATGTCTAGCTGTCTATCGACCTTCCTTCTCAAGCTTCCAGCCCGCTTTGACTTAGAAGATTTCAAGAGCTGGATTTCTATATCAAGGTCGATGCTCCGCCTTCATGGAGCAACACGACCTGATCCTTGCCACGTAGTGTGCCAGCAAGGACGAATCTTCCCAACGGCTAGAAGTGAGTCAGCCTCCAACGGCTAATGCCACGTCAGCCTGACTCCAACGGCTAGTTTTTCAAAACTGCCTATAAATACTTCAGCCATTATCGGATTCAAGCACGGGAAACTCAAGCTATCAACGCCAAATCTCTGCCAAAGTCTCTCTCAAGTTCTTATCCATTCAAGTGTTCGAAATCCGATTAGTTTCCCAAACACTTGACGAAGAGAGATTTTCTACTCCGATAAAAGCCCAACGACGAAGCGTTCACTGCTGCTTGTCGTTGATTTAACATCTTCTTCTCCGACTCGTTCGAAGTTAGAAAGTGTGTTTTGTAGTTTTCGCCATTGTAGAGTTAGTCAAGCTCTGTAGTGTGTGAAGGTTGTTTGTACGTGTTTAGTACGAAAGGTTGTAAGGGTCACGACCCAAAACTCGTGTCTAGATATATTCAAGTTAGAGTGTATTTAGAACTGATACTCAGTCAGTATAAATAAGAGAGAGGTGGATCCAAAGGTAAAGGGATTCTCAGGTCGAGTCGGCCTGACGTGGACGTAGGAGGGTTTCTCCGAACCACGCTAAATTGTGGTGTCTCTCTCTATCTTTTATTTTATCGCTCTTATTATTATTATCAAACTGACAAGCATCAACCTGCATATAACGCATCAACCTGCTACTGTTCATCAGACTAAGATTTTTCAAAGAGTAAATCAACCTCCACCAACTTCCGCATAAGCACAGTTTGATAAATCAAGCTTGTTCCCAAACGAGCTTGATAGATCAACCTGTCTCTGATAAGGATCGACCTTGACAATCGACCTTAGATCAACCTGATTTTACAAAAGTCAAAAACGGTTGGTTATTGGTGTATTCCCCCCTCCCCCCTCCCCCCCCCCCCCCCCCCTCCCATACACCAATTACTCTTTCCCGGGACCAACAGAGTTTCTCCACCGTCATCCCTAGCCTCGCCCTTAGGTCCACCATCATCAACTGGTGCCTCCTTCATCCTCCTCGTCTCCGGCGAAATCGGAGAGAGAGAGAGCCGCAGATAAGCTACGAAACGGCGCCGTACACAACTCCAGCTCCCGGCGCTGCAGCGGCTCGATTTGTTCTCCGCCGCCGTCCACCGCGAACAAATCCACCATTGTTCACTTTCTCCTCTTCCCCCGTAGCCATTTGCTTCTTCCTCTATTGCCACCCGCCGTTCACGATGGAGAACGGCACCACGCCTCCGACAATCGCAAAGAAGCCGGAGGATTCCGCCGACAGTCTCGATTGAAGTCGCCGGATAGAAAGAAGAGAGAGAGAGAGAGAGAGAGGAATAGAGAGAGAATGAGTGACGGTATAATGAGAGCGGAATGTGAGCGCCGAAATTGCGAGCAAAAAAAAAAAAGGTTTTAGAGTAAAGTGAGGGTAGTTGTGTAATTTCGCGTCAAAATGGTATATTTTGAGTTTTTTAAATGAGTGTCCTTATATTGATTATGTTATCCCGTATTGGGTAGTTTATTTTTATTAACTCATAGATATATGTATTTTAGATAAATAAGAATGGCGGGTGTAGGAATTGACATGTATTCATGTTGATCAACGTGGTGGTTAGAAACAGGCATCTTAACTTATTTTGATGTAACGATATTTTCTTTTTTATTAAAATAAACAATGGGTGGCTTGACATATTTTAAAAAATTTCATTATCGTAGTATTTTTATATAATTAATATTTACAAATATATGTATTTTAGATAAATAAGAATGGAGGATGTAGGCATTGACACGTACGCATGTCGATCAACGTGGTGGTTCAAAACGAGCATCTTAACTTATTTTGATATAACGACATTTTCTTTTTATTAAGATAAACTAGGGGTGACTTGACAAATTTTAATATTTTTATTTAAATTTTACTTTAAAATAACGCTATAAAGTGATTCGTATCAAATTTCGATGTAATACAAATGCACCTATCATCAACATATTCCCTTTTAAACCTATTTTCTTATAAACACAAGTAACAAGAGACTTTATATTGACATTGTTGGGAATTGTTAAGAACGAATATGTTAAGGGGGAACTTATAAGGGATATCTTAGTGTTTTGATTTGATCCCAAAACCCCAAAGCGTTCTGTTCCCAAGCGACCCATTTTGATATAGTTGATAAGTTAGAATTTTTCTAAAAGCCTACTCTGTTAGGATGGCTCTTTTATTTTGCTTAGATTAGGCTTCAAAATTTCAAGTGAAGGCCACTCACTTGAGTGTGTTTTACAAAGCGAAGCGGGTCAAGCAAACTGAAGTGAAGCGTGTCGAAGAACTGTGAAGCGAAGCGATCGCTACAGTAGATTCGAAGTGAGTCTGCCAAAGTGAAGCGAAGCGATCGCTACAGTAGATTCGAAGTGAATCTGCCAAAGCGAAGCGAAGCGAGCGCTACAGTTCAAAGCCAAAGCGAAGCGAAGCAAGCGCTACAGTGAAAAGTCAAAGCTAGTCAACTCTAGTCAACTATTTCCAAAGCATTCACTAGGGAAAGTTAATTCCCGAAGCGGCTCACTACAGAATGACTGCGAAGTGACTTAACTAAAGCGGACGCTACAACTTCAAAGCGAAGCGAGCCACTACCTACCAGAAAGCGACAGCACAAATTCCCGCTCCAAATTTGAACTCCAGTCAACTGGAGATCTTCGCATTTATTACGAAATCTCCACGTGTCGAAAGCGGAAAGGAGCAGAGGAGTTGACTGCCAGGCCGACAAGGCGCCGTAACAGTACTGGGTCGCTCCAGTTACTGTTGAAATTGGAATTTAGCCATTTCCGGCAAAAGTCCAAATCTGCGCGTCTGAAAAGCATCCAGCCTGTGCAAGTACTGTCGAGAGGAGGAGGGACAAGGCCACCAACAAAGCAACGGATCTCAGCCAACCCTCCGCCTATAAATAGTGAAGGATGAAGACGTGAAGAAGTAGAACACTACCTGCGCATACGAGCCTACTGCAAACAAACACTCCCAAGCCTTAGAGCAATCTTCGAGTTTTTGTTTCAAGTGTTCTCCGAGTTTCCAGTTCATCGAAACTCGTCTTCCCAACCTTCACACTTAGAGTCTAAGCCCATTCCATATTCAAGCTTAGAAGGAGAGCTCTAGCCATCTTTGCACTTATTGTAAAGAGCTCTTCACAGTGTGTCTGCCAACCAAAAACCCTAAACTCTGTCTGTTAGGTTTTTGAGAGTTGTCGTTAGGGTGTCCAGATCCAAGGCCCTTCCTTCATCGATTGAAGAAGCCTCGATCGTAGAGTTAAGATCCAAGCTTACACTTACATCGTTTGTGTAAAGCTCGATCGAAGCTAGGCTGTAAGGAGAGCCCGGAATCTCCCTGTTGTTCGGACAGAAGCAAGTGAAGCTTTGTGTCCAGTTTAGGTCTTAGTAGTGAACCCGTAATCACTGCACTGTTTGTCAGATCCAGGCAAGTGAAGCCCGATCTTGATCAGGTTTTTGAAGGACCCGTAACCTTCAAGTTCTTGAGTGAAGAGAACAGTTGCCGTCGTGCAACAAAGTGGACGTAGGAGCGTTATCTCCGAACCACTATAAATCTTCGTGTCGTATCTCTCTAACCTTAAACTCTTTACTTTGTTTATCCATTGCACGTGCATCTAAACAAACTTAATCTGGAAATTTCAAATACTTAGGAAAGATTTTAGCTCACCAAATTCCGCATACACGAGTAAAGACTCCCTCTTGATCAAGTGTTCACTTCGGTCAAGCAGGCTAGCTACGTACTGGAGATCTAGCTTCAGCTAGGTCTTAAGTTTCAAGTGAGCTCTTTACTTGTCACTCTGAGTTAAGGGATTTGAAGTTGAAAAACTTCAAAATACGTATTCACCCCCCCCCCCCCTCTACGTATTTTCCCATTAACAAACCGGGACCAACAAGTGGTATCAGAGCAGCGGTTCTTTCGAGCCTCTGCTTTGCATACCTGAAGCGGGTCCCCACTCGCTTCACGTTGTCTCACTGAACCGGATCCTATTTTCCTAAGTGCATCAAAACCTCACCCACGCATATTGCATTTACTGCTGATAGTTTACTATGTCTACATACAGTGCATCAAATCTTCCACAGTTCTCGATCGAAGGATACGAGATATGGAGTTTCCGTGTCGAGAGCTTCCTATGCTCAATCCACGACCGGATGTGGGAAGTCATTGAAGACGGACCAATTGAAATCAAGAAAGCCATATCTGTGGAGGTTCCAGCCGCTGAAGGTCGTCCAGCCCACGTTCGACAGCAGTACGTGGAGAAGGATAAGGATGAGTATACTCCAAATGACTTCAAAGTTGCCAACCTCGACAAGATTGCACGCCACACGATGCAGAGCACCGTGTCGGACGCCTATCTACCACGAATAAGGAAATGTACAACTGCAAAGGAAATGTGGGAAACCCTAGCCCTCATTTCTCAAGGCACAGACAAAATCAAGGAAAACAAGCTCGCCGTTCAGATGCGGGAGTTTGAAAATCTGGTGATGAAGTCAGGAGAGTCCATCGACGCCTTCGAGCTGAGAGTTACCAACATTACTGCTACTCTCAACTCGCTTGGGAAGGAACTCACAGACAAGGAAGTAAACCTGAAAATAGTCCGTGCTCTCACAAGGAAATGGCAGACCATGAAGGAGCTATACCTAGCAACTAAGGATCTAACGAAGCTCACGCCAGAAGTGCTGTTCTCCGAGCTCAAAGCTCACGAATTTGATCTGAATCGAATGAGCCTCGACGACGAGGATGAAGCGCCCACTACGTCAAAAGGAGTAGCATTCAAAGCTGCCGATGGGCCAAGCGAGCAGTCGCTAGCCAAGATGACGAGAGAAGAATTGGAAGAACACATTGCGTTCTTATCCAAGAACTTCAACAAAATGAACTCTCGAGTGGGCAAGTACAAGAGATTCTACAAGCAGTACAAAGGGAGGAGCACTGATGCTCGAGAAGGAAAAGCAAAGAGAGAAGAGACGACCAAACCGATCCCGCGAGACATGATGGAAGTGGAGTGTTATCACTGCCACAAGATGGGGCACTACAAATCCGATTGCCCAAAGCTAAGTGCCAAAGAGCGCGAAGAATTGAAGGCCAAGAGGGATGCTCAAAGGCGAGCGCTCGTAGCGAGTGAAGTGCCGGTCGCTACAACTGAAGATCCACCAAGCGACTCAGATGCATTCAAAGATCCAATCTCCAGTGATGGTGAGGATCTTGGATTTATGGCGCTCACCGATGAAGAAATAGGAGAGGTATTCTTTTATCCTTCAATCACTTCAATTACACTAGCACACACTGTCAATGAGGAAGAACAATCCTCTACATGGAGTGAGTTGTTTGACAAGCACCAAAAATTGTCAAGCGACCACGAAGTGGTAAAACAAGCTCTGTCTCAAAGCGAGAAGGAGAACCGAAAGCTAGCCCGTGAGCTTGACGAAGTCAAACTTAATTTAAGGGCTATGACTAGTAAGTTCGAGGATCTCTACGCTAGACATCAAAGCTTGGAGGGAAGATATGAAACCCAGTCCACTCTAGTTGCCAACTTGAACAAAGCATCATATGCTAGGCAGGCACTAGAGGGCTCGCTTCTGCCTTTTGGTAGGAAAGCTGGCCTTGGATATGAGGGTAGACCTCCCAAGCCGACTGTCTTTGTTGGTGAATCACACACTACACCATCAGTCACTTTGGAATTGCCCACTGCATCCAAAGCGACCACCAACAAGGATAAAGGCAAAGTGGCTGAGAACCCTAAAAGGAAGCCAATGAAGATGTCTATATCTTTAAGGGCAGATCCTAAGGGCAAGCAAAGTTCAACAATCCCTAGCACTCAACATGCTAAGTCTTACCAATCCAAGGGTAAAGGGAGAACTGTTGAAGCTTCTAAGTCTCAAGCCAAGACACGAGAGACAAAGGATCTACCTCCTAAAAAGAGGAGTAATGTCTATGTGTCACGTTATCCGGACTGGAGATGGTCCAACCGGACGAACGTTGAGGGGGAAGAACTTGAAGCACCCAAGAGGCCGCTTCAAACTTCCAAGGTTACTTAAGCGAGTCGGGGTCAAAACCCTAGTTGGACCGCTTCAAGGAAACCAAGCGAGCCGCTTCGACAGACTAGAAAACCTAAGTTAGCCTCTAAACCCAGAGCTAATCCGAAGCGAGTCGCTTCAGGATATAAGCAAAGTGGGAAGAGCATAGGTAGGACTGAAGCGAGCCGCTACCACTCTTGCACACACTGTTGCACGTGTGAAGCTGCCTCTAGGCAGTACACCAAGTTTTCGAAGGTCGAGAAGCCCAAGACACAAGCTTCATCTCAAAAGAGAGTGAAGCAAGTGTGGGTACCTAAGGGAACTAACCTGCAAGGACCCAAACTGATTTGGGTACCAAAATCTGTCTAATTGCAGGTGAGCGCCGTGGATCCCATGCCAAGTGAAGGTCAACTAGTATGGTACTTGGACAGTGGATGTTCAAGACACATGACTGGCATGAAAGCTCTACTTCACAACTACGTAGAGAAGAAGGGTCCACACGTAACCTTTGGTGACAACTCTCGAGGAAGCACCAGGGGATACGGCGCACTGAAAGTTGGAAAGCTCACAATTGAAGAAGTCTCCTATGTGGAAGGACTCAAGCACAACCTGTTATCCATTTCACAGTTTTGTGATAAAGGGTACAGGGTGGAGTTCATCTCCAACAAGTGCATTGTGAAGAGCAAACTCACATCCCAGATTGTGCTCACTGGAAACAGGCAGAGAAACGTCTACATCACACAATGGGACAGCTGCAAAGAGGAAACTTGTCTAGTTGCAAGAAGTGCTACAGAAATTGGATGGCTATGGCACAGACGCTTGAACCACCTCAATTTCAAAGCTATCAATCGCTTAGCTCGAAAAGGTTTGGTGCAAGGCATACCAAATGAAGTCTTCATCAAAGACCATCCATGCTCACCATGCCAACGAGGGAAGCAGACGAAGAAGCACTTCGCCAGTCTCGAAGAAGCCTCATCAAAGCGAGTGCTCGAGCTGCTTCACATGGATCTGTTTGGCCCAGTTACTCCAGTTAGTGTAAATGGAAGGAAGTACACTCTAGTTGTAGTCGACGATTTCTCTCACTACACTTGGGTTGTATTTCTATTCAGCAAGAAGGAGACACTGTCCAAACTGCCACAACTACTCAAGCGATTGGCGGTGGAAAAGAATCAAGCTATCGTGACCATTTGCTCCGACAAAGGCACAGAGTTCTTGAACTCTACAATTGAAGCGTACTGCACGGAGCATGGAATAGCACATCAGACGTCCTCATCACGCACCCCTCAGCAGAATGGAGTTGCTGAAAGAAGAAATCGAATCATCAAAGAAGCCGTTCGCACCATGATTGCTGACTCGAAGCTTCCGATGAAGTATTGGGCTGAAGCTGCCAACACGGCGTGCTACACACAGAATCGAACGCTTCTCAACAAATGGCACGACAAAACTCCATATGAAATATGGACAGGGAGAATTCCTAACATATCTTATTTCCATATTTTTGGTTGTAGGGTCTTCATTCACAACAATGGGAAGTCACAGTTGAAAGCCTTTGAAAGCAAAGCAGATGAAGGGGTATTCTTAGGATACTCTACATCTAGCAAAGCCTACAGAGTGTTCAACTGTAAAACCCTAATTGTGGAGGAATCACCCCGTGTAGTATTTGATGAATCTTCTTTAAGTCTTCCACAGGAACAGGCTCAAGCGAATGAAAAAGATCAAAGCAAGGAACCCTCAAATCAACTCACTTGGGACGTGCTTGATGAAGATGATGACACAAGCGAGCAGGATCCCAAAGGAGAAGTCGAAGCTGCCCCCAAGCTTCTTGAAGCTAGTGCTGGCCAAGCACCCAACCCAGTCGCTTCAGACGGTGCAGCGAGCGACAAGGAAGCGGATGAAGATGAAGCTGGCGGAGCAAAGCGAGCGTGGTTCAATGATCACTCACCTAGCCAAATCATTGGAGATCCATCCAAGGGTGTAGTGACCAGAAGTCAAGTGTTTGGAGAAAGTGCCATGTTCAGTTGCTTTCTCTCAAACGTTGAGCCATCAAGCGTGGAGGAAGCCCTAGCCGATTCTAACTGGGTGATCGCCATGCAAGAAGAGCTGAATCAATTCACCAGGAACGACGTATGGTACCTCGTGGATCGTCCCAAGTTTCAGCATGTTATTGGCACCAAGTGGGTGTTCAAGAACAAGACGGACGAGGACCACAACGTAGTGAGGAACAAGGCGCGACTCGTTGCCAAAGGCTACTGCCAAGAGGAAGGAATCGACTTTGACGAGACCTTTGCTCCAGTGGCACGGCTTGAAGCTATCAGATTGTTTCTAGCCTATGCAGCAGCCAAGAAATTCAAAGTGTATCAAATGGATGTGAAGAGCGCGTTCCTCAATGGTGAACTGAAGGAAGAAGTGTATGTGGAGCAGCCACCGGGTTTCGAGCAGGGAGATAAAGTGTATCGCTTGAAGAAAGCCCTGTATGGGTTGAAGCAAGCTCCCAGAGCTTGGTATGATACACTCTCTCAATTCCTAGTGGACAATGGATTCCAAAAGGGAAAGATAGATCGAACCCTATTCACTATCAATCATGGAAATGATATGCTATGGGTTCAGATCTATGTGGATGACATCATATTTGGGTCACCAAACCAGTCGCTTAGCGAGAAGTTTGGAGAGCTGATGAAGACCAAATATGAAATGTCGATGATTGGCTTGATGAGCTGCTTTCTAGGTCTTCAAGTGAAGCAGCAGGATAATGGAATTTTCATCAACCAGGCCAAGTACACTCGAGATATGCTTGTCAAGTTTGGTGTTCAACATGCTAAAGCTGTGAAGATTCCTATGAATACCAACTGGAAGATGGAGCCAGACGAAGGAGGAAAATCTGTAGATCCTACAGATTATCGTGCCCTAATTGGGTCACTACTCTATCTAACTGCAAGCAGGCCAGATATTGCCTTTGCAGTCGGAGTCTGCGCTCGCTTCCAAAGCAATCCCAAGCACAGCCATCTTGAAGCTGCCAAAAGGATCCTTCGATATTTGAAGGGCACTATCAACATGGGTCTGTGGTATCCAGCGGAGGACAATTTGGAGCTCACTGGATATTCCGATGCTGACTATGGAGGTTGCCGAGTCGATAGGAAGTCAACTTCGGGCACATGTCAGTTCTTGGGAAGCAAGCTGATCTCGTGGTTCTCAAAGAAGCAAACAAGCGTAGCTACTTCAACGACTGAAGCTGAATATATGGCCGCAGGTAGCTGCTGTTCTCAAATCCTATGGCTTCGTCAACAGTTGAAGGATTACAAAGTTGAAGCGAATGAAATTCCGATCTTCTGCGACAACAACAGTGCTATATGTATTTCGCAGAATCCAGTGCTTCAACCAGGTGCAAGCATGTGGAAATTCGACACCATTTCATTCGTGATCATGTCGAGAAGAAGGATATCAAGCTCGAGAAAATCCATACCGATCTCTAGCGAGCAGATATCCTCACCAAGCCTCTAGCTGAGTCTCGATTCAATCAGCTATGCATGGAATTAGGGTTATTAGACCCTGGTGAAGAATGCTAGTTCCAGGATGCACGAAGGAGTGTTCGCTTGTTCTCTTGAGCGTCACTCGCTTCGGATCTTCACCAACTCAAGCGAGCCACTTCAAATCTCACTCGCTTGAAGAAACTGAAGTTAGGTGGAGTATTGGAAGAAGTTCCCTACCAACTTATTGGAATTGTTAAGTATATGGTTAAGGGGGAACTAACGCTTCTCTCGGAGCAAGCTACTTCCAAAGCGAGCAAAGAATGCTGCTATCTTGAATTCTGCATCGCTTCAATTTGCCATAGCTTGGGTCAAAGCGAGCCGACTGCAGATTCATTCTTTAGAATGTAAGAAAGCTTGAAGGTTTACCTTTTTATACAAAAGGTTGCAGGGCTGGTGACATGCTTCTGCGTAAAATACGAGATTGTCTTGTTAGAGCATTCTCATTGTCATCCTGTCCATTTCTGCTCTGAGATAAGGACTTGTACTCATCCCCCATTCGTCGTGAATAAGTACACTTACGTGATGCTCCCTTCGGGTTGTAGTAAGCTTGTGTACTTTATTCATTTTCTCCCCCATTCACTTCGATGGAGGACTCTCTAATTCGTAGAGGAAGATGAATGCCATGAAGATGAATGCCATGAAGATCTAACTCAACGTGTAGCATTCAACATGTGGTATCTAATTCAAGTGAAGTCTTCAATTTGTGGTATCAATCTCCTACGAAGTGAGATTGACTGGTAAGTGTTTCAATTTTAAGTACACTAAGTGAGCCGAAGCGTGCTAGAAACCTTCACTCACTACGTGGAAAATATAAAGTGAATCTGACACAAATACAAAGAGGAAAACATTCTTGTTTATCCTCGAAGTATGTAAGTCAGAAACATTTTAAATTAAGCAAAGAAATTCAATTTCTTATTCCAGTCGCTTCAGATGGCCAAGCGAATGCTTCGTCACTCAAAGCTAGCCATCGCAAGCGAGTGCAGAACCGTCACTCAAGCGAATGCCTCTCAAGCGAGTCAAGCCGTAGCGGCTCAACTCGAAGCGAGCGGGCACGAAGCGAGTATGAGCTGTCTGCACTCGAGTGCAATTTTACTTTCTGCTGTGCATTTAATGCAGGTGCAGGAACGACGGAAATAACGGGCGCGTGTTCACACGTTTGAATTTGAAGCGGGAAAAGGCGGAGAAAATCCAGCCGTCGAATCTTAACAGCCCCCAATCTGGAGCCGTTCGATCAACGCCGTATACGACAAGCCAACCATAGAAGGCCACGTGGCGACGCCGAGCAAGTGGCGGTTCACTTTTACTCTGGTGACGCCGGACACGTCAGATCCATCACCGCACGTCCGCCGCCTACCTACAGGATTTTCGGCGTTATTACCGTCCTACCCCTGCCACGTCAGCCATAACCTAATTCTATATATATGGGTCGAGGCAGAACTGCAGAAATTTTCACAGCCCTCTAAATTTGCCATTCTCGTGCTAGATCTGCAATTGCTCTGCAACTCACTAGTCTCAACCCTTTCTACTTCATTGTTAAAAATTTTCTTCAAGTTCTTTCAAAATCCACCATGGGCAAGAAGAAGAATACAGAGACAATGGAGCAGTTCATGACTAATGTTGGTGAGCACATCAACGTCGAGCCCCATCTCGACCCTATCGTCGTCGAAGTAAATGGTTTCTTCCGTAGAGCCGTGACCACGGCCGGTCTATGGAAGTTCATAACGTTGGTGCCGACGAAGATTCTGGCAAAGGCAGTGGGAGAAATCCTACTGAATTTGAGGAAGGATCAAAATACTTCCTCATTCACTGATCCACAAACCAGCAAGCCGGTGGAGGTGGATATGAGTGAACTTATCGGAGTGTTCGATCTGCAGAGAGAAGGAGGAGATTCACTGTTAGATCTGGGTCTTTCGGCCGGGGTGCAGTATGTTCGATTTGCAACCGCCAGAGCTGATCCGAACTTCAAGGAAGCCAACATTCGCAAAAGCTTGAAGAACCCGTTCAATCTCATCTGCGAACTCTTTATGAAGAGCATCGCATGCTATGTTGGATCCCTCGATACGCTGTCGGAGATGAAACTGATCGGAACCGCCATGATCGTCGACAGTCTCGCCGGAACGAAGTTTAACTGGCACGGGTGGTTTCTCAAGCAAATTCATGAGGCTGCTGACGACTTTGCGTTCGTTCCAGGAACAGCGAATAAGATTCTTCGGAAAGGAAAATTGAAATTCTTTTCAAGACTGTCTGTTGCACTGGAGATGAAGTTTCCAGAGATGATATGGCCGGACTCCGACACGATCATATACAACAAGCAGACCATCTTCTACGATTCGTGGAGAAAAATGAAGATTCTGATGGATCTGGGACTTATCGAGGTGGAAGTGCCCATTGCTAGACCAGTTGCCGAAAGGCAAGCTGAAGAAGGCCAAGCGAGGCAGGTCGCTTCACCCGTGAAGCGAGCCAGGTCCAAGCGAGGCAAAAAGATGAAGCGAGTCACTTCGCTCGTTCAAGAAAGCGAGGCGGTGGAGGAGCCGCTTGAGAACGTTGAAGTGACTCAAACCCAGCCTTCACCAACCAAAGCCCAATCCCCTCAACTCCAAATCACCCATATACCAGAACCCCAATCTTCATCAACCCAACAACCACCAAAACAGATAACCCGCCTCTCTCCCCGTGAAGAAGAATCAGCATCTTCTTTCCACATTCCCACTGTTCCATTCCTCAGCACAGATGAAGCTGCTGCCTACACTATATTTACCCCACTTCAATCCCAGCCGATACAACCACCACCCACCGAAACCATTCAACCACCACCCACTGAAGCCATCCAGATTTCCGAAACCCAAGAAACCTCATCACCTACCCAATCCCTCTCGACATCGGCAGCTACAGCCGATACCGCCCAAACCGTAGGAGAACTTCCCATCATCCCTCAATTCAAAACCCCTGCTCTCACCGAACACAAGCGGGCTCTCGAACGCTATGTTCGAGATAGAGAGCAAGCCGCGGAGACAATCAACCTTCGCTACAATCTTCGCTCCGCAAATGTTGAATGGAGCGACATATTTTACACCAACGTAGTAGACTTTCTAACGTACATTACGTACCGAGGAACGGAATACTACAAGATCTTCAAGCTCCTCAAAGCTTTCACAGAGGAGGAGTTGATCCAGATGGAAGCCAAACTGCTCAATTTTATCGGCGAAAATGGCTTCCATGCCTTCCTTGAAGGGACCAGCTTCTGGGAGAAGCTGGATGTCAAGGTGAAGGAATCATATCCACTCGCCACAGTTCCGAAGCGAGTGCCCTCATCCCATGAGAGGAAGCTCATCCGGGAGTATAAGGAGGAGATGGAGATGAAGGATGCTGAGATTGCTAGTCTCCAAAGCGAGATTACAAAGAAGAGCGATGAATTGGAGAGGAAGGCGGGGGAGGTCATTAGTCTTAGAGAAGACTTTGACAAGAAGAAGAAGGAATTGGAGGGAAAGGTGGAGGAGAAGGAGAGGCTTCTGGAGGAGAAAGAGAAGGCGCTGGAGGCGCAGGTGAAGCTTGTGGAAGATAACACCAAAACAATCACCGAACTCAAGGGCTTGCTTGAGGCAGAAAGAAGCCGCTTGAGGGAGGTTAATGCCAGATTAATCGCTCTGGTCAAAGAGAAGAAGGTGTTGGAGAAGGAGGTGAAGGAGCTGAAGGAGAAGGTGGAGAATAGGGAAGGAGAGTTAGTGATGAAGGGAAGCGAGCTTCTCAATACCAAAAAGGCTCTTGACTCACTTCGAACTGAGTTGAAGGGAGTCAAGGATGAGAGTGCAATTGACAAGAGAGAACTGGAGAGTCTGAGGAGCAGTGCACAGGCTCTTGACTTGAAGAATGCTGAACTGTCAATCCTACTGCAGGAAGTCAAGAGACTGAAAGAAACTCTCACTGTTAGGATCACTGCAGATGCCGAATTTCACAACTCTCTCAATCGGAGGGAAAGGAGGCTTGCAGTGATGAAGGCAGAACTTGAAGCTTCCAAGGAACACTTGGAACTCACACTTCAAGAAGAAACCAAGAAGATCACCAAAGCTGTAGAAGCGGAGCTGGAGGCTCGCTTCAGAGAGGTGGAGCCATTAGAGAATATGATGGCGTCTGTTGTTGAGAGAGAGAGGCAGTGCGAATATCTGCTCGAAGAGATATCTATCAAGACTGCTGAATTAGTGGCGCCATCCATGGATAAAACCCAGCAGATGCTTCAGACTGTCCTCAACACAGTCAATTCACTACATCAATCCCTCTCCGGAAAATCTATCATCCTAACCCCTGGCAGTGATGATGCCAAAAAGGGGGAAGAGCAAGTAGAGCAAGGTGAAGCTGGAGGTTCAGGAGGAAGGAGTGTTGGTGTGGAGTTGATACTGGAGGGAGGAAGTTGTGCCGGTGAAAAGGAGGATGTGGATGAAGCGAGGTCTCTGGGCAAGACAAAACTCACGGAGGAGGAGTTATTGAAACAACTTGAAGAGCCCAGTAGGCCGCTTCAAGAAAAAGTGCTGAGTGCTTCTATTGCACGACATCCTCCAGTGACTGTAATAACGAAGGAGGAAAAGAGGGTGCAGGTGGAGAATGATGCTGCCTTGGCGTGGGAGATGGAGCAGGTGTTTAAACTAACCAAAAATTATATTGGTGAAGGTGCTTCATCTAGTTCCCAAGTGGCCGCTACTCCCAAAGCGCCCACTTCAGACGCCGCGCCAACTTCGACAGCCGCACTCACTACGACCACTGCTGCACTCACTTCGTCAGCAGTCGTCCCTCCAAGTGCTGCCAAGAAGGACATGCCACCTCCCCCACCACCGAAGCAGTCATTGAAGCGAGCTACTCCAGATTCCAAGCAAGATGACCCCGAGGCCAAGCGCCAAAAGGCCATGCAAGCAGCTGCTTCAAAAACTGGAAGGGAGGAGAGAAAAAGGAAAGAAAGAGAAGAGGGAAGGAGCGAAGACGAGAGGAAGAAGAGGAGTCATGCCAGGCGACTCCAAGTGATTGACGCACGGATCGAGGAGCATTTCAGTGAAGTATTGCTTATTCAATCCTCGTTGGTCCGAAGCGCGTTCATTCCCTTCATGCCAGATGAGTCCGAAGCATGTGAAGCTCAAGCCATATTTGATGCATGCGACGTGACTACAAAGGAGATGGTTGAGTCTGGTCGATATCCTCGCAAGGATGAACAAGATTACATTCGCAAACGACTCAATGCGAAGCGTCCGTCGTGGAACAGCGAGTCGGGAGCAAAATTCAAGAAGGTCATGGCTCAACTATCAAGCAGGACAGAAGAGGAGTTGGCCAAGCGAAGGATTGATCACCCAGATGCTAGGGAAATTGAAGAATTCATTCCGAGGGATCTGCGCGATCTGTGGCTTGACTCCAAGAACCTGTTTATCAAAGCTTACTACTTTTGGGAGGTAGTGCCACTTCAGGATCGTTGCTCTCGAATGAGTGCTCTCAGCAACTTCCTTTGCACATATGACGAGAAGATGCGGAGGAAGATCTTCACCACAGCTGAACTGGCTCAGCCCAAGCCTTTGGTTGTCAAGATTCCTGCTATAAAAGAATTCCCCATGCCTTATCATCCAGGAACTGATATTCCAGACAGAGGAATAATTGATGAGGAAGTGACTGAAGCCTTCAGGCTGGAGAGTGCTTGGAGAAATCCTAGTGTCCACACAGTAGACTCCATGGAATCAAGAGTTCTATCAGCTTACGTGGATACTGCTGCTGAAGAAGAAGAGAAGAAGGAGGAAGAAGAAAAGGATAAGGAGAAGGAGGATGAAGCTGCAGGAAACCTTTGAGTTTCAAGCTTCTGAACATATTTTTTTTGTGAACTGCCTTGTTCATCTATCTCACTTTTATTTCTGTCTCTTCTGTGTCATTTACTCGCTTTGTGAATGACTTTACATTTTTGCTACAAACTCATTAATTTAACCGAAAAAAAAAGGGAAAGGAACTTAAAAGAAAATTACAAACGAAACTGCAAAGGAAGCAGTCGCTTGGAGTTCCCTTCACGGTTAGATAGACTAGATTTAATTTTATCCAAGTCGTATGG
Organism: Thymus mandschuricus; assembly: GCA_029379335.1. NCBI lineage: Eukaryota > Viridiplantae > Streptophyta > Magnoliopsida > Lamiales > Lamiaceae > Thymus > Thymus mandschuricus. The sequence goes on along the minus strand of CM057081.1, from coordinate 6,408,305 downwards.
GTTTTGGCATCATCAAAAAGGGGGAAATAGTTGGGAATTGTTAAGAACGAATATGTTAAGGGGGAACTTATAAGGGATATCTTAGTGTTTTGATTTGATCCCAAAACCCCAAAGCGTTCTGTTCCCAAGCGACCCATTTTGATATAGTTGATAAGTTAGAATTTTTCTAAAAGCCTACTCTGGTAGGATGGCTCTTTTATTTTGCTTAGATTAGGCTTCAAAATTTCAAGTGAAGGCCACTCACTTGAGTGTGTTTTACAAAGCGAAGCGGGTCAAGCAAACTGAAGTGAAGCGTGTCGAAGAACTGTGAAGCGAAGCGATCGCTACAGTAGATTCGAAGTGAGTCTGCCAAAGTGAAGCGAAGCGATCGCTACAGTAGATTCGAAGTGAATCTGCCAAAGCAAAGCGAAGCGAGCGCTACAGTTCAAAGCCAAAGCGAAGCGAAGCAAGCGCTACAGTGAAAAGTCAAAGCTAGTCAACTCTAGTCAACTATTTCCAAAGCAGTCACTAGGGAAAGTTAATTCCCGAAGCGGCTCACTACAGAATGACTGCGAAGTGACTTAACTAAAGCGGACGCTACAACTTCAAAGCGAAGCGAGCCACTACCTACCAGAAAGCGACAGCACAAATTCCCGCTCCAAATTTGAACTCCAGTCAACTGGAGATCTTCGCATTTATTACGAAATCTCCACGTGTCGAAAGCGGAAAGGAGCAGAGGAGTTGACTGCCAGGCCGACAAGGCGCCGTAACAGTACTGGGTCGCTCCAGTTACTATTGAAATTGGAATTTAGCCATTTCCGGCAAAAGTCCAAATCTGCGCGTCTGAAAAGCATCCAGCCTGTGCAAGTACTGTCGAGAGGAGGAGGGACAAGGCCACCAACCAAGCAACGGATCTCAGCCAACCCTCCGCCTACAAATAGTGAAGGATGAAGACGTGAAGAAGTAGAACACTACCTGCGCATACGAGCCTACTGCAAACAAACACTCCCAAGCCTTAGAGCAATCTTCGAGTTTTTGTTTCAAGTGTTCTCCGAGTTTCCAGTTCATCGAAACTCGTCTTCCCAACCTTCACACTTAGAGTCTAAGCCCATTCCATATTCAAGCTTAGAAGGAGAGCTCTAGCCATCTTTGCACTTATTGTAAAGAGCTCTTCATAGTGTGTCTGCCAACCAAAAACCCTAAACTCTGTCTGTTAGGTTTTTGAGAGTTGTCGTTAGGTTGTCAAGATCCAAGGCCCTTCCTTCATCGATTGAAGAAGCCTCGATCGTAGAGTTAAGATCCAAGCTTACACTTACATCGTTTGTGTAAAGCTCGATCGAAGCTAGGCTGTAAGGAGAGCCCGGAATCTCCCTGTTGTTCGTGACAGAAGCAAGTGAAGCTTTGTGTCCAGTTTAGGTCTTAGTAGTGAACCCGTAATCACTGCACTGTTTGTCAGATCCAGGCAAGTGAAGCCCGATCTTGATCAGGTTTTTGAAGGACCCGTAACCTTCAAGTTCTTGAGTGAAGAGAACAGTTGCCGTCGTGCAACAAAGTGGACGTAGGAGCGTTATCTCCGAACCACTATAAATCTTCGTGTCGTATCTCTCTAACCCTAAACTCTTTACTTTGTTTATCCATTGCACGTGCATCTAAACAAACTTAATCTGGAAATTTCAAATACTTAGGAAAGATTTTAGCTCACCAAATTCCGCATACACGAGTAAAGACTCCCTCTTGATCAAGTGTTCACTTCGGTCAAGCAGGCTAGCTACGTACTGGAGATCTAGCTTCAGCTAGGTCTTAAGTTTCAAGTGAGCTCTTTACTTGTCACTCTGAGTTAAGGGATTTGAAGTTGAAAAACTTCAAAATACGTATTCACCCCCCCCCCCCCCCCCCCCCCCTCTACGTATTTTCTCATTAACAAACCGGGACCAACAGACATTTTGTTTTTATTACAATAAATAATGGCTACGTGAGACTATCTTTGACATTTTTGTTTTATTAAAATAAACAACAGGTCTCTTGACTTCTTTTCATATAACTGTCATTTTCTTTTTATTACAAACTCTCTTTGACAAGAAGGGTGCATCATCATGCTCTTGTGAAATATTGACCCATGAAATGAACTTTCCAACGACATAAAGATGATGGTAACAAAACTTGAAGACCGTGTGATAGAAGCAAATCTACTTTCATAAAATTAATAATACAAATATGAGTGATGCTATTCGGCCATAATGTGGTCAACCATAATTTAACTTTTTTTAATTTTTTTTAGTATCAAATAATTTATATATTTATGCCAAACTTTTTAAGATTATAAAAAAAACTCAAAAAGTGATACTCCGTATTTTTTACATATTTTTTAAAATTAATCATTTCATTATTTGATAATTTTTACTATTTAAAAAAAATATGTAATTTTGGGGGGGGGGGGGGGGGGGAATATTTTTAAATTAAAATATTAAAGTAATAAATTTTAGTTATCATTTACTATTTTTAAAATTACATATATTGTGAAAAATGTCGTTGTGTGGCCGGCCACATTATGGCCAAATAGCGTTATTGTACAAATATTAATAATGTATACATAAAGTTATTATATTTGAATCTTATTTTCTACGATTAAATTTTCTTGATTTACAGGGGAGTAAATTGCAGGAAGAAGACTACGCTCAAACTTCAATGACTTTGTAGAAAAGGAGTCAAGCATATTATTTTGGTCCAGATTTCTTATATAATTTTCATATTGTTTCATTTACTTTTAGTATTTTTGTATTACTTATAAATATTTATTTATATATTTCATGAGGAACTTGGCTTTGTCATTTTCGGCACCAAATTGATTTATAAATTTAAACGTCAAAGATTTAAATATAATATGAATCGGCATTGAATTGGTTCTTCATATATATTATTCTTAAATTCTTTTTATTGTTTGTAAGCACATAAAAATCGAAAATCATTGTATAAATATTTTACAATAAATTTCACTGATAAAATATCTAAATGTTAAAAATAATTAGCACCCATCGATTTTCGATGGGTATTAAACTAGTTTTATGATAATCAGTGTTTGATCTCATTTTGTGTTGTTTTAATCGTAGTTTCAAGTCCAATTTTCGTTGTGTTTCGATTGCTTTATATTATACTTTGCTATGATTTAGGTTTTTTGTGAGTTTTATGTTCTTAGGTTTTGCTTGGAACTAAAAGTCGAGAAGATGGAGCAAAACGAACGAAGAAAGGTTCTTAAGCAATCATTGAACCTAAGTTCTAACCTCTCAATATTTGAATGAAGATTGATTTTGGATGTAAAGAAAGCATAATATCAAAGATGGGTTCAATAGGAGCATGTAGGTGAAAACGTGGGTCAGTTTGGAGTTCGGACGAGGAAGTTATGGCCAAAACAAGAAAGACGCGTACAGTTCCAGCGAGCCAGCAGGCTAGCGCTCTCTAGAAGGTATGCGAGCGAGCACTGGGTGTCGGAATGACTGAAAGACGTAGTTGAACTCCATCGACCGCTAGGCTCCGAGCGAGCACTCGACTGGGCCGATTTTTGTGTTTGTTTCCTTTTTGAATTAGGTTTTAGATGGTACTATAAATACATACTCTCGGGACACGAAAATAACATCTTTTCTCTCTAGTTTTTGAGCACTTTTCTTTAGTTTTATTAGTTTGTAACTTTAGGATTGAAGATTACCTTTAAAGATTAAAGTTTTAGTTCAAGTTCTTTGTTTATTTCATTCGATCGTTTCTCGTAAGTTATTATTTTCTTTAATTTCGTTTTTACTAGCGTTGATTGCCTTGTATATTTGCTTTCTTCTTGCCTTGATTAATTAGATTAAATTCTTAAATTACTTGATTATTTACAAGCTCTTAGATTAATTTTCTTCACAAGCATGAAAGCTAGGAATTAATTACTCTAGATTAGTTTTGATTCATTGTTTTATCTTTATTGCTTTCTTTTTTATTTCATGCCTAGAAAGTTTTATTGTTTTTATCTAAACTTATTTAATTATTCTTGGTTTTATTCTTGCATTCATTTATTTGCTCTTTACTTTTATTGCTTATTTTCTTTCAAGCCTAGGACTTAAAAACCAAAAACTCCAAATTCTTTACTTATTTTATTAGATTACGATTTTATTTATTTATTTTTGCACATAATTGAATGTCCTGCAAAGTCTTCCTTGAGATTCGACATCGAGTTAAGCTTATTAGTTCTACGATAAATCTCGTTCTATTGCGAGCACTTTTAGGTGAAACAAATTTTTGCGCCGTTGCTGATGAAGGCTTTAGGCTATTTGATTGTGTGATTTTATTTTTGTTTTATTATTTTATTTATTTATTTATCAGCTTGTTTTTCTTCCTTTTACCGGTGCGTTTGATCAATTTGTTAAGTGTTGTGTATGCTAGGTCGTCGAAGTCTCTAAAGGAAGTTGACACGTCACATTGACGACATCAATAGGAAGAAGATGCTCTTAACCGCGAAGAAGGAAGAAGAAAATAAGAGCTCGAAGCAATGGCACAAAAGATGGGAGATTTCGCTCATCCCACCACTTCGTCAATCATCCTAACCACCGAGGTTAGGAATTATGAGCTTAAACCGCACCATTTTGCTTTGCTCCCTACCTGCTACGGGCTACCCAACGAAGATGATCTCACGTTATTAGCGAATATTGCACGGTGGTGCAAAATTTTCCATTGGGAGAGCTTTCGGAGGATGACTTGAAGATGAAGTGTTTCCAATACACGTTGATGGACAGAGCAAAGTCATGGTATCTCACTCTCCCGGCCAACTCCCTCTCAACATGGAATACGGTGTGCGAGAAGTTCATGATGAAGTACTACCCCAACCGCAAGAGACAAGAGGTGCGATCGAAGATCATGAATTTTTCTCAAGGAGCCAATAAGCCTTTTTATAAGGCTTGGGAGAGATTTCAAGAATTGTTGCAGCAGTGCCCTCACCATCAAATGTCGTCTGAGATGCTTTGGAAATATTTTTATGATTCTTTACATCAAACTTGTCAATTCATGGTGGATAGTTTAGCCGGAGGGAACATCGGAGTGAAGACGGCCGACGAGTTGAGGATGACCCTATTCTCTAATACTACGACAAACACATATGAACGGGGAGCTTCAAATTGGGGGACTAGGTACTCCGATGAGTCTTTCAAAACACAAAGGAAGCAAGATATAGAAAACTTGCCCTTACATAGGAAGGGTCGTACCTAATCACCAACGTCGTCGGACATGGAGCCTACAAACGATAAATGAAAGATGGACGTGACATCTCCATTAGCAAGAATGCCATCCATCTTAGATAGTATCACTTATAAACTTAACACCTTTCATTTCAATTTATTTTTGCCTTCCCATACACATATTTTCTTTTAACTACACTAATTATGACAACTCTATGAAGAATAATTTCAAAACTACATCTTGGCATGATCCCAATTTCAGGTATGTAGGCAGCTCTACGCAACCCAGCCAACTTGATGCTTTGATTGTCGTATATGTGTGCTTAAAAAACAAGCAAGAAGAGAACCTGAAGCAAAATTTCAACTATTCGGCTAACAAGTGAATACAAAGGGATGAATGCTCTCAGAGCTCAAACGTCGCTTCTCACTATGCACACTTATCCGAATTAGAGGGAACTGAATGAGACATCGAAAGATGACTACGGAAAGTATAATAACATTTCCCCTAAATTTCTTTGATACAACAAATACAAGACTTGTCCATAGCCGTCCTGACAGTAAATGCACGAACTGTCAGAACTACAATCGGGCTTAATCCCTCTAAAGGGTATATAGGCAACTCTCCAGAGTGTGGCCCAGTCGTTCCTATCATGGCCGACTACTTCAGTTAATCAAAATCTAAAGACAAAGAAAATCAACCAGGCTATCTGATGGAATTCCAATGACTAAGGTTTATTTTCGGAAGGGATTTAGAGGGAGAGCACGCAGATCAGGGAAAGGACCGCATCAGCATTAATTAGTTTAGTTTTATTATTATTTATTGAATATATCAGACTTTAGATATTATTTATTATTTCCTTTTCCTAGTCAGCAATTATTAGTTGTTTTAAGGTTATATAATCCTGCAAAACGCATACGGATGATGATGATATTACTTTTCGCAGACAATTTGTCTCTATCGTTATTGCTAGGTTAACTTGGAGATTATTCTCTTGGTTGCTAGTATTATTCAGCAGGAGATCTCATCAATTGGCCTCAGAGCCAAGTTGTGATCAAATTACTGTGTTTCCGCAAGATGGTTCCGAATCGACAACGGTTTGAAAACATTGAAGCCTCAATTGAAAAATTGAGTACCATGATGCAGAATGTTTCTCTGCAACTCGATGTTCGATGCCAGGAACGAGGGGATCGACGGAACCGTCAGCGCGAGGAGGGTTACGCGCGTTTCGGAGATGCCCAACATGGTCAAGATCACAAAAACGAGGAGAGCGCTTCAGCCGTGGGCAACACAATTATCGTGGTCGAGGTGGTCGAGATGGTCGACATCAGCATCATCGAACCCGAGCTGAGCCACACACTTCGGAGGACGGCCCATGGGAGGAGTATAATCCGTTTTGTACGCAGCCAAATCCGTTTCACAGGGATGGTTCTGAATCGGAGCATAACGATGAAAGAGATTCAGCCGAAGTAGATTTTCTGAGGAATCAGTCTATAGCAGGCGAACAGAACGTCCATGTGATCATCGTCCTAAGGGAGTTCGTTTTGAGTTTCCTAAATTTGTCAGTGATGATCCAGTTAATTGGTTGGATAAGGCGGAGCAGTATTTCGATTTAAACAAAATAAGGGTGAAAGACTGCGTTCAGATTGCTTCGTACTACTTGGACGGTGAAGCGAGACAATGGTGGCGATGGTTCGAACAGGTTAACGACGGGGCTGAAATTCCCTAGAGAAACTTTAAACAAGGCTTACTTCAACGATTTGGAAACTCTCACATCGAGGATGCTAACGAGTTGATGAGTAAAGTACGTCAAACTGGTACTTTTCGCGATTATCTTCGAGAATTCGAGAAAGTGATGAGTAGAGTGCCACATTGGCCGGCTAGTGCATTACTGGAAGCTTTTATGGCCGGGTTAAAATCAGAAATTGCGGTTGAATTGAAGATCTGGAGATCACGCTATCTTCAAGAAGCAATAGAATTGGCAACAAGAAAAGACGAGCAGTTACATGTCAAGAGCTACATCTATATCTTCAAGGAACGGACTTAGTATCGCTAATCGTAATTTTCAGCTAACGAGACCGACCTCCGTGGGTTCCCCGACTGCCCCAAAATCAGCACCAAGTTTAACTACGGTGGGAAAGGGACGAAATCAACTTTCTAATGATGAAATCAATAAGCGCAGGCAGGCTGGTTTGTGCTTCACATGTCATGAAAAGTATACGTGGAATCATGTGTGTCCTAATGCGAAGGTGATGACCTTATTGGTGGAAGACCAGATATTAGAAGTCGAAGAAGAGCTTGCTCCAATTTATGACGAAGAGCCTGAAGGACTAGGAGAAGGGAATGACGAAGATGTGAAGGTTGAGTTCAAACTGCTTGAGGTGTCAAAAGAAGGGAAATTTTCTTTTAATTTACTGAAATAAAATAATGGAGAGCGAGCGCTGAAGTTTGAAGGGCATATTGGCAGATTTCCCATTCAAATATTAGTCGATAATGGAGCGGGTCTCAACTTCATATCTACTCCATTAGCCGAGTATCTGCGGCTGTCAGCGATTAGAGATAATTCTTTCAAGATCAGAACTGGGAACGGGCAGCTGGTTTGTGATACGAGGTATGATCAAGTGCCCATTGTGATCCAAGGAATTCGTTTTCACCAGAATTTATATTTGATACCTCTTCTGAATATGGATGCAATCTTTGGAATGCCCTGGTTAGAATCGTCAGTCCCTTACTCATGGACTGCAAGGAATTGTCCTTGAATTTCTGGTGTGGTAATGAGCTATTATTACTGAAAGAAATCGGGTATACTCGACCCGGTCCCTTTAATATCGATAGGCTAGATAAGGAGATGGCAGCAGACGGGGAGTTCTATTTATTAACATCAGCCGGGCCAAGTTCTAAGGAAGCATTATCTGAAGCAAAGAAAACTAATGAAGTCATCAAGCTCTTGGAAGAATTCGAAGATCTTGTGAATGCTCATGTGTCATTGCCGCCTCATCGGGAATTTGATCATCGCATACGATTGGTTGATGATTCAAAGCCAGTGAACCTGGTACCCTATCGCTATGCTCATTTTCAAAAAGATGAAATCGAAAAATAAGTGGAGGAGATGATGAGTGCCGAAATAGTGAGGTATAGCAATAGCCCGTTCTCATCCCCAGTTTTATTGGTGAAGAAGAAGGACGGAACTTGGAGATTCTGCACAGATGATCGAGCATTGAATGAGGCAACCATTACAGACGGGTGGGTTTCATATTCCTACGGTGGACGATATGCTTGATGAGCTGCACGGAGCCTCTTATTTTTCTAAACTGGACTTGCGGGCTGGTTACCATCAATTTCGAGTTCATCCTAATGATGTGCACAAAACTGCATTTCGCACTCATAATGGACACTATTAGTATTTGGTAATGGCTTTTGGCTTATGTAATGATCCTTCTACCTTTCAATCTATTATGAACCATATATTCCAACCGTATCTGGCAAGTTTGTACTGGTATTCTTCGATGATATCTTGGTTTATAGTAGAAGTTGGGGAGATCATGTGGGACATTTACGCAAGGTTTTGGAGATTTTACAGCATAATCACTTTGTCATCAAGTCTTCTAAATGTTTCTTTTGGGTGCGTGAAGTGGAGTATTTAGGCCATTTTATCTCAGCAGAAGGAGTGAGAGTCGATCCGTGCAAGATTGAGGCAGTGGTTAATTGGCCGATTCCAGCTAATGTCACGGAATTGAGAGGTTTTCTGGGTTGGCTGGATATTACCGAAAGTTTTGCCCAAGGTTTGGAGAAAAAGCTAGAGCTTAGCACCAATTAACTAAGAAAAACAAGTTTAAGTGGTCGGATGAAGCGCAACACGCATTTGAGTAACTTAAGCAGGCGATGAACTCAACCCCAGTACTAGTTTTGCCGAATATTGAAGAGGAGCTTGTTATTGAGACTGACGCATCTGGATGTGGTCTTGGAGCGGTGCTTTCGCATAATGGCAAGCCGGTTGTGTACATGAGCAAGGGAATATCCGAAGCTAAGAAGTCATGATCTATTTATGAGAAGGAGATGTTGGCAATACTGGAGGCCATTCGTTGTTGGAGACCCTATCTGGTTGGGTGGAGGTTCAAGATTATTACTGAACAACAAAAGTGGATTGCTAAGTTAGTCGGCTTCGATTACGAGATTGTATATTGGCCGAGTAAGGAAAATACTGCTGCTGATGCATTGTCAAGAAGAGAGGTAGAAATCCATTCGTTGATGGCTTTGTCTGCACATATCACTGACATTTGGGAGGACATTGCTGCAGCAACTAAAGTTGATGAAGAACTTGGGCCCTTTGATGGATTTGTATACTAGAAAGCAGGCCTTTTAGCTTGTATGCATGTGTTGTCCATAGCCACTAACAATCTCCTATCTGATTAAGTATGAATTGTTATCTATGCATCAAACATCTATCCATTATCTCAAAGTTGTAGGCTTTATGGTGTGTTGTAGATCACAGAAGACCATAGTTGCCGGTTCCTCACGAGATATAAAAGGGTATCACAGTTGAGACAGTTCTGGATATAACTGTCGGTTTAGGCTGTAGTATAGGCTGCATAAGAAGCTTGTCTTGGCTACTTGTCTATACTAGTACGTGCGTGTACTGATAGGATCACGGTGAGGTGTATTCTTCTATTCTAACCAGATGTAGAAAGAATCAAGACCTCGGTGACTTAAGATGAACCTTAACTCTAGTTGAGTCCTAAGGGTGTATAGTTGTAGTCTGCTTCTTTGATTTACCATGGGTGAGAGTTCAGAGTATCTGCAACTCAATATGCTCTGTATCTTGGGAAGCAACTACAACTAGTACGACTCTTAGTGCAACTGCAACAGAACACCATATCCTGGTAGAACAGGTTGATCACATCCCCTGAGGAATTCATTAAGGATTATCATACCAAACCCTGCAGGTGGATTAATTTCCGGTATGATGAATAAGGAATGAATGGTACTACTCAGGAATAAAGAAGTTGAATAACACGAGCAGTCAGAAGCTCTAAGTTAATCAACGGATGTGGGATATCTTAAATATGGGGGTCGCTAAGTCTAATACTAGCCCTGAACTCAACAGGGGTAAAACAGGTAATTCAGTACTATTACTCTAGTGGAATGTTTTAGTACTTATGGACTAAATTATACTCTGGGCTGAGTATGGAGAATTTAGCCATTGGGAGGCCTCGGTTTTACCAGCTAGTAGATCCCTGATCTGGCCCAAAAAGCTCAACAGGCCACAGTATAAGGAATAAATGGGCCACCACACAATTGGGCCCAGTATGGGGCGCCAATACTGCTAATGGACGGCTAGTCCATGTGTTGCAGGCCTGGCCTGCAACTTAAGCCCAAGTCTCACTTGGTCTCCTCTATATATACCCCCTCAAGGTCTTGTTTAACCTAATGATCAGAATAATCGAGTGCACTTAAATATTCTGAACAAGAAAGGGAGGCTAGGGTTAGAGAGAGAGAGACGCGCGGCCGGGCAGGAGCAGTTCGGTGGGGATCCCGTTTTCCGTGGCTGATTCCGAAGATCGTTGTCCATCCAACGTCAGAATCGAGCAGGGATACAGATCAGAAGATCTATTCGCGAGTTCTCTACTTCTTCAGGTAATCGATCTATAAACCCCCTATGATTCCGCACTTAATTCATAGGAGCATGATAGGTTTAATTCGATAGTTAGATATCCGAAATAGATCCTCGGGCGAACCGATCTTCACCGATCAGATATGGTTCCTTCACCCTTACTGCAAAAGGTGATCGATGGAGATCAAGGGATGGAAGGGTATGAAGTTCGCCATGGATGCTTGGCGCTAAATGGTTGTGTGCAGATTCCACAAGGTGACTTGAGAGATTATTTATTTAAGGAATTTCATAGCTCTATTTTTTGTGGGCATTCGGGAATTTTACGGTCTTTCAAGAGGATTTCACAATTATTTACGTGGTCTGGAATGAAGAAAGATGTGGTTAGGTATGTTCAAGCTGCGATGTCTGCCAAAGGAACAAGTCTGATAGTAGAAGTCCAGCGGGGTTGTTAGCGCCTTTACCAATTCCAGAACAGATATGGGTTGATATTTCTATGGACTTCATTACTGGGTTGCCTCGTTCAAAAGGGAAAGATACTATATTGGTGGTGGTTGATAGATTGTCAAAATATGCCCATTTCATTGAGTTAAGTCATTGTTGTTCTGCGAAGGATGTTGCTGAGATATTTGTTCGGAATGTGGTTAAGCTGCATGGAATTCCGAAATCTATAGTTTCTAATAGGGACCATGTTTTTATAAGCACATCCGGGAGTTGTTTAAGTTGCAAGGAACACAATTGAAGATGAGCTCGTCGTATCATCCTCAAACGGATGGGCAGACGGAGGTTGTGAACAGATGTTTGGAGCAGTATCTTTGATGTTTTACCTATCATCAGCCAAAGGGATGGAAGAAATATTTATCTTGGGCCGAGTATTGGTATAATACAACATTCCAACACTCAATAAATATGACCCCATTTGAAGTTGTTCATGGAAGGCAAGCAGTTCTGATTCCGATGCATGAGCCCGGATCCACAGCCGTTCACGAGGTTGATGTACAGTTGCGTGAGCGAGATTCTTTGTTGAGGGAATTACGATTTAATTTGGAAGCAACCCAGAACCGAATGAAGCACTACGCAGATTCTAAGCGGAGACCTAAGGAATTTAATGTTGGAGATTGGGTTTATATTAAGCTTCAGCCTTATCATCAAAGTTCTATAAAAGGATAATTCAGAAGCTCGCTAGTAAAATTTTTGGGCCTTTCCAAGTTCTTGAGAGGATAGGGTCTGTTGCTTACAGTTTGGAGTTACCTGCTGATTCAAAAATTCACTCTGTTTTTCATGTTTCGTTGTTACGTCGCAAGGTAGGGGACGTTGAAGAAGTTCGTCAAACCTTGCCTCCATATTCTTCAGAAGGTTTACATGCTCTTGAACCTAAGAAGGTTCAGATGTATCGTTGGAGAGCTCACATACGCAGTAAGGTACGCGAAGCTTTGGTTCAGTGGAAGACTCTAGGTTTTGAAAATGCGACATAGGAAGCTGTTGAAGATCTCCGAACTCAGTTTCCAGAGCTAAACCTTGATGACAAGGTTCATTTCGAAGGAGGGGGAGATGATGGAATTCCAATGACTAAGGCTTATTTTCGGAAGAGACTTAGAGGGAGAGAGCACGCAAATCAGGGAAAGGACCGCAGCAGCATTAATTAGTTTAGTTTTATTATTATTTATTGAATATATCAGACTTTAGATATTATTTATTATTTCCTTTTCATAGTCAGCAATCATTAGTTATTTTAGGGTTTTAAATAAACCCTCCTGCAAAACGCAGACGGATGATGATGATACTACTTTTCGCAGACAATTTGTCTCTATCGTTATTGTTAGGTTATCTTGGAGATTATTCTCTCAGTTGCTAGTATTATTTAGCAGGAGATCTCATCACTATCATCATCATACAACGAAGCAAAGTGACAAGCGAAACAAGGATAAAACCTAAGGAAAAATATATGCAACAATGATATAAAGTAAGGTTGTCGTATATCATAAATACCGTGTAATAGATGACTCGATAGCCAACAAAGCTACGAATTTTTAGTCCAAGCCGAATCCACCAATATGACTTACACTGGGGTGGGGGGGGGGGGGGGGGAATGGGTACACCTACCCTGCTATAACTACTAAACTAGTAAGAAGTCATATAATGAGTTACATGCATAAGTCTCGAGTAAACACACCCGACCAAATTAAAATATCGTCATAAGCAATAGTACAACCTAAAAGTACTCAACTAAAGTAGCAACAAACATCAATAATCAAGTTGATTGGGCTTAAGCTGCTCAGCCCCAACTGCTCGCCTGACAGTTAATCAACCACAGTCGGCCCATCATCAAACTCATCTGTCATCTAGCCACTCGGAGATTTGACAGATGTCTTGGGATCACTCATCGACTGCAACTCTCTTTCATCCGCATACACCTGCTCGGAGTCCCAATCAGACTTCCCTGCCTGAAACTGGCGCAAGATATTGGCGGCGACCCTTATTTGAGTCTTGAGGGCAACGATTTCATTTTCCTTAAAGTAGATCGATGGCGGTCAAGCTCCAATAAAGTAGATCGATGGCGGTTAACTTCCAAGTCCCTCACCTCCAACCTGTTGGTGGAAAGAGCATCTGACTTGGCCAAAGCAACCTTCAAAGCGTGAATCTTTAACCGAAGCCCGACTTGTTTGAACTCCCAATGTTTGACCCTGTCACCAAGCTTTCGAACCGTCTCATTCTGATAATATAATGAATGCATGCACTGAATAAGACAAAGACAAAGACATGAACGTCAATACAACTATCGAACGTACAAGAACATGTATACCACACGCAAAATAAAAATACCTTAATTAAGTTGGCAACACCAATTTCACCGACCGCATCAGACCCGATCTGATCAAGCGTATTGCGATCAGAAGGAAATAACAGCTTCTTCGACTCCTCAAGGTAAGGAGCAAAATCGGAGTGGGCATGAGCATCCAAGGGAAAGGTCAAGCAGATACTGCGATCCTTAATGGCATATGCATCGACATCGACATCGACATCGACATGTCTCTTCTTCTTGGCCAGCTTAGCCTCCCGAATCGGGGCAGGCACTGGAACAACTGATGATTGCCCTTTGGACTTCGCTTGGCTGACTTCTCTTTGCAGCCGACGCAACTTTTCAATAACCCCTTTTGTAATGGATGCACTAGTAGGTTCAGACATTATGTGAAATATGACAACTTTATCCCCTGGAGTCAAAGCCGGAGACAATGGAGGAGGTGTGCTGAACAAAACCTCATGAGACTAAGTCGTAAAAGATCTTTAGAAACATAATCCGACGGTAATTGGATACCTGGTCGCAAAGGAGGGACTAATTTCCACAACCAACTTCTTCTAAGATTATCTTCGGACAAAGCAAACCTCCGCTCGTGAACTCCAATGTTGGGGAATTTTTTTCAACCTTTGCGTAGTGCTCCTTCTGTTGATTAGCTCAAATTTAACTTTGTTCAACCTGAAATGAAGACATGGAAAACGTTAGTCAACCGAAAAATGAAAAATATGAAGCAGGTGATTGAATGAAAGCATATACTTCCTAACTACTCAAGCAACACACTCACTCGCATCCTGCCACAAGTGAGGAATACGACTAACGGGCGGTAACTCAAGTAATGCAAATGGAACAAAGAAATAGTGATATCTCCAATATCAATCGCAGTCATCATCCTTCCCCATAATCGAATCATCAAACCCCACGAATCCGCCTCACATTCAGCCGATAGAAGCCTCTTTCATTATTAACTAACTAAATTGTAAAGGATATCAAGATCTCATCGCAACCGATGTCAACTCCATGTAACCCCATCAACACTTCAATAGCCATAAGTCTCAACTATCCATTCGGCATCAACTCCCGTAGCAATCTCGCAGTAGTTGCATATCTTATCGACAAACCAAGGTAAAGTGAATCTAAAACCCACCTTGAATGGGTAATGATATAAGCAAGTCATGCCCAGAAGGTCCCGGTCTGCCTAAACCTCCCAATCATCGGGACCATGTAAATGAACATAACTAGGAATACAATAGTAGCAACAACATAATCTCAACATGTAGCTGTTGAACAACGACGAAAGATTTTTAGGCAAAATATAACTTGTTGCCCGACCCCCTTAAAAGAACCTTCAGTGGCCACTACAATGCCAATATCCGAAGTCTGATATTCTCTCTGACTGCATTTGTCATAATGAATTCCCGTAGGTAACCCATCGTCGACAACTACACTTTTTCATCAAACATAATGGCCGAACTCGACAAACCACTCCGAATACGAGACAACATACTGAAGCATCTAAAAGAATGGTGTTATCTAAAACTCAAGCCGACCAAGTACAAAAATGCAAAACAAAACGTAACCAACCAAATAGACCAACTACGCAAGTAAATGCAAACCGACCACATTAAACATTTAAAAAAGACAATAGCAGGTATAGAAGACAACAACAAGTATCAATAAAGAGACTTTACGAACGAAAAGTAAAAAGGAGACAACACACTCAAACAGACCGCAAGGATAAGCGTACATGCACTTTTAAATGTAACCTACATGAACGAATTAATAATAAAGTTTCATAGTCATGAAAGAATGGTAGTATCATGCTTACAAGCTCAAGGCCAAACAAACATAGCTAACGTTCTACTTACAAAGAAGTCGACACAGTCGAACAAGCAATACGATCTCTGCAGTATGACCCAAGGCTACGTTCACTATCATGAAATACAATAAGAATTCAAATTTCTGCTATCAAAGATCTAACACAAACACCTAAAATGGTGATTCAAAGTTCTTATTATCTATGATTCTACCTTTCTCACAAAGAACGCGAAGAACACATAAGAGGGTAGAGAAAACCAACCTTTGGAGAGCCCTCCAAAATCTTCTCTCTATAATTCTCCTTCTTTACTTCACCCCAAAGCTTTTCACCTCCAGCTTGTGAAAACAAAATGAAAGGATCAAGTGGTAGCAACTACAATATGACTCCATGTATAAACACATGAGTACGCAAAGGGGTAAAAAACCAATGGGAAAGACCGACTCACTTTCGGTCACTTTGCGTTATTTGGCAAGATCACTTGAAGTCTGATATCATGCCACACACAGTCGATGTAACTGAAGTTGTCCGAATAGAAGGCTGGGTGACAGAAGGCTTCTAAAATTTGGATGAAAGCCGTTGCGAATTATCGATTACAGTCTCTGCGCCGAGCAAAGATCTGGCCATTAAGCAAAAATATTATCTTTAAATTGATGCTTACCACCTATTCGACAAAATGCCACAATAAGTTACGCAATCAAAACTCGCCCAGCTGCAGAACGAAATCGAAAATAGAAAGAGAAGGAAGCGACAAGATAAGAAAAGAATTGGCTAAACTTACCCAACACCGCCAACCATCGATTCGGTCTCCGCTTCTCCAACCGAATGCAAGTCTATGTTCCATCATATTTTCAAAATCTTGAGACTGTCGAAATTGGCCAAGTCAACTGATTCAATGAGAGAGCCACACTGGAAAAGCTTTTATGCGGGGAAGCTGATAGGAAGAAAATAAGAGGATGAAAAAATCGACTCACCTGCGGCAAACAATCGTCTGATTCAGTTGTTCGACAAAACGAAAACACTCACACATAGCAGCATCCCGACCAAAAGCATTCACATTAAAAATTGATAAAAAAAATAAAAAAAAAATAATAAAAAAAAAATAAAAAAAAACAACAACACTTCAAAATCCACTGAACGGTCGTATCTGGGACAATATCAAAACTATAATAAAAAAATTTAACAAAAATTAATAATAAATATAATCTATTTTAATGGAGAGATCACATACAAAAGACAGGTTCTGTAAGAAATGAGAAATGATCTGGACCATTGATCTGTGTGATCTACGGTGTAGATTAACTGGTGCATTATGATTTTACTAAAATGCATTATGATTGTATAGATAATGCATTATAATGCATTGTGCATTATAATTATGTGCATCATGCATTATAATTATATGCATAAAATACATCATTTTTTATTTTTTACGATAATCCTATTTTGTATAGGATCTCACCCCTATATATATATATATATATAAAGAGGGAGTTTGAAATCAGCAAATCAATTTTAAAATGGCAATTTTGTAAATAAGAACAATTTCAATGGCAAAGAAATTCAATTAATATTCGACTTTTTATTATGTTTTTAATAACTAAATTATTTAAATTCACACACCCCCACTTTCAATCCACGTTTGAAGATTTTTGTAATTATCCATAAATATTATTATATATTTAATGTTATTTTTTAGCATAATTGAAATGAAATAAAAGCAATATAAAGAATTACATATGAATTGTAATTAGGTAATGGGATACGTGAATTAATAACTGATATACGCACGACCTCTCCCCTCTCTCTTTCCCACGCTTTCTCCTTTCTCCTTCTCCTATCAGACACACCAATTGCTCCAATAAAGTACATAATTTATAACTCTGCCTGCTAAACCTTTATCCCTAAGCAAGCGGCAAATGGGAGTCGAGGAGCGGCGACAGAAAGAAAGAGCAGCAAGAATCGATTGCGACAACAACCACAAGACATCAGAAGCAGCAGCTTTCTTAGGCGTTTGTTCTTCAATTGTTAGAGAGGGCAAAGCTCGGCGGCTTCTGCAGTAAACTGAGAAAACCATCTGAACTAAAGTTATTTCCTCACACAATTTCATTCCCGATATCGTGAATCGTTGAAGCACAGTGAGAGTTTTCTTCTGAAACCTCCTCTTTTCCGATTGACTCTAAATTAGCAACGTGTGTGCAATTATTAACCCCTTTGTTTACAAGAAATCAAGGATCGGTTTGATTAAGTCCAACCCATAACTCTAATCTGGATCGGCTTCTTCAAAAGAATCAACTTTTCCGTTTTTCCACGGCTTTTGATGGCAGAGGGGCAGCAATATTGTGCGGGTTGGGTTGAGGGGCCGCAGAGAAGTAAGGGCAAGGTTGGCAAGGTTATTTCTGGCAATCGTCGTCGAAGTGTCGATCACGATCGATGTCCAATTATGTTGCGAAGAAAATGTGAAACTGGTATTGAAATTTGAATCTCGATTATATTTTTCTGCTATTTTTCTTGCAATATTTTATGATATGAACGTAATTTTCAACTTAATCGGAAGAGTTATTAACGTCATAATAGAATCACTAGAACGTTTCCAAAATCGGAGGATTAGAACAAGACACAAGTGTCATTTATAATTATGATTAGCATATATTGTGGTTTTAGTATTGATTGTTGCCTTGTTTGAGTAGCAATTAATGTGTTTTTTATATCCTAGAGATGATACCTCAAATTCTGTTTTCGAATCAAACATTTGATTTCTGCTTGATGATAGATTGCTTGAGTTGTTGATGATAGGTGTTTATGGCCATGAGATATTCAAGAATGGGGAAGATGATTCATATGATAAATCAAGACTTTTTTTCACAAATTTGCAGCAGTTTATAGTGATTTATTGATGATTCTTGTAGCTCGATGGAGATTTTGAAGATGATTTTCATGCAGATGAAACTGATCAAGGAAGCCACGCACTCTAATTGCTGAAGTTATGCAGCAAATATATAGCTTTCGTAAATCATAATTTGAACAATCATCGACGCCGCACGCCTCCAGAGCTGAGAGCAAGTGCTCGACGGTTTGAACGCGATACCCATCCGCCAAAAGCGCAGTGCAAAGAGGCGTCTCTCTCGCGACATTATCAATCGACGCGCGAATAACGTTCGACCGGAAAATGAAGAACCGGCCGGCGCGGCTCACCGCCGGAAGAATCCTGACAGTTGATACGTCGCCTGAGTGGAGTCCACGGCCGGTTCTCTCGATACAGCTCCTCACGTACGGTTCGCTGCAACTTGCCCGTCTGCGAGTAGAGCCATAGTCATATAGATCGTTGCAGCTTTCTCCGTAGAGAGAGAGAGAGAGAGAGAGAATGTGTCTATGAGTGTGTATGAGTGCGTGAGAGGGAGAGAGAGTACGGATTAGATCGATGTAGAAGAAACATGATGGCAATTATATATCTCCAGCTATCTTTGTTATTGCTTTTGTGTAGGGGTGGATCAGGATGTCGTTACGCCGAATACCGAACATACCGCGCCGAAAAAAACTAAAAATATCGAAAGAGACGGTATACCGATTTTTCGGTACAGTATCATACCGTACCGATAAGTTTTGGTACGGCAACGGTATCCGAAATTGCGATACCGCGGTATACCGCAAAATACCGTACCGCGGTATATACCGAATTTACGGTATAGCCGAATAAACGGTATGCACGGAATATATCGAAGATACCGAATATTCGGTACGTACGAATTTATGGTATACATTGTATTTTATGGTATATACCGAAATTTGCTATATATACAATTAAAGAGTTTTATATAACATATCTTTATATTTTAGTACCTAAAAAATTATATGCACACTAGTTCATACAAGATAAAGTCTCGACTGTTGAATGTATTACTACTACAATTTTACAATATATAAGATAATACATACTACTAGCTTATAATCATAGTTAATGGTTACGATTTATAGTGATTAATGAATACACTAACATATATAATATGTTAATCTTTATGTATTAAAACTTTAAAAGTATGATAGTATTGATCGCTGCTATTTTACCACCCTAAAATAGTGTAGCAAAGGGAAGCAGGAGTCGTATCCTCAGGGACCGATATCCGAACGTATAGGAGTTACCTCTACTAAAGCTTCTCAGCGATGTCTAGGCATGCAAAACTTTAAGAATAGGGTTAGCTATCTAAAACAGAAATTAAATCAAATAAAATAAACAAATACAAAAATAAATAATAAACGAAAAATAAATAAACTAACAAATAAAGGAAAGCATTGATCCTAGGGTAGTAGATCAAACATACATAAATAACCAATAAATCATTCTAACCAATTTAATCCAATCTAGATGCGATACACGAAAGTAATCTAAAACTCCGGCTAAGGCAGCATAGATCGTCACCTAAGATCCTAATCTCCTTTCGGATTCATAGACATCAAATCAAGTGCAAAATAGAACAAATATCAATAATACAATCAACTAGGTTCAATTACGACACCTAAATCGACTATATACGAACATATGATAATTCAACCTCGACTAAGATAATTAAATCATCATAGCATGTATTCATGAGATCTATTATGCAATTATCCAATTAAGGCATAAAAACATAACTATGTATACACAATTAATGGCCAGTTAATCATGCATGGGAATAAGCACTATGAAGCATACACCTAGATTGGAAGGCTAAAATAGATGTAAAAAGTATTCATGTAGATTCAATTAAACATACAAACCCTAGAATATATCTAGGAAAATTAGCTAGACATAATTAAAAGAAAGGTAGAAAGAAGAATAAACATAATTAAAAGAGAAAGAGATAGAAAAACTCTTGAATCTTGATGAATCTTCAATCTTCAATTGTCTTTCAAGAAATACATGAATTAAATCTAAACCTAAAATATCAAAGTATAGAGAAAAGAATAAAAACTAATCTAAAAGTGTATTGAAAACTAGAGAGCTCTACATGTTGTTCCTATATTAGCTTTACAATGATAAGTTTAGAGGTATTTATAGGGTAAAAGTTTACATCCAATACCTAATTGTACAAGGAAACCAAGAAGGAATTAAAAATTGCCTTTTAGAAGAAATCCTGTCTGGAAAACAGGGGTATCCTCTCGACACCTCTCTCGATCGAGAGGGTGGTCGAGAGGGTCGAGAGGGTCCTGCGCAACTTTCTTGTTTCGGCCATATCTTCCTCGTCCGAACTCCGAATTGACCTCCGTTTTCGCCTACGTGCTCCTATCGAACTCCTCTTCAATGTTATGAATTCACTTTTCCATAATAACTCTTCCAAAAAATCGTGAGAAGTCAGAACTTGGGATCAATACTTCATCTCTTCCTTGGTTTCGTCGTCTCTTGTCTTGTCTTAGGTTTTCTCGACTAAAAGCCCTAAAAACACTCAAAACAACCCAAAAGCGTAATCTAGCTTGAAATAACATAAACAATACAAAACATGAGCTAAACTATCAAAATAAGACAAGAAAACGATAATATAACACTTAGAAAATATGGTAAAAATACACCCTATCAAGTGTGAAAGTGTGTATGAAGACTGAATTAGATTTTAACTACGTAGCAAATTTAATCAACACTTGCATTATTAGTTTATAGATTTTTAATTATTCATTGACATTATTGTATGGAAAAAAATTAAATGGAAACATTTGGAATAACATAATGTTTGATAATTGTATGATTTTTGGTATACCGTACCGTATCGAAGTACGGTACGCAGTGGCGGATTTAAGAAGGGTGGTTTGGGGGCTTAAGCCCCTACTAAATTAATTTTTTTTTAATTTTACACATCCAAAATTATCAAATTACTACTATTTTGTGTAGATTATAGTGTAAAAGCCCCTATTACCAAACTAAATATCAAGAATATTTCTATTGAACTCAAAATTTATAATATAAAGCCCCTACTCGAAATTTTTTCTGCATCCGCCACTAACGGTACGGTATACCGTAAATACGGTATGATAACGGTATGGATTTTTTCCATACCGAATTTCTGATATACCGAACATTGGTATGCCGAAAGGTACGGTACGGCAACGATATGAAAAATCTCATACCGCAACTAACGGTATGGTATACGGTATGACGAAAAATTTACGGTATGCCGTACCGAACCACCCCTACTTTTGTGTGCACTTGGTTGCTACTTTTATATAAATCTTTCAACAATTATTCATTATTTCCATGATTTCTTTGGTAATTTAATGTTCTTGACAATGACCATATTAAATTAGATCATAGTGACTAATAATACAAGTGTTTGCTCTCACTCATCTCACAATTTAAAAAAAAAAATGAAATTATTAAATTCTCATGTATCGAGATTCAATTATTTTTAATAGAGTGCATTTTTAAGAGACATAGAGACAGAGTATTAGTATCACAAGAAAAAAAAAATGAAATTATTAAATGCTCGCATATCGAGTTTCATTTATTTTCTTACAGTCTTGTCTCTTCTTAATTGACCCATATTCATATATAAGGTATAAAATAAAATAGGAAAAATAGGAGTCACTTAAAAAGAGACAAAGAGAGTATTATATTTAGAGTAGGTTTTGTGATTTACAGAAGTATCAACAACTATGAGTCAAACAAAAAAAGATGTAATTGTTTAAGGAATGTGACGAAATTTATTATCAGTTATCTTTTTGCAATATATGTGATTGTTTTATACGTTTATATGTGCATATAACCTATTAGACTGTGATATGTTAGGGTAATATGCTTATAAATCGTGTGTGGCTACTGATCATGAGTTTCTTTTGTCAACAATCAACATCTAATTATACCCCTTTTCTATTTATCGGCTAACCTAACATCTGGCCATGGCTATGCATGATGACTGCAAGTTGAGGCTCTTGGAACTGGAGAGAAAAGGGACGTGCAACTATCTTTCCTAATCGTTGTTGTCATTTGCTTTTGATTTTGTTAGAAGTGCATTATTTTACTCCAAAATCGGCAGACTTCATGAAATGAAATCAAAATTCAACTCAAATCTTCTTGCATATTAATTGTCTTATCGCACACGCTCCACCAAGTTCAAACATATATACTATTACTAATATTTTGTAATATTTGATGCTATAGTTAATTCAATCGTTAATTAGAATCATGTGACAAGGTTTTAATTCCTTTTGTGCACAATAAGTTCACTTACTAGGGACATTATATATGCCAAAGTAACTCTCATTCTCTTTCCGTATTATATGCTTTTTACATTCAAGAATTATATTTTACATAAGTTTATAATAAATTCAATATTCACACATCTATATAATATATAATAGTAAGCCCGGATCTATTTTTAGAAATTTCAGTTTATTAATTACATGAATTTATTATAGTTTATTTATTAGAGGTATTATAATGTTTTACCTATTCTCAAAAGTGAAATGACATTTTTGTTCAAATTATAAAAAAACTTCAAATATACCCATATTTTGCATTTGTGGATCAAAATACCCCCAATTTACCCTTACTTTTCCCACTCTCCTACTTTTTCTCTTCTCCACATGACAAGTCAACATCACATTTTATCTTTTCCCTTTTCTTTAGTTTTTTTTTTAATTTCCATCAACAACATTTTTATTTCTTTCTTTATTTTTTATTCTAATTTTTTATTTCAAATTTTGTTTTCAATTTTTTTTTTCCTAAAAAAAATACGAATGTTCATTTTTTAAAGACTGCAAAAGTCCTTTGGTTAGAAAATGACTCATTCTTACCATATATGGTAAGAAATAATGTATAATCTTATAAATGTTATGTAAGAAGTCATGTTCATTCTAACTATTTAACAAGTCTTACTGGAGCATTTGGTTGTAAGATTTTACACAGACAGAATGGACATTAGCTTTTACAATAGGTAGTAAGATTGTACATGGATTCTTACCATATATAATAAAATTGAAAGTAAGAATGAGTTTGTTTCTTACTTAACAAGTATTAATGGAGCACTCGAAGATAGATAGATAGTTAGAATGAATATAATTTTTACACAACATTTATAAAATTATACATTATTTCTTACCATGTGTGGTAAGGATGAGTCAGTTTCTAACCAAAAGGACATTTGCAGTTCTTAAAAAAAAAAAAAAAAAAAAAAAAAAAAAAAAAAAAAAAAAAAAAAAAAAAAAAAAAAAAATTGTGTACGTAAATTAGGGGGAAAAAAGAAGAGGAAAAATAAAAAAAGAGAAAAAGCATCTTCATGGAAACTATAATTTCAGATCCTTACTTAACATATCTTATTGAAACATGTTTTATTGTAGCTCGTTTCTTACATAATGTCTTAATGTAAAGTAAGATAGTTAGATTTTACACGTTTTATTGTTAAGTAAGATAGTAAGATAGTGAGATTGTACATGTTTTCTTACACCTGATTATAAGAATGAAAGTAAGAATGAGTTTGTTTCTTACTTAAGAAGTCTTACTGGAGCACTTGGTTGTAAGATTTTACACAGACATAATGGACATTAGCTTTTACAATAGGTAGTAAGATTGTACATGGATTCTTATCATATCCAATAATAATGAAAGTAAGAATGAGTTTGTTTCTTACTTAACAAATCTTACTGGATCACTTGGTTGTAATATTTTGTACATGCAGATTGTACATGATCTTTTACAATGAGCGGTATGATTGTACATGAATTCTTACCTTATATAATACGATTGAAAGTAAGAATGAGTTTGTTTCTTAGTTAACAAGTCTTACTATAGTTAGAATGAACATGACTTTTTACACAACATTTATAAAATTATACATTGTTTCTTACCATATGTGGTAAGAATGTGTCATTTTCTAATCAAATGACTTTTGGAAGAAAGATTGAAAGTAAGAACGAGTTTGTTTCTTACTTAACAAGTTTTACTGGAGCACTCGTAAGATAGATAGTTAGAATGAACATGACTTCTTACATAACATTTATAAGATTATACATTGTTTCTTACCATATATGGTAAGAATAAGTCATTTTCTAACCAAAAGACTTTTGCAGTTCTTAAAAAAAAGAACATTCGTATTTTTTTTTAGGGAAAAAAAAAACTGAAAACGAAATTTTATATAAAAAATTAGAATAAAAAATAAAGAAAGAAATAAAAATGTTGTTGATGGAAATTAAAAAAAAAAAAAAAAAAAAAAAAAAAAAAAAAAAAAAAAAGAAGATAAAAGGTGATGTTGACTTGTCATGTGGAGAAGAGAAAAAGTAGGAGAGTGGGAAAAGTAAGGGTAAATTGGGAAGAAAGTTGAAAAAGTGGGTAGAAATTGAGTTTTATTATAGTTGGGTATATTTTTTAGTTTCTCTTAGGCATATTAGGTAGAATAATTTTTGCCCCTTATTTGTTACATGCATTTATTTATATTTATGAAGTAACTTATAGAATATAACTTATTTTTTGTCAAAATACTTAAATTACGTTAATCATTCACTCATTATTAGAAAAAAAAAATCACTAAAATGCTTATTTTTTTACCATTTGAAATTAATTATTTAAATACTACTCAATATATAATATACAAGGACAAGCAAACACACATGAGGTGTAATAAAAATGAACCAAAATGTTAAATTAATTGTAAATTCTTTTATACCCAAAATTAATAAGTTTAATACTTTTTTTATTATTGTTTCTTGAATGTCAAACATTAAAATTGATATAATATATATTACAATTTTGGTTAATCATACTTTCAATTTTTTTAATATTTTATAATTAAAAATATTCTTATTATATGATATATAATAAAGGTGTATCAATAACTTTTTAATGAAATCATTAATAAAAAAGTTACAAAAGCAATTATTATGAAATAAATTAATATCTTTCCTAAATTTATATTTTTTGTGCCTATGATTCAAAATTTTGTTAACCAAAACATATTTCATTTATATTCATGGTTGAGGAAGATGAAAGTCCGATCACGAAGACATTTTCTATGTATTGAAAACTTAATTATTAGATTTATATGAATTTCATCATACATCAATTAGTTAATGTGATGCATTTTCTCTGTTTAGATTATTCAATATTGCCGTTCATTTCTTATATAAGTTGTGTATACAGATCATGTAAAAAGTCTGTCTTTATGATTTAACTATCGTCTTTAGTTCTGGATGATTGAAAATTAGTAGTAGCAAGAAATTATATGTATTTCTCATACCAATGTATCAATTATAATTCTATATGATTGAGAATGTATAGTAATCTATTTGTCTTCCAAATTATTGTTCTATAGAAAACAAATAGTGAAAGCAATTTATTGCTTTATGATTTTATATTCTTTAACTTATTTTATTGCATCTCTTTTTTGATGTTTACGTCAACCTCGATTTTTTTTTTTTTTTTTGTTGCGACATAATGAAATTTTGGAATTTTGAAAATGTGTTACTATCCAATAATTGGACATGAACAAACAAAACTCTATTTTAATATTTTATGAAAATCAATTCTGAAAAGTTTAGCAACAAGTCATAGAATTCTAACATCATGAATTCTAAAATCACAAACTTTTTAATTTGTCCAATATTCTCTTAATTTCTATTTTTTCCCAAATCAACACCACACCAGTTTTGACTTGGGAAAAATTAGAAATTAAGAGGAAATGGAAATATTAAAAAGTTTGCGATTTTAGAGAAAAAATTGAAAGTTAACGGTTAAATGGTATGTCAGAAAAAGTTCAACGTTTTAAACGCATTTTACGGAGTGTTATCATGTAACATAATTTTTATTTTATTTTTTAAACATCTATTTTAAAATTCATTATCTAGAAGTGTGGAAAGCGTGCTAGAAATCGCAAAAAGAAATGACTCGACTAGAAAGTGACCGAAGGAGTAATTAATAAAATCCTTTACAAAAGCAATTATCATGGAATGCATTAATGCTTTCCTAATTTTATAGTGTTTTGTGCCTATAAATTTCAAAATTTTGCAATTATCATGGAGTATTCATTTAAATGTTACTTGAACATTGTAAAATGCACAATCAAATTTTTTTTAAAAAAATATAATGAGTTAGGTTCATTTTGTGGTCAAAATAATATTGCAAAGTAAAAGGTCAATAAAATAAAGGTATTATTTTCATTGTTAATATCCATAACAATTAAAATGTTATAAAAAATAATTTTAAAAATATAAAAATTCAGTTTATCCCGTGCATTGCACGGGTGACAATAACTAGTTATATTTAATGCGTCCCCATGTTATCCCTATTCATGTCATCCATATATAACCGTTATTAACCGTGCATTGACGGGTGCAAACTAGTATATTTAGAAAGAGAGAAGGAGAAGAAATCGACGAAGGGTTCTCACCACATCGACCGAAAAATCGATCGGGTGACCAACCCCGGTCCTGACATTCAAGGGGCCCTAGGCGAAAAAATAATTTGGGGCCCTTGAAATTTGTAGCAGCTTAAAATTTCAAACGTTTTTCATATATATGCAAATCAATTAAAAAAATTCTCCTAAAAAATAATGAAAAAAATGCTGAAAACGTAATACTAGTTATTCATATAATATATTGAAAGCTTCAATAACATATATATATATATATATATATATATATATATATATATATATATATATATATATATAATACTAAAAATATATTCAAATATAGAGATGTCCATGGAATATGAGTTACATGTTACACATTTCCTTCTATTCCACATTCACATTGTCACGTACATATAAATTATTTCTATTAAAATATTAATATTAAAATTGTTAAAAAGAGAGCTAAATAAATATTATAATTGTCAAATTCTTAAATGTCCTACAAAATTGTTACCATAAGACTATGGTGTAAAAGGAAGAACATATAAATATATAAAAAATAATTAAAGACTGCAAAATGAGAAATGATTAAAAAAAAAGTGATAAAAGATATAAATGGGCCATTCGCAATTAACTAAACATTGGATACAAATATGGACTCTATCCAACTGGATCCATATAGATAAAAAAAATGGACTTTAATTATTTATCACCTAAAAAACACCAAAACAATAAATTTGGGGCCCCATTTTAGCCTGGACCCTAGGCGGGTGCACTCCTCACCTAGGCCCAGGACCAGGCCTGCGGGTGACCTGAGTCACTAAACTCTACTGTTCTTTCTGCCTCTTTTACGAACACAACAGCAGGAGCCCACGTCCAATTTGGGGTTGAAATGAATATTTTATTAGTGGGCTTCTTTTTTTTTTTTTTTTTTTTGAAAGGTATTAGTGGGCTATTAATCTTTCTTCAGTGGGCTGAAAGGCTCAAGGCCTAATCTCCTTTCGACGTTAATGCATACGGAAGGAAATTCCATAGAAAAGGCAATTCACTATTAATAGGGCCCACCACATATTACTCTTGTGTTCTGGATAAATCATGAGATATATAAGCATCTATGTATACATTTCATATGAGTGCTTGAAACTTTAAAGATTCTGAAACGGGCTTGAAAACACTCGAAGGCAATATGGTCGTGTACATTTTATATGGCCGAAATAATCTAATAAAGTTAGCTCAGGAGCCTAGAAAGTCGGATTAATACAGTTGAAAGGTCCAACAATAAAGGTAATATAGCTTATACGGTCGAAATAGCCTCATAAACTTAGCTCACGAGCCCAATCATTTGAGTTAAAATGGCCAAAACAACCCGACAATATAAGCAATATGGTCGATACTGCCGACAGATGTTATACGGCCAAAATAGCCTAATAAACTTAGCGCACGAGCCTAGTAAGCCGGGTTAACGGCCCAATAATAAAGGTAATACGGTCGATACGCTGATACATTTTATACGGCTGAAATAGCATTATAAACTTAACCCATGAGCCTAATAAGTCGGATTAAAACGGCCGAAAGGGCCCAATAATAAAGGCAATACGGTCGATATGGCCGAAACAAACCAACTACAAAGGCAATACAGTGGATACGACCGAAATAGCCTAATTGCATTCTTGGGCCACAAACCCTATCCATGTCAAGGGGTTAGCAAAATTGGCTGTTACGGCTGATACGATCGACACGGTCAACAAAATGATTAATCACTTTATTGAGAAACTAAGTCAGTATAGAGATGATCGGCCTCCTAAAAAATAGGAACGAGCATGAAAGGTGACGATGGTCAATACGGTCATGTGGGGGAAAAAACCTGACAAAGGTCGTCATATGAATATCGGCCAACAAGGTCAATATATGATACTACCTCCATCTAGAGGTGCCCACGGTTCCGGTTCTAACCGGAACCGAACCGCCGATTCCGGTTCCGTCGAGGGAGGAACCGAAACCGAACCGCAAACACAAGGTTCTGGTTCCGGTTCCGGAACAGCCGGTTCCGGTTACGATTCCGGTTCTAACCGGAAAAAACCGGACAATTATTATTATTATTATTATTATTATTATTATTATTATTATTATTTTTAATTTTAAATTTTTTTATTTCATAAGACTTTGAACATTCTTTCAATTTTATAGGTGTTCCTCATGCTCTTCTCATAGTTTGGGATGTGCTAGATATCACATATCAAATAAATAAGAAGCTTGAAAAGTGTAATACTCTTACAAAAACAATAAACATATCTCACAATTAACAAATAACAAATAAGTGTTTGAGAGTAACACTTATATAATTGAAAAAAATCAAAATTATATATATATATATATATATATATATATATATATATATATATATATATATATATAGTTATTATTTATGAAGTTTAACAAATAGTGTTATATTTGTTTATAAATTATATTTAAGAAAAAAAATAAAAATAATAGAATTTATATAAATTGGACGGTTCCAAAATTTGGAACCGCCGGTTTGGAACCGGAACCGGAACCGAACCGCCGGTTACGGTTCCAAGCCTTAGGAACCTTAACCGAACCGCCGGTTCCACCGGTTCCTTTTCCGGTTCCAAACCGCCGGTTTCGGTTCCGGTTAAAAACCGCCGGTTACGGTTACGGTTTTAACCGCCGGTTCCGGTTCTTTTGAACACCTCTACCTCCATCCCGTTCAAGTTGGGACGTTTTTAAATGGCACAAGAGCCAAGGAAAATGGGATAAAAGGGTGATGTGATGGAGATGTGATGGTAAATTAGAGTTTAATTTAATTTAAAGTATTAGTACTACTCACATCCATTTTTAATTAAAATTATTTTAGGCTAATTAAGTGTAATGTAGATGGTGATGTGATGTTAAATTATTTCCTTTTATAGAAACAGGTCTAATAAATGAGACGTCCCGAAATGGAATACGTCCCAACTTGAACGGAATAGAGGTAGTATTTAATTATACGTTCACGCTTTCCACTATTCTCTGAACTCCCCCCCACTCTCTATGCCCACCTCACGTCTGTCACCGTCGGAGATAGCCAATCAAACTCCCACCGCCGTCGACTCATCTCTCATGTCACCCCCTCCACCGGAACGCTCACGGACTCTAGCGTCTAAAAATAATGTTCATTTAGTTTGTAGTTATCTATCCGCTATAATGCTCTGTTCGGAGCATGCTTGAAGCACTGTCAAATTTTAGTTATAGTATAATGATCCAGATGGTGTTGAATACCGTAATATTTCTTCCGTTCGTAGTATTTGTGTATATAATTTATTTTTCATCCATGATATTTCAGTATAACTCATTTTTGGACATGGACATCATCACCATTATTTTTTTCATATCTTTAAATTAAAGTCAACTAAAACACACTTTAATATTCATTCTACCTTAATACACGTTAAATGAGAACCTTAAATTGCGTTAATATCCACTCAATAGATTTTTTTCGTTGACAAAGTTTTTTTTTTCATTGACAAAGATTTTTTTGTCGTTTTTTGCACAATTATTATCGACGGAGTGGTAATACATCTCTAAATTCAACACATATATATATTTTTTTTAATATTAATCTCTTCATCGAGTAAAGTCCATAAGATATGTTAATTTTCACGCACACTTACAGAATGAATGGTGTACGTAATATATGTGTCAAGTTAAAATATAACCCTTCTTCTACTCATACAAACTCTCTGGTTTTTATTTTTATTTTTGTTCCTTTCAGCTTTCGCATTCAAAGTATTAATTCATCCATTCAAAATATTTAGAGTCTATTTCCCTTTTTGTCCGTTCATAATTTTTATTCTCTTTTTATTTTAGATAGTGGAATCCCATATACAAACTTACAGTCATATTTTTTAAGCATCACTTTAATACTCTCTCTGTCCCATTTATAAAGTGAATAAATTCTTTTTGCGTCCGTCCTACTCATATAGGAATATTATATGAATGGATTTTAGTGCATTAAAATCCATTCATATTACTTTATCACTATCACTATCCCCTTATGAATAGACAGATGGAGTACATTTTAACCACGTATCACCACACATTTTAACGCATCATAATAATATATTAAATTTCATGCCGACTTCTTGAGACCGTGAAGATCATGGATCAAGAGAGAAATTAAGTCATTAAGAAGTGTGGTCTCTCAATTTTTTCACTTTACTAATGTTCCATTTATCTCACTTTAATTGTTATGCTTTTATATTGAGTCTTTCCACATGAAATGTCTTCGTTCCACATTTTAATTCAAACCTCTTGCTTTTCACCTTTATAAAATGTTGTGTCCAAAGTAAAAAGAACAATTGAAATGAAACCGAGGAAATACCATTTTTTTTCTTAGTACTCCCTCCGTCCCATGCTAATTGTTCACTAAGAAAATGCCACAATAACCAATATAGGAAGAGAACAATTTTTCCATTTTAGGTAAGTGAACAATTAAATTATATTCGGAAAAAAAGACAAGTATAGCAAGATAAGAGTAAAACATTTTGATTAAGCACTTGATTTCAATCAGACTATCATATCGGAAGCTCTGCAATAAATAGGAGTTTGAGAAAGGCTGAATGTGTGGATTGCGTGCTGAATTGTTTCACGTTATGTGCAAAACAAACGAATACCGACACGAAAATAAGTTTTAAAAATTTTATTTTCTTGTTTGTGCTAAATTTTAAGGTCCATCTCAAAACCTATTACAATACTACCCTACTACAAATGTACGCAACGACATTACTAGGAGTATATTCTTATTTAAGTTAAATTATGATATGAGGATGCGTGGGACCCACTACCCAACAGTATTTTGATGGATAAGAACCGGAAATTTCTACAAGTTTCCGAGCGATAGCCTTACCTCAACTCCAGTCAAAGCAAAATCCCATCTTTTCTTAAAGAAAATCTCCAAATGTCCCCAATGCATAAATAAACCCACATTTTCCCCATTCATCGGTGTTAATTGGTGCAGTTTCACTTGGCCAAACTTGTTTAATACTCTTTCCGCCTACAGAATGTTCGTTTAAATTTTATGGCTCGATTATTATTTTACATATTGAATAACGGATAATGTGATGTTTTGAATTCTGCCTTTTGTATCATATAAAATGACGTTTTAAGGGTAAAAATACAAAAATGTGTTGGATAAATTGATATAAGTTCAAAAATAGCGAAACACATAAGTGATGGAAGGATGGAGCTAGGAATTAAAACTGACAAGGCAAAATTAGGTATATGTAAATTTAACTAGACAAAATTATGTATGTATTTACAAAAATAAAATCAAAATACAACATACAACATATATATACACATAGTGTGCAAAAAAAAAAAAAAAATTATCCAAACAGCCCGACCATTAATTGGCTCTGTCCCTGGGTGGATAGACGAATGAGATAAATAAGGGCGCTTAGGTTGTGTTTAGCATGTTTAGATTTCGAGAAAATGAGAATTTAGCAGCACAACTACGTACTATTAGTGATCACACTACAAGAAACACAGTCTTTTCCTTGCGGAAAATTCCGCAACAGAAATGAAGAATTCCGCCACGGATGGTATCCGCTGCGGATCGGCGACGGAAACTGGTTGCAACAGTAAGGCTCGTCGGCAAATCTAATCTGTGGCGGATATGTCCGTCGGCAATTTTTTGTTGCGGATCCGCGACGGAAAGCCTGTCGGAAAGTCTGTGGCGGATTGCTTGCGGAATTTAGTGGCGGATCCGTGGCGGAGGTGTGTCAGGTGTTTTTTCCGATCTGTGGCGGAATGCTTGCGGACTTTCGTGGCGGATCTGTGGCGGATATTATATTGACGGGAATCCGCCAAGATTCCGCAGTAGATTACAGTTTTCTATGTCTCAAATCCGTCACGAATCCGCAACGGATTACCGTTTCTATTTTTGATATCCGTCGCGATCTGCAAGCAAATATATAATTTTTTTTTAATTTTATTTTTTATAATAAATTCTGCATCCCTATTGTTCAATTCTGTTCACACCAAACAACATTAAATAAATATGCCAATATGAATTTTTGGAATCATCTAATACCAACAAAAGCATAGTTAGAACTCCAAATACACATATAATACTACATACTTCATTCAAGTCCTATTTAATCTAAATACGTGTTTTCATAGTCCAAAGTACTAATACTAAACTACTCAGTGGGGTCCGAAGGATCTGCAGTTGGAGATCTTAAGAGAGAAGTATATCCCATCTCACTTCCCGTCTGACTCATCATGAATTTTCCCAACTCCCTCACCTCTTGGCGAAGTTCGGTCAACTCACTCCTCAACTTCTGATTTTCTTCTTGCAACTTTAGAACAGTCGGATTGCTCGACACATCGATTGGCTGAGTCATGGAAGTGTGTTGGGATCTAGAATTAGAAGCATGAAACTGCGACAAGTTACCTTGACCAATTATTCGTCCCTTTTTGTTCATTCGGTTGACTTGTAGGTAGATTTTGTTCCTCTCCTCTATTGACACGGGCTGTGGCAACTCGTCCACCCTACGTTCAAACTCCTCCTACAAGAAGTCATCAAAAGCTCATTATAATCCAAACATTAAAGTATGACTGCATCGTAAACAAATGAAGAGCAAAATCGGGTAGTAATTAAGATCACCTTTTGTATGACTAATACCAACACTTTTTATCTCCTTGTGAAGAATTTAAACTCCAGTAGTTTCAAATAAAGGTAATAATTGTGTGGTGATGGGTAAAACTAAGATATATTCTTGTAAAGCCAATTACATTTATTAAAAACTTAACACTTAAAATACTACCTATTTGGTTTACAATGAGAATCATGAAATCAACATTATGTGAGAAATTAAAGTGAATTAGATAGTTGCCTAACTTCAATTTGCACACTTATAAGCATTTTCATTAGCACTTGAGCTCATATAATGTCAAAAGGATTGATACATACCATAACCCATTGTGCTCTCTTGTCGCAGGCTCTTGTTTACAATAAATTGCTATCAAAGCTAGTGAGTAGAATTTCCAATTAATTCAATTACAGCTAGTAACATGCACACAATCTCTCTGTATAACTTGAAACTTAAGAAGCTAAGTACCTTAAATTGGCCCCAATAGAGCTCCTTTGTTTCCAAAGGAACAGACCTCCAATTAACCCCTGCCGGATCCTGGAGAGACTGAAATATGTCGGTTGCAGCAGCTCGAACCTTTAGGGAGGGATGAAAGCTCTTTCTGCGATAAGAATATATACTACTCGTACTACTCTCTCTACTCATGCCATGAATTGATGCATAATTTGGTAGGGAGAATTAATAGTATACATACAGTAGTCCATTTGGGTTGGTTTAAAGTAGCAGTAGTTGTTAATTTGGTTTTGTTCTAACTATAGTACTATACATATTCATAGTTAACAAAAAGACAAAGGCCCAGCATGCATGCATTGTTGGGAATGGGATAGATCTATCTAGTACCAGTACTACTTGGAGTATTTGTTTTGTAAACTTACTTTAATACTCCAAACTAAGTAAACAAGTTAGTAAATCTTGATTTCTTATTACTAGTATTTCTTTTCTAATTCTCTCACTCCATCATCATCATCAGCATCTCTCTCAAGTCTCAACAAAAACATCAATCCATCCATTCTAATTAAGCTAATTAGCTAATTCAATCCCTCATTTATTAATTACACATAATACTATTATAGTATAATGCATGCATGTCAAAATTTAATCAACAACATTAATCAACTATACCTCGTTTCTTTGTAATATGCAGTATTAATTGTATTATAATACTACTACTACTACTGTGAAGGAACAGAGCCCCAAGCCTCAATTTTAATTTGAAATCATCATTCATCATTCATCACTAGATGCTAATGGCAAAGACAAAGGAAGAGTGAGTTATGAGTATATATTTTCCACTCATATGAGAGAGAGAGAGATGGATATGGAGATGACAAATGAGGTAGAGAGGGAAGAAGAAATCAACAAGAAACAAGAACACAAAATAAGAAACCTAGAAGCAAAAGCAGTGCAAAATGTGAACCTCTACTTTATCTTTCAGGCAGTGATCCTGGCCTCCACCACCCTCTCCTCCTCCTCCTCCACCAGCTGCCGGAACTCGTGGATTCCGATCGCCCTCTCCCTCGTCGCAGCCGTCACAAACTTCCTCAGCTTCTTTGCTCAGGTTTCGAAGATACTGAAATCGAGGGAAGAACTTGATCAGAGTTTATCGGGCCTCACATTCATCAAGCTGCACAAACTCTCAAAATGAAGCATGTGCAGAAAAAAGGAAGAACCCTAATCACATTTCCCAGGTACTAACTCTAAATTTCATACGATTTCCCAAGCAAAATATGAAGAACAAACCAAACGTCGTTCGCCGAAAAATAATCTCTTTACGAGAATTGAAAACAAATAAAATAATGCCATGAACACCAAGTGAGTCGGCGGCAGAGAGAGCCAGCAGAGACAAGGGAGCTCTTACTAGACAGGCTTCTTCCTGGGCGACGGGACTGGACCAAGCGAGTGCAGAGAAGCTCCGGCGAAAGGGAGTCGCGATTCCGGCGAAAGGCAGGTGCGACTCCGGCAAAAGGCAGGCGAAGAAGTAGCTGTAGAAACCCCTAAACCCTAGAACAAAAAAAAAAACAGAAATTATTCGGTACATTATGTAGGAGATAGGAAGAACAAGGGGAAAATCGAAAGTGCAAACGTTAAGGCAACAATTTTTCCGGCATGGTTGAGGAAGCTTCGGCGACGGCGCGGCTGCAACTTTGGAGAATTCGCGCGTAGATGAAAAGAAAAAAGGGGGGTGAGAATAATTTAAATGAAGACCGTTGCGGAATGCCGACGGACAAAAATTCAATAGCTAATCCACCACAGATCTGCAAGGACATTATACCCTAAATCAAATCTGTGGCGGAAAATAGTCCGCCATAAAAATTGAATAGCTATTCCGCCACGGATCTGCAAAGATTTAAATCCTAAATCAAATATGTGGCGAAATATAGTCCGCCATAAAATTTTATAGCTATTCCGCCACGGATCTACAATGATTTAAATCCTAAATCAAATCTGTGGCGGAAAGTAGTCCGCCAAGATTGTTCAGTAGCTTTTCCGCAACGGATCTGCAAGGATTTAGATCCTAAATCAAATCTATGGCGGAAACTAGTCCGCCAGCAAATTCTGTAGCTATTCCGCCACGGATCTGCAAGTAGTAAGTATCCGCAACGAATCTGCAATAGATTGGCTGCGTAATTTTTCTCCGTCGGGATTCCGCAAGGAAAAGACTGTGTTTCTTGTAGTGTCATACACTCTCAATTCTTCGACATTATTAATTTCCTTACAAAGCATATTTTTAAAAAATTAACTATAGTTGTAATGTTGGTAAGAACTCAGAAAATTTGCTACTCGGTATTTTTTCTCGGTGCATCTGGGCTATTACATTGTGTTGCTGCATGGATTGCATGGATATATTATGTATGGCATGTTTACGTATGCAAAGATAGATACGATTGGCGTAGGATGGAGATCGTATGGGATAAGGATTCTTTCCTTATTTTTTACTCACACGCCGTATGGAAAAAGATATGCACGAAGATTTGATAAACCCTATTAAGGATATCTTTGGAGATATTCCTTAATTATCTATTAGGGTTTGCATGAAGTATATATATATGCGAGGATCATATCGGAGCCGCTGCGAGTATTGGAGATTATCGAGGGTGCTTTCATCTTCGTGTTTTCGAGAGTTGAATATTTTCTTTCATTCATCAATCGTTGGGGTAGTTTGATTATTGGTGAGTGATTGTATTATCTTGAACGTTTCCACGTTCAAGATTGGGCAAAACTTTTCAATTCTGTGAAAAGTATTTCGGGTAGACTAGTGAGAGTTTGCCGTGGATTCATTGGTGAGGAGTAGAGTCGGGTGAGGAGAGAACGCTCAGTGTGGCTGACGTTCGTGAGTCTTGTATCCCTTATACTCATCATAGTGAATTGTTTCTTGGAATAGCTTCCCCCAGACGTAGGTGTGTTTATCACCGAACTGGGTTACCAACTTGTGTTCTCAACTGTGTTACTTTCTGTGTTACGTGTTGAGTTACATTGTACCTACCAAAGTAGGGATTATACAATTTCAATTGGCACCAGAGCAGGTCATCGAGGTGCGGTGTTAGATCCTGGGATATTAGTATAATCCGTTGGTATATTGGTGGTTCTTGTGATGAGTCCATCAGGGAAGGTGGCTCTACGGTCAGACCACCGCTGTTTGACGGCACAAGTTATGGGTATTGGAAGATTAGGATGGCTTCGTTTATCCGATTTATAGACGAGGCTGCATGGACTGCAGTGGAAAATGGTTGGAGTACTCCAAAAGATGAAGACGACACAGAGAAACCTAGAACAAAATGGTCGGAAGAGGAGCTAAAGTCGTCAGACATGAATCAGAAAGCTATCAACGCTATCCATACTGGGGTGAGTGTTGTGATTTTTGCCATTATTTCCACGTGCAAATCTGCCAAGGAAGCATGGGATGTCTTGGAGATCACTTATGAAGGCAATAAACGGGTGAAGAATCAGAGGCTGCAACAACTTACTTCACAGTTTGAGGCTATCAGAATGGACGAGAATGAAAGTATCTCAGAATTTTATGCTAAGTTGCTGAGTCTATCCAATAAATTCTTCTCATTAGGGGAAAAGCTCACTGAAGCCAAAATAGTGAGGAAAATCCTGAGATCCCTTCCTGAGAGATTTGATTACAAGGTTACAGCCATCGAGGAAGCAAAGGATGTTGATGAGCTATCACCAAATGAACTTATTGGTTCCTTCAGGACGTTTGAGATGGGTATGCGTGCGAATCCTAGTGAAAAGAAGAAGTCCGTGGCTTTCAAGGCTTCATCAACGAGTCAATCTGAAGAGGAGTTTAATGCCGAAGATATGGCTGAGTGCATTGCTTACATCTCAAAGAAGTTTGGAAAGAAATTCTTCAGGAGAGGAAATGGTGATAGGAACTCCAGATTTCGTCGGGCCGAGAATCAAGGCAATACTCAGAACAAGGGTTCGAACTTCACCGAGAAGAAGGAAAATGGAGATAGGGGTCCACAGTGCCATGAGTGTGATGGTTATGGTCACATTAAGAGTGAATGTGCAAATACATTCAAGTATCAGAAAGTCAGCAAGAAGGCTTTCCAAGCCACTCACAGTGATGAGGAAGTCACCGATACTGAGTTTGAAGAAGGA
This sequence comes from Thymus mandschuricus, assembly GCA_029379335.1. NCBI lineage: Eukaryota > Viridiplantae > Streptophyta > Magnoliopsida > Lamiales > Lamiaceae > Thymus > Thymus mandschuricus. The sequence goes on along the minus strand of CM057081.1, from coordinate 6,370,336 downwards.
CATGATGCACCTCATACAGCACACGTTGCTACTGTAAACGGTCCAAGGGTTGTATCTGATGTGGCTGATCAAGACCCGTTCAAAGTGGAAGATGAGGAGGAAGATGATGAAGGTCAGGAGGACTATGATGAGTTGATGGATGCGTGTAAGAAGGCTCTGATTTTGAATCAAAGTCTTACTGAACAGGTCAAGGTTTTGGAAATGGAAAGAAATACTCTAAAATCCGAGGTTGAATCTCTTCAGCAAAAACTCAGAAACTGTGAGGATGGAAGAAAGGAGACTGATGGAGAATTGAGTCAGATTCAGAAATTGATCAGAATGATGAACTCCAGTACTGAGAAGCTTGATGAAATTCTCAAACAAGGAAAAAGAGCTGCTGACAAAGAGGGCATTGGGTTCAACAGAAGCAACTATCAGCATGTTGAATACCAATATCAACAGAAAGCTCAAAGTCAAGAGAGAAGAGTTGAGGGATGGAACCGATTCAATGATCAAGTTGGAACTCAACCAATAGGAAGACATGTTAGGCGGGAGGAATGGAGGCCTAAATCAATTGAAGCCTCAGTCAATGTAGAGCAGAAGTCTGGAGAACAAGAAGCTCCGGAAGTGGTACCCAACCAAGAACATCACAAGGTACCTGAGCATAATCCAGATTCTGAGGTATTTATTCCTCTTTGTCATTACTGTCGTAGAATTGGTCATATCAGACCAAGATGTCGTTTTTACCTTGGTGATAAGAGGCAAGAGATGATCAAGTATCAGAATAGAAGGAATCAAGGTCAGGGCTATAGAGCTTATGTGGTTCATACCAGTAACAGCTCTAGAGTGGGAAACTCTTGGTACATTGACAGCGGGTGTTCGCAACACATGATAGGTAACATGAATCTTCTTGTAAATGTCCAAAGTTGCTCTAATGAATCTGTTGTCTTTGGTGATGGTGGTAAAGGCAGAATACGTGGAATTGGTACCTTGAATGTCCCTGGTATGCCAGTTCTAGATGGAGTTCTTTATGTTGAAGGATTGAGAGCTAATCTGGTCAGTATCAGCCAGCTGTGTGATGAAGGAATGAGTGTAAGCTTTGGAAAAGATAGCTGTGTTATCAACAGAGGAACAGAAAGATTTTTGGAGGCAAACAGATCAGCTGACAATTGCTATATCTTTACTCCAAAGATTACTAGCTACAGAGTTGCTTCGAAGATGAGTGAGATCTAGCATTAGAAACTTGGGCACACTCATTATAGAATCATTCAAAGACTCATTCAACTGAATGCTATAGAGGGAATTCCTAAGATCAGGTTTGGCGATGTCGATTTTTGTTGTCCTTGCCAACAGGGGAAACAGACTCAGGAAGTACACAAGAGAGTACTCCGAATCACCACAGCCAAAGTTCTTGATCTCATGCATATGGACTTGATGGGACCCATGCAGGTTGAAAGTCTAGGAGGAAAGAAATATATTCTTGTATGTGTGGATGACTACTCCAGATACACATGGGTGGAATTCTTAAGAGAGAAATCAGACACATTCGAGGCGTTCAGAATTTTGTGTCAAAGGCTGGAAGTTGAGAAGGAGAGCAAACTCAAGGCCATCAGAAGTGATCATGGACGTGAGTTTGAGAATCAAGAGTTCATGGAATTCTGCCAGTCCAAAGGGATTAGACACGAGTTTTCAGCTCCTATTTCACCTACACAAAATGAAGTGGTTGAAAGGAAGAATAGGACTCTACAGAGTACAACCAGAACTATGATGAAGGCTAAGGAAATTGCTCTAAGGCTCTGGGCTGAAGCATTTGATACGGCCTGCTACATCTGCAATAGGGTATATCTTAGGCCACAGACTGAGGTAACTGCATATGAGATTTGGCGAGGGAGAAAGCCAAATGTGAAGCACCTTCACATTTTTGGTTCACGATGTTTTGTGGTGAATGACAGAGTGCAAAGAAAGAAACTTGATGACAAGGGAATGGAGTGAATCTTTGTAGGCTACTCCAGAAACAGCCGTGCTTACAGAGTGTACCTGAAAAATCAAAGCACAGTTATTGAATCAATCAATGTTACATTTGATGATTCATTAGAAGGAGAAGCAAGTACTGAAGAAGAACTTCCGATTACCGGTTCTGAAGGGAATTCTCAGAGTTCTAGTGGAGAGAAGAATGTTAAAGTGGAGGAGGTAACCCTGGAAGATACTCAAGATAGTACACCAACTGGTACGTCTGACATTGCAGAAAGGAGAGTCCATAAGAATCACTCAGCTTCAGACGTGATTGGAAATATTAATGATGGGATACAGACCAGGAAGAGAGAGATAGACTTCAAGAAGTTGGTTCCCACATAGCAACTGTGTGCTTTGTTTCAAAGATTGAGCCCAAGAATGTTAATGATGCTTTCTAAGATGAAAACTGGATAGCTGCCATGCAGGAAGAACTATTGGAGTTTCGGCGCTGCAACGTATGGATCTTACTCCACTTCCCAAAGGCGCTAATGTGATTGGGACTAAGTGGATATTTAAGAATAAGACTGATGAGCAAGGGAACATCACTCGTAACAAAGCTAGATTGGTTGCTCAAGGGTATTCACAAGAGGAAGGCATTGACTACGGGGAGACTTTTGCTCCTGTAACAAGATTGGAATCTGTGAGATTCTTGATGGGAATGGCAAGCAGCTTAGATTTCAAGCTATACCAGATGGATGTCAAAAGTGCCTTTCTGAATGGGAATCTGGAAGAAGAGGTATATGTCAGACAATCGAAGGGCTTTGAAGACCCCGAGCATCCAGATCATGTGTACAGATTAAACAAGGCTCTGTATGGATTGAAGCAAGCTCCCAGAGCTTGGTACAACACATTAGCTGAGTTCCTTCTCAAGAAGGGATATGTTCGAGGTAGTGCTGACAAGACATTGTTTGTTAAACAGTAAGGAGGCCATATATTTATTGTTCAGGTATATGTTGATGATCTAGTTTTTGGCTCTAAATCAGAATCTCTTGTGAATGAATTTGTGAAAATTGATGACTTCTAAGTTTAAGATGAGTATGTTTGGAGAATTGAAGTTCTTTCTGGGACTTCAAGTCAAGCAGAGTGAAGATGGTATCTTTGTTAGTCAAGAGAAGTATGCTGAAAATCTGGTGAAAAAGTTTGGCATGGAGAGTTTCAAAGCAAAGAGGATACCAATGGGTACATCAGTCAAACTGACTCAAGAAGGAGAGGGCAAACCGATTGAACAAACAGTGTACAGAAGTATAATTGGTAGTCTACTGTACCTAACCGCCAGTCGACCGGATATAGCATACAGTGTCGGGGTTTGCTCGCGATTTCAATCAAACACTAAGGAGAGTCACCACAATGCTGTGAAGAATATTGTAAAATATGTCAAAGGAACGTGCAAGATTGGCATATGGTTTGGAAAGGGAAGTTCATTGAAGTTAACTGGATACAGTGATGCAGATTGGGCTGGCAACCCAAATGATCGGAAGAGTACTACTGGAGGATGTTTTTTCTTGGGAGAAAATTTAATCTCTTGGCACAGCAAAAAACAGAATTGTGTCTCTCTGTCCTCAACTGAAGCAGAATATATAGCAGCTGGCAGTGCATGTACTCAGTTGATCTGGATGACAAAGATGCTGCATGACTATGGAATTGATGAGAATGAGTATGTCTTATTCTGCGACAATATTGGAGCTATTAATCTCTCTAAAAATCCAGTCAGTCATTCAAAAGCCAAACACATAGAGATCAGGCATCATTTCATAAGAGATCTTGTTGAGAACAAGGCTTTATCTCTTCAACATGTCTCTACTCGAGTGCAAGTGGCGGATATATTTACCAAACCTTTGGATGGAGAAAGGTTTGAAGCTCTTAGAAAGTCACTCGGGATGTGTATAATCTGAGCTGCTCAGATTATGTTTATTTGGTTTCTTTTGTTGCTTGGGTTCATGATGATATGATTTGTGTTATGTTTGGTGTTACCCCTTGGGTACTTGTCTGACGTGGAGTTTTTGTCAGTTGAAAAAGACGCTATTTTTCTGCGCGCCTTTTTTTTCCCTCTACTGCTGATTCTTTGGAATTTGAACCGGCACTAGCTTATTGCAGTACTCATCCTCTCTCATCTCTCAATTGCGCTAGGGTTTCTTCTCATCTATTTTTCACCGTCGGAAATTTCTGGTTTCTCTCTGAAATCTACTCCATCTCTTCGCCGGATTTTCGATTTCCTTTTGCATCAATGGCTTCATTCAAATTATCAGATGGTATCGATCTCTCGGCTCTGTTCGAATCAGCCGAGCCTATTCCTAAAATCCTCTATTTGCCATGGTACGGTGCTGGTCTGGTCGAGGATCCTGCTCCTCCGACTCCTCCCAGAGATAGCGCTCCTCTATCTCCGCCCAGAGATGAGGTTACAAATGAGGTTCTTGAGCCTCTAATTGGCGATGATTCCATTCCTCCCTCTTCAGAAACCGCTCCTAGGGTTTCTGTTCCCTCGGCTTCGGTGGATTCCATTCCTCCACCACGAAAGAAGAGAATTAAGCAGGTTGCACGAGATCCTCCGTCTCGGAAGCGCAAGGCTCCTCCATCCTCTGCCACTCGAGGGAAGAAGAATTCTGGTGGTTCTTCGTCTCGAGGCAAGAAGCCCATCATTGATTTAGATTCGGACTCTGATGAAGAGCTGGAGGCTTGCAGTGAGTCAGAGGAGAAGCCTCCAAGTCCTGCAGTGAAGGATTCTCCTAAGGACTCTTCCTCTGGTCCTTTTGAATGGTATTCCTTCATGCCTATCTTTAAGCATGCTTCTTTTGCTAATTTGGGATATTAATCAAGCGAAGAGTGTGATTGTTGATAAGCCTGCTCGCCCTTTTGATCTGAAAAAGAGCAGAAGTGTTTGACTGTATCACCAAAGCGAAGCTTATGACTACCTTATGCTTTTCTTTTGAGTATAATATGGATGTGATTCTGGAGTTTTATTCGAATCTCAGCAAGAGTGTTTTTGATATAAAATCTTTGGATTATCATAAGGGGTTTGTGAGGGGAGAATTCTTTGAGTTCTACCTTTCTTTGATTGATGCTTTTCTGTGTGGAGAGGTTATTGTTGAGTCTCCAGTGGAGTTGGATCCAGATGTTATTGCTGAGGAATTGTTGGGTAAGAAGGGTGTTGTGTGGCCGGTTTCTGCTAAGAGGTTGAGGGCATCCTCCATGACCTCGAAATATAAGGCCCTCTACCACATTTGCAACATCAATTGGATTCCCACCTTCCATAAGACATATGTAAATCTTCCCCTGGCTACGTTCTTGTTTAAGATTGGAACTGGTATCCCTGTTTCCTTGGGAAGGGTGGTTTTTGAGTTCCTTGCTGATCATGCTGAAAGCAGTGACTCCTCTAAGGTCATTGGCTTTCCCAGGCTGCTCTTCTCTTTCATGGCTTCCAGGGTGAAGGCCATTCAAGATATGCCTAAGGCTGCCAGAGATAAGCCCCCATCTCATATGGTGTTCAATGCTCAACTAACCGGGAAAAAGTCCTCTGTTCCTCCTGCGAAGTCTGATCCCTCTCATGCCTCTTCTTCTAAGGGGCTTGCAGTTCAAGATGAGGAGGAATTCGAGCTGCCATTTGGTCCTACTCCTCAGAGTTTTGATCCAGCTTTGAGTAGGCTCATGTTTCAGACTCTGTGCCTGGAATATGTTATGCTTGATGAGCAGATTCGAATCATGCAGCACAAGCAGTCTAAGCTTCTCCAGGTAATCCTAGTTGCGGGTGGAACTCTTCCCTCTGCTGATAATGTGAAGCAGCCTGATGCTGGTGAGGATGGTCCAGATCAAGGGGGAGAAAGCTAGTGCTTGGCAGTTTTAATGCATGCAATCAAGGGGGAGTAAGTTTTTGAAGTTTTTGAAATGATTTGTATATTTGTTTCGGTTGATGGATTGTCATTCATTTCATTCTCACTGCTGGTGGTGGTTGGACAAAAGGATCATGTCTGTAATAGTAAATAGGTTGTGATGTTGGATTCTGCATATCTGTTGGGGCATGCTTTCTTGACTGGTCTTCTGATATTCTGTGAATATGATGGGATCTTCTGTGATGGTCTATCTGTGATGCTATGCGTGGTGTTATGCTGTGCTTATTGTGTTTCTCTCTATGTGTGAGTATTCTAGTTCGGGTGAGCTCGGCTAGTACTACATATTGGAGAGTGTTTGAAGCAAGGGGGAGTCTTTATGCACTATGCAATTAAGTATGGTTATGTGGGTGCGCTCCTTGCCTGCTTATTTTTGCATCGGGTGTGATGTAGTTTGGAGGAGTTGTGTGAGTTGTGATTATGCGTGTGATTGCATACATAAAATGCCAAGGGGGAGATTGTTGTTGCATGGATTGCATGGATATATTATGTATGACATGTTTACGTATGCAAAGATAGATACGATTGGCGTAGGATGGAGATCGTATGGGATAAGGATTCTTTCCTTATTTTTTACTCACACGCCGTATGGAAAAAGATATGCACGAAGATTTGATAAACCCTATTAAGGATATCTTTGGAGATATTCCTTAATTATCTATTAGGGTTTGCATGAAGTATATATATGTGAGGATCATATCGGAGTGCGATTATTGGAGATTTTTGAGGGTGCTTTAATCTTCGTGTTTTCGAGAGTTGAATATTTTCTTTCATTCATCAATCGTTGGGGTAGTTAGATTATTGGTGAGTGATTGTATTATCTTGAACGTTTCCACGTTCAAGATTGGGCAAAACTTTTAAATTCCGTGAAAAGTATTTCGGGTAGACTAGTGAGAGTTTGCCGTGGATTCATTGGTGAGGAGTAGAGTCGGGTGAGGAGAGAACGCTCAGTGTGGCTGACGTTCGTGAGTCTTGTATCCCTTATACTCATCATAGTGAATTGTTTCTTGGAATAGCTTCCCCCAGACGTAGGTGTGTTTATCACCGAACTGTGTTACCAACTTGTGTTCTCAACTGTGTTACTTTCTGTGTTACGTGTTGAGTTACATTTTACCTACCAAAGTAGGGATTATACAATTTCACATTGGAAAAGGGATCTATCTTAAATGAAAGTATCGAACATAACCTATGCAGGTTATTTATGTATAAAAAAAAATTGTGCTACAACTACATGATCCGGGGGTTGAGAGATTTGCTATCATAAAATTTTTCTGTAGCTTATAGTGATCAATGCTAGTTTAGAAAGAGAAGTGCTCGTACGTTGGTTGCTTTTGCTATGGTTGGAGTTTGAAAGTTAATGCACATTTTGAACTAGAATACATATGTGAGTCGAATACATATTTCTCTCTAAATAAATTACAAAATAATATACAGTACATGACTATCGAATAAAAAAAAACATTGTGCCTTCTTTTCACCGAGAACTAGGGAAGGAGCCATGAATCTTTAGTGGAGTGGACTCAACTGGGTACTACCACATTTAAATTTTATGTAGGAGGTCTTTTCTTTTATATTTTCTTATATTTTTTTGGTAGTCTTCACTTTCTTTCTTAGGTTTAATGCTATAACCCCTTGTAAATTGTTCACGTTTTTTCATTTCTTGTACAATTCATATTATAATCGTCATTTTAATATGGGCTGACAAAAATGTATTTTGAAAACCATCAAATGTAGCATGGAATAACAACAATAATTTTTCGAAAACTATCAAATTTCGATGGTTAGAAGAAGGCAAAATGATGGTTAGGGACTTAGGGTGGGCTGCCAATCCTTGGCATAAGAACAACGTACATTAATTTTTTGTGACATTGGTCAAAAATCAACGGTGAAAATGGTCTAAACTCTAAAAACAATTTAGTAATATCTGGGCGGATGGAAGTAGGGGCAAGGGAGGTCTGACCTCCCTTTGCATGAAATACTAATATTATACCTATAAAAATATTATTTTCATTTTTTATACCCTAAATTTGAATTGAAAAAATTAAAATCACATAAATGATGATATATCCTTTGAGTTTTCAGTCGAAGTGGGCTCTACATAAAGAACATTATTGACATGATTGGCTTTCGTGATTCAATAGGTGATAAATAGAATTTCAGTATATTGGAAAATGATACGAAGTATTTAATTGTGTTGTTTGGTGGAGTTATCATTTTAAGCTTGAAAATAAGGCTAATATTGATAGGGATAAATATCAGCCTCACTCGTAATGTACTTTCCTGCCCTTATCTGGATTATTCTTCCTATAATGATTAAAAGAGATTGATTCAACAAAGAGCAGATCCTGGATGTCGCGGGACCTGACAATTGCTATGGTTTAGGTTAGGACCCATGTGCAGAAGCTAATGCTCGCAGAAGCCGCCTTGGCCTTAATATGCCCCTGTTAATACCTGGGGATTTGCAGGGGTGTGTAATCGACGTGACCGTAGTCCTTCTAGGGTGAGGACCACAATATCAATGATAAAGGGAATTTGTCCTTATAGAAATTCCTCTTTTATCCCTTCCATACAAGAAGGATCCACCTTTTCACCCTCCCCACGCCTATAAATATTAAGCGAATGCACAACATCATCATCACTTTTTTACGAGCAACACGCTCCTTAGCGTACTGTTCCATTCAATTCAATACTCTCTCTCACGAGCTCCTCCGAGCTCAGACAAGCCGAGGCGGAAAAGACCTTCTTCCGGGAAGCCGTAGTTCGTTTCTACATCCATCTACTCTTCTCAACACCGGGAAGAGTCTCTTTCTTACGTATACTACCTTGAACTTAAGGTAAAACCCTCATAACTTGAGGAGAAATGAGGCTTAACGGAGCTCCACATCCCTAGCCTCCCTTTTTCCCTTGTCTCTTTTCTGCGTTATCTGCTTGTATGAGTGCAAAGCCCCATGAATCTTGCTAGTTTATGGCTAAATACGCCTTTTATCCTTTACCTATAGCTCAACTATTACTTGCCGTTGCTATACGCCTCTCGCCCTGTACAAAAGGCCCGGCTATGGCTTTTCTATACGCATGAATCTCTTGCTCTTCACTGTTGTAATGCTTTACCCATGAATGCTCTTTGCAAAACATGATGAATAATCTCTTAAATTGTTGTGGATCTCTAACCCGGATATATCAATTGGCGCCGTCTGTGGGAAATTCTTGAGTTAAGATGTTGATTTCCCCTGTTTTTTATGCAAAATTCCAGCTCGTTGTTATAAATATGTTTGCGATTTCCCTTTATTATGTCCTTATGTGGAGAATATGAGGAAATCTGATTTTATATTGATTGGGAATGCTCTGTTTGTTGTTTAATTTGCAAAAACTGCAAATGTGCATACCACTGCTTGATACTTGCCAAAGCTTTCCGCGGCTATGAGCTGTTGAGTGTGATGTGATCTTATGATTATGCTCCCTTTGAGGTGAAAATTGTGATAAACACCTTGATTGAAAGGGGACTTGTGTTTAAGAGGCTGATCTTCTCTCCTTGAATGTGAATTAAGCATGGATATCTATAAGTACTGCCAGAACCCATGGGTTCAAAGGGCCAATCCCCTGTTTATCTTCGAAGTTCTAGTTGATTCTGATGATATGCGCATAAACTTGCCCTGTCATTTGTCCTGCCGCGATGATCACCTAGAATGATGGCTATTTAATCAAGGGAATGTTTATTGAATGCGAGATTTATGTTATTCCTGAAAAATTTTAGTATGTATGCCACGAATTTGTTTTAGCTACATTGCTTGTAATTCATGAATCCAGTGGTAAGAAACGATCTCAAGGCATCATCTCTTTCATGACATGAATTGTGATGGCTAATCTGTTGTTGTTTTGTCAAAAACTTAAGGTTGTGAGGGATCCGGAGGAAAGACGGGTCACAAACTGCAGCAATCTCAAAATACATTCGCTTCACCTTGTGTACTTGGTGAGCATACGATTCTGTCTATTATCTGCTCAATATGGAATCCATTTATGAGTTGCAAAGGATTGGTAATTACAGAATAAGCATCACTACTAAAGTTAGTCGAATGCCCCTTGAATCGCCATAACTTAAAAACCCATAGAATAATAAAAACATTAAAAAATGGAGAGCCGAAAGATGCCAGGGTTACCCCATTCACTTTGATGAAGGGAGCCCGCATCTGGAAGCAGAACCTCCTCTCAGAAGCCCTGTCTAACAGGCAACTCCCTCGTAAGCCCCGAATAACGGGCAGAACCTCCTCTCAGAAGCCCTGTCTAACAGGCAACTCCCTCGTAAGCCCCGAATAACGGGCAGAACCTCCTTTCAGAAGCCCTACACAGTAGGCAACATCATCGTAAGCCCCATACAATGGGCAGAACCCTTCATAAGCCCTATTTAATAGGCAATCCTTCTCAAAAAGCCCTGTTTAACAGGAAATACCATCGTAAGCCCCATATAATGGGCAGAACACTTTATAAGCCCTATCTAATAGACACCTATTTTGTAAGCCCCATCCAATGGGCAGAACCTTCTACAAAGCCCTATCTAATAGGCGCCTCTTTTGTAAGCCCCATTCAATGGGCAGAACCTTCTACAAAGCCCTATCTAATAGGCGCCTCTTTTGTAAGCCCCAGGCAATGAGCAGAACTTTTCCTAAGCCCTACTCAGTAGGCAGCATCCTCATAAACTTCATATGATAGACAAAATTCCTTATAAGTCTCATTAAATGGGCAGTACACCCCTAAGTCTTGCTCTAAAGGCGACATTTTTGTGTATCGCTCCCACCCCATTGCATTCCGGTAGGCAAAATCTCACCTAAATCCCGCCTCATAGGTGGTATTCTCGAAAAACTCTGTTTTATAGACAATGCCTTTATGAACCTCTAAGGAGGATATTGCTTTCATAAGCCCAATCTGACGAGTAGCGCCTCTGTAAGCTTTACAAAATAGACCAAGTTCTCGTAAGCTCGATTCGATAAATAATGTTTTCATAAATCCCACATAGGGGATATCACTCTCAATATCCTTGGCTAACAGGGAATATTTTATAAGAAGGTCCTATGAAATGGGGGCTAACCATAAGAAGGGCCTATGTGGCCGAAGCATCTCGTATTAAGCTTAATAAAATAAGATGCCGCACAAATTCTTAATAACCTCTTCTTCTAATCAGATCCCTCCCAGAGGCCTCATAAGGAAAGCCTTAGGAAAACAAACAACATAACAAAATAGATTTTGTAATGACAAATGTCACCGACCTCAGCTTCATTCCGGCGAAAGCCATCTTTAAAAAGCCTTACATTAAGTAAAATACACTTGTTAAGGCCACCTTAGATGGTGGGCGGTTATAAAAGGATCTGCTAAATCAGCAGTATATCACGACTAAATCTCACATGATCAGATGCCTCATGCCAAGAGGAGGAAATTGTGTCCAAACCTTTTATCATAATCAGACTTCTATCTTTAAGTCGTTACTTACCTTCACCGTACATTAGCAGAAGCCACCCCCTTTAAGAGCCTTATAACAAATAAGCTATACACGTTAAAGCCACCATAAATAATGCTCAAATGCAGAAAGCTTGTTAATAGCTAGTTACATATACCTCAAGTCTCTCTCAAAGAGCATCTGGAGTTAATCCTCTACACGTCCTTAAATCTTTGCAGATTCTTATAAGGATGAACGCTACATCAGATGCTGTTTCCAAGGAAGCCGGTCAAGCCACCGGAAATCCGGAAAATTCTGTAATTGGAAACAAAGGAACAGGCACTATGCTAACAGAGGCTAGTGTCAACATGGAGGCTCAGTTTTCTCCAGTTATGCTTCAGCAAATGAAAGCCCTTATCGAAGGAGTAGTAGAGGGGGCTGTTGAGAAGAGACTCCACACTTTAGGAGCAAATCCTCAGAACGCAGATCCCTTGGGTGAGACCCAGGAAGGGAGAGGAAGTAAGAACACTCCCGCAATGCATAAGCAGAAGCCTATGCATCAAGGCGTAACCCAAGAGCTAGTCTCAAGGCTGCCTCCGACAGTGGCCGAAGAGGAAGAGGGATTTTCCACTGATTGAGAATCCCCAGATGAAGAAGGTCCTGAAGAACTTGAAGGAAATCTCAATGAGAACACTGAAAATGCATGGGCCAAGAAGTATGCCCAACAGCAGAGCAGATGAAGCTCTTAACAAAAGAAGTCAAAAAACTGAAGGAACAAAATCAGGCCGTGGAAAGGGCCTCAAAAGAAGTGGAAACATGCAAAAAAGAGTTTCGCAATCCGAAGGAAGGAAAGAATCCAAAACCTTCTTCAAACAATAGGAATGGAGGAGACAAATCAGAGCTCTTTCCCTTATATATTGGCGAGAACAGCCCATTCTCAGCGGACATCCAAACGGATCCTGTCCCAAGCAGCTTCAAAACAATCTCTTGTGAGTATCAAGGGAAGGGAGACCCTGAAGAGCACCTGATGAAGTTCGAAGGCTTATGTCTCCTTCATCAGTACTCAGAAGGGGTTAAGTGCAGGGTATTCCTTACAACCTTGTCGGGAGCTGCTCAACACTGGTTCAAGCAGTTGCCAGAGGCCTCCATACATTCCTTCACGGATCTGAAAGAGGTTTTTCTACAGCAATTCGTCAGTGCTAAAAGGACTACTCGGAACTCCTTGCATCTGACGACCATAAAACAAGGTGCCAACGAAAGTCTGAGAGACTACATGACACGTTTCAACGAGGCCGTCCTGGAAATCCCCGGAGTAGAGCCAAAATTAAAAGTGCATGCCTGTGTAGACGGTCTGAAGCCCGGACAGTTCTTTGCTTCCCTTATCAAAAAAGAAGCTACTTCTTTTGAAGAATTACTGACAAGAGTCCAAAAGTACATCCATATGGAAGAAGCTCTAAGCAGCAAGAGGGCCGAGTTGGCCTCTCGAAAAGAAAAGAAACCGGAAGAAAGGAGAAGGCTGGCTCCTGATGCTGAGAGGGCCGACCAAAAGGAGCTGCCCTAAGGATCTTTCATCCCTTTGATCAAACAACCCGATGACTCATTCGAAATAGTCATGAGAAAGTCAGGAGTACAGATCCCTAAGGGGCACAGGCATCCCCCAAAGAACCCTCCCTTAGATAAATTTTGCAAATTCCATAATGACTATGGACATGTGACTAATGAATGTAGAAATCTGAAAGCAGCCATTGAGAGGCTAATACAGGAGGGAGAGCTCCTGGAGTATGTCAAAAAAGAAAGTGACCAAAACGAAAAGCAAAAAATAGTGGAAGGTGAGGCGTCCACGCGGAAAGAAGAACTGGAATGCAAAAGAGCTATCAACATGATACGTGAGAGCTACCCTAAAGTAAGCAATTTCTCAAGCATGGAAGAATGAGTGTCCTCCCATGATAAAAAACAGAATTTACCATACCTTTTTGCAGTGTTTAGTCCCTAATAGCGAAGGGGCATTTTTGAGGAAAGCATCACCAAATGAGGTATAATTCCTCATACTCCATATACCTCACTTGAGGGGGGGAGTAGGGAGTATCCCCCCATAGGGAATATCCCCTCATAATAATATTTATATTCCATTATCTTAAAATGCTTTTTCTATCCTTTTCTATGTCGACGCTTATGCCACGTCGCATGTAAAGACAACAAGTAAAGACAAGATAAGAGATTATATACCCATAAAAATCATACCAACAAAAGCAGAAAGCAGATTTTGAAGTCCATCTTAATCATCCGAAAACTCAGAATAAAAACTAGAAGCAGAAAAAAGTCTGTTTCAAAGTATCAGTCAACATAAATGGCCAAAAAGATAAAGATTTTTTAGTCTTGAGCAGAAGCCTCAGTAGCATCAGAATTGAACAGATTAGCCACAAAACGGTCCCCAGCTTCTTGATTGGGATCTATAACCGCATCCTGAGTGGTATTGGAAGGAGCACCTTGAACAAGTCCTACAGGACCCTCGGAAGGAGGGACAGTAGCATCAAGGGAGGGAGAAACCACAGGAGAATTATGAACGGCAACCGACTCTTCATTGGTCTGCCCAGCATCGGAGGCAAAGATATAAGCCTCGCCTGTTTCCTCCATTTGAGCTTCCACAAAAGGAACAGAAGAAGCCTTCCCAGAACTCTTAAGGGAAGCAGCTTGATCAGCCAAGGTGTGCATATCGACATCAGACTCCGTATCTGAAGAGTTGATGGAGAACGATTCGGAAGACGAAGCCTCAAAGGGAAGCTCGCATGCAGGCGGAAGCAAATTGGGAGTATCTTTCTCCTAGAAAAATAAAGAAGAACATAATACAAAGATAACCTTTGAAAATAAACAATCTAGAAAATTACTATTTTCAAAACACGGTCAGCAGAAGAGGAAAGAGAAAGGAGGTTCCAAGATCACAAAACTATACCTCTTCAAAAATCCTCTTCAATAACCTTTGGACTTCAGCATCTGGAAGGTAAGTTTGAATACGTGGAGAACTCCAAAGAGCCGAGGGCTCCAAATGATCATGAGGTCGATGGAGAATGCGAGCCGCCTTCTGAAACACTCGAAGATACCAGGGATTCTGGTCATTGATCCGGCGATTAAGAGCAAGGGTCTCAGGGGCCCTGCTAAAAGCCTTCATGATGGGGCCTAAGTTCACGGATGTAGCTCTTTCAGGAATGCCCAGCATCTTACAGCATTCAAACACAGACTTTGCGGCCCATTCAGAAAAAGGCTCGGTCATCCTAACCCAGAAGCCTGGGTAGTGGAGATAGGCCTCGGGCAAATGGTTAGCTAAGTAATCAAGAAAAGCCTGCCCATATGGAGTAAGAAGAAGCTGGGATCGGCAACATCTCATGCCTCTGATGAGGCCCTGCTCCAACCCACTTCTTAGGCCTTCGGCATGAGAAGAAGCCCTCACCTGGACCAACTCTTGTTCGTGCTGCCTCTTAAGCTGCTCTATTTCCGCAAAACGGGCATCATGCGCCCCTGCCAATTGCATGACGGAAGACCTTAAGGCTTCGTGAAAATCTTTCGCTTGTTGAGCATAAGAGGAAGAGCTAGCCCGGAGCCCAGAAATGTCTTTCTCTTGAGCCTGAAGATAACTTTCCCGGTCTTGATCCCTTTTCTTTAGCTCGGACAGCTCCTCCTCCAGTTTCGTTTTCTGAGCTTGAAGGGTTTTGAAAATCTCATGCTGACGAGCTTCCTCTTTAAGACGGCTCACTTCAGCCTGGAGTCTCTTATTTTCTTTCTCCAGATGAGAGTAATGAGCATGTAAATTGTAATAAGCTAAAGCACGAATGCCTAGCATAGATCTGCAGCTAGCAGCCTGAAAATAGTACGAACAGTTAATAAAAAACGCTGTTAATATTTCCCCCTATCCGAAAAAAAGAAATTGAGTAAACCTAATAGTATACCTGTAGCTCGAAACTAGCAGCCCTCTTTAATAAGAAATCAGAAGGTTGAGCTTGTTGGTCCCGGGAAAGAGTAATTGGTGTATGGGGGGGGGGGGGGGGGGAATACACCAATAACCAACCGTTTTTGACTTTTGTAAAATCAGGTCGATCTGCAGGTCGATTGTCAAGGTCGACCTTATCAGAGGCAGTTTGATCTATCAAGCTTGTATGGTATCAAGCTTGATTTATCAAACTGTTGTTAATGCGGAAGTTGGTGGAGGTTGATTTACTCTTTGAAAAATCTTAAGGCTGAAAGCAAATAGCAGGTTGATGCGTGATATGCAGGTTGATGCTCGTCAGTTTGATAATGAAATGAAAGAGCGATAAATAAAGAGAGAGAGAGAGAGAGACAACCGAGTTTTATCGTGGTTCGGAGATAACCCTCCTACATCCACGTCAGGTCGACTCGACCTGAGAATCCCTTTTCTTTTGGATCCACCTTCTCTCTTATTTATACTGACTGAGTATCAGTTTCATACACCTCTCTTATTTATACTGACTGAGTATCAGTTTCATACACTTTGCAACTAGCAAATACAACTAGCTTTACAACGGCCTCAACCTATCTAACTGATGGGGGAGGGGGTTGTTTAGAGTGCGAGCTTGATGCGGCAGTAAACGCTTCAAGCTTGCGGTATTCTTCAATGGAGAAATTCTCTTTTCCAACACTTGGGAAATATCTAGGTTTTTCGAGTGTTGAATGGATAGAACTTGAGAGAGAATTTCTACAACACTTTAGCTTTTGAATAATGAATTTCCCATGCTGTTCCATTGAAGTGGGAAGTCTTTATATAGGCATAGTTTGAAAACTAGCCGTTGGAGTCTGCGCTGACTTGGCAGCTGACGTGGCAACTAGCCGTTGAAGCTTTGCTGACGTGTCAACTAGCCGTTGGTGCTGACTCATTACTTCCCCGTTGGGCTTGGTCCTAGCTGGCATCTGACGTGGCAGCTTAGGTGGCAGGTTGACCCATGGAGGTAGGTCATCGGCCTGAGGTATCTTCCAGCATCTTGATGTCTTGAACTTGAGAACAGGCTGGAGTATCTACAGAGCAGGTTGATGATGACAGGCTGTTCTTCTATGGGCAAGGCTGTTGGAATCACAGCCTCTGCCTTTACATGACGGCCTTGATAACGGCCTTGATAACGGCCTGGCTAACGGCCTTGATAACGGCCTTGATAACGGCCTGGCTAACGGCCTTGATAACGGCCTTGATAACGGCCTGGCTAACGGCCTTTCTAGAACAGCCTTAGCTTGTTAACTCTATCAACCTTAACTCTATAAAATGTAGAATAAGCCTAAGTGTGGTTTTGAGTAAACATCATCAAAATTAACTGCAAAGGGTTCCCAACAATTTCCCCCTTTTTGATGATGTCAAAACCAACACTTCACAAATGAGATTCCTATAAAGATAAAGAATATTACAAGCTTGTTCTAACTACACAGTTAAAACAGTATAAGGAATCAACATAATAAGGCAGGTTGGTCTCGGAGATTTCTTCTTCTGTCCTTCCCCCTTTTTGGCATCATCAGAA
The DNA here is from genome assembly GCA_029379335.1 of Thymus mandschuricus. NCBI lineage: Eukaryota > Viridiplantae > Streptophyta > Magnoliopsida > Lamiales > Lamiaceae > Thymus > Thymus mandschuricus. The sequence goes on along the minus strand of CM057081.1, from coordinate 6,353,525 downwards.
AGGATTTGAACTAAGGACCGAAGAGACGAGACCTCTTTCTTCAAGATCATTATATCAGCCTTCATGGCTTCTTGATTACCCATTTTTGTTCTTATTTCCTACAAAAGGTAGGCATTAATATATGCAATACTTGGAGCAATAAGTATTAATAATTGAAGAATTATTAGCATATTGAAGAAGTTAAAGAAAAGACAAAGGGTGATACAATCCCTTTGATTCCCCCTTCATTAATGCTCGGTATTGCATGCGGCAGGCCGTTGGTATAGGAAAGGCAGGATACGGCCTGAAAGCTGTAGAACGTCCTGGCAATATAGAAGACGGCCTTTGTTCCCCCTTTGTGAACTAGAGGTTGATAGCATCAAGGTTGATAGTATCAAGGTTGATAGCATCAAGGTTGATAATGTCAAGGCTGATCACGACCTTTACTTGCATCGGCCTTGGTCAAGGATCGGCCTTGATCTGTGTCGGCCTTGCTTCGGGCTTACCATGCGACGGCCTTTGCCTTGCATCGGCCTTGGTCAAGGATCGGCCTTGATCTGTGTCGGCCTTGCTTCGGGCTTACCATGCGACAGCCTTTGCCTTGCATCGGCCTTGTTATGAAACGACCTGGATTTTGTGATATCGACCTGGTAGAAGTAGATATCGGCCTTTGTTCCCCCTCAAATGATGGATCATTTGGGCGAGTGTTCCCCCTCAATTTGAGGAACTTTATACAAGGTTGATTCAAATGCTGATCATCAAGGTTGATATCAACCTTTTGACTGCATATCGACCTTGGGGTCAATACAAGGGCAGCTAAGCAACGCACTTTTACCAATCGCCCTTCGAGTGCGCACTCCTTGGTTCGGGTTCCCAACAATGAGCTCCTATAGATGATTATTGTCCCATCATCTCCGTCGAGATATTTCTTCTTGAGAGAATTGGCTCGGGTTCATTGATTGGTTCATCGAACTCGGGGTGAGCAAAAGGTTAAGCGACATGCTGATTTGTTGATGGCCTTGGAATTCGAATGGCTTAACCTCTTATGCCATAGCCAGCTTGTCTCGGAGTCAGTTTTCATGCCCAGGCAGGTCTCCCTTTTATCAGTCAATTTGACTGTAAAGTTTGTCCTGCACTATTCCGGTAAGGAGTATTTCTCCTTCCTCATTTCTCACAAGACATTTGTTAGCGGTAAATTCTACTCGTTTACCATTCGAGCAGAATTGTGACACAGAGAATAAATTATGATTAAGACCTTCAACATAAGAGACATTATGGATAGAGGTATTACCAACATTTAAGTCGCCTTGATCTCGAGTACGACCTTTAGAGTTACCTTCGTATGTTACTTGAGGTCCGACTCGTTCTACATAATTTGATAGTAGCATCTTGTTACACATCATGTGCTTGGAGCATCCACTATCAATGATCCACACAGCTCCACGAGCTGTTTGGCTCCTTCTCTGAGCCTTCCCGACCTGCAATTAATTAAGCCTAGCAACCCATTTGAGATTGGGTGCTACATCGGTTGCGGGAACGGCCTTTGGAACCCAAACTTGTTTCGCCGGTCTGCTTCTATTCGAGGCTGAGGACGAGGCAGTGGCGGTCTTGGGCTTGGGAGCCTTCTTATGAGAGCGAGGATGTTGAGGTTGATAGAACGGCTCTTCATAATATCCAGGTTGATAAGGTTGATACTGCCTTCTTTGAAATAAGGTTGCTGAGGTTGATAGCAGTAACAGCCTTGAAAAGCAGGCAGATAGAAGACCTGAGGTTGGTAAGGCCGTGGATCATATCGGCCTTGATTCTTCCTTTGTTGAGCAGCCTGATCTTGAGGTTTTGAGGCAGGTCGACGCTGCTGCCTCTTTTGGACAGGTCGTGCCTCCTTCTTAGGAACAGGCTGTTCCTTTTCAAAAAGGTTCTTCTTCCTATGCTGCTTTATGAGAATGGCCTGAGGCTGACGAGCTGGGTTCTTCAGCTTGACAACCTTGTCAGGCAGAGCTTGTTCCCGTGAGGCAGATGCCTGAGCTTGTTCTTCAAGCTCCTTCTCCCTTAAAGTCAACTTTTCAACCTTTGACTTTAGGGTTTCTATCTCCCTTTCCTTTTCTTCATTGTAGAGAGAGACTCTTTCTTCTAATGCCAGCTTGAGTTTTTCATTTTCATCCATTAGCTCGGCATTATCTTCAACGACCTCCTTGAATAACTCAGCGAGTTCGGCATATTCCTTCAGTTGCTTCTTGACCTCTTCCAGGGACACGGCCTTGGATAGGTCTTTATCTTCCTCATCTGCACTTTCATTGTCAGATAAAGAAAATGGAAGGAGTTGAGCAACTACCTGAGGTTGTTCGTCGGTGGGAGGGAGTTCTCCGACGAAGCACTCTTCTTCATCATCACTCGACGAGCTGTCGGAGAAATGAGCTTTTGTTGCTTCTTCTTCGGAACTTAGGCTGATAGCCTTAAGGGTATCCCACATTTCTTTTGCAGTGTCAAGATTGCGAATTTTGGCAAGGTAGACGCCATTAACAGTGCTTGAAATGAGACCCATAGCATAGCTATCAAGACTTGCCTCTATTCTTTCCTCCGTTGTAAAATCACGGGGACTTTTGAGCTTTTTGACATAAGTGACTTTTCCTGGATCAGTCCCTTCGATTTCGGGAGTGGCTTCATAGATTCGTGTTGGACCATTCTCGATCACATCCCACATTAGAATGTGATGCGCTTGAAGACACATCCTTATCCGGAAGCTCCAATCTTCATATCCTTGGACTGAGAAGTCTTCACATAACCTGAGAAGAGAAGCTTCCATTGCAAATAATATGATATGATATGAATGAAAAGATTTTTCTAAAGGATCGGTTCAAAATGACCAAAAGTTTGATAAAGAACTTTTAGTATGCAAAGCAGCGGTCAAAAGAACCACTGCTCTGATACCACTTGTTGGTCCCGGGAAAGAGTAATTGGTGTATGGGGGGGGGGGGGGGGGGGAATACACCAATAACCAACCGTTTTTGACTTTTGTAAAATCAGGTCGATCTGAGGTCGATTGTCAAGGTCGACCTTATCAGAGGCAATTTGATCTATCAAGCTTGTATGGTATCAAGCTTGATTTATCAAACTGTTGTTAATGCGGAAGTTGGTGGAGGTTGATTTACTCTTTGAAAAATCTTAAGGCTGAAAGCAGATAGCAGGTTGATGCGTGATATGCAGGTTGATGCTCGTCAGTTTGATAATGAAATGAAAGAGCGATAAATAAAGAGAGAGAGAGAGAGAGAGACAACCGAGTTTTATCGTGGTTCGGAGATAACCCTCCTATATCCACGTCAGGTCGACTCGACCTGAGAATCCCTTTTCTTTTGGATCCACCTTCTCTCTTATTTATACTGAATGAGTATCAGTTTCATACACTTTGCAACTAGCAAATACAACTAGCTTTACAACGGCCTCAACCTATCTAACTGATGGGGGAGGGGGTTGTTTAGAGTGCGAGCTTGATGCGGCAGTAAACGCTTCAAGCTTGCGGTATTCTTCAATGGAGAAATTCTCTTTTCCAACACTTGGGAAATATCTAGGTTTTTCGAGTGTTGAATGGATAGAACTTGAGAGAGAATTTCTACAGCACTTTAGCTTTTGAATAATGAATTTCCCATGCTGTTCCATTGAAGTGGGAAGTCTTTATATAGGCATAGTTTGAAAACTAGCCGTTGGAGTCTGCGCTGACTTGGCAGCTGACGTGGCAACTAGCCGTTGAAGCTTTGCTGACGTGTCAACTAGCCGTTGGTGCTGACTCATTACTTCCCGTTGGGCTTGGTCCTAGCTGGCATCTGACGTGGCAGCTTAGGTGGCAGGTTGACCCATGGAGGTAGGTCATCGGCCTGAGGTATCTTCCAGCATCTTGATGTCTTGAACTTGAGAACAGGCTGGAGTATCTACAGAGCAGGTTGATGATGACAGGCTGTTCTTCTATAGGCAAGGCTGTTGGAATCACAGCCTCTGCCTTTACATGACGGCCTTGATAACGGCCTTGATAACGGCCTGGCTAACGGCCTTGATAACGGCCTTGATAACGGCCTGGCTAACGGCCTTGATAACGGCCTTGATAACGGCCTGGCTAACGGCCTTGATAACGGCCTTGATAACGGCCTGGCTAACGGCCTTTCTAGAACAGCCTTAGCTTGTTAACTCTATCAACCTTAACTCTATAAAATGTAGAATAAGCCTAAGTGTGGTTTTGAGTAAACATCATCAAAATTAACTGCAAAGGGTTCCCAACAGAGCTTCTGCCAATCGCCAATCTTCCTCACGAGGAATGCTATCCAGGATCATAGCAGCCAAACCCCCATCTATTGAACTGACCATCCCAGGGAAAGAAACGCTGACACCACTTCCCTGATGGTGGAAGGGGGGACGTCCAAGCCTTTTCGACGAAGGGAATGGATGAAGGCCAAGAGCCGGTAGAGGATGGAGAAAGACAAGGCTGAGAAGTTTGAGCCTCCTTCTGAGGAAGATAGGGGTTCACGCTAGCAAATGTGGCCAAAGGACTCAAAGCCTGAACTTGAGAATCCCGCTCGCAAAGATCATGGGATCTGGAAGCAGAGGAACCAAAGGTTGAAAGGACTATGGCTCCTGAAGTAGAGCTTGGCATTGATGAGCCAGATTCATGCCTGCCTTTTTTAGCAAAAGGAGCGAAAGCAGGCGGCCCTTTCCTCTTATCAGAAGAAAGAGGGGGATCTTTCGAGACAATCTCCAGATCCTGGTCGGGGGAAGGGGAAGTCTCCATGCCGGTCAGATCCTGACTCAATGATGAAAAGGTAAAACCTTCCACAGAAGAAGGAATAACAGGGAAGGGAGAGGAGGAATCAAGGTTCTCTGCAGCCATCATTGACCCTGATCCAGTAAGAACTCTGTTTTTCCCCTGCCGGGGAGTTTTCACCTTCGAACGAGAAGAAGAGGGAGAATCTGCCCCTTTCGGGGGTTTAGGCGAGCCCTTGGAACCTCCTGTAGGAGAGGAGAAGGCGTCACGCTCAGCTGGGGAAGCCTCTGTAACCAAGCCTGGAGCACCATTGTTCTGACCTGCGGCAGCGACAATCCGCTGAAGCTTGGCAAAAGCCTTACTCTTCAAATTTTGTTTAGAAACATCCATCTCTACATGCAGTGAGGAAACCAATACCGTTCACATGTTTAATGGACAATATATGAAAAATTATAAGACAACAATTACACCAAAGAAATCTTTACCCATTGAAGGAGACCAGGGAACGCTGGGTTTCAAGCCAAAAAGGGAAAGAGTACTCTCACTCTCTACAAGGGGCCTAAGCATGGTATTATCCGAGGGGTACTCATTCAAAAGTGTAGACATTATTTCTTCTTCCCAAGAAGATAACTTCTGAGGAAGGGATCGGGAGGTTTTCTCTTTACCAGGATTCCTATACAAATTAATATCAGGGATAGTCCAGGAAGTGCCAGGAGGGGGACTAACTACTAAATAGCATTTATGCCAATCTTTATCTATGGATTCATATTTGCCATAAATTTCAGCAAACCTAACATTGGGAGAAAAATAAAGATAAGAATCCCTGTGTTTTAGTTCATGTGTACGAAAGAAGAGGAACGCTGTATCTTTCACCCCTTCTATGCTAGCAACTATATGAAAAAAGGCAGCCTTACGAATAGAGGCTGGGTTTAGTTGATTCAGAGGTGCATTGTACAGAAAGGCAATGCGAGAAAAGAAGTGGGGCACTGGAAAACGCAATCCAGCCCCCAATTGAAAGAACCAAAAGGCTTTAAAACGAGGTGTTAGCGACGAAGGCCGCTCATCCTTCTCAGGAATTCTCAAAGAATATCCCCCAAATTCCTTCGCTTTGCTCATAAACCCGTCTAAGGATGCCCTATCTAGAGTAGAGGATTCATATTTTTCCAAGGGAAGAAGTTGTTTCCTGGGTTTATTCCCGATGTTCCTCTTTGGTACCTCAGATCCAGAAGCGGATCTAGTGGCACTACAAAAAACTTGGGTTTTGCCCACACATGCATGTGTGACTAATAGTATGCTCTTGTGTGTGTATTCATTATCACCCACACAAAATGCAAGAATCACCACATGTCACTATTTTTATGTAGAAAAAGAATTTTGCTTACACATACAGGTATGTGTGCAGAAATCGTTGATTATTTACTACACATGCATGTGTTATTAAATATATCTCCTATGTGTGGATAAATATATTTATGATATTTTATAATTACAAGGTGGAAATGAGGTGGATTCTGACGTGGAAATGACACGTGGCATTTCATATGTATGGTTAATCGTGATCTTGTGTGTAATTAAATATTTTTTTTCGATAATTATATATTATTTTTTTTATTAATTTCTTATGAAAAATATATTTAAGTGTAGGTAAACATATATGTTATGTGTAAGGAAAAAAAAATTGGGATTTTTTCTTAACCAATTTATTAAATAATGTTCAATAAAATGAAAGTACACAATACTTAAAGAGCTATCTACAAGTAACAAATAAATAATCTAAATAACTACACTAAGTCTAATTCTTCTAATTTTGTTATGTCTTGCTTAGATCCCATGTACTTCATCTTCATATCAGGAAACTTTATTTCTTCCTGTCATGGCAATATAATAAGAATTAGAATTCATATGCACAATAAACAAAAAAAAAATATATTATAATTATAATATCTTTTAATTTACAAAGTAGTTCTACCCTTCCTTTTTTTTCAAAGTTGCATACAACTTCGATGGTAATATCTGCGAAAATCAATGCCGCCCACTAGTGGTGGCCACGGTTCCGGTTCCGGTTCGGAACCGGAACCGAACCGGCGGTTCCCGGTTCCACACCCTTGGAACCGGAACCGAACCGCCTATCTCACGGTTCCATATCCGGTTCCTAACCGGCGGTTCCGGTTCCGGTTCCGGTGGAACCGGCCAATTTTTTTTTTTTTTTTTTTTTTTAATTTGAAATTTAAACATAGTATTCAATAAAGGTAGAAACTATATTCAAATATATAAATGTTAGTTTCACACCCTCTTATATTATTTTCAATGTGGGAGGAGTTCTCTACATTTATAGAGTGTTATCTCCTCCCAACTCTAGTATTTTTTCGATGTGGGACAGGTAAAGGTGTGAGATGTGCTCAAAGAAGAAGAGGTATTTGTCAAAGAAGAAGAAGGTAGTTGTCCCACATCGAAAAAATACTAGAGTTGGGAGGAGATTACACTCTATAAATGTAGAGAACTCCTCCCACATTGAAAAAATACTAGAAGTTGTTGTGAAACTAACATCTATATAATTGGATATAGTTTCCACCTTTAAATTATTAATAATATATATATATATATATATATATATATATTATTAATAATTAAATTTTGAATTATTAAAAAAATATTTTAAAAAATAATATATTGGCCGGTTCCAACCGGTTTTGAACCGGAACCGGAACCGCCGGTTCCGGAACCGCCGGTTCACGGTTCTGGCCTTCAAGAACCGGAACCGAACCGCCGGTTAGTCCGGTTCCTTTGGCGGTTCGGAACCGCCGGTTCCGGTTCCGGTTCCAGAACCGGCGGTTCCGGTTCCGGTTCCCGGTTCTAACCGGCGGTTCCGGTTCGGTTGGGCAGCACTACCGCCCACCAACAAATTTTAATTTTGTTTAAGTCGCCCAAAACAGTGCATCCCTCCTATAAAATCATATCAAATAAATCAATAAAAATCAACAAAGATATCTCGATAAAAAATAAAATAAAAAATCACTACAAGAAATCTTACTTTCAAAAATGTTAATGGCCACCAAATCTACTTCCGTAATCAAAATGGTGTCGTCGTCGAAAAACGGGGTCGTCGTCGTCGTTCGTCCACTCTTAGCTTCTCTCTCCGTCTCTTTATATTTCGCTGCGGTGCTGCCCCAACTTGTTCAAACTCACGGCACTAGTAGCTTGGTTTTTATGATTACATGTTAATAATTTTCCCTATTAATATGCAAATTGGAAAGGTGGGGGATTGAAAACTGCCGCACTCCTTTCATTTTTGATTTTTTGGAGGGATGTTTTGGAGGGATATATTTTACGCATTTTTTGGTGAAGCTAAGGCGGGTTCGAATTATTTTGAAGCATATCCATTCTTCATATTTTAATAGATATTTATTTATTTATTTATTTATTTATTTATTTATTTATTTATTTATTTATTTATTTCCTTTTTCATTTTCACGTCTATTAATATTTATAGTTAATTGTATTGATATTAATATTAAGGAAATAAAGAATTTAATCTTTGTTGGCCGAATTTGTATGTCCATGACGTAACTTTTATAAAGTTGTATATTTATGATTAAATTATTTATATATTTTGAAAAGTAAATTAATTGAAAATAACTAATATAATAATTTATTAGTATTTAGAGTGATATTTTATTTGTGCTATCAAAATGTTTCGCAAGAAATTTTAATTACATAACTTTACAAATTTCAAAGACATAACATATTAAAAAAAAAAAAAAAAAAAAAAAAAAAACTGAGATTTTCAATTAATAGAAGAAATTTACTAATTTGTTGGTAGTTTTTTTTTTTTTTTTTCCCACACATATTAATTGTCATTAGTTGATTCCGTGTGTGGTTAATAAATTTAATGGTATACACGTAAGTAATGACATGTAAATGAAATTTTATGGCAAAAATGAGAATGTCACTAAAAAGCTTTTACGACACATTATAAGTGTCAATAAGTAATGAGAACTCGTTAATTAATTTACCCACACATGTTATAATATGTGTGGCTAAACCCCCACACATAATAATGCGTGACTAATTATGTGTGACTAAAAGTCTAATTTCTTGTAGTGTGGACCGGTTATGACCCTGATGACTGGAAGTATCTCGTCGAGAAGAGGAGAATTTCATGGCATTCAGTTAAAGGGAAGATAGCGGAAAGTCTAAGAGAAAGGCGAAATGCAGAAAAATACCTGTGTAATAGAGGGGAAAAGCTCCGAGGAATTGAAAGGAAAGGGGAAAGGTTCCTCCTCTTCTGGCGGTTTGGCGAATATAAAGGAAAGTGAGTAGTTACTACTCATAAATTTTAGAAAAAGGGAGAGGAAAAGACGTGCTTCTCCCAACACCCCGAGATTTAATTAATACCCTAAAACGGGAATTATTCCCTGTGCACGCGTTTTAAAAAAAAAAAGAGAGAGAGAGAGAGAGAGAAGAAAGAGAAGAAGCATCATCTTCTGTGAAAATATAAAGAGAGTCAAAATCCTTGCATTTTTCTGTCCTCGAAGGGCTAAATATCGCATCGTTTCTCGTACTATAAAGCACTAAGGCATTCTCATATAACTCTTCCCCATTAACACCTTCCCAGAAGCTAATATAGCACGCTTCTGGACTTGGGGGGGGGGGGGGGGGGGGGTAGCTGATAAGGATAAATATCAGCCTCACTCGTAATGTACTTCCCTGCCCTTATCTGGATTATTCTTCCTATAATGATTAAAAGAGATTGATTCAACAAAGAGCAGATCCTGGATGTCGCGGGAACTGACAATTGCTATGGTTTAGGTTAGGACCCATGTGCAGAAGCTAATGCTCGCAGAAGCCGCCTTGGCCTTAATATGCCCCTGTTAATACCTGGGGATCTGCAGGGGTGTGTAATCGACGTGACCCTAGTCCTTCTAGGGTGAGGACCACAATATCAATGATAAAGGGAATTTGTCCTTATAGAAATTCCTCTTTTATCCCTTCCATACAAGAAGGATCCACCTTTTCACCCTCCCCATGCCTATAAATATTAAGCGAATGCACAACATCATCATCACTTTTTTACGAGCAACACGCTCCTTAGCGTACTGTTCCATTCAATTCAATACTCTCTCTCACGAGCTCCTCCGAGCTCAGACAAGCCGAGGCGGAAAAGACCTTCTTCCGGGAAGCCGTACTTCGTTTCTACATCCATCTACTCTTCTCAACACCGGGAAGAGTCTCTTTCTTACGTATACTACCTTGAACTTAAGGTAAAACCCTCATCATTTGAGGAGAAATGAGGCTTAACGGAGCTCCACATCCCTAGCCTCCCTTTTTCCCTTGTCTCTTTTCTGCGTTATCTGCTTGTATGAGTGCAAAGCCCCATGAATCTTGCTAGTTTATGGCTAAATACGCCTTTTATCCTTTACCTATAGCTCAACTATTACTTGCCGTTGCTATACGCCTCTCGCCCTGTACAAAAGGCCCGGCTATGGCTTTTCTATACGCATGAATCTCTTGCTCTTCACTGTTGTAATGCTTTACCCATGAATGCTCTTTGCAAAACATGATGAATAATCTCTTAAATTGTTGTGGATCTCTAACCCGGATCTATCAAATATCATTTTATACTATAAGGTTGCGTTCTCTTTGATGCGAAAGAAAATAAGATAAAAGTAAAAATCACCCTTAAAATCTTCCTTATTTCTCACATTTTCTATTTTTTCCTTCATTTGCACTACAATGGAGAGAAAATATTATCTCTTCAATTTGGTGTTGTAAATATTTACTCCATTTAAGGAGTAAAATTCTTCCTCGTTGATAAAATGTGAGAAAAGGTGACGAAAAAGATGGAATTTATAGGGTAATTTTATTTTTTCTTTCATTTTTTTTTTCATCTAAAAGAACACAATCTAAGATAAATATTTTACATTGATTTTATATAATGCGTTCTTGACCTCCTTATGCGCAAATCCTACATCGGCCCTGAATATCCATTAAATAAACAAAGTGTATCTATTTTTTAGTACAATAAAAAGAAGTAGTAATACTCGTACTCTGTATAGATATATTTCATCCTGGCCCATTTTTGTTTTAGGTACATAGATATGATAACCTCTCTCTGATTTTTTCAACTTTCCAAGATTACCGGAAACGCCACAATTGTATAGAAAAATCGGGAGAAGCGACTTCTCTTTGTTCTTTTGAAAATTGCATTTAATACGTCTTCTGTTTTTTTCTATCAATGCATTCAGTAGAGGGGCATAATTGCAGGCCACAGAGAGATAATTTTGTGGTTTAAAATATACTCCTTCCATGTCATAACTAGCGCTTTAACTTTTCGATACAGGAAAATAGTGTTCAATATTTCACGTTTCATTTATTAATTTTGAAGGAAATGACATACTACCAACATCTCATTATATTAGTCCATAATAGGATGAACACAATACCCAATGTAAAGAGGGATATGTGGCTATACTTAATTTTAAGGAGAGATAGTTAATTGTGACCACATATTATTTATCATTTTTAGAAAGTGGACTAATATATGTATTGGTCCTAGAAAGAGTTAAATTGGTGTATGGGGATACACCAATAGACAACCATTTTTATTTTAAAACAAACTATCTTAAGGAACTCGCTGGTCAAACAGTCCTTTACATAGTAAGGCAGATTGATCTATCAAGCTCGTTGTAATCAACAAGTTTGATCTATCAAACTGCTAAGTGCGGAATGTGGTGGAGAGATTGTGCTATCGAACTCTTTGAAGTAAAATCTTTACAGCTTTATAAAGCGAGGCAGTTCACTACAAAAAACAGTAGAATTGCCGACCGATTTACCGACCGAATTGATTCGGTTGCTAATCAGCGACCGATTTACGACCGATTTACGACTACCTGAAATTTCAGAACTTTCCGACCGAATTAGCGACTACATTACGACTGACCATGGTGCGAAAGGTTGGCGCGTTAATTACCAACCGATTAGCAACCGAATTCAGTCGCCAATTTTAACGACCGAAAATTTCGGTTGCAATTTTACCGACCGAATCTTTTTCGGTTGCTAAATAGAATTGAATTTTATTTTTTATTAATTATATATTTTAGCAACCGAAAATTCGGTCGCTAATGTGTAATAAGAATTGAATTACCTTTCTTTCAAATTGTGCAATTGACGGCTGAGCCCTAATTTTTTCCTCCAATTTCCTTACTCTGCTCGCCGGTCGTCCCCCGCTGCTGCCGCCGTCGACACCGAGGAGGTCTGGTCCGCCGGCGGCGGACACTGCAACACCCGCCTCCGCCGCCGCCGATTATCAGTCGTCCTGAGCTTTTCGTTCACTCTGCTACCTTCCTGAATGCAAGGACGTAACTCGGCTTCACTCCTTTGCTCTTGTTGACAGATTGGATCTCGTAAAACTTCTTCTGTAAGGCGTTTTTGTCTTCGTAGAACATTAAACTTTTCTGCGCGCGAAACACTCTTTCTGTGTATGTTTGATGCTCGAAGCAACGAATTTTCCAGGTACGGAAGATTCAAACGAAGCTGAGAAATTATAGCTCCTCAAGCAGAATTTTAATCTCAATTTGTACAGAAGATTCAGACGAAGGTGAGAAATTACAGCTCCCCCGCTCTTCTCCACTTCAATCTCAATTTCAGGTAATTAATCTTCACTTATTTCTTCCTGCTCCTCACTTATTTTAGTGCTTGTGTATGTTAGTATTGGGAATTTAGGGAGGTTTTGATGTCTTTTGCTGGTTGAGCATTATTATTGTGGGTTATGAAACTTGAGCAATTTTTGAAATTTAGTTTGTTTCTTGAGGATTTTGGTGTTATTTAGGAGTGCAAATTGAGTAGATTATATCCCGTGAGTCATTAATTTCCGGCAAATATTTGTAACTGATGTGATTTTGGAATCGAATTTGAAGATCTGTGTTTGCTCTGTGAATGGTTGATGATGCCAATGCCTTTGCTTGAATTATTGCATTTGCTTGTTTAGTAGCTGGAAACTGTCTTCTGCATATCTAGTTATTACGAATACGATTGCTTCATTATTATCTCTCGCAAAAGTAATTTGTGAGTTGGTGATTTAGGGCTCTTGATTATCAAATTGAGTATGCCTCTTTGATGAAAATGGTTTCCTTTTTGATCGGCTTAGTGTAATGGTTTTGAATTATAGGTAAATTCTTCCTCCTTCAACTATTCTTGCAACTTTGACTTGAGGTAGATGATTAGTGTTTGTATATTCATTGGAATATATCCCTTGGTGCAGCATACCTGCAAGAACTGGTATACAAACTGAGCAAAATAGGAGAGTCTATAGAAAAGAACAATCTTTCGGAAGCAAATTCTGTTATTGGTTCGAGCAAGGATATCGAATGGCTGCAGAAAGTCAACTCTGCCCTAAACAAGGTACTGTATATACTTGTTCATTTCTTTTTATATATATATATATATATATATATATATATATAGGGATGATATCACATACAAAGAGATTTTGTGTAAGAAATAAGAAACATTCCTAGCCTTAGATTAACTCAAAATTAACAGATAAGATTCAATGTGCATTATAATTAATTTCCTAAAATTTCTTGGATGAGATGATGCACAAGGGTAGAATAGAATTTTCCATAACCAATCGGTCATGGATTAACATGGTTGTGCGGAATTTTAGGAATTTAATATAGAAGAAAATTAGGAATTTTAGGAATTTCATGTGCATTATAATTAGGGATTTAATATATTTTAGGAATTTAATATAGAAGAAAAATATTTTAAATCCTAGTGTATTTGTATTAACCATCAATTTAATAAGAAGAAAATAGATATTTGCATACGTTTCAAAAGAAATGTCAATAACATATTATTGTTTTTTTTTCTTTTTTCTTTTTATTTACTTTACATAATAATGCATTGCTCCACAATTTTTAATGTATTTAGCAAAATTAGCATTACTAGGTTTATGAAAGATTTCAAACAATGTAATTTATGCACGATCTTTTAAGAAAAGTGTAAATATACATCTAAGGTATTATGTAAAAAAATTTATAATGCATTTATACATAGTTATAATGCACTGTGCATTATAGTGCAACCTTATAATGCATCTAAGGTATTATGTAAAAAATTTATAATGCATTTAAATGCATTATACATAGTTATAATGCACAAAATGGTGCACCTTATGCAAAACTATAATGCATATTTACATAGTTATAATGCACTATGCATTATAGTGCAACTTTACCACAATCATAATGCACCATACCTTGTATGCACATATTTGTACGATTAAAATGCACCGAATAATATGAATTGTAGATGACACGATGATCAATGGTATATATAATTTTTTAATTCTTTCAGAATTGAGTTTCTTATTTATATAATCACTCTGTTACATTACTATAAAATGCATTGACATAGTGCGTGAAATGCATTATTATTTAATACGATGTGCATTACTCGATCAACACATGGAGTGTAAAAGTACGAATGTGTAAAATGGATAAAATTATATAAAGCGTTTGGAAAAAAAAACTTGTGGAGAATATTAATAATGTTCAACTTTGCATGCATAATTTTGGAAATAAAATAGTTTGGATTGAGATCCCACAATTTTAGGGAGAAACCGTCCAATTCAAAGTGAAAGAAATACAAAATAACCCCCAATCAGTATAATTGGAAATAAAATACAAATTAATACAAATATATGTATTGGCCGTTGATCTTTTGAATCTAAACGGTACAGATTGTTTCTTATTTCTTACTGGAAATCAATTTTTTATATGATCTCTCCTATATATATATATATATATATATATATATATATATATATATATATATATCAATTGTTGTTTGTGATGTGATGTATATATTATTTATTATGTATTGAATGGCATGCAGTTGAGCTCTAGTGAAGAAGAGAAGACAGAGGTTGATATCTTCAATCTATCACTAGCCTCCTTAATCTCATCGAGTAAGCATGCATATATCAAACCACTTTCCTATTCTATTCATATATATACCTCAACCTCATCATCATCATTCAAAAAAGGAATTGATGAATTAAATTCTTTTAGTCAGAATAGTTGAATGTTCCTGAGGAAAAGATAGATTGGGAGGTTTTTTTTGAGATATCACTATAAAGACGGAAAGTACACACATCTGAAATCGAAGAAGATTGCTGTAAGTTTTGACTGGTTTAACATTTTGTGTTGGGAACCCCTTGCAGTTTGATTTTGATGATGTTTTTCGAAACCACACTTAGGCATATTTTACTTGTTTAGGGTCAAGGCCGATAGATCGACCTGCTATCTGTTAGTGCAGGTCGATGCCCTCTAAAGTTTAGAATCAAGTTCGATCCACCCTGTAAGAGAAAGGTCGATGTATCGACCTGCCTCAATTGGATCGAGCTGGATCATCAGCCTGTCTATCGACCTTCCTTATCAAGCTTCCAGCCCGCTTTGACTTAGAAGATTTCAAGAGCTGGATTTCAACATCAAGGTCGATGCCCCACCTTCATGGAGCATCACGACCTGATCCTTGCCACGTCGTATGCCAGCAAGGACGAATATTCCCAACGACTAGAAGTGAGTCAGCTTCCAACGGCTAGTGCCACGTCAGCCTGACTCCAACGGCTAGTTTTTCAAAACTGCCTATAAATACTTCAAGCCATATCGGTTTCAAGTACGGGAAACACAAGCTATCAACGCCATATCTCTGCCCAAAACCTCTCTCAAAGTTCATATCCATTCAAGTGTTCGAAATCCAATTAGTTTCCCAAACACTTGACGAAGAGAGGTTTCCGATTCCGATAAAACCCACAACGACGAAGCGTTCACTGCTGCTTGTCGTTGGTTCAACAGCTTCTTCTCCGACTAGTTCGAAGTTAGAAAGCTTGTTTGTGTTTTCGCCATTATAGAGTTAGTCAAGCTCTGTAAAAGTGAAAGGTTATTTGTACGTTTTAGTACGAAGATTGTAAGGGTCACGACCCAAAACTCGTGTCTAGATATTTTCAGGTTAGATTGTATCTAGAACTGATACTCAGTCAGTATAAATAAGAGAGAGGTTGAATCCAAAGGTAAAGGGATTCTCAGGTCGAGTCGACCTGACGTGGACGTAGGAGGGTTTCTCCGAACCACGATATATCGCGGTGTCTCTCTCTCTCCCTCTCTTTATTTATCGCCCTTTATATTTTCTTATCAAACTGACGAGCATCAACCTGCATATCACGCATCAACCTTCTATCTGTTTTCAGCCTTAAAAGATTTTTCAAAGAGTAAATCAACCTCCACCAACTTCCGCATTAACAACAGTTTGATAAATCAAGCTTGATACCATACGAGCTTGATAGATCAAACTGCCTCTGATAGGGTCGACCTTGACAATCGACCTTTAGATCGACCTGATTTTCAAAAAGTAAAAAACGGTTGGTTATTGGTGTATTCCCCCCCCCCCCCCCCAATACACCAATTACTCTTTCCCGGGACCAACAGTTTGTTTTTTTTTTTTTTATTGATGAATTAATTGATGGTAAATGAAACCAACTTCAGTTTCTTCCTCTTCATTTAACACTTGGAATCAGATGCAAACCTTGTGTATTACAGTACTACTTTAATCCTCATTTCAACCTACTATAATGATGAACTACATGAAACTGATGAAAGATAATTTAGGGAAGCGTAGTGTTGGCTCTCGGAGAACTTTTAACTGTAGAATCAGTCATACATTTATTGTCCTAAATCTGTTTGAGTGCTCCCCTGTATAGAAGTGTTCACTGTCTTAGCTGGTACCCAGGAACTTTTTCTCTAATCAAGCTGACTATTTCAAAATTGTAGGTCAGTCGGGATCACTTTTTTATTGGTCCATTTATACAGTTCTCTTAAAACATTTCAGCTTATAGTCTTATACATGTGTGATCCACATTGTTCGAATACATCTTAGGTTGATCTTTGTTGTGTTATACCGTTCTCGTTTGTATGCTGCTCTATAATATTTTTTTTGGTGTATGATCACCACACAACTTTTTCCCAAGCTTATTCATTTCTTAATGCTCTGTACTATCAATAATTTGTTGCAATTGCTAACAATTTGTAGCTGAGGTTAAACACACTAATACTATATGAGCAGAAGTTGATAAGTATTGTGAAATTCCATTTATGCCTGCACCTATTTCCTTTGAGCATCTATGCTTAAGATCAAACCCCAAATAATTACTATATATGTGCACAATTCCTCCTCAATGATTGATAGCTGTTGGTCTAGTTCACTAATGAATTGTCATAATTCCTTTCTATGATAGTGTAATTCAACGTATTCGAGTTCACTAACAAATTGTGGTGTGGTCGGACCTGCACTTGATTAGTATCGAGTAAATACTTAGTGTACATATAGAAGGAAATCTGGAGAAGAGAATCAACCTCAAGGGACTGGAATTTGTTCTTTAATTATTTATTTGGATACCTAATGATCTCTTTATTTGATTAATTGAGAAAGAATGAGTTGCTGCAGCTCCTCAAAAACATTAGTTTCACTATGTTTCTTTTCCCAATTACAAAATAAAACGAATCAGGGGATACGAGTGTATGTCTAGAGCCATGCTTGGAACTTCAGATTACCTCAGGGTTGCTGTTTTTATTACAAGTTTATACAGAACTCATGATCCAAGTTCTGAATTGGGTATGCTGCTGGACAATACGGAAGGTTCCGATGTTATTCTATTTGTAACAAACGTTTCTTGCCTACAAGTTACTACTGCTTCCCAGTTCCCATGTACTGCCTCCTGAATATACGAAGAACTAGCTGGTGATGGAGACGGTGTCACGTCATAGGACAGGTATTCTAATGCTTCTAAGGTTTGTTATATGGTTTTCAGACGTTTGGTTAATATCCGGTTGTGGAACATTACGCTTTAACTCACACACGTTTAACTTGGCAGGTAAAGATGGAACCGAAGCCTCTTGCTCTTCATCTCCCTTGATCGCCGCCACTTTAAACAGCAAATATGCTCCTTGC
Source organism: Thymus mandschuricus (assembly GCA_029379335.1). Classification (NCBI taxonomy): domain Eukaryota; kingdom Viridiplantae; phylum Streptophyta; class Magnoliopsida; order Lamiales; family Lamiaceae; genus Thymus; species Thymus mandschuricus. The sequence continues at coordinate 6,335,791 of CM057081.1, read as the reverse complement.
ATCGACATGATTACAAGGATACCACCTTAGTTTTATTTCGACTTGTTGAATTGGTTTGAATTAAGTTGCATTGGATTCACTAGTATCTTAGATTGTTTGAATTTAGTTTGTTAATGACTTTGAATTGTGTTTGGATTGTGATGTTGGATATGATATTGTTATTTCGAATTTGATTTATATATTGGATGTTAAATTCATAAATGAAGATTTGGGCAGGTTACAAAAAATATTAACAGAAAAAAAAAATTATTTAAAAAATAAAATAAAATACCGACCGAATGCCGACCGAAATTCTGTTACACGTAAACACAAATAGCAACCGATTTTTCGGTCGGCAAATTAGCGACCGAATATTCGGTTGCTAAACACCGACCGACTAACGACCGATACTCGAAATTGCCGACCCACACATTCGGTTGCTAATCCGTTTCTAAATCACCGACCGAATCTTACCGACCAAAAATTCGGTTGCTATTCGGTTGCTAATTTACCGACCGAATTATTCGGTTGCTAAAAGTGCTGCCGACCAGGATTTTGCCGACTTTTTACGTCGGTCGGTAATCGGTTGCTAACGTCTATTACCGACCGAATTTTTCATTTTAGCAACCGATTTTTCGGTCGGTAAATTAGCAGTTTTTTGTAGTGGTTGAATGCAGTTTGTTGTATGAGCAGTTTATCAATGAGAGAGAGAATAATAGAGCAGTAAAGAACACAAGATATTTTACGTGGTTCGGATGTAACTATCCTACTTCCACGGTAGATCAAGCTAGATCTACGAATCCCTTTACTTTTGGATTCTTTTTCTCTCTTGTTTATACTGAATGGGTATCAGTTTCATACACGTACAAACTCTCGATTTACAATCGAAAAATAGAATACAATCTCAACTAATCTAACTTTGAACTAAATATGAGAGAGAGTACAGGGAGCTTGATGCAGCAGTAAACGCAACAAGCTTGGAGTAGTACAATGATGAAATTCTCAATCTTTAACACTTGGGAAAGCTCTAGTTTTTTCGAGTTTTGAGTAGGTATGAACTAGTGAGAGAATTTCTGCAGCGATTTGGCTCGTAAGATTAATGAGTTTCCCGTAAGCTGCATAATTGTAGTTGAAGGTTTTATATAGGCATAGTTTGAAAACTAGCCGTTGAGACTCCTGCAAAACTAGCTATTAGAAAACAGCTGATGTGGCACTAGCCGTTGCAGTGATGACTCAGCACTTCATGTGGGTCCTTATAGTTGGCAACAGAGGTGGCAGCTATGGAGGCAGGTTGATCTTCCATGGAGGAGGCTGTTATAGACAACGGCCTTACTCCTTTTAAGAGAACAATCTCAAGAAATAAGAATGATTAGCATAATTTAATCTAAACCAGATACCATGCTATGTTATCATGCTTTGTTGTACCTAAGTGTGGTTTTGAAAAACATCATCAAAACAACTGCAGAGGGTTCAACAGTATGAGATTGACCGAAAAAGAAACGTGAATTAATATAATAGAATGTAGGTAGTAATAACCAATAATAAGGGATGTGCATAGTAACCGATGCTTCATTGTGTGTTAAATTTCTTCTTTTTAAATAATAAGACAAATAAATGGAACATCACAATAAAAAGTAAGATTAGTGTGCGTATGTTGACTTGGTGCTATACAGTTAAATTACAGGGCTAAAGTTCTCGAGTTTGAGTCCTCCATAATGCAATCTTTAAATTTCATGTAAATTGTTCTCCCTCCGTCCCAGTTCACTTGTCCTCTTTCTTTTCGGCACGGGATTTTATGTGTAGTGATAAATTGAAAAAGTAAGGGGTCCACATCAAAAAGTAATGGTTAATTTTGTCTTTTAAAGAAAGAGGACAAGTGATATGGAACGGACGAAAATAGTATTGAGGACAAGTGAAGTGGGACTGAGGGAGTACAAAGTAAAACTAGTAAAGTAAGATGCGAGTATTGAAATTTGATGTTTAACAATTTGATAGCGGATTCTTTTTTTTTTTCTTTTTTTTTTTTTTTTTTTTTTTTCCAAAGTATAACATTATACATTTATAGAATAATTGCCGATGGATTGTACGCCCTCCATCCCATTTAATTGTCCGTGTTTTCTCCATCTCATTTAATTGCACACTTACGTAAAATGAATTACTTTTACGCACAACTAATATAATATTAAACCCCACTATCTCATATAGCCTTGGTTCCTCTGCCACCTCCTAAGGGAACAATTAAATAAGACTGAGGGAGTAAAGATAACAAATGAGTACTCTCTCCGGTCTTTTACAGTTGAGTCGAAACTTTTCGACACGGGAATTAAGAAGAGTTGTTTAGTAATTTAAGTATGTTTTGTAATTGAGAAGAGAATGGGATTATGTTTATAATTGAGAAGAGTTGTTTTAATTAATATAAAAAATGTTTTTTATTAATTAATATTTTTTTTGTTTTTCAGATTATTTTAAATTAATTTAAAATTTTTCTGAATTTTTTTTTTTTATAAAATTATTGTTGATTTTTAAAATTAAAATAAAAAACTAATTAGGAGTCGGGATATTACACCTATTCACAAATCCACTACCAGAAAAGATAACCGACTTCACTTGATCAGGTCGGATACCCAGCCGACATCCGGGTTTGGATCCGGTTCCGAATCGACCCGATCCAACGGATTCTCTTCGATCAACTTCTCGAACATCTTGGCCCGCAAATTCCTCCCGGATTCCACCCTCTCCATCATCGGCTCATCGCTATCCACCGCGTCAAAGTAACCGAGTCCGGGTCGGGTCACGGATCGGGTCGGAGTCGTGGGCATGCTGAAGTAACCAGGCGGCGCCGCCAGCTTCAGTCGCGGCGACGGGCTGCCACCGAGCCAGGACGACGGCATCGACTTCACCTTGTTCAGTTGCAGCTGGCGCATCGAGGCCACCATCTCGCTGACCGACGGCGACAGAGGCGGCGACTCAGCCGTCGGCGACACCGACTCCGGCGGCGTTATGAACGCTAGGCGGCCGCGGGGGGAGGAGCCGTCGTAGGGCTCGGAACGGGGGCTCAGGACTCGGAGCTGGTCGGGCGAGTGGGCGAAGAAGCAGACGCGCCGCCTGCAGCTCATGCCGTCCTTGCATGGCTGCGTGCGGTAGCGCGCCGGATGAAGCCAGCACTCAAACACGCCGTGCGCGTACTCGCACGCGTCGCCCCTCCGGCAGCCGCCCTTCCTGAACTCCGGGCAGGCGGTGCCGGAGTAGTGGTACTTCCGCGGGTCGCGCCGCCGCGCCTTCTCGCCGGGGTGGGCGAAGGGGCACTCCGTCCAGTCGTGAGAGCGGCCGCGCGTGCACTTACGCACCTTGAACTCGAACATGCGGAAGTGATCGCACGAGTGGGCGTCCACGGGGAGGAACTCGCCGCCGTCCGAGTCGGCGAAGGGGAACTCCGAAACGACGTCGCTGGAGTTTGACGGCAGGTAACGCTGTAGCTCCTTCAAGGAGTCAGTCTGGAAGAAAAGGGAGTAGTCGTCGACGGAGCCGTTAGCATTGACGGCGGTAGGGCTCAAAGCGTGGGAGACCGGATCGTCTGCGGCGGAGGACCACGGAGGAGCATGCACCGAACCATAGCTTCTCTCTCCAAGCATCATTTTTTCTCCCTCTTTCCTTTTCAAGATTTTTCTTGGTGGAGAGATGTGGTTTTGTTGTGGAGTGCCAAAATGATGTGGTTGAGTTTGTATATAAACTGATCCAAAAGTGGGGTCTAACCGTGGTTAAGGAATAACCGAACTGCGATTAGGTGAAAAACCTCGCCGATGTCAAGGTTAATAAATGGGGATTTCTTGGGTGCGACGTCATTCCTAGAGTAAAGTAAGAAGCGGGGTGTGATCACGACACGTGTAGTTTACTTTATTCTGATTGGTCTGTGATGAATTACGGGTGGAAAGCAAGTTACCTCAGTTAATTGGGGGGTTTATTTTAGCAATTTACGAGCAGTTTTTTAACTGACGGCTCAAAAGAGGCGATATGGCGGTGGAACTAATTAAATAAAGGCTGTAAATGAAAGTGAAATTGAATTATTATTAATTCGAATCGATTTGACCTGACATATTGGGGGCCTTTCGAATAAATTTAATCTTACCCTTTCTTTTCGTTTTTTTCATGTCAACTACCCAAGATAAACAACACAAAAAGATCAACAAAATCGCAGTGAAGTGTGTGTTGAGGTATGCGGTTCGGGTTAAGTTTCAGAATCAATTATAATGAGTTCGAATTTTTCTTATCACAATCTTTAAATTTATATCGTTACATTCTATAAAAAAAATCTAGAAAAAACTAGGAACATGAATGCTAATATGACTTCAAAATTTTCAATAGTCAAACTAGACTGAATTTTTTTTATAGGAATAATAGGTAACAAAACAAATGTATAAAATGTGTTTAATACTCCATCCGTCCCGCGACATTAGTCCCATTTGCTTTCGGCACATGAACCAAGGGAGTGGAGAATATGTGGTTGTAATTAATTCTGAGGAGAGATAATGAATTGTGGCCAAGTATATTTTACCATTTAAGGAAATGAGACTAATAAATGGGACAGACAAAAAAGGAAATTGGGACTAATGCCACGGGACAGAGGGAGTAACATATTTATAATTAAGAAACAATGGTAGGTAAATATGTCACGAAAAAAAAGTAATATATACTTATAAATTTTAATTTTAAATAGGTAAATTTTGGATCAAATAAATATATTAGACATGTATCGGATTAAAATGGGCATTGAGGCTCTAAAGCGCATTTTGGGAGACGTAGGCGTTGTCGCGCGCAGTAAGGCGTTGCGAACGGTTTCCCTCGCGATTTAGGGTGACTCCGGCTTGTCCTATGCATCACTATACGTGCTAGTTCTTTTGTTTTCGCTCATCCTATCTTGTGCCAACTCCGATTTTCAATCCATTTTTTTTTATATGAACTCTAGCCGAGATGAATTTTAATCCTACATTGGATTTTCTAAAACATTTATTTGGTTTTGTAAATAGTAATTTGGTGTATGGGGGGGAATACATCAATAGCCAACTGTTTTGACTTTTAAAAGCAAACTATGATCTAGCTTCCACTTTGTTAAGGTCCATGATCAGAGACAACTTGATGTATCAAGCTTTTTATATAACAAGTTTGATCTATTAAATTGTGCAAATGCGCAACATGGTGGTTTGTTGGACTTAACTCTTAGAAAAATTCTTTTCCTGACCTTGTAGTATTAATGCAAGGTAGATTGATGATATGCAGGTTGATGATTGTCAGTCAGATAATAGTATGAGAATAGAGGGCGAGAGAGACAGAGAACAAAAAGTATCGTGGTTTTGAGATAACCCTCCTATGTCCACTCAGGTCGAACATAACTTTATATCCCTTTAATTTTTGTACCATACCTCTTTCTTGTTTATATTGACTTAGAATCAGTTAAAAGTACAATCAAGCTTGATTATACCTAGACACGAGTTATAGGTCGTGAGTCTCATAACCCTTACAACCTTTACAACAACCTTACAAAAACTTACAACAACCTTACTACGAAATTAGAAAACTTGGACTACTCTGCAATAACAAAGTACTTAAAGACACAAACTAAACCAAATCTAGAAAGAATGGTGAAATAGTTTACGTGGTAATTTGAAGCAACAGTAACAACACTTCCAGGTTAGTTGATTTCAATGATGAAATTCTCATTCAACAACACTTGCAAAATCTCTTGTCTTTTCTAGTGTTGAAATTGAATATGTCTTGAGAGAGAATGTCTGCAGTGTTTTTACTTGAATGCTTGAATTCCCCGTACTGCTCAATTGGATGGAAGACGTATATATAAAGCTAGTTTTTGATAACTTCTTGTCAGAGTCAATATTGACGTGGCATAGAGCCGTTGGTGCTCACTCACTTCTTTCCGTTGGTATATGTCCTAGCCGAGATCTGATGTGGCAGGACTAGTAGCTACATGGCGAAGTCGGTCAATGGAGCTAGACCGACAACATGATATGAGGTCATCAAGCAGCTTGAAGTCTTCAATAAGAACATGTTGAGTAACTCTTTGAGCAGGTTGATATATGCAAATTGATCTCTATATGTAAGATTGATGAAAACGACATTAATCTTTATAAGGAAGATCAACCTTTCTAATTCTAATAAGCACGTCGACATGTATTATACACGGTCAAGTCAACACCATCAACCTTAGCTCTGATATGATAAAATACGTGTAAGTGTGGTTTTGAAAAATAACATAAAAATTAATTGTAGAGGTTACCCAACATATTTTCTCCATTATACTGCAAATTTAATCAAACGAGATAAATATTACAATTCACAAGATAAGGAAACTAAAGCATAAACTCAGTTTTAGACATGATTTTCTCAACTTATAAAAACCTCAAATGAAACTTAAGAACATTAAAAAAAATCGTGTTTATCATATAAACATTTTAATTATAAACAAATTTTGACTAAAGAATTAAAAAATATCAAAATTGTTGGGAACCCTATGCAATTGATTTTGATGATGTTTATCAAAACCACACTTAGGCACATTTATTATTTTTAGAGCTAGAGGTTGATATAGTTGTTCTAAATGTATAACATAGAACAACGAGCTTATGTTTATAGAAAGGCTGTTCTTCCTTGTAAAGGCCGAGGCTGTTTTTCAAACAGCCTTGCCTATAGAAGAACAAACTTCCCTAATCAACCTCCTCTTTAGGTTCTCCGGCTCATTCTCAAGTTCAAGACATCAAGTTGTTGGAAGATACCTCAGGCCGATAATCTACCTCCATAGATCAACCTGCCACCTAAGCTTCCACGTCAGATGCTAGCTATGACAAGTCCCAACGGGAAGTGATGAATCAACACTAAAGGCTAGTTGTCATGTCAGCAAAGACTCAACGACTAGTTTTTCAAAACTGCGCCTATATAAAGCCTTCTCATTCAATGGAACAGTTCTTATGGGAAAATCACTACTCAACGATTAATTGATGCAGAAATTCTCTCACTAAGTTATATCAAATTCAACACTCGAAAATCTTCGATATTTTCCAAGTGTTAAGAATTTCACCATTGTTGAACACCACCGAGCTTGAAGTGTTTACTGTTGCTTCAAGCGCCTCTCTTTCATCTACTCACAAATTTAGTCAAGCTAGATAATTGAGTTAGTTGATAGATTACTGTTGTATTTAAGCAAGTTTATTAATTGTATGAAACTGATACTCATTCAGTGTAAATAAGAGAAGTAGAATCCAAAGATTAAAGGGATTGGTAGATCGAGTTAGATCTACCGTGGATGTAGGAGGGTTATCTCTGAACCAAGTAAAACTGTTGTGTCTTTCGCTCTCCCTTTACTCGCTCTCAATTTCGAATTATATATATCTACCTAACTGACAAGCTCATACATTGCATATTATACAACAAGCTTGACTTCAAAGACCGAGAAAATTAGTACTAAGCGCGATTGTCCGCAAGATAACAACCAGATATCAACAAATGCATCCGTCGATGAGATCTCAGACGCATTGGTACTAAGTGTGATGGTCCGTTAGGATCCCGAGTTTCGGGAGTACCATTTCATTCTTGCAGCAACACATAGATAATTTAATGTTATGTTTCTTGTGATTTTATAGAGGTTTATCTTGCTGATCGTGAACATGTGAAAATTATGGGGAAAAGAGATGCTTGAATCTCAACGTCGAATGGATCTATGTTGCAGTTACATAAGGTTGAACTAATTTTGATATATGCCTATTAATACAAAAAATATCGTCTTTGTTGCAAGAGCAAAGTGTGATGTGATATTTGGCATGGACATCATATAGAATAGGGTGAATCTCATTTCATTTATCTGCGTGTGCTTAACATATATTTATAGAACGAATGGAGTAGGGTACAAGAAAGGATGTACATATATAAATAATAAGAATATTATATTCTAGAATCTTCAATATCTTTTATACGCCCCCGCAAAATTGACGTGCCATCAGCGACATAAATTTTGGATCTAAGTAGCTCAAACCTTTGGCGAGGTAAATGTTGGAACGGTTGCTTGAAAGCCGCCCTTGACCCAGATCTTGGTTCGGTTGTGTCGATTCGATCGTGCACATAAGTTCATGCAAGGACTCGAGTACATACCTTATGATTATGAAGAACAAAGAATCTGAGTCGTGTCTGATCGATCTACGGTTCTGATCTTCTAGGATGTGATCCCACACCTTAAGATCTGAGACTTGGTGGACGTCTCGAGATCACTGGAACCTCGATCTCCCTCACTCAAACTCAGCGGCCGACTCTCTCTCTCTCTCACGCCTAGGGATTCGCGTGAATTCCTTTCTCGCAAATCTCGTGTGTGATTAGAGAACTAGGGTTTCTGATAAGAGACTTAGAGTATTTATATGGTACATAAATAAGGAGATATGATTCCTTATTTATCTCTAACCATATCTTTGCCTATCCCATATTTATTCCTTTTCCATAACTTACAAATCTTATTCCTTTATTAATACGGAATTAATAAGGAATTAATCTGTTCAGTTATGCAACTGTATAAGGAATTTAGTATATATTTATTTATTTATTCTTCTACTGGAATTAGAATAAATTCTATTTGTTAGATTTTTTTTTTTTTTTTTTTTTGATCGGGCAAATGTTAGTTGTTAGATTAGATGTTAGTACGCCAAGAACCCAATAACTCCTAGAATTTCTCCAAGCCCACCTTATATCTCCCAAATTCGCTCCCACAAGGGATCGAACCCGGGTCACTCCTTCAAGGGAGGAGCCCAGTGGCCAGGTGCGCTAAGTCACCTGGTTGCATAACTGAACAGATTAATTCCTTATTAATTCCGTATTAATAAAGGAATAAGATTTGTAAGTTATGAAAAAGGAATAAATATGGGGTAGGCAAAGATATGATTAGAGATAAATAAGGAATCATATCTCCTTATTTATGTACCATATAAATACTCTAAGTCTCTCATCAGAAACCCTAGTTCTCTAATCACACACGAGATTTGTGAGAAAGGAATTCACGATAATCCCTAGGCGTGAGACAGAGAGAGTCGGCCGTTGAGTTTGAGTGAGGGAGATCGAGGTTCCAGTGATCTCGAGACGTCCACCAAGTCTCAGATCTTAAGGTGTGGGATCACATCCTAGAAGATCAGAACCGTAGATCGATCAGACACGACTTAGATTCTTTGTTCTTCATAATCATAAGGTATGTACTCGAGTCCTTGCATGAACTTATGTGCACGATCGAATCGACACAACCGAACCAAAATCTGGGTCAAGGGCGGCTTTCAAGCAGCCGTTCCAACAGGGCCATCCTAGGGATCGGATACCAGACAGAGTTGGGCCTTATCTAATTCGATATTTCCATGTCCACCCCTGAATATGTATCTCATTAGAACTATGACGCACTCCACTAAAGTGTCATAGCTGAATCACCGCTCTGTCCCAATTATGTAGATTGGGGCTGGTATTTTGTTTAGTTCGACCCCCGTGTTTAAGACCTTCCATATCCGTTAATCAATTAGAGCTACCATGACTGCTCCTAATTGTTAACATCTATTCCTCAGGTAGTACCCGTTCACACCTTATTATATACCTGAACTTAATCAGCATGCATGACTTGGTATAATAATCCTTGTGAACTCCCTGAGGGGATAACGTCAACCTACACTCTAGGACACGGCTTATTGATAACACATATTAGACATACTATGCATCTCCGTGTTACCCAAAGTACGACATGATTGAGATGAACTAACGAGAAGTTCATATCATCGTAAATCAAAGTAACATCGAAGAATACATATACATCTAATAGTTTACCAAGGTTAAGATCGAGCTAGAGCCTGAGATCTATAGCTCTTCACCTATATCACCTTTGATACAGGGTCAGTATTAGAAGAGCATTATCTCTGTTGATCCTCAATACGTTCCAACGTACCAGCATAATTAGTGATTAGGACTCATCACTACCATTAAGCTGCAGTCTAGACCGATAGCTCAGCCCAAGCTATCTCGACTGTGAACTGTTTATATCTCATCATTATTAACGACCTTCGTGATCCTCTCCGAACTCAGATCGACACGTGGTCTAAAACATGAGATAATGGGCTTTATTCTTGCTTATACATATTCTTCCAGATAGGGATTATTAACAGTGGACCTGTGTCATAACCACTAAAACAACTGGTTTTGCTTTAGTTATACAACAACCCCAACAGTAAAGATTGTGTAAGCAAGTCCGCAAGTTGGTTAACGGTGTTGACATAGGAGACTGATAAGAGGCCCTTCGCAGATGAATCACGAACAAAATGAACATTGATTGCGATGTGTTTCATCCGAGAATGCTAGATCATATAAAGAGCAAGTCGTGTGGCACTCATGTTTTCACAAAGAATCCGAGGTTTGGACGGTGTAGTTAACTGAAGATCCTTAAAAAGTTGAATAACCCAACAAACCTCTGAAGCTGCTGAAACAAGAGCTTTATATTCAGTTTCAGTAGAGGAACGTGCCACACCAGTTTCTTTCCTTGATCTCCAAGAGATAGGATTGCCTCCAAGAAAAACCATATAAGCCAATGTTAATTTTCTGTCACGGGTATCGCCTCCGAAATCATAATCAAAGTAAGCAATGAGGGAAAAGTCAAGAGTGGGACAAATCAACTGACCAAAGTGTAAAAATCCATTCAAATAGCGTATGAGCCTTTTAACAGCATCCCAATCATTGGGAGACGGATTAGACATCGATTGAGCAAGTCGATTAACAGTAAATGCAATATCCAGACGAGTAAAAGTGAGATACTGTAGACTGCCTATAACACTTCTGTATTATTTGATATCGAATTTGACAAATGTAGATCCCGCTTTGACTTAAATGGTGTAGCAAGAGGTTTTGCCCCATCCATGTGATGACGTTGCAACAACTGAAAAATGTACTCGTGTTATGATAAAATTAAAATAAGCCTTCCTTACAATGTGCCGATTCAATGTCAAGGAAGAATGATAGGTCTCCAAGATCTTTCACAACAAATGAGACATGTAATTGAGATGTAATGAGAGAATCATAGAGGGAGAAGACCCTGTGATAATTAGATCATCGACGTAGACAAGAACAATAAGACGATGATGATCACGATAGTACGTAAATAAAGAATGATCAGACTTGGACTGAGTAAAGCCAAACTGAATGAGGGAATAACTTAGAGCTTAGTACCAAGAACGTGGAGCCTGACAAAGACCGTATATCGACTTCTTTAGAAGACAAATATGAGAAGGCTTGCTCAGGTCAATGGAGCCAGGATGTTGCTTCATGTAAACTGGAGTAGTAAGTTTGCCATGAAGAAAAGCATTGCTAATATCCAACTGACAAAGTCGCCATTTAGAAGAAATGGCAAGAGAGAAGATCGTCCCAATAGGATGGGTTTTACAACAGTGCTAAAGGTCTTGTGGTAATCAACTCCCGGACGTTGATGAAAACCCTTGGCAACAAACCAAGCCTTAGATTTTTTAACAGAACCATTAAGCCAATTTATTCTTAATTCGAAACTCCCATTTAGAACCAATGATAGTAGCCGTCGGGGTGGTTGAACGAGATCCCATGTACGTTAGGTGGCTGAGAAAAATTGCTTTAGCTTGAAAATATTATTCTGACTTCGGGTGCGCATAGTATGGGTGCGAGATGGATTATGGATCGTACGTAAAATCAGATTGCTCGTTAGTGTGGCTATAGGTGAGGGTTGTGAATCATTCGATGGAGCATCATCATCTGAGCTGGAGATCGATTGGGATGGAGACGGTGTTCTAGATGCATGATCTTGTGTATGGTCACGTGGTGAACGGTAATCAATCTGTGGTTGTAGAAAGAGACAATCAACTGGCTCATGTGGAGGTTGAGCACGAGGAGTCGAAGTCCAGAATAGTTGTTCATTAAGTTTCACATGTCGAGATACATATAAACGACCCGTGGCAAGATCAAGATACTTGTAAGCACTTTGAGAGTTGGAATATCGAACAAAAATACAAGGTGTAGAGGAAAATGAGAGTTTTCCCAAAAAATAAGGGCAGAGCCAAGGATAGCACACACAACCGAAGGTTCGTAATTTCAAATAATTAGGAGCACAATTAAAAAACCTCTCAAATGAACTCTTTCCAGCAAGCAATGGCGTGGGAATGCGGTTAGTAAGATACAGAGCTGTCTGAACTGCGAAGGACCAGAACTCTTGTGGTAAGCTAGAATGATGTAGCAAGGCTCGTGTTACCTCGAGAATGTGGCGTTTGCGTCGTTCAAAGATGTCATTCTATTGCGGTATGTATGGAGCTGTAGTTAGCCAACTTAAGCCACAAGAGCTGAAGAATGGTTGTAGAGCCAAGAATTCACTCCCATTGTCAAAGTAAAAGTGTTTTATTTATCCATTAAGCTGATTTTCCACCATCACTTTGAATTGCTTAACCACAGAGCATATTTACGATTTGGCTTGCAGAGGAAGTAGCCAGCAATATCGAGTAAACAAATCAACCAATAATTTAAAAAAATAGTGTGAACCGTCATGAGAAACACTAGAGTCGGGCCCCCAAACATCAGCATATATATAATGCTAAACAGAAGTAGCAATAATTGGTGAATCATGAAACGAAAGTTTGTGCGATTTGCAAACATCACAAGAAGCACAACTAAAGTCCAAAACAACGAACAAATGAGAAAGTGGTAAATTAAGCTTATTGATAATAAGTGAGCATCGAGACAAAGATAGGTGTCCTAAACGAGCATGCCAAGTGGATCGAGACGTACATGCGGACGCCGATAGAAGCAAACTTAGTTGGGGACAACAAATAATAGGATGGTATACGGATATGATAGACACCGTTCTTACATTGCCCGTGAGCCAGTGATGCCCCTGTGATTTGATCCTTCACAATAAAATTATACGGAAAGAATTCCATAGAGACATTGTTAGCTTTTGTAAACTGGCGGACTGAAAGTAAGTTTTTTTGGCATCCGGAACACACAACAAATTTGATAAGTGAAAATTATGAGATGAAAATTTTAAAGTAGTGATACCAGTATGAGTTATCGGAAGGCCCGCACCTTCTACAATTTGAATTTCATATGTGCCATCATACTCAGAATGAATTGACATGTTGGACAGATCGTTGGTCAGATTGTGAGAGGCCCCGGAATCAACAAGCCAAGAATGGCAAAAAAAAAAAGACAAAGGTGTTTTTAGCAACATTAGCAGTAGCATTCAGTTTGCGACACGCCGGAGTTTCGTGCCCGATAAAACCACACCATTGACATATGATGCGAGGACAACCGCCATTACCTTCTGAGAATGCACCACGACCTCGAGAGGAGTTAGAGTTTCCACGCGACGCTGAATTGGAGTTCCCTCGATGATTGTTGAAACCGTCACGTGGAGAAGAATTGTCCTGTCTTTGAGCAAAATAATTTCCAGATGTACCCCCACAATGAGTATAATTCGAAGAACTACTAGATAAACAAGAGTTGTTGCGAGTATTTGTTGTAAACCACCAAGCAGTTATTTTCATTCTCTAAATTCTTGAGATGAAATTCGTGTTCAACATGCAGATCATGTAATTCTTCAAACTTCAGTGGGGTTTCACACAATCCGATAGGGCCTGCAATCTCATGATACGCATGTCTAGCCCATACAGAACATACAATGTGAGATCATCATTGCTTATAGGAGAATCGGTCAGGGTGAGTTCATCAACCTTCGAATTGATGAATTGAAGAAATTTCATGACTGATTTGCTGCCTATCGTAGCTTTGGAGAGTTCAATTTTGGGCTGCGTCACACGGGAGCGGGACTTGCTAGCGAAGAGACACCTAAGAATTTTCCAGGCATCGAATGATGTCTTAGCATCGGATATCGATGTAAGGAGATCAATGGAGATTGAACCAAAGATTGCAATGAGAATCAGTTGATCCTGACGAAACCATGCTTGATATGTAGGATCTGTTTCAGAGGGGATGGTAGTGCTACCATCAATGTGACGGATTAGGGCGAAGCCAGTTAGTACAACCAAAAAGGTTGCTCGCCATGAAGAATAAGTAGATGATGTGAGTTTTATGGGAATGTGTTGGTGGGCGGTTATTGTGATGATTGGTGAAGAATATGGTAGGAGTGGCAGTGTGATTGGTGGATGAATCTGAGTTGGTAGTATATGCCATGGAGAAGAAAAGAATAATAAATGGTTGGCGGCGGTAATGGTGTTTGCGGCGATGGATCGTAACTCGTTAAAGATATGGCTCTAATGATACCATATAAAATATGGTAAATCTCATTTCATTTATCTGCGTGAGGTTTACATATATTTAAACAATGAATGGAGTAGGGTACAAGAAAAGATCTACATATATATATGGATACAAATCAGAATATTATCTTTTAGAATCTTCAATATCTTTTATACATCAGGGGTGTACAAGTGAAGGGGAAAAAAATGATATAGTACGGACCACTAGACAGTAGTGAGTTGGTGTGAGGACAACCCTTTGAGGGTTAAAAAATTAAAGGAGTGAGTTTTTTAAAATTTTGAAGCAACAAAAGTCGAATGCATATGATTTTAATAGTGCATGCACCCAAGTTATCAAATGAGCTATGTTTAACTCGAGTGGGAGCAATGGAGTTCAGTATCAACATATAAATTTGATGAGGAACCGAGTAGCCATCACCAACAAGAGATGTCGGAGACAAGGCAAGACAGGTAGGAGATAAAAACAAGTGGAAACTTGCGGTGGATAATATTGACTAAGATTGTGATTTTAGAGAAATTGAAGTTGGAGATAACTTCAGTTTATCTCAAAACTTGGCATAAAGAGTGGAACTACCATGTAGTTGAAGGATGAAGATTACATGTGAGATTAGTCTCCATGGGAAAATTGGTGGTCTTTGTTTATTTTGGTATTGGAACCTGATAAATAACTTAGAGAGCAAGTACACTTTGGAGATCGATTTTTTTTGTTGTTGTTAGAATCTAATTAGGATTCTTTCCTTCCCTTCCCTTCCCTTGTTACAAATATCCTCATGCTAATTGTAGAGGGCAAAAAAAAATTAAAAAAAAATATCACATTTAGTATATCATAGTACATCAGAAAATCTCTAGTGAAGAATACTTGACTTGGCGATGCCCTAGACATAGTCATGTTGTGACGAACTGGGTCATCGATTCGTGTGTTACTGTTAATGTGTTTTCCAAATAATTTTCATCTAATGCGTAATAAATGGCCCAATTTTTATACACGTGATAATAAAGTCTATCCAATAATAATGTGGTTATTGGGTGCATGTTAGAGTAACACATTTGTATGAACATCAACAGTAAAACCGAACTACACATAAAAGGTAAGAGACTTTTTCAAAATTTTAAGAGGTGAATGAATCTATTGTAATAAACCGGTTATAGTTTCGTATATTTTAATATTGGAGCAAACGATGAAGAATAAGCCATTCCTCTTCAAAATTAATATTCATCGTTTAACGTACGGGAGATAAACTAGTCAAGTAGAATTATATACTTTATCATGTATCAATAGCTAAATTCTAACATTCATTTTCGACATTATTAAAATATGTGCCGAAATATTCTATACTCGTATATAGTGGACGCAATTGAGTAAGTATTTTTTATGTGCTGCCCAAAAGCTTTTAGGTTATGACGTATATCCTTGCAATTCGAGATAAAAAAATTTGGATAACAACTCGACACATTATTTATAGGATTGAAACCTAATTAAAATCGCTTAAAGTGCATAAGCTACAAAATGCATATATACCTTTGTGTAACATCATTTTTCGTATTGAATAAGTCGATAAGAAATATTAATATCAAAATAAAGTAGTGTAGCAAGATTAATTAGTCGTAAATGTCTTATAATTGACCATATATATGTTTAAATAATTTGCTTATCTAAAAAAATTGCCTACCTATCTAACCTACTTAATTAAATAAATTGTACTACTACATATGCTAGCACAACGAATTGTAAGATCTGCGCACACTTATACCACTCCGGTCCTAACTTCTTGACTCATTTGCTTTTTGCACGGGAATTAAGACGAAAATGTTTAGTGTATAAAGTGTATTTTGTAGGGAATGTAATATGGTTTACGTGTTTAAATATATTTTAGAAACAGAGCATCATACATGCATAAAAACATGTTCTTGTCTGATCTTAAATGAAAGATCGTATAAAGACCTTTAATTTGATATAAAAATCATAAAAATCCGATAACAAACGAGCAAGTTATAATAATTTAAACTTTCGAAATTTAAATTATATTGAACTACGTGCAGAAAAATGAGTGGATGAGATTTAAGTATGGAATGTTAAGTGTAATAAGAGGTTTACTAATTGTACTAATTATACTCTAATTCTTTCCAAAAAAGGAAATGAGTCAACAAACATGGGACGTCCCAAAAAGGAATATAAGTCAAGAAGCTAGGACCGGAGTGGTATATATAGGTAACATGTCTATCCTTTTTAGATGTGTATATTTTAACAAAAATAGATATGAGAGTGTACACGTACTACTTATTTAGGTTGCCATTTATGACAGTCATGTGCCCGAATCTAACACCTACGAGTATGTAGTAATAGTAGAATCTTTTATTTTACCAACTTTAGCAACAAACTTTATTGTCCTATATCTATATTTGTGATGCGCTTTATATTTTCTATATTCAAACATTGACGGTTTTTCGATTTTCTTTTATACTATCTCGGTTTTATTACATTAATTACATTTGTTATTTTCGTTTGTCCTTTAATTTTATTTTTTTTAATGGCAAAGAATATATACGGGTACTAAAATTTTCTTTCCTTAGAATTGATTAGCTAAAAATACTTCATCTTTCATTTGTTCATGTACTCAAAGCAAATGAGGCTAATAATAATGGACATGGGTAGTATCTAACTTTGTTGAGACGGATTAAAATTATAGAGCGATAAACAAATTTGAGACGTAAACAATATACATATTTACCTAGTTCACCAACAATATCTTGGCTACATTCACGGGCAGAAAAAGAGAACAAATTTTCATAGGCAGTAGGTCAATCATAGATTACCGAATTTTTATCTACAACTATATAAATAGTGAATAAGAACATATCATATGAGTTCAAACCAATAACGCCATAAGACCCAACACAAGGGATGACAGTGGTCCGAATTTGGATCGAGGTTGGTCTAGTCAGATATAAACCTAGAATTTTGGACTAGTCCAAGTCCAACTCAAATCCATCGAGTCTAAAAAATTAAATATGTGACCAAATCCACCGAATCTAGGGGATCTCGAGTCAAGATCCAAATCCGTAGCTGTAACTTCGAAAAGTGGAGAAAAAAAAAACAGTAAAAATTAAGAAAACAAAATCTTAACATACATGCTATATATTTTGGCACATCACATAGCTAGTATTTTTTTCTTTATCCAAGTTCGGATGCAACCCAAATCTATAGGGTGCAAAATTTTGGACGGCTCAAATCCTACCCAACGAATTTGGACCGTATCGAAAGTCCACTATCTCTACCCAACATCGAGACGCCCAACCAACTTTACGTATCCAAATATAGGTTAAAGACACATGAACACACTTCTTTAAGAAAGAATTGTTAAATCTCATTTCTTTTATCACAAATTTGGTTACATTGTATCACTAGGAATGAAGATATAGTAGTCATTTCATAATTCTTACTAACGGACTTGTATCCAAAATTTACACATGTCCCTTCAAATTTTAGTAGCATTGTATCCATGATTTATTTTCATTCTCATGATTTGATGAAAATGCACTAAACTTACATACTTTATTACTTCAATCGTTTAACATTCGATATGGAGTAAATTTGTGGAAAGATAAAGTAGATATAATACGTCAAGGGATTTTTGCTATAGGCGACAACTCTCTTCCTAATTTTTTGGAACAATATATATTTCGATATTCCAAGTTTTTTCCATTAATTAATTGTTTTTTCTCTTTCACACGTATTCTTTATTTTTATATAATTATTCTAATTGGAATTTATACTCTAATTGAGAATTTATAATCTCCTAACTGAATTAATAAACCCAATTTATAAACCCTAACTGAGAATAATAAACCCTAACTGGGAATAATAAAACAATAATGCTATTTGGCCATAATGTGGCCGGCCACACAACAATATTTTTTATATTTTTTGTAATTTTAAAAATTGTAAATGATAACAATAATTTATTAATTTCATATTTTAATTAAATTTTTTTTTTTCCCCAAAAATTACATATTTTTTTTTCATTTTTTAGGTAAAAAAGGTAAAAAAATACTTTAAAATAGTAAAAATTATCAAATAATTAAAGGATTAATTTTAAAAAATACGTAAAAAATACGGAGTATCACTTTTTGAGTATTTTATATTCTAAAAAAGTTTGGCATAAATATATAAATTACTTGATATTATAAAAAATAAAACAAGTTAAATTATGGTCGGCCACATTATGGCCGAATAGCATCACTCATAATAAAACCCCAATTGAAAATTTATAGACCCTAATTGAAATAAAGAAATCCTTGTAAAAATTTATACTCCCAAGTGAAAAGACTAAGATATTATTGTTAGCATGCAATTAGTTAATTATAAAGAATTAAGATTAAGTTTACAATTTGATTTATCCGGACATATATGAAGAGAGAGAAAAAAAATGACTAATGTGGCTTGTTGCTTACGAGTGTGCAGCATAAGTCTTGCAGTATAACATTTTTCACATAATAAATACGAACATTTCAAACTTCACGAAAGTTGTCACTTATATTTACCACAAATATCATTTCCTCGTAATTTTAAAGAATTTAGTTGCAATATATACTACTCCCTCCGGTCTTTTACAGTTGAGTCACTTTCCCGATTGGGTCGGTCTCTCCTAGTTGAGTCGTTTCCTTTTTGGGTAAAAATTAAGTATTAAACACACAACTAATTGTACCCCTTATTTTACTTAATTAACATACTAATTACGCCCCAATTTCTCAATTTCTCCATTATCGCCATTGCCGTCTCTCTCGAAATAATTTTAAATTAATTTAAAATAAATCCAGAAAAGTTTTAATTTTATATAAAAAAAAAATCCAGAAAAGTTTTTTATTTTAATTTTAAACATCAACAATAATTTTATTAAAAAAAAATTCCAGAAAATTTTAAATTAATTTAAAATAAATCCAGAAAAGTTTTAATTTTATAAAAAAAAATCCAGAAAAGTTTTTTATTTTAATTTTAAACATCAACAATAATTTTATAAAAAAAAAATTCCAGAAAATTTTAAATTAATTTAAAATAAATCCAGAAAAGTTTTAATTTTATAAAAAAAAAATCCAGAAAAGTTTTTTATTTTAATTTTAAACATCAACAATAATTTTATAAAAAAAAATCCAGAAAATTTTAAATTAATTTAAAATAAATCCAGAAAAGTTTTAATTTTATATAAAAAAAATTAAATCCAGAAAAGTTTTTTATTTTAATTTTAAACATCAACAATAATTTTATAAAAAAAATTCCAGAAAATTTTAAATTAATTTAAAATAAATCCAGAAAAGTTTTAATTTTATAAAAAAAAAATGCAGAAAAGTTTTTTATTTTAATTTTAAACATCAACAATAATTTTATAAAAAAAAAATCCAGAAAATTTTAAATTAATTTAAAATAAACTGAAAAACAAAAAAATATTAATTAATAAAAAACATTTTTTATATTAATTAAAACAGCTCTTCTCAATTATAAACATAATCTCATTCTCTTCTCAATTACCAAACATACTTAAAGTACTAAACAACTCTTCTTAATTCCCGTGTTGAAAAGTTTCGACTCAACTGTAAAAGACCGGAGGGAGTACTATTTTTGTCTTTTAACTTTCCTGTTTTCACAGTAAGGTTTTTCATATAACTTGTCGCATTTACATTTTTATATGAACCCCATAATTTCACTTTTAACACTATATCAAAAATCTAGTATTAAGTAAAACTTGACGATTAAAGTGAGACGAAGTGGTTACTCCATACAATATTACGATCTTAAATAATATCTTCAATTTCACATAAATCGAATTCGAGTATTCACATGTGATTAATTCGAATTTTCACATGTAAAAAAAGAAAAGAAAAGATAGAGAAACAAAGTCGTCCAACAAAACAATTTTTATCCATTTAGATTGTGTTATTTTTTATGCAAAAGAAAATAAGAGAAAAGAGAAAATCACCCTATAAATTTCACCATTTTTTTACCTTTTCTCAAATTTTCTATTTTTTTCCATTCATTTGCAGTAAAATGGAGAGAAAATATTATCTCTCTAATTTGATATTGTAAATATTTTTTCCAATTTAAGGAGTAAACTCCTTACTCATTGATAAAAGGGGAGAAAAGGGGATAAAAGGGGTTGAAATTATAGAGTATTTTTCTCTTTTATCTCATTTTCGTTTGCATCAAAGAGAACGCAACTTTAAAAGAAAAAGAAGGAAAAAAAAAAAAAAAATAACACGTTGCAAAAGCTAAAAAGGCTACATTAGGCAATTAGATAGAGTGTTGGGGGCAATTAAGGTAATTGAAGAGAAAGGGGTGAAAAATTGGTCAAAAATGAAAAAATGGGAGGGGGGGTCGTTGTCACGTGATACATCCACGAGGAATGTTTAAGGGAGTGCCACTGAAGCAGGGGACACAGCAATAAATGCGAACCTCCACGTACCCTCCTCCGACCACGTGATTGCCTTTTCTTTTGGGGTATGTGGGCCCCCACGAGCTTCAGTTACACGGTCGTCGCACTTACCACCTGTCCAACGTCATACGCGTGGGCCCCGCCTCTACATTTGTATTTGTATTAAAGTGGGCAAATGCTTAGGTGCAAACGATTTGTATACAAACTCTCTTCCCCCACGTACGACAATCTTTTTAAGGGTACCACGACCAACACCGAGAATATTTTGGAAGGAGTTAAATTTTATACTTGGAAGTGGTTGCGATCTATTTTTCATTCTTCTTTTATTTACTCTCTTCACGATTGGTGTATTAGTCCGATGTCTTGTTATCCGATTAAACTTGTTTGAGTCGGATTGATAACATATTCGATTTTGTAAGGGTTCTGAGTACCCCTTGAACTCATTTTCTTAATGTTAATTATTTGACCTTTCAAAAAATAAAAAATAAAAATAAAAAACCATCTCCTTCTTTCCCCTTTCCCCTCCTTTCCCCTTTCCGGATTTGATGAACTGGGCCCACCTCCCCCATCCTCACTCATTCTTTTATTTATTAGTAATATTCATATATAAATATGTATGTACTTTTATACTAATAGTTTGTAATTAATGATTAATTGATAAAAAATGGTACGTACATATTGCCATAATAAAATATAATTCCCTCTAATGTGACTAATTACCTTTAAAATTTTATATTTAAATTTAAAGTTTTCTACATTAACACATGTATTATAAAAGGTTAAATAATTGTTAATTCGGGATTAAAGGTTCGTTTCGATTGATTATACTATTTTATTTATTTTCACATTTTTCATATTGTATGTGCATCACAATTAAATTAAGTAAATTAAAACTTCAAAATAAAGAATTTTCAGGGTGAAAAAATTTAGATAGAATATGAAATTAAATAAAAAAACACATTCGGGGGAATTACCACTCTGGTCCTAGCTTCTTGACTCATTTGCTTTTTGCACGGAAATTAAGACGAAAATCTATTAGTGTATAAAGTGTATTTTGTAGGGAATGTAATGTGGTTTATGTATTTAAACATATTTTAGAAACAGAGCATCATATATGCATAAAAACATGTTCTTGTCTGATCTTAAATGAAAGATCGTATAAAGACCTTTAATTTGATATAAAAATCATAAAAATCCGATAACAAACGAGCAAGTTAGAATAATTTAAACTTTCGAAATTTAAATTATATTGAACTACGTGCAGAAAAATGAGTGGATGAGATTTAAGTATGGAATGTTAAGTGTAATAAGGGGTTTACTAATTGTACTAATTATACTCTAATTCTTTCCAAAAAAGGAAATGAGTCAACAAACATGGGACGTCCCAAAAAGGAATATGAGTCAAGAAGTTAGGACCGGAGTGGTATGTTTCATTATGGCATAACTTTAATTATAAGTGCACCATCCATTTTCATTGGTTAATCTTCCAATACAAAATATATGCGAAATTACAGATAAAATTATTTAGTCTATTGATCTAAATTATCAAAAGTAAAATAATAAGCACTATTGGTGGGTGGGGGTAGTAGGGGTGGTCTAATTCTCACGAAGAACGACCACTTTGAATATTATAGAGAAATTGTAGGGAATTTGTTTTCTTCTCTTTAGAGTTCTCTAACTAATTATTGTGATGATTTATAAATGTTCTAAGCACCCTTATTTATAGGTATATAGAATTTCAATTTAGGCAGGTTAGGGTTGGACTTTTAGGCTTGAACCCGCAAATATTGGGTCTATGGCTGAGGAGACGCGATTTGATATGCTTCTTCAGATTTATTCATTTACTGCGCATATTTAACATATGACATCTTCTTGTTAGCTGGAAATTTCACATAGTTAAATACCAATTATATACCAGTTTAATCTTGAAATTATATTTAGTTTAATTCCAAAATTATAAATGGGAAATATAATTAAATATATAATTCTTTTTACTTATTCGTCAAAATTGATTTGCCTACAAATATTATTTGACAACATGTTGGTTGGAGCATTTGGAAAGTTAGAAATGATGTTATTTTCAACGGGATTAAGATGGATGTGGGTAGCATTAAGAATAGAATCAAGAAGTGGATTCGAGCTCACTACTCTTCGTTCGATAGAGTCTCCTTTCATGATTGGTGTTATAGTCCATTGTTTTGTACTATATCGATTTTACTTAGGGTTGTGCGTTTGTCTCTTGTGTTGTATTACTTGGACTATGTAACGTATTTGAATACCCCTTGTACTCGTTTTTAATACTACTTTTGATTTTTTTTTTTTTTTAATTTTGGCTGTCACAAGAATTATATCATATTTTTATTTAAAAATAAAATTAACCCAACTAAACGTATTAAATCTAGCCTAATGATTATTTAAAATTTTAACATTCGTTTTAATTACCATGCAAAAAAAAAAAAAAAAAAAAAAACATGAAATGTTATCAATCGAACGAAAGGAGTAATGAACAAATTTGTTCATATGCATTTATAAACTGTACCCTCGTTATAATTCATATAATTTATACAAAATAAGTTCAATAACTAGATAAATAAAAAGGAATAAAAATCACCTTAAACACACAAAACCATAAACCCTAATGCGCTATACATGCACATTCATAGAGAGAACAACTCTTCTCTCTGGATTTTCTTCTTCGATCGATTTTCAAGCTTTCAGTGAGGAGTAATCATCTCGGAATTGTTCCGTGCGATCGAGCAACATCAAGTGGATATTATAGTAGAGTCTCTGATGAGGTCGAGGCAAGCATTGACGAACTCAATCCGGAATTGTAGCTTAGGGGTCCTGTGACGTAATTAAGAGCTAAGAAGCTGCAAGGATATCTCCAGTGTTATATTAAGAAGATGCTTAAAGGCGATAGAGTGGAGTTTCGAAGCTAACTTTGTGGCCATCGAGGAAGACGTCTAGTTTATAAGTATTTTGTATATTTTTATTTAGAGCCCAATTACAACAGATTGTTTAGATGTATTGGGCCAGTTGAGTTATTTTTTATGTTTTAGTTAGGCCCGATAATTTACAAGCCCAAGCCTTGTAAATTTTGAGTTTACTAGTATTTAAGTGATTTTCGTAGGGTTTGATATTCAAACTTGATTGAATAAAAAACTGATTTCTTTTTAGTCTCGCCGTGTTTTTTTTTTTTTTCAGAAAATACACAAACCTTAGTTCTTGGTAGGATTCGAATTGGCTCTTTGAATCTGAAACTATCTCTTGTGGGCTCAGGTTAACTACGCCATCGAAGAATTGCTTCCGTGATAAGTGTTTCAATCGTTCATTCATTTGGGGTCCGTATTGAGGTAAATCTTCAAAACTGTTCTTCATATATTGTTCTTGTCTTTTCGCCTTCTGTCTAGCCTTCGTTTCACCCTCATATTTCGTCCTTAATCACCCCTTCCCTCGTCCAAGTCCCGATTTCACCTAAATCCCTTCGATTGCAAGATCAAAGCCCTAAAATCGATCTGAATTTGAGCACCAAAAAATCTTGAGTTCTACTCGTGCTAATTGGCTGCTTGGATATGTTGTTCCTGACTTCGATTAGGATCTTGTGTTAAAATTTCAGCTTAATCGAAGTTGTTTTTCTATAGTTTCTGGTCGCGTTATTATGGATCTGTTTTCGAGTTTTTAGTTGCGAATTTGGATTGAATTTGTAATAGCTGACGTAGTTCGAGTCTTGAGGCTTCCGCATAGTTTTGATAGTCTTACGTAGTTCATATCGTGGTCGTATCATAAATTTGATATCAGAGCCACGTCAGCTTGCTGATCGTGGTTCAATCAAAATCGTTGTGACAAAACTAGGGGCAAAAGTGATAGATTTTAAAAAAAATTCAGATTAAAAAAAAAAAGAAAAAAGAAAAGAAAAGAAAAGTGATCGAGTCCTAGTTTTTTTGTCTTGGATTGTTGAGTACCTTGAAATTTTGTTGGTGTGTCGCATTTGTTGTTCCTCGTTGATTAGCGATTGGAAGCATCGGATTGCAGCTTGTTATTCTCATCTTGGAGTCATTATTTTCAGTTATTAGGTAGTATATTAGTATATATATATAAAAAAAAAAGATTCTTAGTTTGATTTGGTTTTGTTTTGGTAATTTCCTTCTGAGTCGGATTCAAAGACTGTTTCCTTGCTTGATTCAGCTTTGATTTTTTGAATTGGTCTGCAATCATCTCCTTGCTTTCTTACACCACCGAAAATCCTTTCCATCCTTCTGAAAATCCTTTCCATCCTTTTCTTTCTTCTAGCTTCATAAATTAAAAAAAAAATATACCAAACTTTTACTCCCGAACTCCGATTTTTGTTGGTCCCGGTTTGTTAAAGGAAAAATACGTGGGGGGGGGGGGGGGGGGGGGGGGGTGAATACGTATTTTGAAGTTTTTCAACTTCAAATTCCTTAACTCAGAGTATGAAGTAAAGTGCTTGTAGAAATACTAAGGCCTAGCCGAGAGCTAGACCTAAAGCAATCAAGATTCTCTTGACCTAAGCTTCAAGCTTGATCAAGAGTGAGACTTTACTCTTTGTGCGGAATTCGGTGAGCTATTATCTTTTCCTAAGTAATTAAACTTTCCAGATTATGTTTGTTTAGATGCACATGCAATGGATAATCAAACAAGTAAAGAGTTTAGGGTTAGAGATACGACACAGAGATTTATAGTGGTTCGGAGTTAAGGCTCCTACGTCCACTTGTTGCACGACGGCAACTGTTCTCTTCACTCAAGAACTTGAAGGTTACGGGTCCTTCAAAAACCTGGTCGAGATCGGGCTTCACTCGCCTGGATCCGACGACAGACGTAGTGATTGCGGGTTCACTACACAAACCTAGACAAGACTGGAAGCTTCACTCGCTTCAGTCAAACACAGACAGGGAGATTACGGGCTCTCCTTACAGCCTAGCTTCGATCGAGCTTCACACAAACGATGTAAGTGTAAGCTTGGATCTAGACTATATGATCGAGGCTTCTACGATCGATGAAAGTAGAGCCTTGGATCGAGACAACCTAACGACGACTCAAAAACCTAACAACAGATTTAGGGTTTTTGGTTGACGAGGACACACTATGAAGAACTCTTTTACAGTAGATGCAGAGTAGGCTAGAGCTCTTCTTCTAAGCTTGGATATATGAAGTGGGCTTAGACTCTAAGTGTGAAGGTTGTGAAGACGAGTTCCGATGAACTGGAAACTCGGAGAACACTTGGAAACAAAGACTCGAAGATTGCTAGAAAGCTGGGAGTGTTTGTTTGCAGTAGGCGCTCGAATGCTCAAGTAGTGTTCTACTTCTCTCCGTCTTCATCCTTCACTATTTATAGGCGGAGGGATGCCGAGATCCGTTGCTTGGTTGGTGGCTCTGTCCCTCCTCCTCTCTACAGTACTTGCACAGGTGGCTGCTTTTCAGACGCGCAGTTTTGGAATTTTGCCGGAAATGGCTAAGTTCCAATTTCAACAGTAACTGGAGCGACCGAGCACTGTTACGGCGCCCTGTCGGCTTGGCAGTCAACTCCGCTGCTCCTCTCCGCGTTCGACACGTGGAGATCTCGTAATAAATGCGGAGATCTCCAGTTGACTGGAGTTCAAATTCGGAGCGGGAATTGTGCTGTCGCTTTCTGGTAGGTAGTGGCTCGCTTCGCTTTGAAGTTGTAGCGTCCGCTTTAGTTGAGTCACTTCGTAGTCATTCTGTAGTGAGTCGCTTTGGGAAATAAAGTTCCCTAGTGACTGCTTTGGAAAATGCTGACTAGAGTGGACTCGCTTTGACTTTATACTGTAGCGCTCGCTTCGCTTCGCTTCGGCAGACTCACTTTGAATCTACTGTAGCGCTCGCTTCGCTTCGCTATTCTTCGGCACGCTTCACTTCAACTTGTTAGACTTGCTTCGCTTCGAAAAACACACTCAAGCGAGTGGCCTTCACTTGAACTTTTTGAAGCCTATAATCTAAGCAAGATAAAGAGCCATCCTAACAGAGTAGGCTTAGAAAAAAATTCTAACCTATTTTCTACATCAAAACGGGTCGCTTGGGAATAGAACGCTTTGGGGTTTTGGGGTCAAGTCAAAACAATGAAGTGTCCCTTATAGGTTCCCCCTTAACATGTTGTTCTTAACAATTCCCAACAATTTTTCTCCATAATACCTTAGCCGAATTCCATCGTTCTCTAGGTGAAATCGCCCTCCGAAGTTTTCGAGTTTTCGAATTTTTTAATTTTTATTCAATTTTTTCGTTCACACAGCATGTATTTGTGTTCCTTGACCCTATTCCTTGTGAAGTACTGATCTTGGAAGTAATATTTGGTGGCTATTGACCCTTGTTCACTGAGAATCTAGTTTGATCTACTGACTAGGATAAAAGGGGGTTCAATCTTGAATCTTGTCAAGTTCGAAAGTTTGGTGAGATTGTTCCTACTTACATACTTTCATCCTTCCATATTTGAGTGATATACACGAGAGAAATCAACATTGAGAGAACAAATGAGAGAATTGTGAAGATTGTGAGGCTCCTTTTATTTCTTTACGTTTGTTCACTGTGCAGGTCCTATGGCAGCAGAGAGGCACAATCTTCAGGCACTCAAACTGACTGGGATGCCAAGTTTGAGACTTTGAATGGCCGTGTAGAAAATCACTTGGTAGAAATGCAGAACACGATGGGACAATTGTTAGCCAAATTTGAAGAGCTCGAGATGCGTGAAGGGGAGTCAGAATTGGAACACTATGAGGTTGAATGGGATGAAGATGATCGAGCTCAATTCTTTCCAGTTCTTCCGAGGGGCAGAGATGGCTTTGCAGATCGAGGTAGGGGCCGAGGTCGTGGCTTCCAACCACGTTTTCAGGCACCTCGTAGGAATGTATATCCAGAGCAGCGTAGGCATGGTAATGTTGATGGGCTACTAGGCAACATCAAGACCAGCATTCCAGGTTTTGAGGGCAGGCATGATCCAGATGCGTACTTAGATTGGGAGCGTAAAGTTGACAAGATTTTCGAGTGTTATGACTTCTCAAAGCCTAAGAATGTGCAACTAGCTTCCCTTGAATTCACTGGATATGCAGCGACTTGGTGGGAATTTCAGCAGAAGGCGAAGAAAGGACATATATCCCCCGATTGACACCTGGCAAGAGATGAAAGATGTGATGAGGGGCAGATTCATTCCAGTTCACTACGAGAGAGAATTGGAGAAGAAGCTCAGCCAGATACGACAAGGTTCCAGATCAATTGAGGAGTATCACAAGGATTTAGAGACAACGCTAAACCAGGAGGGAAAATGAGAGACCCTGATTGCTACCCTCAACCGATATATAGAAGGGATGAACCCTGATATTTTCTGTGAAGTTGAGTTGAAAGATTTTGACAGCATTGAGGCGATGGTACATTACGCAACCATTGTTGAGCAGCAGCTTAGAGATGGACGCCGACGTCCTTCTTACCAGTCCTATCCCACTCCTGCAAGGGCACCTACAACACGTCCTCCAGCACAGTCCGCGCCTTCAGCGCACCGTTTTGAGCAGCCTGCAGCCCAAACCGATCGTAGAAATGATTCCACTGCACCTGCGACAAATAGAAACCCCCAGAGTCGGCCAACACCGATTAGTCAGCCCCTGAATCCGATACCGGGTCGAGCACATGACGTTCAGTGTCACAAGTGCCATGGATGGGGCCATTTCCAAGCTCAGTGCCCTAACCGCCAAGTTATGTTCATCACCGAACATAATGAGGTGGAGTCAGCCAGTGAAGAAGAAAAAGATGAGACTGATGACACGGGGCCCGAAATTCAGCAGAAGATTGGCACCCCAGTGGTCGAGCCTGAGGAGGAGCCACTGCCTCCTCCACGTGGCTATCTAGTGTCCATTCGTACCTTGAGCATGTTGAGAGAATAAGATCTGACGGATCAACGGCAGAACATCTTCTACACCCGTTGCACTATTCAAGACAAGACATGCTCCGTGATAATTGATAGTGGCAGTGTGGTGAATGCCATTAGTCAGTATGCAGTTGACAAGCTCGCCCTCGTAGCTCACAATCATCCAAAGCCAAACAAGCTGCAATGGCTTACAGATCGAGGCGAGATCAAAGTCGTGTGTCAGGTAAACGTTCAATTTAATATTGGTAGATTTACTAACACCGTTCTTTGTGATGTTATTCCTATGGAGGCAGCCCACATCTTGTTGGGTCGTCCGTGGCAGTTTGATAGAAGAACCATCCATGATGGGTACGCGAATACCTACGCGATATCTAGAGACTGAAAGACGACCATATTGAAGCCACTGTCACCTAAGGAAGTCATGGAGGATCAGTTGAGGATGCAGGAGAAGTTTAAGGAGGAACGAGACAAGAAGATCAGTGCGGAGTCCACCGGCTCCAAACAGGGAAGAAGCGAGCCTCCCAAAAACAAGTCCTCTTCCCTAGCTCCTAAGAGTTCGAGTTCGAGTTTGAGTTCGAAGAGAGCAGCTCCAGTATAGTCTTCTACGAGCTCCAATGCCATCAGCGCAAATCCAGCGGCCAGAAATTTATTCATTAGTGCAGTAGGAGCTCACAAAATCATCAAAGCTGGTAAGGTTGTCGTTCTAGTTAATTTTAAGAGTTATGATGCTGCTGATTTTGTTATTCCTACTGTTTTGCAGCATTTGATGGAGGAGTTCAAAGATGTGTTCCCAGAAGAGATTCCTAGTGGTCTGCCACCAATTCGAGGAATTGAGCACCAGATCGATTTCCAGCCGGGCGCATTCCTTCCCAATCGTCCAGCTTACCGAAGCAGCCCTGAAGAGACAAAGGAGATTGACCGACAAGTCAAGGAGTTGCTGGAAAAGAAGCAGATTAGAGAGAGTATGTCGCCGTGTGCCGTTCCAGTCATCCTTGTCCCGAAGAAGTCCAACGAGTGGCGCATGTGCATGGATTGTCGTGCCATCAACAAGATCATGGTAAAGTATCGTTTTCCTATCCCCAGGTTAGATGACATGTTAGATGAATTATCTGGAACTTTTGTGTTTTTGAAAATCGATTTGCGTTCCGGATATTTTCAAGTTAGGATGAGTGAGGGGGATGAGTGGAAAACTGCATTTAAGACTAAGCATGGATTATATGAGTGACTTGTGATGCCTTTTGGATTAACCAATGCTCCTTGTACTTTTATGCGGTTATGAACCATGTGCTGCGTGATGTGATTGGCAAGTATGTTGTGGTTTACTTTGATGATATTCTCATATACAACAGATCTATTGACGAGCATGTAAGACATCTTAGACATGTTTTTCAGTTACTACGTGATGCTAAGTTGTATGCCAATTTGTCTAAGTGTTCCTTTTGTTTGGATGAGGTTGTCTTTCTTGGATTTGTTGTGAGTAGTCGTGGTGTTGAGGTAGATAGGACTAATGTGAAAGCCATTGAGGAATGACCGACACCTAAGTCATGTTCTGATGTGAGGTCTTTCCACGGATTAGCAGGATTTATCGTCGATTTGTGCGAGATTTCTCTTCTGTAGCAGCCCCATTGACTGAACTGAGTAAGAAAGACAAGAAGTTAGAGTGGGGTAAGGCCCAAGAGCATGCTTTTAACTTGTTGAAGTCAAAATTATGTAATGCTCCAGTGTTGGTTTTACCCGATTTTAATAAAATGTTCAAGATTGAATGTGATGCCTCTGGTATAGGGATTGGTGTTGTTTTGATACAGGAAAGAAAACCAGTTGCATTCTTCAGTGAGAAGTTGAATGGGGCAGCCCTTCGGTATTCCACATACGACAAGGAGCTATACGCGTTGAAGAGGTCTTTGGAGACTTGGCAGCACTACCTGAGGCCAAAGGAGTTCGTGATACACACTGATCATGAGTCCTAGAAGCACCTGAAAGGGCAGCAGAATCTGAATTCACGCCATGCCAGGTGGGTAGAGTTCACCGAGTCGTTCCCCTACGTGATAAAGTACAAGAAATATGAAGAGAATGTTGTTGCTGATGCTTTATCGCGCGGGTATAGTATACTGTGCATGCCCAATTCGTAGGATTCGAGTATATTAAGACATTCTATGAATCAGATTCGTTCTTTGGTCCTATATTTACATCTTGTATGGCTAAGTCTAGGGCTATTGATTCATTTGATGTGTCTAATGGGTTCTTGTTCAAAGAATTGAAGTTGTGAGTGCCTGATTGTTCCATGCGAGAGTTGTTGGTTGTAGAGTCACATGCAGGAGGATTGATGGGTCATTTTGGTGTGTCCAAAACATTGAGTCTTTTGCATGAACATTTTTATTGGCCTCGCATGAAACGTGATGTGGAAAGAGTATGTTCTCGTTGTATTACTTGTAGGAAAGCCAAGTTTACGTCTAGTCCTTTTGGGTTATACACGCCTTTGCCGGCACCGTCGTCCCCTTGGGTTGATATTTCCATAGATTTCGTACTTGGTTTGCCTAGATCTAAGTCTGGGAAAGACTCTATTTTTGTGGTAGTTGATCATTTTTCCAAGATGTCTCATTTCATTGCTTGTAGAAAAATTGATGATGCTGTTAACATTGCCAATTTGTTCTTTCGTGAAGTAGTTCGTTTGCATGGGGTTCCTAGAACCATTGTTTCTGATAGGGATTCCAAGTTTTTGGGACATTTTTGGCATGTTTTATGGGGAAAGTTAGGTACCAAACTTTTGTTTTCTACTGCATGTCATCCTCAAACAGATGGACAAACTGAACTAGTTAATAGGACGTTAGGTACTTTACTTCGTGCGCTTGTAAAGAATAATTTGAAGTCATGGGAAGAATGTTTGCCATTTGCTGAATTTGCATAAAACAGGGTTGTGCATTCTTCTACTCATTTGTCCCCATTTGAGGTTGTTTATGGATTTAATCCTTTGACCCCAACGGATCTTATTCCCGTACCCACTGATCAACTTTCGAGTTTGCAAGGTTCTCGTAAGGCTGAATAGGTTAGAGAGATGCATGAGAAGGTAAAGGCGAGGATTGAGCTCCAAGGCAACAAGAACGCAACAAAGGCGAACATACACTGTAAGCAAGCGTTGTTCAAACCCGGAGATAAGGTTTGGATTCACTTCAGCCCGGGGTGCTAACTAATCTGTGGCAATCAAAGCTTATGGCTCGTGGCGATGGTCCTTTCACTGTGGCCGAACGTGTTAACGATAATGCGTACTGCATTGACCTTCCAGGTGAGTACAAGTGTTCTCCTACTTTCAATGTTTCTGACTTATCTCCATTTCCTGTAGATGGTGATGAGGAAGACTTGAATTCGAGGACTGATTCTTTTCAGCAAGGGGGGAATGATGAGGTCGAGGCAAGCATTGACGAACTCAACCCGGAATTGCAGCTTAGGGGTCCTGTGACGAGATTAAGAGCTAAGAAAGCTGCAAGGATATCTCGAGTGTTATATTCAGAAGATGCTTAAAGGCGATAGAGTGGAGTTTCGAAGCTACAAGTTAGTGAACTTTGTGGCCATCGAGGAAGACGTCTAGTTTATTAGTATTCCATTTATTTTTATTTAGAGCCCAATTACAACAGACTGTTTAGATATATTGGGCCAGTTGAGTTATTTATTATGTTTTAGTTAGGCCCGATAATTTACAAGCCCAAGCCTTGTAAATTTTGAGTTTACTAGTATTTAAGTGATTTTCGTAGGGTTTGATATTCAAACTTGATTGATTAAAAAACTGATTTCTTTTTAGTCTCGCCGTATTTTTTTCAAAAAAATACACAAACCCTAGTTCTTGGTAGGATTCGAATTGGCTCTTTGAATCTTCAAAACTGTTCTTCGTATATTGCTCTTGTCTTTTTGCCTTCTTTCCAGCCTTCGTTTCACCCTCATATTTCGTCCATAATCACCCCTTCCCTCGTCCAAGTCCTGATTTCACCTAAATCCCTTCGATTGCAAGATTAAAGGCCTAAAATCGATCTGAATTTGATCACCAAAAAATCTTGAGTTCTACTTTTGAGAATTGTCTGAATTTTGGATATGTTGTTCCTGACTTCTAGTAGAATCTTGTGTTAAATTTTCAGCTTAATCGGAGTTGTTTTGCTATAGTTTTTGGTCATATTATTTTCGGATCTGTTTTCGAGTTTTTAGTTGCGTTTGGATTGAATTTGTAATATCTGACGTAGTTCGAGTCTTGAGGCTTCCCCATAGTTTTGATAGTCTTACGTAGTTCATATCGTGGTCGTATCAGGATTCGCAACGAGTTATTGGATAATACGCGAAGAATTCAAGTAAGTTTTACGTGTTTTCATTCGTATTGTAGGTAAATCTCTTCACACGTGAATTTAGATATAAATCTAGATCGATTTTGGGTTTTCGAACAATTCCTGCCACACGCATCACAGTACCAGACAAGTACTTCACACGTGAATTTAGATATAAATCTAGATCGATTTTGGGTTTTCGAACAATTTCTGCCGCACGCATCACAATACCACACAAGTATGATATTTTTCGCTTTGGTCCAAGCCTTCTTAGTTTTGTCCTTTGGCTCCTTCCCAAAATGCCTCAAACTAGTGTAGCGGTGCTCTATTATATGCAAGGTGTATCTTCTTTATATTTACGATGTGGGACATGTTATTTGACCCAACAATCCTTCCCTCTAACACAATGACCATCATTGTCTTCCCCTCAAACGATAATATGTCCATCTTGCCCCGCTGTTGTCACTAATGGGACCGTTTTGCCTATTTGCTCCAAGAAGACTTTCGATATAAGGAACCTACATATCTCCACCCTTAAAACAAAACAGAAGGTGGCCTCCACACAGTCCCGTACCTGAGCATAGGCCAGAGGCCCACGCCTAGGGCCCATAATTTTCGGGGATCCATCTTCTTCTTTTTTTTTTTTTTTTTTTTTTTTTTTCTTGTACTATTAATATTAATCTTTGGGATAATGGAAAAAAAAAATGAAACATGTGAACAATTAAAAAAAAAGATCTCCTCGTGTTGTGTTCTTCCTTTCTATTCATCACAAAAATTTGATCGAATGTTTCGAATAAACAATAACACTTTTCAGACTGAGATCTTTTTTTGAGATGCAACGATAAGTTTAAGAAATTTTCCTAGTGAGTTTCTACTTCTTTATTCTTTACATAGTCATATATAGATTGATTTTCATTGTTGTTGCATCCGTTATTCTATTAGAAATTGATTGTTTAATTCATTTACGATTGTACTATATCGTGTAGCATATTAAAAAAATTTACTACTTTTTTTGTTAATTAAAGGAGAAACTTTTTATTTGACTAGTGCTTTGATTTTAATTATTTAGTCATTGCATATCGAAAGAAAGATAAATTCTTTGCTTCGAGTTTAAATTAAATAGGTACATAAAGTAATATGTATTGCTTTGAGTTTTATGGATTGAAAATGTCTTCTAAGTATATGCCCGATGTTCAAAAGAGAAAAACGAAACAAAAAGAGGATCGCCTATTTATAAATATTTCAAACATACTGGCATAAATGAATAAATTTGTATTTATTATGTTTTTATATTTATTAATTTCTTAATTATTAAGGGCTCTATTTTGACTTTCGCCTAGGGCGAACCATGTGAGGCACAGGACCGGCCTTACCTCCACACATCGACAACTGCAATCCTCCCCTGGGCTCCACACTCTGGCCTAGTCAAAATTGGCTTTGATACCACTTGTTGAGACTGTTGCGCACACCACCAAATCATATTTGTATGGTATTGTCCACTTTGGACCAAGCCCGCAATGGGTTCCTTTCCAAAAATTCTCAAATTAGTGTAGTGGTGCTCCTATTATATACAAGGTATATCTTTCTTATATTTTCAATGCGAGACATGTTGTTTGTACCCAATAATCACGGCGGTGCAAGATGGACGTATTATTGTTGGAGAAGAGGTCATGGACATGGTCCTTATGTTTGAGGGGAGGATTGTTGGGTAAAAAAAATAAGTCCTACATTGAAAATACATGGAAGTTACACCTTGTATATAAAGGGAGCACCACTACACTAGTTTGAGACATTTTTAATAGAAGTCCAATAATAAATCCGTACGGATTTGGTTCAAAGCGGATAATATCATATTAATGTAATTCGGTGGTGCGTGTAACAGTCCTAACAAATCGGACATCTTTTTATATATTAAGAACAACGAATATAGAGTGACCCTTGAACAATTAAATGAATATATATAGAGTGAACAATTATATTGCCGACGTTGTGTGTGAACATTTCAATCTACTCATGGCATCTTGTGCAGCATATATTTCTCAGACAGATAAAATTAGAAAAATGGTTCACAATACCTTTTTGATTTTGAGCCATGCTTCAATTGCACCAAAGGGGACATAATAGATTTCATGTTGAGATAAATATGTGGTAGATGTGTTACTTACTACATATATGGTTAGAATTGGCCAATATTAATTGTCAAAAGACTTTAGTTGGCAATCAATATATATGGGCTATGGGAAATTATTACTTAGATTCGAGCAAGCCAATACAGGTAAAACACTTAATACTATTCACCAACTGATTATTTTCTTGATTGAGACAATTCAAAAAACTATGAGTTGTGGTTTGACTACTATTTCGATTAGAATAATTGCTAATCGTGTGCATGCGTAAATATTCACATGCTCCATAACAAAACAATAAAAACTTCGACTCCAACGTGACACGTTCTATAAATTTATGTTGTTAATGTTAATATATATATATATATATATATATATATATATATATATATATATATATATATATATATTACACATATAGCAATGAAATAGCATAACTATATGGTAACCTAATTCATTCCGAAAATATGTTATAACAGAAGCACGAAATAACATAAGAACGGAAAATCTGTCATAAGAAGAAAAAAAAAATCCATCGTTCTATGTCATAACGATTAAAAAGATGACGGACGAATGTTCGAGACATTGACGGATTTTTTGTTATAGGTTCAGTCTCTCGTCAGGAAGTCAAATGATTGATAGCAATCAAAATATATATTGTTGATAACCACTGAAATGGCATCCGTCATTAATTGACGGCCGATATAGTGCATGTGGATTTTATAGTCATTCCTATATCTAAGGACGAAAATGTCCGTGGTTAACCCCATATTCAAAATGTGTTGGTATCCCTTATTCGAAGTGAGATATCGTGGCTATGTAAACAACAATCTTGTAAGAACAACTTCGTGCTTATAAAGCAATTTCTGGAGGGGCCTGTACTCCCCTATTCCTTCCAATGGCCTACTGTACATGTTATATATACTAATACTACACAAACATGTCAAAAGCAAGTGTATACTTGCTTCTAACTAGATTTAGTTAGAAGAGCTCTCGTGGATTGGAGTGGTAAAAGTAATAGGCTAGGAGTAATTATTAGCACGGATATTTCATGGATGGCTTTTTGTTGTGGGGTTATTTTCTATCTTGATTGATAAAGAAAGCGAGAGAGGGTGATGAATGTCTAACCAATTATTTATACATTTTCCGTCTCATTTTAATTTTCTGCTTTTTCAATTGGATCGTTCCATGTGAATTTTTTGTTTTCTAAAATGAAAAAATTAGCATTTACTTTTCAATGTAAATATTGGGAATCATAATATGAACCAATATATTCTCACACTCTCTATAGGTTCGAGCTTTTAGATAAGACGGAATTCTATCAATATACTCCTTATTTTTCGCTTTTAACACTGTGTCTAAGATCATATTTGAAACATGACAATTAAAATGAAATGGAGAGATTACTGTAATTTTTCATGGGAATGCATTTTTTAATCCCACAATTTAGTGTCATAATTAATCTGTTATCACGAGGAGATGAAGTAAATATGAAATGAATAGGGATATGTCAATGTTGGTGGGATTTGGGAAATCTTTGGCCAATTTCAGTTGATAGTGAAATCCACTAAGAAATAAATAAGGTATTAAGGTGTTGTCATTTTCACTAATTTACCTACTTAACTTTGCTATAGTGTGTGTGTAAAGATAAATCGCATTAATAAGTTTTAAGCCAAATATCTAAGCGTAAATCGGCGATCAAGTTGTTTGGTAGAGAAGTTAATTTGCAAACCTAAGCTTTGTAAGAAATAGAATATGCAACTCGAAAATGTTAATAAGAAAATTTGATTACGGTTAGAAAAAGGAAATTAATACAATCAGCTTTTGAGTATAATCAATTGTTTTTCAGCTACATAAAGTTTATTATAAACTTCATCCATCTCACTAGAAGTGATAATCCCTTTCGTCCATCAATTTTTAAATATTCTGACTTTAGACTTTATTTCAAAACTTTGTAATGCTACTGTAAATAGATTTTCGGTATATAGTCTTATATGTAGGGTACTATAAGTGTTGTAGTGCATTATAAAAAAAAAAAACTATATTCCAAGATTTTATTTTACAATTCATCGATACACAACCTCAAAATAAGCTAAAAAGTCAAAATGTTTAAAAATTGGTGAACTAAGAGAATATTTACTATTTCTTTACGGGATATCCCTTAGAAGTGACTCGTTGACAAAATGGAAAAATTAGGGATGTTATCTCAACACAACTAAGAGGGTGTTTGGCTAAGCTTATAAGCTAGTTTATAAGCACTACAAGAAAAACTACATTCAGTGGCAACGATTTTCGTCACTATATATCATAAAATCATCACTAAAAGTAGTCTGTGACGGCTTTTGTGGTTATTGTTATAAATACCGTCACACAGTGGCGGAGCCACAGCCTAGCTTGGTGGGGCAATTGCCCCACCTTTTTTTTTTTTAGTGTATAAATATGAAAATTTAATTATAAATTGTAAAAAATTATGTATAAATTTGCATTATATTCTATGTTTGCCTCACCTCAAATTAAAAATATATGAACTAAATTTTTTTGCCCCTCCTGTGTTCGAGGGCCTGGCTCCGCCACTGTCGTCACAAGCCCTTTTAGCAACAACGTTAAAAATAGCGTCACTATATTATTTTTTTATAGCAACAAATAAAGTTGACGGTAAAAATAGTGTTTCAGTGACATAATACTAATGTCACTATATTTTATTTTTATAGTGACACATAATGTTCGTAACTGTTGTTCAAATTTATTGTGACATAGTTTGTTTGTCACAAAATTTAAGAACTTTAGTCACACATCATTATTGTCACTATATCTATATGTTATAGTTACGTATTATAGTCGTCACTTAAAATATCATCACAATAGTGTTTTTTTTTTTTTTTTTTTTTAATCATTAAAATGTTATTGTTCAAGGGAAATTTTTTTTTTGTTTTAATTAATGTATAAATTAATTATTGTCACTAAAATTAGCTTATATAAAGCACAATATCAATTGTGAATGGAAAAAAAAATATAACTAAATATAAAATAAAGTTAACCAAATAAATGCTCACCAGTCTCATTAAACTAATATCCACTAAACCATATAATATTCATAGGAACGTCACAACGTACAAATTGAAATCTATTAAACTAAAGTAAAATGACGACAAATAGAAATCATACTAACTAATTAAACTATCCTAATCTAACAATTCCAAATGTCTCAAAGTCTACATAATTAATCTAACTCTTCCAATTGCCTTTTGTGTAATCCATGGTGCATGTCACACGAGATTTAGTAACTAACAACCATCGCCCATTACCTACATAGAGTGAAAAAAATAAATAAATGGTTACTCTTAAAGAATCCGTCAAATTAATACTTTGCAAGAAAGAACCTTGATTTAGGAGGTTATCGATATTACCTCCAAAGATAACAAGTAAAATATTGTAATAATTTCGGCTAGAGAGGCACCGATTGCATTGTTTGCTTGATCGATTTTGAAGATAACGAGCCATTGAGGCTTCTCTCATAGTGCAGCCAAACTTTTCACCTTCGTCCTTACACCGATCAACAATTGAAATCTCAGTCCAATCGCCCCCTTTGCCGAGCGAAATGGTTGTGGTGGTTCGTCTCCTCTCCTACGCTACCTAATTCTCGGATTCGGGAATGTATTCCTATCAAATCGAGAGGCGCATCGATGGTGGATGATGAAGATAGAAGCTTAAAACAAGAGACGGTTGTTGAAGATGAAGATGGGAGCTTCGAAAAAGAGAACTCCCGCTCATTTTTTGGACGATGATTTTGTAGTGCGTTTGTGTTTTGGGTTTAGAGTTGAGAAAGTGAAATTCTTTTCTGAGTTATAAAATAATTGGATATCTAAAACTTAGGTACCAAAAATATAGGGAGACGTGGGAACATACATTCTATCATTTTATTTCTCCTAATTCTTATTTTGAAGATAAAAAGTCCCACTAAATTGGAAACTAATTTTAGAAGCGGGAACTTCCACGTCAACTTAAAATTTTAATAGTTTACTCTAAGAAATAATCACCAAAAGATTTTAAATTAATCATCTTGACTTTTTATATTTATACTTATGTGGACAATATTTAGGCATGAAAGTTATAGAAATTCACGTGTATTTAACAAATAGTATATTTTTACTCTACAGACCTTTCTTTAAATCCAATAGATTGATTAAATAAAGAATATTATTAAATATTAATTCATTTAAAAGAAATATAAAAGGTTGATAATTAATAAATTAATAATAATATGAGTATGTAACAAGTACATGGACTATTGGTAATTTAATACAGTAAATAATTTCGTTATGTTTAAAAAAATATTGTCTAATAAATTAATATAGTGACATTAATATGATCGTCATGAACTTATAGTGACGATAATCACCGATAACAAAACAATTTGTCACTACTAAATTTTTTTGTGACAACGAAAATTATTATTGATAAAAGTCTGTTTGTAGTGATAAAAATTATGATTGTCACTAACATATAGTGATAGTAAGCAGCGACAACAATGTAATTTGTGACTATTGCATTTTTTGTGATATACAAAAATCTCATCGCTATATGTATGTTTGTAGTAACAGAAATATGATCGTCACTAACATATTGTGACGATAATCATTGACAACAATGAAGTTTGCAACTGATACTTCTTTTTGTGACAAGCGAAAATATTGTAACTATATGTATGTTTGTTGTGACGAAAAAATGGTCGTCAATTATATTGTCGTCACTGAATGCAGGTTTTCTTGTAGTGAAGATGTTTGACTGCTTATAAGTTGTTTGACTGCTTATAAGCACTCTAAATGTGTTTGGCAAAATAAGCTCCTTAAGAGCTTATAAGATGCAAAAATAAGCAAAAAGTGCTTATAAGCATTCCAAAAAAAAAAAAAAAGCTCCTCCACCCCAACTTATTTTTTTTAAAATTTTGCTTATCTACCACTATAATTCTATTTTATTTTTATATTTATATTATATACACTTCCATTTGATGTTACAACATTATGATTTTCAAAAAAAAATATTTTTTTTAATTTTCAGATTTTATTTTTTTATTATCTCTTTTAGCTTATAAGCTCTTTTATCCAAACACTTCAACAAGTTATAAACTCTTACTCTCATACATCTTATAAGCTCTTAAACATCTTATAAGCACTTAGAGCTTATAAGCATTTTGAAATAAGCTTAGCCAAACGGGCCCTAACTTGTTTACCAAATCCACCAAGTAATCGCTCACTCGCGCGCCCTTGCGTACATATTTCTATATATATAATTTGAATTGTGATGTTTTGAATTTTAAAAACTTGCTCATTTTTCTCCAACTATTACTATCTTTACATCAAATCAAAAGTTTCCGTAAGTATTTACTTAAAATATATTTAGAATAAGTTTTTCTTATCTATGATAAAAAAAATTCCTTGAAATGAAATTTTATTGGTATTAAAATTGGACCAGGTCACAGGGGTAATACTACACTAACCATTGATCGAGTGTTTCCTACTTTTCGCGTCGAAAAGTTTAAAGCCCATTTTTACCCGACGGACGTGATTAAGTAATTATAGAGTATTGTGGTGAGAATAATATTTTATCACATTAATCAAAGAGAGAGTACACAAGTATATAAACAATGCAGCCCTAGCCACTGAAGTTGAAAGCCCTAGCTGCAAAAAGAAACCCTAGCTAAATTTAATATGGTTAACGGTCCATTAAACTAATGCATATACCATTACAAAATATAATATCTTATCCAAACGGTAACACTATCTTAGAATTATATTTTTTGTTATTATAATTGAATTTAGGGGAAATATAGGAAAGTAGCAATTTTGATATTGTATACCAAAATAATAGCTACTCATATAAAAATTACAAATACTAGTCACTTTTGTGTTAATTGTCTTATTTACCCTTAATGAATTTAATTTCACAAAAATTAAAAATATTATTCTTTTTTTTCGGCTGCTATGCACCCATTCTCCTTTTCTTTTATTTTTTCCCCATTTTTTTCCCCCTTCTTCTTCCTTACGCCTGCTTCTCTATTTTTTCCCCTATTTTTTTCTTTTCCTTTCCTTTTGTTCTTTGTTGGAAACTGGACCGGGGGTGAACGGAGGCATTTGCAGGGGCTTGCTCAGAGTAAGGCTCTACTGAACGTTACGTAGCGGAAAAATGAAAATATGAATTCAATTTCTACAAGATAATATATATATTACTCGTAGTTGCCTCAAGGCCAAAATATCCACGTCAAGTGAATAACGAAAAATACAAGTCGAGACAAAACAATAAAACTCTAGAACTAATCTAGAAACTCTCGAGTACAAACTATGAAAAATATATGAAAATAAAACTCTCTACTAAAGAGGAACTCTCTCACTCATAGATACTATATTTATTTTCTATACTATACGTCTATGAGTTGTCGACGTCGAGAGAGACACTGTTCTTCGTACCTTCTTTCTCTATTTATAGATGTAGTAGTCTTGTAGCCCAAGCCCAATCGATCCACTAACTTAGTGGTGTTTAACCATGCCCTTCCTCACCCAAGATCGAGTTCATGCACGTAAACCACTTCCCTCACTTCTTCACTTGATGCTTTCACTTCTCTCTCCATTTGTAACAACCTTGGACCAAGTCTCCCCTCAAATGTGCACTAATTAACTATTTCCCTAATTTTTTCTCCCAACAAATCTTAGTAGGACTTTGTCAAACTGACTTGGTCTCCAATTAATGCTAACAAAAACTTCTCCCCCCTAATTCATGTAACACTCCATCCTACGCGTCATGCACACGAAAACTACGAAGAAAGGCAAAAGAAACTTACGATGAATCTAGATTCAACATTCTTCTTTATCTATTTTTCACTTCTTTTTTCTTCTATAATTTTATCATAGTATACAAATACATGAGTCGTATAATTATGTATTTACTAAAATTTATTTAAAAAAATACTAAATACATGACTCATGTATTCGTGTATTGGTCAAATTTTATTTCATAATAATAAATACACGAGTCATGTATTCGTGTATTCATGAATTGGTCAAATGTTTCTATG
The DNA here is from genome assembly GCA_029379335.1 of Thymus mandschuricus. Lineage (NCBI taxonomy): Eukaryota > Viridiplantae > Streptophyta > Magnoliopsida > Lamiales > Lamiaceae > Thymus > Thymus mandschuricus. The sequence goes on along the minus strand of CM057081.1, from coordinate 6,293,700 downwards.
CTTGTATTGATCAGATTTTATTTCACAATACATGAATACACGAATCATGTATTCATGTATTAATTGGTCAAATATTTATATATTCATTTATTGGTAAAATTTTATTTCATAATACATGAATACACAAGTCATGTATTCGTATGTTCATGTACTGGTGAGAGTTTATTTTATAATACATGAATACATGAGTCATGTATTCGAATACATGAGTCATGTAATGTTAATCATGTATTTGTAAAAATTTATTGCATAATACAAGAATAAGAGTCTTGTATTCATGTACAAGGGTAATTTGGTTAGAGTGACTATTTTTTATGTTTTGTAATATGGGTTACTAATATTTGTGTTTATTATATCAAAATGACTATTTTGAGGGTTGCCTTTTAAATTTATTGCAATAGCCTCTTAGTGTAATAATACTTGCAATAATATTCCAATATATTCAATTTTTTTTATGTTAGTATCCTAGCTACCACCATTTTTAAACGACTCGCGCGATGCCGACATGACTCAACCGAGGACCATGTGATTTTATGTAACTGTCCTAATATAATACTCCTTGTGGCGGCATTATTGCGAATTGAAGCGTTCGTTACGAGCATTCTTATCGATTCATATTAGATTTAAGACTAGAAATTTAGAACTAATCCAGACAAAATTAATATATATTAACTTAATAGGACGAAACAACATAGGCTTATCTAAAAAGTAAAATATAATATACGAATAAACCATAAATATAGTTTAAAAAATATAAATTCCCGGGCGGCTGCCGGAAATGCTAGCTAGCCCTTTGCTCCGCCCATTTAGCCGTTTATTATTGTTAATTAGTACTGTACTGATTAGGCCCTATTATTTTTGAAGAATAAATTTGTTTACTTGCACACATGTACCATATATTATACACTTCCTCTATCTCATCAGGTTTAACACGTTTCAATAGTTTACACTTTATATATTTAAGTAACGTGTCTAATTTGGCGGGAGCGAGGGAGCATTGATCTCTATAGTTTGATGTTTCGATCTTCCACTCTGCATTGGGGGCATGAAATAATTGATTTTAGTTTTGACAAAATGTAATGCTATATAGATAAAAAGATTATGACCGACGTTGAATGTCGACATGTCGTAATCAGGATAGAGACAAACCTTTTTTGATGGATTTATATTCATTTTATACCATGAGATATATATTGGGGAAATTTGTCAATGTAGAAAATGAGGAGTAATTTCTAAGTTAATAATATTCTCTAGCGTAGGAATTGGGAATGATTCTAGTCTATTACTAATAACCACTTGTATAAAAATTATAAATAATCACTTTTTGTGTTAATTGTCCAATTTACTCTTAATTGTCCTCCTCCTCCTCCTCCTCCTCCTCCTCTTCTTCCCCTTTCCTTTTTTTTTTCTTGTTTTTTTCTTTCTCGTTTTTCTTGTTTTTCTTCAAAAAAAAAAAAAAAAAAAAAAAAACTCCCCTTTCTTCTTCAATTTTATTTCAGAATATATGAGTACATCATGAGTTATGTATTTGTATGTTCATGTATTGATCAAATTTTATTTCATAAGACATTAATACACGAGTCATGCATTTGTATATTCATATATTGGTCAAATGTTTTATATCTCTCGTATTAGTCAAATTTTATTTTATAATACATATGCACGAGTCATGTATTCGTGTATTCATTTATTGTCCAAATGTATATATACATGTATTGATCAGTTTTTATTTAATAATACATGAATACACGAGTCATGTATTTGTGTGTTCATGTATTGGTCATATTTTATTTCATAATACATGAATATATGAGTCACGTAAGCCATGTATTGGTGTAAATTTATTGCATAATACAAGAACAAACGAGTCTTGTATCATGTATAAGGATAATTTGGTAGGAATGCTAGTTTTTGCGTTTCTATTATAAGTGGCTAGTTTTAGTTTTTGTGTTTGTCATATCAAAATGACTATTTAGGGGTTGCCCCTACTCACTATGTACCAAACACATGGATAAGTATTCAATGAGCATAATACACATGTATAATAGAAGTAAAATGCTCTCCTACCACCATGAACATATTTACAGTGTTCACAGCTGATGTGACAGTGACACATCAATAATTTTTCCATTTAAGGTTTAACATGTTTGTTTATAAGATTTGGTTAATTTTAGTAGTAGTTATTTCTATGAAATATATCAATTACAAAGCATCGTTGTAGAGGTAGAATCTACAATTACAGTTGTCCGGACGATTCGGTCGATCCGGTCGATTAGGGCACTAGCAACCTGTAACCAACACAAAGGACACGTTAGAGCCCTACGAAGAACACCGGAGGGGGTGTCAGCCGTAGGACCTCCGACGATCAAGTTAGTACGCTATTCAGATAATTGAATGTAAAAATAAATGATAACAAAGTAAATAATAAAGCAATGATGGTGGTCGCGGACGTTTAAGAGCGTTCGGTAGGCTAAGGGGGTGACAGGAAGTAACGTGTGAGGGAGGATTGACGGCGGAGGAAGCTTGTTCGGCTTACTCCGATGGCAGTGGCCTCCGTGATCGTGCAAAGTACGCGGGAGAAGTTGAGAACGTAGTGGAGAGTGTGAGCGTGGAATAGATGGTGCCTGACTCGACCTAGTCAGTTGGTATATATACGCCCCTCCCCCCCCCCCCCCCCCCCCCTAGGGTTTCGCTCATGGGCCTTATCAATTCATGTTCATCTCCATCGATCCATTCCGACTTCCGCGGCCGAGTCTAAGTAGTTTGACTCGGTCTTTGATAAGTCACACGTATTGATCGTGTTGACCGTTGTGGCTGACGTAACCGGATAGGGTCTAGGGCAAAGTAATTAAATTGGACCTGAATGCCTTTTCTATTGGGCCGTTTCGACCGTCCAGCCTGGTCCGTTAAGACCGTTGGGCCATTTAATTTGAGCTTACGAATTTCGCCCACTACAGTTTGCCCCCCCATTCTCTAGTCAAAATAATTCTAACTAGAGAATTAATAAAATTATGTCGGTGCATTTTTCGTACGAGGTACATAATGGCCATATGATAAGGGATTGATTCCCCTATCAAGCTCGATGAACGACAGATTCACAGGACGAAACAAACGGCAGTCGCGGGCCACACCTGACGATTACACCACGAAGAACGACAAGAAAATACACGCAAAGAAGGAAAAATTATGGTTTTATTTCTTGGATACGAAAAATAAAACACTAATTCCCTATTTATACTAAGGACCCTGGTTGATTCAACTCGTACGATTCGGGAAAGAATCAACAAGATAACCCAAAAAGGAGCTTATCAATACGCTCGACTCGACTATCTTCTACTGGGTCGAGCCCAACAAATAAAATTACAAAGAAATATAAATTACATCAATTAACTAACGGTAGGCGACGAAGTCCTCGAATCTCTTCGGTTCTCTCGTCCTACGCCTCGTTCTTCCACTTCTTCCGTCGTCTTCCTCTTTCTCCCCATCCTTCTCGTTCGTATCAAAGACGACGGCCGCATCAACCTCCCCCGCGTCGCCTTCTCCTTGTTCACTAGATGCATGCAAATTAGGGTTCGTATCAACTCCCCCTCCGTTAACAACCTCCTTGTCCTCAAGGAGCAACATCGAAAAACGTCGTTGAATTACCTCCATTGGTTCCCACGTAGGTGTCTTGCCTCCATCATCGTCCCATTTCACAAGGCCTTCCTCTATCACCGAACCATCGCTACAAACACTTCGATGTGCCACCAACTCTGTTGGGCGCGACACCGCTTTGCCACGAGCAAAGAAAGACGGGAAAGGTGGTAGCCCCGAAGAACTTCCCGGCACAAAAGGTCGAAGAAGACTTACATGGAATACATCATGGATGTGACTCTCCTCCGGCAATTGCAAACGATAAGCCACTTCTCCAATCCTCTCGAGTACCTCAAAGGGTCCATATAAGCGACGCGCGAGTTTCGGAGATAAAGGCCGAGCTACTGAGTGTTGGCGATACAATTGGAGCTTAAGCAACACCCGGTCCCCAACCGCAAATTCAACATCCCGACGGCTTCGATTAGCCGTATCACGCATGCGTTGTTGCGCCTTCTCCAGATTCCTCCGTAACCAAACTAATAACTCTCCATGTTACTTGATTACATCCGCACCGAAGGCGGGCACGTTGCCGCGGGCCGCGGTGCCACTAACGATGGCGGTTCTCTGCCATATAAAGCTTGGAAGGGAGACGTTCCGAGTCCTTCATGATGGAAACAATTCAACGCTAACTCTGCCCATGGCAAAAAATTCGTCCACTTTGCCGGTTGATCCGCCATGAAAGCTCGGAGGTATTGTTCCAATCCACGATTTCGGACATCCGTCTTACCATCGGATTGTGGATGATATGCAGTGGTGAAATGAAGCCTCGTTCCACTAAGGCGCAACAAGTTCTCCCATACTTCGTTCAAAAACACTGAATCTCGATCCAAAATCAACGTAGGAAGAAATCCATGATGTTTAACCAACGTCTCCACAAATGAGTTCGCCACCCGCCAAGCATCATATCTAGTCGGCAATGGAGCGAAATGAGCATATTTAGACAAACGGTCAACCACTACCATGATCACCATGAATCCTCTTGATTGCGGAAGACCCGTAATGAAATCCATAGACACATCCATACCTGAGACGGAATTGGCAAAGGTTGAAGCAGTCCGGCCGGTTTTTGCATTGAGTACTTCGTAGTTTGACACTCGAAGCAAGCTGCGACAAACTGTTGTACCTTGTTGGGAATTGTTAAGAACAACATGTTAAGGGGGAACCTATAAGGGATATCTTAGTGTTTTGATTTGATCCCAAAACCCCAAGCGTTCTGTTCCCAAGCGACCCATTTTGATGTAAATGATAGGTTAGAATTTTTCTAAGCCTATACTGTTAGGATGGCTCTTTATTTTGCTTAGATTTTAGGCTTCAAAATTTCAAGCGAAGATCACTCGCTTGAGTGTGTTTTTCGAAGCGAAGCAAGTCTAGCAAGCCGAAGTGAAGCGTGCCGAAGAATAGCGAAGCGAAGCGAGCGCTACAGTTCAAAGCCAAAGCGAAGCGAAGCGAGCGCTACAGTGAAAAGTCAAAGCTAGTCAACTCTAGTCAGCAATTTCCAAAGCAGTCACTAGGGAACTTTATCTCCCGAAGCGGCTCACTACAGAATGACTACGAAGTGACTCAACTAAAGCAGACGCTACAACTTCAAAGCGAAGCGAGCCACTACCTACCAGAAGGTGACAGCGGGACTCCCGCCCATATTTTGAACTCCAGTCAACAGGAGATCGTAGCATTAATTACAAGATCTCCACGTGTCGAAAGCAGAATGGAGCGGAAGAGTTGACTGCCAGGCCGACAAAGGCGCCGCAACAGTACTGGCTCGCTCCAGTTACTGTTAACCTTGTAAGTTAGCCAATTTTGGCAAAATGCCAAAACTGGACGTCTGAAAAAGGTGCCAGCCTGCGCAAGTACTGTCGAGAGGAGGAGGGACAAGGCCACCAACCAAGCAACGGATCTCGGCCATCTCTCCGCCTATAAATAGTGAAGGTTGAAGACGAAGAGAAGTAGAACACTACTTGAGCATTCGAGCGCATACAGCAAACAAACACGCCCAAGCCTTCGAGCAAATCTTCGAGTCTTTGTTTCCAAGTGTTCTCCGAGTTTCCAGTTCATCGGAACTAGTCTTCACAACCTTCACACTTAGAGTCTAAGCCCATTCCATATCCAAGCTTAGAAGAAGAGCTCTAGCCATCTTTGCACTTACTGTAAAGAGCTCTTCATAGTGTGTTCATCAACCAAAAACCCTAAATCTGTCTGTTAGGTTTTTGAGTCGTCGTTAGGTTGTTTTCGATCCAAGGCCCTTCTTTCATCGATTGAAGAAGCCTCGATCATAGAGTCTAGATCCAAGCTTGCACTTACATCGTTCGTGTAAAGCTCGATCGAAGCTAGGCTGTAAGGAGAGCCCGTAATCTCCCTGTCTGTCCGACTGAAGCGAGTGAAGTTTCCAGTCTAGTTAGGTTTTTGGTGTGAGCCCGGAATCACCCAGCGTCTGTCAGATCCAAGCGAGTGAAGCTCGATCTTGACCAGGCTTTTGAAGAGCCCGAAATCTTCAAGTTCTTGAGTGAAGAGAACGGTTGCCGTCGTGCAACAAAGTGGACGTAGGAGCGGTATCTCCGAACCACTATAATTCTCTGTGTCGCATCTCTCTAACCCTAAACTCTTACTTATTTGATTATCCATTGCATATTGCATCTAAACAAACCTAATCTGAAAATTTTAAATACTTAGGAAAGATTTTTAGCTCACCAAATTCCGCATATACGAGTAAAGACTCCCTCTTGATCTAGTGCTCACTTCGGTCAAGAAGGCAAGCTACGTACTGTAGATCTAGCTTCAGCTAGGTCTTAAGTTTCAAGCGAGCTCTTTACTTGTTACTCTGAGTTAAGGGATTTGAAGTTGAAAAACTTCAAAATACGTATTCACCCCCCCCCCCCCCCTCTACGTATTTTTCCTATTAACAAACCGGGACCAACAAGTGGTATCAGAGCAGCGGTTCTTTCGAGCCTTTGCTTTGCATACCTGAAGCGAGCCCCCACTCGCTTCACGTTGTCTCACTGAATCGGATCCTATTTTCCTAAGTGCATCAAAACCTCACTCACGCATATTGCATTTACTGCTGATAGTTTGCTATGTCTACATACAGCGCATCAAATCTTCCACAGTTCTCGATCGAAGGATACGAGACATGGAGTTTCCGAGTCGAGAGCTTCCTATGCTCCATCCACGACCGGATGTGGGAAGTCATAGAGGACGGACCAATTGAAATCAAGAAAGCCATATCTGTGAATGTCCCAGCTGCTGAAGGATGAAGCTCATGTTCGACAAACGTACGTAGAAAAGGACAAAGATGAGTACACTCCGAATGACTTCAAAGTCGCCAACCTCGACAAGATTGCACGCCACACGATGTAGAGCACTGTGTCGGACGCCTATCTACCACGGATAAGGAAGTGCACAACGGCGAAAGAAATGTGGGAAACCCTAGCCCTCATTTCTCAAGGCACAGACAAAATCAAAGAAAACAAACTTGCCGTTCAGATGCGGGAGTTTGAGAGTCTGATAATGAAGCCAGGAGAGTCCATCGACGCCTTCGAGCTGAGGGTTACAAACATCATTGCAACTCTCAACTCACTTGGAAAGGAACTCACAGATAAGGAAGTCAACCTGAAGATTGTCCGAGCTCTCACAAGGAAGTGGCAGACAATGAAGGAGCTGTACCTAGCTACCAAGGATCTATCCAAGCTCACACCGGAGATTCTATTTTCCGAACTCAAAGCTCATGAATTCGATCTGAATTGAATGAACCTCGACGAAGAGGATGAAGCTCCCACAACGTCAAAAGGAGTAGCATTCAAAGCTGCTGAAGGGCCAAGCGACCAGTCGATAGCCAAGATGACGAGGGAAGAGTTGGAAGAACACATTGCGTTCTTGTCCAAGAATTTCAACAAAATGAACTCTCGAGTGGGCAAATACAAAAGATTCTACAAGCAGTACAAAGGGAGGAGCACTGATGCTCGAGAAGGAAAAGGAAAGAGAGAAGAGACGACCAAGACGATCCCGCGTGACATGATGGATGTGGAGTGCTATCACTGCCACAAGATGGGCCACTACAAATCCGATTGCCCAGCTCAGTGCTAAAGAGCGAGAGGAATTGAAGGCCAAGAGGGATACTCCAAGGCGAGCGCTCGTAGTGAGTGAAGTGCCGGTCGCTACAACTGAAGATCCACCAAGCGACTCAGATGCATTCACAGATCCAAACTACACCATCAGTCACTTTGGAATTGCCCACTGCATCCAAAGCGACCACTAACAAAGATAAAGGCGAAATGGCTGAGAACCCTAAAAGGAAGCCTATGAAGATGTCTATATCTTTAAGGGCAGATCCTAAGGGCAAGCAAAGTTCAACAGTCCCTAGCACTCAACATGCTAGGTCTTACCAGTCCAAGGGTAAAGGGAGAACTGTTGAAGCTTCTAAGTCTCAAGCCAAGACACGAGAGACAAAGGATCTACCTCCTAAAAAGAGGAGTAATGTCTATGTGTCATGTTATCCGGACTGGAGATGGTCCAACCGGACTAACGTTGAGGGGGGAGATCTTGAAGCTTCCACTGGGTCGCTTTAGATTCCCAAGGTTTCTCAAGCGAGTCAGGGTCAAAACCCTAGTTGGACCGCTTCGAGGAAACCAAGCGAGCCGCTTCGACAGACTAGAAACCCTAAGTCAGTCTCTAAACCCAGAGCTAATCCGAAGCGAGTCGCTTCAGGATATAAACAAAATGGGAAGAGCATAGGTAGGTCTAAAGCGAGCCGCTACCCCTCTTGCACACACTGTTGCACGTGTGAAACTGCTTTAAGGCAGAAGTCACAGTTTTCGAAGGTCGAGAAACCCAAAGCACAAACTTCCTTTCAAAAGAAAGTGAAGCAAGTGTGGGTACCTAAGGGAACTAACCTGCAAGGACCCAAACTGATTTGGGTACCAAAATCTGTCTAATTGCAGGTGAGCGCCGTGGATCCCATGCCAAGTGAGGGTCAACTAGTATGGTACTTGGACAGTGGATGTTCAAGACACATGACCGGCATGAAAGCTCTACTTCACGACTACAAGGAGAAGAAGGGTCCACACGTCACTTTTGGTGATAACTCTCGAGGAAGCACCAAAGGATACGGCACACTGAAAGTCGGAAAGCTCACAATTGAAGAAGTCTCCTACGTGGAAGGACTTAAGCACAACTTGTTATCCATTTCACAATTCTGTGACAAGGGATACAAGGTGGAATTCATTTCCAATAAGTGCATAGTGAAGAGCAACCTCACATCCCAGATTCTGCTAACTGGAGTCAGACAAAGGAACGTCTATATAGCACAATGGGATAGCTGCAAAGAGGAGACGTGCTTAGTAGCAAGGAGTGCTACAGAAATAGGATGGCTATGGCACAGACGCTTGAACCATCTCAACTTCAAAGCCATCAATCGCTTAGCTCGAAAGGGTTTGGTGCAAGGCATACCGAATGAAGTCTTCATCAAAGACCATTCATGCTCACCATGCCAACGAGGGAAGCAGACGAAGAAGCACTTCGCCAGTCTCGAAGAAGATTCATCAAAGCGAGTGCTCGAGCTGCTTCACATGGATCTGTTTGGTCCAGTTACTCCAGTTAGTGTGAATGGAAGAAAGTACACTCTAGTTGTAGTCGACGACTTCTCTCACTACACTTGGGTTGTATTTCTCTTCAGTAAGAAGGAGACACTGACCAAACTGCCACAACTACTCAACCGATTGGCTGTGGAAAAGAATCAAGCTATTGTGACCATCCGCTCCGACAAAGGCACAGAGTTCTTGAACTCTACAATTGAAGCGTACTGCACAGAGCATGGCATAGCACATCAAACTGCTTCAGCACGAACACCTCAGCAGAATGGAGTTGCTGAAAGAAGGAATCGAATCATCAAAGAAGCCGTTCGAACCATGATTGCAGACTCAAAGCTTCCGATAAAGTATTAGGCTGAAGCTGCCAATACGGCGTGCTACACACAAAATCGGACGCTTCTCAACAAACGGCACGACAAAACTCCATATGAAATATGGACAGGGAGAATTCCTAACATATCTTATTTCCATATTTTTGGTTGTAGGGTCTTCATTCACAACAATGGGAAGTCGCAGTTGAAAGCTTTTGAAAGCAAAGCTGATGAAGGAGTATTCTTAGGATACTCTACGTCTAGCAAAGCCTACAGAGTGTTCAACTGTAAAACCCTAATTGTGGAGGAATCACCCCATATCGTATTTGATGAATCTTCCTTAAGTCTTCCACAGGAACAGGCTCAAGCGGATGAAAAAGATCAAAGCAAGGAACCCTCAAATCAACTCACTTGGGACGTGCTTGATGAAGATGATGAGATCAAGGACTCAAGCGAGCAAAATCCCAAAGGAGAAGGTGAAGCTGCCCAAAAGATTCCTGAAGCGAGTGCTGCCAAGCACCCAATGCAGTCACTTCAGATGGTGAAGCGAGTGACAAGGAAGAAGATAAAGATGAAGCTGGCGGATCCAAGCGTGCATGGCTCAAGGATCACTCACCAAGTCAAATCATTGGAGATCCATCCAAGGGTGTAGTGACCAGAAGTCAAGTGTTTGGAGAAAGTGCCATGTTCAGTTGCTTTCTCTCAAACATCGAGCAGTCATGCGTGGATGAAGCCCTAGCCGATTCAAATTGGGTGATCGCCATGCAAGAAGAATTGAACCAGTTCACCAGAAACGACGTATGGTATCTCGTGGATCGTCCCAAATTTCAGCATGTGATTGGCACCAAGTGGGTGTTCAAGAACAAGACAGATGAGGACCACAACGTTGTGAGGAACAAGGCGCGTCTCGTTGCTAAAGGCTACTGCCAAGAGGAAGAAATCGACTTTGATGAGACCTTCGCTCCCGTGGCACGGCTTGAAGCGATTTGACTATTTCTGGCCTATGCAGCAGCCAAGAAGTTCAAAGTGTACCAAATGGATGTGAAGAGCGCGTTCCTCAACGGTGAATTAAAGGAAGAAGTGTATGTGGAGCAGCCACCGGGTTTCGAGCAAGGAGATAAAGTGTATCGCTTGAAGAAAGCCCTGTATGGGTTGAAGCAAGCCCCCAGAGCTTGGTATGATACACTATCCCAATTCCTAGTGGATAATGGATTCCACAAAGGGAAGATAGATTGGACTCTTTTCACTATAAACCATGGAGAAGATATGCTTTGGGTCCAGATCTATGTGGACAACATCATATTTGGGTCGCCAAACCAGTCGCTTAGCGAGAAGTTTGGAGAGCTGATGAAGACCAAATATGAAATGTCGATGATTGGCTTGATGAGCTGCTTTCTAGGTCTTCAAGTGAAGCAGCAGGATAATGGAATTTTCATCAACCAAGCCAAATACACTAGAGATATGCTTGCCAAGTTTGGTGTTCAACATGCTAAAGCGGTGAAGATCCCTATGAATACCAACTGGAAGATGGAGCCAGACGAAGGAGGAAAATCTGTAGATCCTACAGATTATCGTGCCCTAATTGGGTCACTACTCTATCTCACTGCAAGCAGGCCAGATATTGCTTTTGCAGTCGGAGTCTGCGCTCGCTTCCAAAGTAACCCCAAGCACAGCCATCTCGAAGCTGCCAAAAGAATTCTTCGATATTTGAAGGGCACTGTCAATATGGGGCTGTGGTATCCAGCGGAGGACAATTTGGAGCTCACTGGATATTCAGATGCTGACTATGGAGGGTGCAGAGTTGATAGGAAATCAACGTCAGGCACGTGTCAGTTCTTGGGAAGCAAGCTGATCTCGTGGTTCTCAAAGAAGCAAACAAGCGTAGCCACTTCAACAACTGAAGCTGAATACATGGCCGCAGGAAGCTGCTGTTCTCAAATCCTATGGCTTCGTCAACAGTTGAAGGACTACAAGGTTGAAGCGAATGAAATTCCGATCTTCTGCGACAACAACAGTGCCATATGTATCTCGCAGAATCCAGTGCTTCACACCAGATGCAAGCACGTGGAAATTCGTCATCATTTCATTCGTGATCATGTCGAGAAGAAGGATATCAAGCTCGAGAAAATCCACACCGATCTTCAGAGAGCAGATATCCTCATTAAGCCTCTAGCTGAGTCTCGTTTCAATCAGCTATGCATGGAATTAGGGTTATTAGACCCTGGTGAAGAATGCTAGATCTAGGATGCACGAATGAGTGGTCGCTAGTTTCTCGTAGCGTCACTCGCTTCGGATCTTCGCCAACTCAAGCGAGTCACTTCAAAATCTCACTCGCTTGAAGAAAATGAAGTAAGGTGGAGAAAGGTGGAGTATTGGAAGAAGTTCCTTACCAACTTACAGGAATTGTTAAGTATTTGGTTAAGGGGGAACTAATGCTTACTCTCGGAGCAAGCTACTTCCAAAGCGAGCAAAGAATGCTGCTATCTTGAATTTTGCATCGCTTCAATTTGCCCTAGCTTGGGTCAAAGCGAGTCGATTGCAAAGTTCATTCTGTAGCTTATTGTAGGAAAGCTTGAAGGTTTACCTTTTTCTACAAAAGGTTGCAGGGCTGGTGACATGCTTCTGCGTAAAATACGAGATTGTCTTGTCAGAGCATTCTCATTGTCATCCTGTCCAGTTCTGTTCTGAGATAAGGACTTGTACTCATCCCCCATTCGTCGTGAATATGTACACTTACGTGAAGCTCCCCTCTGGGTTGTAGTAAGCTTGTGTACTATATTCATTTCCTCCCTCATTCACTTCGATGGAGGACTCTCTAATTCGTAGAGGAAGATGAATGCCATGAAGATGAATGCCATGAAGATGAATGCCAAGAAGATGAAGTTCTCTACAGGTGGTATCAACAAGCATCAAAGCAATACCAACAAGTGGACTCATCAAGTGCTATCCATTTCAACAACAAAAATGGAGTCTCCAATAAGTGGTATCAATCTCCTACGATGTGAGATTGACTGGTAAGCATTTCAATTTTAAGTACACTAAATGAGCCGAAGCGTGCTAGAAACCTTCACTCGCTATGTGGAAAATATGAAGTGAATCTGACACAAATACAAAGAGGAAAACACTCTTGTTTATCCTCGAAGTATGTAAGTCAGAAACATTTTAAAATTATGCAAAGAAATTCAATTTCTTATTCCAGTCGCTTCAGATGGCCAAGCGAGTGCTACGTCACTCAAAGCTAGCCATCGCAAGCGAGTGCTGAACAGTCACTCAAGCAAGTGCCTCTCAAGCGAGTCAAGGCCTAGCGGCCCAACTCAAAGCGAGCGGACATGAAGCGAGTATGAGCTGTCTGCACTCGAGTGCCTATTTCACTTTCTGCCAAGCATTTAATGCAGGTTCATGTACGGCGAAAATATCGGGCGCGTGGTTCTCACTTTGAATTCGAAGCGGGAAAAGGTGGAGAAGATTCAGTCGTCGAATCTCAACAGCCCCCAATCTGTAGCCGTTGGATTAGCGCCGTATAAGACAACCCAATCACTGCAGGCCACGTGGAGACGCCGAGCAAGTGGCGGTTCACTTTTACTGTGGTGACGCCGGACACATCAGATCCATCACCGCACGTCCGCCGCCTACCTACAGGACTTACGACAATATTACCGTCCTACCCCTGCCACGTCAGCCAAGACCTAATTCTATATATATGAGACGATGCAGAACTGCAGAACCTTTCACAACTCTCAAAAATAGCCATTCTCGTGCTTAGATCTGCAAACTTCTGCAACTCACGAGTCTCAACCCCTGTTTTTCATCGTTAAAACTAAGCTCAAAATTCTCTCAAAATTCACCATGGGAAAGAAGCAGAAGAAAGAAACGATGGAGGAGTTTCTCACGGAGGTCGACAATCACATCAATGTCGAGCCTCATCTCGATCCAGCCATTATCGAGAAAAATGGTTTTCTCCGTAGAGCTGTGACCAAGGCCGGTCTATGGAAATTTGTGACGGCAGTTCCGTCAAAAATACTAGCAAAAGCGGTGGGTGAGCTCTTGCTAAATTTGAGGAAGGAGCAGAATACATCCTCATTCACTGATCCACAAACCAGGAAGCCGGCGGAGGTGGATATGAGTGAACTCATCGGCGCGTTCGACTTGCCGAGAGAAGGAGGAGACTCACTGCTCGATTTGGGTCTTTCGGCCGGAGTTCAGTACGGTCGATTTGCAGACGACAAAACAGATCCGAATTACAAGGAGGCCAGTATCCGTTCAAGTCTGAAGGCCCCCTTCAATCATATCTGCGAACTCTTCTCGAAGAGTGTCGTATGTTACATCGGAACCCTGGATACTCTCTCCGAGACGAAGCTGATTGCCACTGCAGTTATCGTCGACAGCCTCAACGGAACCAGCTTCAATTGGCATGGCTGGTTTCTTAAACAGATTCACGAAGCCGCTGATGACTTCGCGTTCGTGAAGGGAAGCACCGACCAGATTCTCCGCAAGGGGAAACTAAAGTTCTTCTCGAGACTCTCCTTTGCTTTGGAGAAGAAGTTTCCGGGCAAAGCATGGCCGGAAACTGACACCACCATCTACAACAAACAATCCATCTACTACGACAAGTGGAGGAAAACAAAAACGTTGATGGATTTGGGACTTCTAGAAATTGAAGTGCCCGTTGCAAGACCGGTTGCCGAAAGGCAAGCCGAAGTGAGCCAAGCGAGGCGGGTCGCTTCACCCGGGAAGCGAGCCGCGCCAAAGCGAGGCAAGAAGATGAAGCGAGTCACTTCGCTTGTCCAAGAAAGCGAGGCGGTGGAGAAGCCGCTTGAGGACATTGAAGTGACTCAACCCCAGCCTTCACCAATCAAAGCCAAATCACCCCCACTCCAAATCCAAATCCACACCACCCAAATACCAGAACCTCAATCTTCATCAACCCAACAACCACTTACACAGATAACCCCCCTCTCTCCCCACGAAGAAGAATCTGCATCTTCTTTTCATATACCCAAAATGCCACTGCTCGATATTGATCCAGTCGAAGCTTTCACTACTTTTCAACCCTTCCAATCCCAGCAAATACAACCACCACCAACTGAACCTATCCAAATATCCGAAACCCAAGAAGCCTCATCACCTTCCCAGTCCCTCTCGACATCGGCAGCTACAGCCGATACTCCCCAAACTGTTGGTGAACTCCCCATCATTCCACAGTTCATACCTCCTGCCCTCACCATACAAAAACAGGCTCACGAACGCTATGTCAAGGAGAGAGAGCAAGCCGCAGAAACAATCAATCTTCGCTACTCCAATGTACCATGGACAGACGTATTCTACACCAATGTCGTCGATTTACTGACGTACATCACCTATCGTGGAACGGAGTACTATAAAATCTTCAGGCTTCTCAAAGCATTCACAGAGGAAGAACTGATCCAAATGGAAGCCAAACTTCTCAACTTCATTGGCGAAAACGACTTCCATGCCTTTCTTGATGGGACCAGCTTCTGGGAGAAGCTGGATGCAAAGGTGAAAGAAGCTTATCCACTCGCTATAGTTCCTAAGCGAGTGCCCTCATCCTATGAAAGGAAGCTGATCAGGGAGCATAAGGAGGAGGTGGAATTAAAGGATGCGGAGATCGCTAGCCTTCATAGCGAGATAACAAAGATGAGTGAGGAGATGGAAAAAAAGGCGGGGGAGGTCATCAGTCTTAGAAAAGACTTTGACAGAAAGAAGAAGGAATTGGAGGGAACGGTGGAGGAAAAGGAGAGGCTGCTGGAGGAGAAAGAGAAGGCGCTGGAGGCGCAAGTGAAGTTGGTGGGAGAACAATCAACAACAATCACCGAACTCAAGGGCTCGCTTGATGCGGAAAGGAGCCGCTTGAGGGAGGTAAATGCCAAGCTTGTCTCAATTGGCAAGGAAAAGAAGGATTTGGAGAAGGAGATAAGGAAGTTGAATGAGGTACTGGAGAATAGAAAAGGAGAGTTGGTGATGAAGGGAAGCGAGCTGCTGAGCACCAAAAAGACCCTGGACTCTCTCAGAAATGAGATGAAGGAGCTCAAGCAAGAAAGTGAGCTTGATAAAAAGGAGCTGGAGAGTCGGAGGAGAAGTGCGCAGGCTATTGACCTACAGAACGCTGAATTAACTCTACTACTGGAAAAGGTCAAGGAGCTGGGTGAAGCGTACACTGAGAAGGTTGCTGCTAGTGCCGAATTCCATCTCTCTCTAAACCAGAGAGAGAGGAGCCTTGAAACAATGCAAGCTGAACTTCAAGCGGCTCAAGAATTCTGGTACTTCAACTTGCAAGAGGAGAAGGAGGATATGAGGAGGGAAGTTGAAACGGAGCTGGAGGCTCGCTTCAGGGAAGTAGAACCGTTGGAGAAGATGATGGCGTCAGTTGTTGAGAGAAAAGCAGTGCGAGTATCTGCTCGAAGAAATAAGCATCAAAACAGCTGAATTAGTGGCGCCCTCCATGGGAAAGACCGAGCAGATGCTTCAAGCTGTTTTTAACGCGGTCAATTCACTTCACCAATCCCTCTCCGGAAAGTCAATCATCCTAACCCCTGGCAGTGATGATGCCAAAAAGGGGGAAGGACAAGTGAAGCTAGGAGGAGTTGGAGGTTCAGGGGGAAGCAGTGTTGGAGTAGAGAGAATGTTGGAGGGAGGCAGTGGTGTTGGAGATAAGGAGGACGTAATGGATGATGAAGCGAGGGCCTCTCTTGCAAAGAGCAAAATTAAGCTCACGAAGGAGGAGTTGATGAAAAAGCCCGAAGAGCCCAGCAGGCCGCTTCAAGAAAAAGTGCTGAGTGCTTCTATTGCACGGCATCCTCCGGTGACTGTGATAACAAAGGAGGAAAGGCGGAAGCAGGTGGAGCAGGATGCTGCCATGGCATGGGAGATGGAGCACATGTTTAAACTAACAAAACAATCTGTTGCTGCAGGTGCTTCATCTAGTTCCCAAGCGGCCGCTTACCAAAGCGCCCGCTTCAGCCGCCGCGCCAGCTTCGTCAGCCGCACTCACTTCGACTACTGCTGCACTCACTTCATCAGCAGTTGTCCCCTCAAGTGCTGCTAAAAAGAGAGACATGCCACCTCCCCCTCTACCAAAACTTCCTTTGAAGCGAACTGCTCCGGAGACAAAAGGAGATGACCCCGCGGCCAAGCGCCAAAAGGTCAAGCAAGCAGTTGCTTCTAGGGCAGAGAAGGAGGAAAGAAAGAGGAAGGAAAGGGAAGAAGGGAGAAATGAAGGCGAGAGGAAGAGGAGGATAAATCCCAGGCGACTGCAAGTAATTGACGCACGGATCGAGGAACACTTCAGTGAAGTGATACTCATCCAGTCTTCTTTAGTGCGCAGTGCCTTCATTCCTTTCATGCCAGATGAGTCCGAAGCATGCGAAACACAAGCCATATCTGATGCATGCGACGTGACAACAAAGGAGATGGTTGAGTCTGGTCGCTACCCCCGCTTGGATGAACAAAACTACATTCGTAAGCGACTAAATGAAAAGCGTCCATTTTGGAGTAGCGAATCAGGAAAGAAGTTCAAAGAGACCATGGCTGAACTGTCGAAGAGATCAGAAGAGGAGTTGGCCAAGCGGAGGGACGAGCATCCTGATGCAAGGGAAATCGAGGACTTTATTCCGAGAGATCTGCGCGAGTTGTGGCTATGCTACAAGGACTTGTTCATCAAAGCCTACTATTACTGGGAGGTAGTGCCGCTGCAGGATCAATGTTCTCGGATAAGTGCCCTCAACAACTTTCTCGCCACCTATGACGACAGACTGCGACGAAAAATCTTTACCATGGCTGAACAAGCTCAACCCAAGCCAATTGTCGTCAAGGTACCAGCAATAAAGGACTTCCCCATGCCTTATCATCCAGGCACGGACGTTCCTAACAGAGGAGTCACTGATGAGGAGGTGGATGAAGCTTTCAAGCTGGAGAGTGCATGGAGAAGGCCGAGCATTCACACCGTAAACACTATGGAATCGAGAGTTCTATTAGCCTATGCTCTTGATATTACTGATGAAGGAGAGAAGAAGGAAGAGGAGAAGGAGGAGAAGGATGAAGCTGCAGGAAATCATTGAATTTCAAGCTTCATATTTTGTGAACTGATGTTCGTATATCTCATTTCAATTTCTGTCTCTTCTGTGTCATTTACTCGCTTTGTGAATGACTTTACATTTTGCTACAAACTCAAACATCTTAACCAAAAAAAAAAAAAAAAAAAAAAAAAAAAGGGGAACTTAAAAGAAAAATTACAAACGAAACTGCAAAGGAAGCAGTCGCTTGAAGTTCCCTTCACGGTTAGATAGACTTTTTTTTTTATCTAAGTCTGATGTGTTTTGGCATCATCATCAAAGGGGGAAATTGTTGGGAATTGTTAAGAACAACATGTTAAGGGGAACCTATAAGGGATATCTTAGTGTTTTGATTTGATCTCAAAACCCCAAAGCGTTCTGTTCCCAAGCGACCTATTTTGATGTAAATGATAAGTTAGAATTTTTCTAAGCCTATACTGTTAGGATGGCTCTTTATTTTGCTTAGATTTTAGGCTTCAAAATTTCAAGCGAAGATCACTCGCTTGAGTGTGTTTTTCGAAGCGAAGCAAGTCTAGCAAGCTGAAGTAAAGCGTGCCGAAGAATAGCGAAGCGAAGCGAGCGCTACAGTTCAAAGCCAAAGCGAAGCGAAGCAAGCGCTACAGTGAAAAGTCAAAGCTAGTCAACTCTAGTCAGCAATTTCCAAAGCAGTCACTAGGGAACTTTATCTCCCGAAGCGGCTCACTACAGAATGACTACGAAGTGACTCAACTAAAGCAAACGCTACAACTTCAAAGCAAAGCGAGCCACTACCTACCAGAAGGCGACAGCGCGACTCCCGCCCATATTTTGAACTCCAGTCAACAGGAGATCGTAGCATTAATTACAAGATCTCCACGTGTCGAAAGCAGAATGGAGCGGAAGAGTTGACTGCCAGGCCGACAAAGGCGCCGCAACAGTACTGGCTCGCTCCAGTTACTGTTAACCTTGTAAGTTAGCCAATTTTGGCAAAATGCCAAAACTGGACGTCTGAAAAAGGTGCCAGCCTGCGCAAGTACTGTCGAGAGGAGGAGGGACAAGGCCACCAACCAAGCAACGGATCTCGGCCATCTCTCCGCCTATAAATAGTGAAGGTTGAAGACGAAGAGAAGTAGAACACTACTTGAGCATTCGAGCGCATACAGCAAACAAACACTCCCAAGCCTTCGAGCAAATCTTCGAGTCTTTGTTTCCAAATGTTCTCCGAGTTTCCAGTTCATCGGAACTCGTCTTCACAACCTTCACACTTAGAGTCTAAGCCCATTCCATATCCAAGCTTAGAAGAAGAGCTGTAGCCATCTTTGCACTTACTGTAAAGAGCTCTTCATAGTGTGTTCGTCAACCAAAAACCCTAAATCTGTCTGTTAGGTTTTTGAGTCGTCGTTAGGTTGTTTTCGATCCAAGGCCCTTCTTTCATCGATTGAAGAAGCCTCGATCATAGAGTTTAGATCCAAGCTTGCACTTACATCGTTCGTGTAAAGCTCGATCGAAGCTAGGCTGTAAGGAGAGCCCGTAATCTCCCTGTCTGTCCGACTGAAGCGAGTGAAGCTTCCAGTCTAGTTAAGTTTTTGGTGTGAACCCGGAATCACCCAGCGTCTGTCAGATCCAAGCGAGTGAAGCTCGATCTTGACCAGGCTTTTGAAGAGCCCGAAATCTTCAAGTTCTTGAGTGAAGAGAACGGTTGCCGTCGTGCAACAAAGTGGACGTAGGAGCGGTATCTCCGAACCACTATAATTCTCTGTGTCGCATCTCTCTAACCCTAAACTCTTACTTATTTGATTATCCATTGCATATTGCATCTAAACAAACCTAATCTGAAAATTTTAAATACTTAGGAAAGATTTTTAGCTCACCAAATTCCGCATATACGAGTAAAGACTCCCTCTTGATCTAGTGATCACTTCGGTCAAGCAAGCTACGTACTGTAGATCTAGCTTCAGCTAGGTCTTAAGTTTCAAGCGAGCTCTTTACTTGTTACTCTGAGTTAAGGGATTTGAAGTTGAAAAACTTCAAAATACGTATTCACCCCCCCCCCCCCTCTACGTATTTTTCCTATCAACAAAGCGGGACCAACACACCTCCTGCCTCATATCCAGCCAATAAAACGAAGATGCTAAACGACAAAAAGTCCATTCCACGCCCGAATGGCCTGCCGACGGCGTCGAATGATGCTTATACAGAATCGCCGGTTTGGCCGCGGATGTAGTGGCAACTACTAAACGACGGCCACGATAGATTAAGCCATCCCGCATTATGAAATCCTTAGGGGCGGTACCCTCTTCAATTGCCGACCGTAGCTCCTTGAGCTCCGGTAGTGTCCCCACGTCAACGCACAGTAACTCCATAATGTCCGGCATTGGGTGGGAGATGGCCACCAGCATAGTCGCGTCCTCCTGGGCTTCGTCCTGCTCATCATCGCGTCTGGATACGGCATCTGCCACCCGATTCGTGGCCCCCGGTTTGTATTCAATCGAGGATTTGTATCCCATCAATTTCCTCGCATACAATTGCTGATCTGGTGTCTTTATAACTTGCTGTAGCAACTCACGTAAGCTCTTTTGATCCGTGCATATAATGAATTCACGTCCTGATAAAATACTGGCTCTACTTCTGCTCTGCTTCGAAAATAGCGTACATCTCCTTATGGTAAGTCGACGTGACACATCTGCGAGGACCTAGCTTCTTGCTGAAGAAAGCTAGAGGGTGACTATCTTGTAATAACACTTCTCCTATGCCGTAACCCGACGCGCCGGCTTCCACGACAAAAGACTTGGAGAATTCGGGCAAGTGAAGAACCGGGGCGGAAGTCATCGCTGTCTTGAGCAAAGAGAAACTCGCCTCTGCCGACGGCGTCCATTCGAAGGCGTCCCTTTTCAGCAAATTCGTCAACGGTGAAGCAATCACCGCATACCCCTCAATGAAGCGTTGATAGTATCCTGTGAGACCCAAGAACCCCCGTAGTTATTTCACAGATTTCGGTTGAGGCCATGCAACCATTGCCTCGATCTTTGTAGGATCCACCTTTAATTTGCCGTTTGTAATGAAATGGCCTAGGTAATCAACAGTGGAGCAGCGTGATCGCACTATTTTCAACCACACAAAATAGATATAGTAAAGAATAAGTACGAGTATCGTAAGCACAGGGACTGATATACCGAAATAACACACAATACCTCTGCTTTAGAATTAAACTGATGTCTAGGCAATTAAGAATTAGGAAGCAAATAAATAAAACAAATAAAAGAACAAAATTAAGGAAACAAATAAAAAAGCAAATAAACAAATAAGGCAAATAAACAAATAAATCAACTAAAAGAAATCAAATAGGAAACAAATGTTGATTCTAGGGAAGTCTATCTAATCAAATCTTTGCAAGTAACAATTAACCCAATTAACCAATTTAATCCAAGCTAAATGCGATACACGAAAATAACCTAACACTCCGGCTAAGGCAGTATAGATCGTCACTCGATAAAATCCTAATCTCCTCTCGGTCTCATAGTAATTAAATCGAATGCAAAATAGAACAAGTATCGATGAATACAATCAATAAGGTTCAACTACGACACCTATATCGACAATATGTAGACCTATGATAATCTAACTTCGGCTAAGAAAATTAAATCATCATACCATGTATTCATGAGATCAATTATGCAATTATCCGGCTAGGGCATAAAAACATAACTATGCAAACATAATTAGTGATCAAGTAATCATGCATGAGAATAAGCACCATGACACATGCATCTAGATTGGCAGGCTAATTGTAATTAAAAGTACTCACATAAATTCAATTAGGCATACAAACCCTAAAATCAACTAAAGAAATTAGCTAGACATAATTAAAAGAAAGGTAGAAGGAAGAATAAACATAATTAAAAGCATAAAGTAAAAGAAAAGGGAATAGAAAAACTCTTGAATCTTGATGAATATTCAATCTTCAACTGTCTTCATACATAAAATAAATCTAGATCTAAAGTATAAAAGTAGAGAAAAAAATAAAAACTAATCTAAGGTATGGTGGAGACTAGAGAGATTTCTTACAATGATAAGTTTAGAGGTATTTATAGGGTAAAAGTTTACATCTAATACCTAATTGTACAAGGAAACCAAGAAGGAATTAAAAATTGCCTTTTAAGAGAAATCCCATCTAGGGATGGCAATCGGGTATGACGGGTACGGATAGTGGTTACCCATACCCGTACCCGCAAAAAAAATCGTACCCGCGACCCGCCCGCGAACCCGCGACGGGTACTATCCGCCAACCATACCCGCCACCCGCGGGTACCCACCTACCCACCACCCGTGGGTACCCGTTTACCCGCCATTCGCGGGTACCGTTTACCAGCCACCCGCCTACCCGTCGCCCGCCTACCCGAATTAACAATTTATAAATATATTACAAGCAAAATTAGAAATCATAATTTTATCCAAAATCAAAATTCATAAACCATAATAAATCCAATAACAAAAATCAAATCCATGGAGTTCAAATGCATAGTTAATTCAAAATTCATCAACTCGAATTCTTAACATTCAAAATCCAATGAAGTCATATCATTCCATCAGAATTCTCAACAGTTGACTCCGAGCAATTTCCCTTCAACTCTTCTTCTATATCATCAAGACATGTCCAAAAACTTTCGCTCTTCCATTATTGACCTATGAAATAAACAATTATTTACATTAGAATTTAGATAGTACATCAAAATAAGATATATTGAAATTACAATTTTACCTTCTTCAAATCGGTTTCGAAGCCAATTTTGACAACACATTAATGCTTCGAGAAGGGTTGGTGTGAGACGACTTCGATGTTCACTAAGAACCCTCCCACTAGCACTAAAAGATGATTCCGAAGCCACTGTAGTTATTGGAACAGCAAAGATATCACGAGCTACGAGTCGAAGTGTAGGATAATGTGTTCCGGATACTTTCCACCAACCAAGTATATCAAAATTTTCATCAAGCCTTGGAAGACTCTCCGCTTCCAAATAACGGTCCAGATCATTTTTTGATCTTGCAACACTACTACTCTTTTTTCTTCCAGTAAGTGCATTGAATATTGTCAACAATTCTGAATTGCTGCTCGAACTCCCAACAATATTAGATGAAGAAGTCCCACTCATACACACATCTTCATTTTGACATTGGTATTGATCCATTAATCTCACTAGAATACTCAGACTCTTATCAACATGCATCTTAGCAAAAGTTTGCCCAAATAGACAAATATAACAAGCTTCCAAAAAATCTAACTTGCCCCGAGGATCAAGAATAACAACTATAGCCATCAAACCATGAATCTTGTACCAATATTTATCAAATTTATTAATCATGGCAGCAGACATTTCTCGAATTATTTCGATCTCACTTTCACACCAAGCATTCATTTTTGATTTCACATCACATAATTTTGGGAAAAAAGTATTGGCCGTCACATACTTTGTCCCAGAAAATAGTTTAGTGAGCTCATCAAACACAACCAATCTTTCACAAACATGAGAAACGAAATCCCAATCATCAATACTAGGGCAACAAAGAAAGTTCTTGTCTAGTTGTTTCAAACGATCAAAAACCTTCTTGTATGGCAAAGCAACACTAAGCATGATATATGTTGAATTCCACCTAGTTTTGCAATCAAGACACAACTTCTTAGTCAACTCAACCTTTTGTTGTTGTGCAGTTTTCTCAAATTTCTCATACCTCTTCGGTGTAGCAATCCAATAAGCACAACTATCACGAACCTTTTCAATGTTCTTTTCTATGACCTCTAATCCATCCTTCACAATTAAGTTGAGAATATGTGCACAACAACGCATGTGTAGAACCTCCCCATCCAACAAAAGATTAGATGCCCCAATCTTAGTTTCCATGTGATCCACCAATTTATCATTTGTAGAGCAATTATCAAGAGTCAAAGTAGATACCTTGCAATCAAGATCCCAACTTTGAAGACTCTTATACAATGCTTCACTCAAAGCTTCCGCTGTATGAGGGCATGACACATATACAAACCTACAAAATTCCAATAATAAATTTTTACAATTAGAAAATCACAACATTGTAATATGTAAAGAAAATGGCAGCATCGTTAATCTCTTAATTGGAATTAATATGGAGAAAAAGGACGTAAAAAATTACCTCAAAATAACACTTTTAAGCTTCCAAGCATCATCAACAAAATGACCGGTGATAGCCATGTATCCTCGTTTTTGATTATCAGCTGTCCAAAGATCAGTGGTAATCGCAACTCGGCCATTGTTCTTTTGTGTGTGTAAAAGAGCTCTTTTTTTCTCTTCATCATAAAAATCCAATATATCCTGCCTAACCGTGATCCGAGTAACCATTTTGAACAAAGGTTGCGAAGCACTAACAAAGTTACGAAACCCAACATGATCAACAATAGACAATGGATACTCATGGAGGATAATCATCGAATAGAGTGCTTTCCTTGCAATTTCTGAATCAAAGACATAATTTTCAACAGAAACTTGCCCCTTTTCGCTAGATGAAAACCTCAAATTAGATTGTACTTTCCCATCTTCTCTTTTTTTGAAAGGGCATTTCTTCAAATGACTAGACAAATGAGAAGTACCATTTCTCGTTTCACCTGATAGAGTTTTGGCACAATAGAGACACTTGGCCTTCCAAGCTCCATTCACTTTCGACCTTTTGAAATCCTTCCAAACCGCTGAAGTTAGCTTTCTCTTTACTCCACGCTTTTCTTCTTGCGTTTCCTCTTCATTTCCACCTTCTACATGTTCACTTTCTCCTTCATCATTCGGTTCTATTTCTTCAATTGTTGGAGTAGGAGTAGGTGCCGAGGCTTGAGAGGTAAGGGCCTTAGGGGTGCTGCTGCTTTTCGGAGTGGACATCGGCAAATCTATCAAAAATATTCAAATAAAAAATAAATCAAAATTCAAACCCCACTGTGTATGTATGTATAAAACACGAGGCACAAAATCAATCAAAATTCAAACCCCGCTCCAATTCGGTAGATCTACAACACATTACTTTACATACAAAATCAATTCTGTCATAGACTCAAATCGACTCAAATCCAATTAAAAAATTTTCACTAAAATTACAAGCCTAAGATGCAGTAAAATCGACTCAAATCCAATGAATGCCCACGGCCACATTATCATCGATCAAGTCCAAACCAAGTCAATGGCTCAATGCCCAGGTACGATCGAGAATTACAATTCAAGAATCGCAAAGCGTAATCAATCAAAACCGAAAACCAAGAAATATTGTGCACCTTGATAGGTCCGGGTTGAAGATCTACAACAATTGTGTGATTATTCATAGATAAAGCAATACAACGATGGAGAACAAGAGATTTGTGTGGCTTCATCAGCCATAACTGAGCATTTCATACAAGACATTGTTCACATAAGATTAGCAAGTAATAATCAAGCTATATACTCAAATAAAGGGCGTTTCTAGCCATCAATCAGTTATATTCGTATGAGCTTAGAACTCATCCAAGTAGGAAGCAAAGAGAAAGAAAGGAGCACGGAGCTCAGAATTCAGCTAGGTTTCATTCCCTTTGGATAATGAGGGTTTTACCTTAGGATCAAAGTAGAAAGTGAGGAAAGCTCTTCTCGGCTTCGAGAGGGAGGAATGGCAATGGCTGTAGAAGAAACGTCTTGGGAGGAGGCCTCGGCAGCCTTGACCATTTGAGCTCAAAGGAGCCCGTGGAGGAGTGTGTGAGTGAATAAAACAGTACGCTAGGAGCGTACGTGTATGAAGAGTTATGTTGTGATGATGGGCGTGAGGTGGGAGACTACTTGATATTTATAGATGTAAATAGGATGAGAAAGGTGATCATCTGGGCTAGAGGAGGACAGAAGAGGAATTTCCATGGAGACAAGATTCTTCTCCGTCATCAATTTGGTGGTCCTCACTCTAGAGTATGTAGAGTCACGCGGACTACGTGCTGTACAGATCCACAGACCTCTGCAGGTGCCTGCAGCTTCTGCACAAACTAGGATCTTGGCAGATCCTCGAATCATATCAGATGCTCACGGGAATTGACCAGATCCTTTGATCCTAACAGATGTCAACAAATCCCATATAACTCCCGAGGTTAATATCCGTCTTTATTAGCAATGTGAATTATTTATATGGTAAGGCTGATATTAGTCCCTATCAGCTACTCCCTCCCGAAGTCCAGAAGCATGTCTGTTGGCTTCTGGCAGATGCTTCAACAAGGGAGGATTGCATTATAGATGCCCCGATTGTCTTGTCGTATTTAAAGACAGTATGACGTTTAGTCTTTCGAGGGCGAGGAAGCGTTAAAACTCTTCCCTTCATCATTATTACTTCTTCGATGTGACTGAAATGCCAGAGAGAGATATTCCATTAACTTTTGTATATAAAAAGCCCTATTCTCCCTTCTTCATCTATCACTGTTAAGACCGATGACTAGATCTTGGTCATTAAGCCTGAGCTTCTTCAAGCCATGAGGGTATTTTCTCCGTGTTACATGAGGTTCTGGCAGTTCCCTTAGGATGATTCTGGGGCTTTTTATTACCCGTTATTTCGTGAAAAATTTGCCTCATTTTCTGAAGGGAAGAACTCGCACTCTTGCTTAACTTCTTCCGCTTTGTTGTTGTTGTTGTTGTTGTTTTTTTTTGTTTTTTTGTTTTTTTTTTTCACGCGTGCAAGCACGCTTAAAGGGAGGACGACGCCCCTCGTCTGGCATTAACTAGGTTCTGGGGCATTGATGAAAACGCGCTTTCTCTTCTTCCCCCCTTTTTTTTTTTTTCAAAATTTATGTGTAGTAACTACTCATTATCCTTTATATTTTTTCAAACTTCCGGAGGAAAAGAGGAAACCCTTCCCCTTCCCTTTCAATTTCTTGACGCTCTTTTCCCCTACTGCGCAGGTATTTTCTACACTTCACCTTCCTCTTAGATTCTCCGTTGTCATCTTTTTAGAAGGCTACTATGAAATCCTCTTCTTCTCAACGAGGTACTCCTGACCATCAAGGCCGTAACAGGTCTACTGGATCTGTTTCGGGATCTGGGGTTCAGAGGGGGAAAATGGAGGATAGACCAAAGAAGCAGATCTTACCCCTAGAAAAATACGAATCTTCTGCTCTAGATAGAACAACATTAGACGTTTTTACGAAGAGAGTAAAGGAGTTTGGGGGATATTCTTTAAGGATCCCCGAGGAAAATGAGCGTCCTTCATCGCTGGAGCCTCCTCTAAAAGCCTTCTGGTTTTTTCAATTAGGAGCCGGATTGCGTTTCCCGTGCCCCCCTTTTTCTCTCGCATTGCTCATTTATACAATGTTCCTCTGAATCAATTGAATCCAGCCTCCATTCGTAAGGCTACTTTTTTCCATATAATTGCTAGCCTAGAAGGGGTAAAAGATACAGCGTTCCTCTTCTTTCGCACTCATGAATTAAAACACAGGGATTCTCATCTGTATTTTTCTCCCAATGTTCGCTTTGCTGATATATATGGCAAGTATGAATCTATAGATAAGGATTGGCATAAATGATATTTGGTAGTTAGCCCTCCTCCGGGTACTTCCTGGAATATCCCTAACATTAGTTTGTATAGGAATCCTGGTAAGGAGAAAACCTCTCGGTCCCTCCCTTCTGATTTATCTTCTTGGGAAGAAGAAATAATGTTTTCACTTTTATGTGAATACCCCTCTGATCATACTATGTTTAGGCCTCTTATAGAGAGTGAAGATACTCTTTCCTTCTTTGGTTTGAAACCCAGCGTCCCCTGGTCTCCTTCAATGGGTAAAAAATTTCTTTGATGCTACTTCTGTTTTCCAATTTTTCAGATACCCTTCGCTAGGTATATGAGTGATATTAATTTTTTCAACGTGCATAGGAATGGATGTCTCCAAACAAAATCTGAAGAAGAAAGCATTCGATAAGCTCCAACGATTGATTGCTGAGGCAAACCCCAATGATGGAGCTCCTGGTCTTGCCAAGGAAGCTTCTGCGGCTGAGCGTGAAGCCTTTTCCTCCCCTACAGGAGGTTCCAAGAGCCTGCCCAAACCCCCACGAGGGACAGATGCCTCTCCTTCCTCTCGATCAAAGGCATCGCCTTCACGACAGGGGAAAAGCAAAGCTTCTCCCAGATCAGGGACAATGGCGGATGCAGAGGGCCCATATTCCTCTTCCCCTCTCCCTGTCACCCCTCCTTCGGTGGAGGGCTTTGCCTTTTCTTTACCAAGTCAGGATTTGACCACCGCAGAGGCTTCTTCTGCCTCTAAAAAGGACCTGAAGACTATCTCGACGGATCTTCCTCCTTTTCCTGATAAGAAGAAAAGCTCATCCTCTCTTGGCCCCTCTGCTAAGAAGGGGCGGTATGAATCTAGCTCAATAGTGCCCAGTTCCACCCCGGGAACTATGGTCCTTTCGGCTTCGGGTTCTACTGTTCTTGGATCCCCTGCTCTTCATGAGCGAGATTCCCAAGTTAAGGCCTTGAATCCTTTAGCTACATTTGCTAGCGTTAATCCTTATCTTCCTCAGAAAGAGATTCAAGCCTCTCAGCCCTGTCTTTCCTCATCTTCTACTAGCTCTTTAGCTTTCATCCACTCCCTTCGCCAGAAGGGTTTGGATGTTCCTCCTTCGACCATACAAGGGAGGGGCGCCAGCGTCTCCTTCCCCGGAATGGTCAATGCGATAGACGGGGGTTTGGCTGCTATGATCCTAGATAGCATTCCCCATGAGGAGGATTGGCGGTTGGCAGAAGCTCAACCTTCTGATTTCTTATTAAAGAGGGCTGCTAGCCTCGAGTTACAGGTATATTTTTATCTTATTCATTTCCTTTTTCTGAGATAGGAAAGTATTAGTAATACTTGCATTGACTATTTTATACTCTTTTCAGGCTGCTAGTTGTAGATCTATGTTAGGCATCCGTGCTTTAGCCTTTGACAATCTACATGTTCATCATTCTCATGCGGAGGAAGAGAAAAAGAAACTCCAGGTTGAAGTGTGTCGCCTCTAGGAAAAAGCTCGTCAACATGAGACTCTTCAAACCCTCCAAGCCCAGAAAAGAAAACTTGAGAAGGAGCTGTCCGAATTAGAGAAGAAAGATCAAGATAGGGAGACTTATCTCCAGGCCCAGGAAAAAGAGATTTCCCAGCTTCGAGTTAGCTCTGCTTCCTATGCTCGGCAAGCAAAGGATTTTCACGAGGCCTTAACAGCTTCTGTCATACAACTAGCAGGGGCGCATGACGCCCATTTTGCGGAGGTAGAACAACTTAAGAGGCAACATGAGCAAGAACTGGCGCGAGCGAAAGCTTCTTCTCGAGCCGAGGGTTTCAAGGAAGGGCTGGAACAGGGCCTCACTAGGGGCATGAGGAGCTGCCGATCTCAGCTTCTTCTTACCCCCTATGGGCAAGCTTTCCTTGATCACTTAATTAATCACTTGCCTGAGGCTTATCTCCACTCTCCCAGTTTTTGGGTTAGGATGGCTGAGCCTCTTTCCGAATGGGCGGCAAAATCTGTGTTTGAATGTTGTAAGATGCTGGGCATTCCCGAGAAGGCCGCATCTGTAAATCTGGGTCCTATCGTGGAGGCCTTTAGTCGAGCACCCGAGACCTTGGCTCTCAACCGCAAGATTAGCGAACAGAACCCTTGGTATCTCCGAGAGCTTCGGAAGGCGGCTAAAATCCTTCATCACCCCCACGATCATTTGGAGCCATCGCCTTCTTGGGGCTCTCCCCACATTCAAACCTATCTCCCTGATGCAGAGGCCCAGAGGCTCCTGAAGAGAGTTTTTGAAGAGGTATTATTCTATGATCTAAGGACCTTTTTCTTATTCGTATTTACGTTATTTGTGCTTAGGGACTAACAATTCCCTTGATTACTTTTATGATTTGTTATTGTATGATGTTTTCATTTATATATATATATATATATATATATATATATATATATATATATATATATATATATTATTATTTTTTTTTTTTTTAGGAAAAAGAATCTCCTGATCTGCTTCCGCCCAGATGCGAGCTTCCCTTTGAGGTTTCTTCTCCCGAATGGCTCTCTTCTGATTCCTCAGATACAGAGTCTGACAGTGTCATTCGCACTTTGGCTGACCAGGCTGCCTCTCTCAAGGGCCCCGGGAATGTTTTCGCTACTTCTTCTGCGAAGATTCAAGCGGAGGGAACAGCCGAAACTTATATCCCTACTTCTGGCACTGGGCAGATCAATGAGGAGCCCATTACTGCTCATGACCCTCCTGTAGTTTCTTCGGTTATTGATACTACAGCCTCTTCTTCTGAGGATCCTCCGAGGCTTGCTCAGGATACTGCTATCGGCCCTAATCAGGATGCTTCTGCGGATCCCAACCAGGATGCTGCTGATCGCTTTGTGGATAACTTGTTTAATCCTGACACTGCTGAGCCTTCTGCTCAAAATTAGAATTCCTTTTTCGACTTCTTATTTATGTTGCCTGTTGTTTCTAAAACAAATCTCTCTTTCTTTTTTAGATTTTGTTCCGAGTTTTTGGATGACTGGAACTTTATTTTTCAGAATCTGTTTTCTGTTTTTGTAGGCGTGATCCTTTTTTATTTTCATAGATGCATGACTTTTCATTTTTTTTTCAACCCGTCGCCTTCATAGGCTACGCAGTATAAATATCGACATAGAATAAGCATTTTAAGATAATGGGATACGGATATTACCACTAGGGGGATACTCCCTACTCTCCCCCAAGTGAGGTATAAGGAGTCGGAGGAATTACACCTCATTTTTGGTAGTGTTATTCAAAGAATGCCCCTTAAATTTTTAGGGACTTAGTTCAATTTTTCCAAAAACTAAGAAATAAAGCATTGCCAAAAGGTATCATTGACCTTGTTCCCCTTTTTCCC
This sequence comes from Thymus mandschuricus, assembly GCA_029379335.1. Classification (NCBI taxonomy): domain Eukaryota; kingdom Viridiplantae; phylum Streptophyta; class Magnoliopsida; order Lamiales; family Lamiaceae; genus Thymus; species Thymus mandschuricus. The sequence continues at coordinate 6,263,249 of CM057081.1, read as the reverse complement.
TCCCGTGGGATGGTATTCACTTTTCCGTGATTAATGAGCTGCTTTCTTTGGCATGACTCTCATGTATCATATTAATAACCCCTTTACATGCCGGTATCTCTTCTGTTTCGGGCGTTTTTCCTTCCGCCTCTTTCTGCCTTTTGTTTTGATCATTCTCTTTTTTGACGTACTCCAGGAGCTCCCCTTCCTGAATCAGTTTTTCAATAGATACTTTCAGATTTCGGCATTCGTTGGTTACGTGGCCGTAATCATTGTGGAACCAGCAGAACCTATCAGAGGGTGGATTCCTTGGGGGATGCTTATGCCCCGAAGGGATCTGCACTCCTGGTTTCTTCATTATTATTTTGAACAAATCGTCAGGCTGTTTGACCAATGGGGTGAATGGCCCCAGGAACTGCTCATTCTGGTCGGTTTTCCTAGCATCTGGGACTGCTCTCTTCCTTTCTTCAGGTTTCTTTTCTTTTTGAGAAGCTAGCTCAACTCTTTTGCTGCTCAGGGCCTCCTCCATATGAATGTATTTTTGGACCCTCGTCAGCAGTTCCTCGAATGAAGTAGCCTCTTTCTTGATGAGAGAAGCAAAGAACTGCCCCGGTTTCAAGCCATCCACACAGGCATGTACTTTTAGCTTTGGCTCTACCCCCGGGATTTCTAGGACAGCCTCGTTGAACCGCGTCATGTACTCCCTCAGACTTTCGTTGACACCTTGCTTGATGGTTGTCAGATGTAAAGAGTTTCTGGTAGTTCTTTTAGCACTGACGAACTGTTGCAAGAAGACTTCCTTTAAGTCCATAAAGAATGGATAGAAGCTTTTGGTAACTGCTTAAACCAATGCTGCGCATTTCCGGAGAGAGTATTAAGGAATACTCTACATTTAACGCCCTCTAAATATTGATGAAGAAGGCACAAGCTTTCGAATTTCATCAAATGTTCTTCTGGGTCGCCTTTCCCTTGATATTCACAAGAGACTGTTTTAAAATTATGAGGGACAGGATCCGTCTGGATATCCTCTGAGAATGGACTATTCTCGTCGATATATATAGCAGGTGCTTCCGATGCGTGTCCTCCCCCTTTTTGATTGGAGAAGTTTCTGAGGTTTTCTTTTGAAATCCTCCTTAGGGCTTGCTTCTGCTTCCCCAGCTCTTCCACCTTTCCAGTTAAGAGCTTCATTTGCTTTCATTGCGGGGCACATTTCTTAGCCCACACATGATCAACACCCTACTTAAGGCTGTCATCAGGCTCTGGGAACTCCCTATCAGTGAGGAATCCTTCTTCTTGTTCAACAACTATCAATGGCAGACTAGTGGCCAATTTATGTGTAATGCCTGGGGCTACAGGCTTCTGCTTTTGCATTCGGGGTGTGCTTTTACTTCCTCCACCCTCTTGAGTTTCACTCGGGGGATCTGTGCTATGGGAATTTATTCCCAAGATATGCAGTCTTTTCTCTACAGCCTCTTCGACCACGCCCTCTATAAGTGATTTCATTTGGAGAAGCATGGTTGGCGAGAGCTGAGCTTCCATGTTGACACTGGCCTCAGTTATTATAGCGCCTTTTCCTTTATTCCCAGATAGGGAATTTTCAAGGTTTCCAGCAGCCCGGCCAGCTTCTTTTGAAGCATCATCTGAGGCGGCATTCATCCTAGCAGAATTCTGCAGATGTTTGAGAAGATTAATTTTAGATGCTCTTCGGAAGAGGCTTAAAAAATGTATGTATTTTTACTTATAACAGGTCTCTTGTAATTGGAAATTCTTCGTGGTAATTTTTACGGATGTTGCCCGCCTATTGTAGGGCTTCTCGAAGGGTGGCTTCTGCCAATATGAAATAGGGGTATATGACTCCCGCTTTTCGCAAGGCTTGGCATTGTGATGTCCATTTTCGTACAGCTCTCTAGATGAAGCTTTTGATAAGGATCTGGTTGTAGGGTGGGCTTTTTAAGACTCATGTAGCCTCTTATCTTACCAGACTCACTGTGGGGTGCCTGATTGGGCAGGTCTTTATGTAATGCCTAGCTTTGCAGGGCTTTTTGGGATGATGCCTACTATGCAGGGCTTTTGAAGGTATTGCCCGTTACACGGGGCTTGGGAGAAGTCCATCCATTGTATGGGGGCTTTTGAGAACATCGTCCATTGGATAGGGCTTGTGAGAGTGTTGCCTATTTTTAATAGGGCTTATAAAAGGTTCTGCCCGTTGTATGGGGCTTATGAGAGAGTTGCCTATTAGATAGGGCTTAATGGATGATATTTGCCTATTGATATAGGGCTTGTGCTGCCTATTAGATAGGGCTTATGCAAGTGTTGCCTGTTGGATAGGGCTTGTAAGGAGTTTTGCCATTATATGGGGCTTATGAGGGTGCTGCCTATTAGATAGGGCTTATGCAGATGTTGCCTGTTAGACAAGACTTCTGAGGGCTTATGGGAGGTTCTGCTTTCGGATGCAAGGCCCCTTCATCAGGGTGAATGGGGTGACCTTGTCATCTCCAGCTCTCCGCTTTTTGATGTTTTTACTCGGTGGGTTTTTGAGTCATGGCAATATAGGGGCATATAGCTAGCTTGAGAGATGATGCTTCCCTTCTAATTACCAATCTTTCATGACCCTTGAATTAATTTCACATTTTTGAGACGGTTGACAGAGTCGTAAACTCACCAATTTCAAAAGGCGAATTGAATACGTTCTGGAATTGCTGCAATTTTTGGATTCGGCTTTCCCTCAGATTCTTCACAACCTTAGGATTTTGACAGAGGAAACAGTTTAGTTATCACAGTTTATATTAAGAGGAAAATATGGTCTCGAAATCACCTCCGATTCCTTGGACCTGTTATTATGAACAATTCCGCTAAAATGAATTCACGATACTCATGCTCGAATTTTCTAAGAGTAACATCAAACTGACATTCAATACTCAATTATTCCACTATCCCTATCTTGAGCGTTTCTGGCAACAGGGGAATAACAGAGCAAGTTCATAGACATATCACCATAACCGGCTAAAAACTTCGAAGCTACTGCAGAGGATGATGCTCCAGGCTCAACCATTCCAGCAGCATTTATAAATAAAAGATTTAAACTCACGCATAAGGAAAAGGAACAAACATCTCAGATTTGGGTTTCCCTTTAGCAGGGTATCGATTGCAATTCTTGCTATACAGAGAGCACAATCTAAGAATCATACTATATTCGACAGCTCACAATCGTGAGAGGCTTAATAAAAATCAGGCAATAATGTTCACACTCATATTTCTACAGTTAAACAGCGAATACGGCATACCCATTCACTTTAATGTCAAGTTTTCTCATATTCTTCGCATAAGGGAAAGATAAGGAAAACCATCAATAGCATTACAGCGACGAGCGAGAATTTCACATAAAACAGGGGAAATCAACATCTTAGACTCAAAGTTTTCCCACAGACGGCGCCAGTTGATAGATCCGGGTTGAAGATCTACAACAATTGTGTGATTATTCATAGATAAAGCAATACAACGATGGAGAACAAGAGATTTGTGTGGCTTCATCAGCCATAACTGAGCATTTCGTACAAGACATTGTTCACATAAGAGTAGCAAGTAATAATCAAGCTATATACTCAAATAAAGGGCGTTTCTAGCCATCAATCAGTTATATTCGTATGAGCTTAGAACTCATCCAAGTAGGAAGCAAAGAGAAAGAAAGGAGCACGGAGCTCAGAATTCAGCTAGGTTTCATTCCCTTTGGATAATGAGGGTTTTACCTTAGGATCAAAGTAGAAAGTGAGGAAAGCTCTTCTCGGCTTCGAGAGGGAGGAATGGCAATGGCTGTAGAAGAAACGTCCTGGGAGGAGGCCTCGGCAGCCTTGACCGTTTGAGCTCAAAGGAGCCCGTGGAGGAGTGTGTGAGTAAATAAAACAGTACGCTAGGAGCGTACGTGTATGAAGAGTTATGTTATGATGATGGGCGTGAGGTGGGAGACTACTTGATATTTATAGATGTAAATAGGATGAGAAAGGTGATCATCCGGGCTAGAGGAGGACAGAAGAGGAATTTCCATGGAGACAAGATTCTTCTCCGTCATCAATTTGGTGGTCCTCACTCTAGAGCATGTAGAGTCACGCGGACTACGTGCTGTACAGATCCACAGACCTTTGCAGGTGCCTGCAGCTTCTGCACAAACTAGGATCTTGGCAGATCCTTGAATCATATCAGATGCTCATGGGAATTGACCAGATCCTTTGATCCTATTAGATGTCAACAAATCCCATATAACTCCTGAGGTTAATATCCGTCTTTATTAGCAATGTGAATTATTTATATGGTAAGGCTGATATTAGTCCCTTGAAAAGCCAGAACTTGGGACCATCATCCTTGGTTTCGTCGTCTCTCATCTCATCATGGGTTTTCTTGACTCAAAAGCCCTAAAAACACTAAAAACAACCCAAAAACATAATCTAGCTCGAAATAACTCACAAGCTTCAAAAATTCTTGGATAAAAAGCTTAATAAAAGATAAATAAGACAAAAAAAAAAAAAAAAAAAAAAAAAAAAAAAAAAGAAGATAGAGTTGGGTTACCTCCCAACAAGTGCTACGTTTTACGTCTTTAGCCCGACGAAAACTCTTATCAAGGTGGATCAAAATAGAGACTCGTCTCTCCCCCATCATCGAGTTTCCTCATGGCTCCATTGATTGAGATCTTGAATTCGGCTAACTTTAAAGGTGGAATGGCTTCCAACTGAATTAAGCACTCGAGAATCTCCTCGAAAACTCCGGACATCTCCAAGTAATGGTGTAAAAACTTGGTGATGCTATTGTTGAAAACTTCATCCGGTGCCGGCGGTATAGGTGGTGTCAAAACTTACACGGCAAAAACATCATCTCGATTATCATCGGGCCTCTTCATTGCTTCATAAATGGAAATCTTCAATTCCTCTCCATTGACTCTAAATGTCAGATCTCCATTTTGAATATCGATCAAAGCTCTCCCCGTGGCTAAGAATGGCCGTCCTAAGATCAATGGTTGATTTGCATCCTCGGGCATATCCAATACAACAAAATCCGCCGGGAAAACAAGGTTGTGGACTTGTACGAGCACATCTTCGACTATCCCCCTTGGATAAGAAACTGAGCGATCCGCCATGAGTAAGGAGATAGTAGTCGGCTTCATCTTTCCAATCTTGAGCCGATTAAAGATAGAGAGGGGCATCAAATTGATGCTAGCACCAAGATCGCAAAGGACGTTTTGAAATACATGATCACCGATCTTGCACGCTATAGTGAACCTCCCGGGATCCTTTTGCTTCAACAGGAGCTTCTTCTGAATCATCGCGCTGCACTCCTCCGTTAGGCTGATCGTCTCAAACTTCCCCCACTTCTTCTTTCCCGATACCGCATCCTTGACGAACTTCATGTGATTGGGCATGTCCACAAGAGCATCAAGAAGCGGGATGTTGATGTTGACCTTTTGAAGTATCTCCAAGAAACGTTGATACTTCTCGTCATGCTTCGTCTTGGCCAATCGTTGAGGGAAGGGAGCCTCCGGAACATAAGATGAAAATTGGGACGGAGCTGCACCCTCTCGACCGGCCTCTCGATCGAGAGGTACCTTCTGACCTTTAGCTTTGACCTCTCGACCCCCATCTTGATCAATAGGGGTGTCGAGAGGTTTCCTCTGACTTTTCTGGACAGCCTCTCGACTAGCCTCTCGATCGAGAGAGGTGTCAAGAGGGTCGCATTGTATCTCCTCATCGAACAGCTCTCGATCCTCCTCTCGATCGATAAGAGTATCGAGAGGAACCTTCTGAACTCCAGTGTTGACCTCTCGATCAGCCTCTCGATCGAGAGGGGTGTCGAGAGGCCCTCCTTTCGGAATTTGTCTTCTCGTCTCCTCGAACTCCGACTCCTTGTAGCTTCTCCTTTCCAGTATCTTCAGCTTCCAATGATGGATTTGTGTACCGAGAGTGCCGCTCCGAAGCTCAATACCATGGAGTTGATGGTTCTTCGGGTTTTGCTCGGTTGTGCTTGGGAATTGGCCGGGCTTATGGACTCCTCCTTGAGCATTGGCTAATTGACTCACTTGCATTTCCAACATTTGCATTTGCTTGGTTAAAGCGTTGAAGCTACTCCCTAAATTGTTACTCAAAGTAGTTTGAGTAAGCTCCCATGTCCTCAACTTCGCGTCTTGTTGTGTCATCCTCATCTCCGATTGAGCCATGTAGTGTCGGATCAAACCGTCAGTTGACATCTCCTTCTTCGGCTCTTGGATGACTCCATTCTCAACATGAAAGCCGGGAGGTGGTTGCAAGGCGTTGTTTGGGTTGGCATAAGAGAAGTTCGGATGGTTGCTGATGTTGGGAACATAAGGCTTCTTGTAACCTCCTTGATAATTCAAACCTCCATGGCCTCCTTGCCACTTGTTTCCTTGATTTTGTTGCTACTTGCCACCTTGTTGCATGAAATTGACATCTTCTCCTTCGGTTGGGGGTGCTTGTTCATCTACTATAGCATCGCACCGAAGCACTCCTTTCTTGATGGTATCCAACTCATTCGCCGTTTTCGTGTATTTCTCCATCAAGTCATCGTAAGCATCGATCCCAATAGTAGCAACTCTCCTCCTTCCCACACGTCTGTCAGTAGCCTCTTCATAACTCGAGTTAACGCTAAGCTCAATAATCTCCATAGCCACATCATACTCGTTGTTCAAAAATCTCCCTTAGAGGCATAGTCGAGCTCCTTCTTGCACACCTTGTTCAAACCATGATAGAAGCACGTGATTTGATCTTCCTTGTCAATTCCATGATTAGCGCATGCTCTCAACAACCTCTTGAATCTTCCCCAAGCCTCATAGAAGTGCTCATCCTCATATTGTTGAAATTGATTGATCTCGTTGATAAGCTTCTGAGCCCTCGAAGGTTGGAAAAACTAGTTCAGGAACTTCGTGCACATATCACTCCAAGTCGTGATCTCCTTCTTATCTAATCCATCAAGCTATTCTCTAGCATCATCTTTAAGAGACAACACGAACAAACTAAGCTTAAGATAATCCGTTGAAACTCCATTAGCCTTGTATGTTGTGAAATGTCCAAAAACTGCATCAAGTGAGCATTCGGATCCTCCATCGGTGTGCCTCCATACTGGTTAGATTGTACCATGTTGATGAGGGACGTCTTGATCTCGTAATTGTTAGCATCCGTGGTCCCCCATCCTCCTTGCTGAAACTGATCAACGACCGGCTTGAACCGGTCGTTAAGGGTCCTCCTCACTCCTTGATCTCCCATTGAACCTTGAATCTTTGGTGAATCCAGTGGTGATGAGGGTGGTGTATCGATCTTAACTGTCTCCTTCGTCTGCCTCTTCTTCCTCCTTAGTGAGCGCTCGAATTCCAAATCTATCGGAATAAGATTTATCCCTTTAGATCTAGTGTACATGCACTACCCAAAAACAAAGAAGAGAGAAAAGAAGAAATTAGATCAATAAACCAAAAATAGAAAAATAAAAGCGCCTAAATCACCTATTAATTCTATTTCAAAATATGCGTATAAAATCTAATCAATCCCCGACAACGGCGCCAAAATTGATCACACTATTTTCAACCACACAAAATAGGTATAGTAAAGAATAAGTACGAGTATCGTATCCGCAGGGACTGATATACCGAAATCACACACAATACCTCTACTTTAGAATTAAACTGATGTCTAAGCAATGAAGAATTATGAATGTGGTATTATAGTCCTAGGCAAATAAATAAAACAAATAAAAGAACAAAATTAAGGAAACAAATAAATAAGCAAATAAACAAATAAGGCAAATAAACAAATAAATCAACTAAAAGAAATCAAATAGGAAACAAATGTTGATTCTAGGTAAGTCCATCTAATCAAATCTATGCAAGTAACAATTAACCCAATTAACCAATTTAATGCAATCTAAATGCGATACACGAAAATAACCTAACACTCCGGCTAAGGCAGTATAGATCGTCACTCGATAAAATCCTAATCTCCTCTCGGTCTCATAGAAATTAAATCGAATGCAAAATAGAACAAGTATCGATGAATACAATCAATAAGGTTCAGCTACGACACCTATATCGACAATATGTAGACCTATGATAATCTAACTTCGGCTAAGACAATTAAATCATCATACCATGTATTCATGAGATCAATTATGCAATTATCCAGCTAGGGCATAAAAACATAACTATGCATACATAATTAGTGATCAAATAATCATGCATGAGAAAAAGCACTGATCGTACTATTTTCTACCACACAAAATAGGTATAGTAAAAGGGAAGCACGATTATCGTATCCACAGGGATTGACAAGTCGAAAACGCACACAGTACCTTTACTCTAGAACTAAACTGATGTTTAAGCAATTAAAAGTGTAGAGAATTGTGGTATTTATAACTAGGCAAATAAATAAGAACTCAATTAAACAAATAAGGAAATAAGCAAATAATAAAGCAAATAACAAGTAAGGCAAATAACAAATAAGCAAATAACTAAATAAGGTAAAGTCAAATAAATCAAATAAGGAAAAGTGTTGATTCTAGGGAAGCCTACCTAATCAAATATATGCAAGTAATTAATGACTACAATTAACCAATTTAATCCAATCTAGATGTGATACACAAAAATAACCTAACACCCCAATTAAGGCAATGCGAGTCGTCACCTAATAAGATCCTAATCTCCTCTCGGATTTATAGAAATCAAATCAAGTGCAAAATAGAACGAGTATCAATAATACAATCAAATAGGTTCAATTATGACATCTAAATCGACTATATGCAAATATATGATAATTCAATATCAACTAAGATAATCAAACTACCATACCATGTATTCATGAGATCTATTATGCAATTATCCTATTAAGGCATAAAAACATAGCTATGCATACATAATTAGTGGCCAATTAATCATGCATGAGAATAAGCACCATGAAACATGCACCTAGATTGGAAGGCTAATTGTAAACAAAAACACTCACATAAATTCAATTAGGCATTCAATCCCTAAAATCAACTAAGGAATTTAGCTAGACATGATTAAAGTAAACATGAACACAATATATTGAAAAAACATAAAAAAAATAAAGTAAGAAAAACTTGGAATTGAATCTTGAACACGCGAAGAACTTCGAATCTTGAATCTTGAATAAACTTGAATAAAACTCCAATGTTGAACAATTATAAAAGCAGGAAATTTAAAAAGAACTATGAAAAACTAAAGAGTACTAATGAGAATTGGGGTTCACAATGCTAAATGATTGGGCATATTTTCTCTACATATTTTGTGGAATTTCTTGTACATTTTATTCTTAATCTTAAATAAATACTCTTTATTTGGGAATAAGTGTGAATGTATGGTGTTTGTAGGGAAAATATCAAATATTGAAGAATTTGCAGACTTTTGGATGGATTTTATGAATATGGGCAATTGAAGTGTACATTGAGCAGAACGTAAATCAGGCAGGGTGCCCATACCGGCTATGAAGTACTGTAGCTGGGCGAGAATGGAGCAATTTCGGGATTTTGACCATCTACAAGACTTTAAATAATTCCATACGGGATTAATTAAAGATATTTCAGTTTTTAGGATTTTATTTAGTTTTAAAGACTATTTAGACATTATTAATATTTTCCTTTTATATATAGATTAGGTTTGTGGATTTATTTGATCATCTTATCCTAGAGAAGAGGAGAGACGAGACAGAAGGGAGGAGGGCAGCCGCCATTCTTCTTTTCTTCTTCTTCCTTTCTTTTACTGTTTATCTTATTTTTTATCTTAATTTGTTTATGATTTCTAGTTAATTTTCTTTATTCCGGCAAAGAACAAGGAAGCCCTGGCATGATTATTCTGTGAGATCTAATTTGTGTTCGTACTTTAATTCTATGCAAGCATCGATTATTCTCAGTGTTGATTTCTATTAATCGCTTTATTCGTCTAGGTAGTGTACAATGCTTAGTTGAGTAGAGTTGATTTGTAGCCAATTGAATCGGTCATACGTAATCGTGATTAGATTTAATTAGTGGTAAATTGACTTGTTAAAGTCAAGGGAATAATAGTCTTCATTCGACAATCCTGCGTCAGAGTTTGTCGGTGTTGAATCGGGTTTCTCTAGTTCTTAATGCTGTCGGCTCATTAAATCTATAGAGCGTCTCTTACGGTTGTCAGTCGATTAGAGAAATAATTGGTGAAGCGTCTTCCAGATTATCGATAATTTATGGAGAAATGAGATTACGTCAGAAGCGTCTTCGGTAGTCATAACTGATTTGTTTGCATGTAATTAGAGTTATTTTTGCATCGAGGATCAGAATAATTAAGCTAGAGTGGAATTGTTCGCTGCCGGAATCGTTTTTAATTTCTTTAAAACCAAAGTTCAAGTAGTCTTTTATGTTATTTGTTCTATTTATTTATCTTAGTTGTTTTCGTAGTTATTTTAGTAAAAAATCACTGTTTTGCAGTTGAAATTCGGAGGAAATCTTGCCGATCCTTTGGGAGACGATCTTGCTTGCCACTGTCTGAGCTGTGTGGGCATACCGACTGAAAAGTCGGAATTATTTTTGGTGTAAACGACACACCAAATTTTGGCGCCGTTGCCGGGGATCGGTTTTTAAAATATTGGAGATATGACCAACAACAAGGAAGAAGCGCCAAAATTCGAATATCGGTTGATTAAGGAGCTAGGTCGTCGTAGGAGCAATCGACCTTTGTGCATAGTTCTGCCCACCATTAATGAAAACTCTGAAATCAAGCCGAGCTTTATCCAAGTGCTTCCTAAGTTTGGCGATCTACCTAGAGAGAGTGCACATAAACATCTTGCTCAATTCAATTTAGTGTGCTCTACTTTACGCCCGCAAGGCTTTTCTGATGATAATTTGAGGCTACTAACTTTTTCACATACCTTGCAGGGAAGAGCTCGAGATTGGTTGTTTGACCTCTCACCCGAATCTATCAAGACTTGGAATGAATTGGAAGAGCAATTTTTGCGCAAATTTTTTCCTGAATCTAGAGCTGCTAATTTGCGAATAGCAATTAGTAGTATTAGGCAAAAGCAAGGAGATAATTTAGCTAATTATTGGGAGAGATTCCAACTACTTTGTCGCAAATGTCCTGACCACGGTTTCTCTGATTATCAATTGCTTACTAATTTTTTTTATCGTGGTATGTCTTCTTTTGATAGGAAAATTATTGATGCTGCCTCTGGAGGAAGCTTGATAAACAAAACCTTGAGTGAAGCAAAGCAGCTCATCCTTGACATGGTTTCCAATGACCAACAATATGAAGACGAGGACGACGATTCGTTGCGGCATGTCAAAAGAGCTGATGGAGCCAACGAGTTGAATGTGAATGAGAAGATCGATGCTCTGACTTCTTTAGTAAGAGGATTTGCCATAGCTCGAACCAAGCAAGCCTGTTATGGTTCTGGAGAAGCAAAAATGAAGAATTAGAATTGCACATTCCTGGAATCATATACTCCAGAGGGGAGAAACCAGTCGTCATTCAGGCAGTATGCCCATACTGACCCACGTCCAGACACTGAGTTGAGCGAAATAGTCAAAAGTCTCGTGCAGAGTCAGCTATCATTCCAAGAGAATACTCGAGCTACATTAGGATGTTTAGGTACACAGGTCACACAACTGACCACTCAATTAAATGAGCTTCATACGAGTCGAGGAGAGTCTCTGGCTCAACATGATATGAATTCCAGGGAGTATGTCAATTCGATAAGTATATTGAGTGGGACAAAGTTGATTGAGGATGATCTCGAGAAGGATCACAATGAGGTAAGTGGAGATCCTAAGTTTTCTACTTCTCAAGTGCTAACTCCACCCTTGGTTTCTTTCAGGATTGACCAGAACAAGAATGACGAAAGTGAAAAAGAGGTCACGGAAGATCTAAAGCTTGAGAAGGCGTTTTTAAGTGGATCGACAAATTCTGCTCATAATCCATCAGGAAGTATGCCCATACTGTCCGAACAGGGAAAGCTGCTATCATCTTCGGAGCAAATGTCGAAGCCACACTTGAAGCCAATACCACAACATCTGAAAAATGCAAGTGTGGGGGAGAATGACTCACCCCCTTTCAAAGGTCTTTGCATGGAGCAAGAAGAAAATTTTGTTAGAGATTTGAACATGCATCTAACCAACATCGGTTGGTTTTCGACCAATATTGAATGGATGAAGCTTGCTACTTTTAAGGGGATGAATCTCGCGTCACCAAAGATTCCTTGATAGATGAGCTTAATTTGTGTCTAGCCTAAGACGTTAAACAAGGGCGCTACTTGGGAGGCAACCCAAGAATTTTCCGTTATTTTATTTCATTTTTTTCTTTCTTTCTTTAATAATAAAAGAAAAAAAGTTAAGTTATTTGTCTGATTGATAAATTCTTGATTTTTTTTTTCTTTTTCGAAATTGGCAGGTTCATAGTCGAAAGGCCGAAATAAAAGTAGAAAAGTTCCAGTACTTGAGCCATATCGCCTTCACCAAAGCTGCAACAGATTCCGCTGAGTAGTATGCCCACACCGGACGCGAATCCGAAATCCCTTCACATGCTATGATAATACTATTCAGGGAAGTTTTCTATTTTCTTATCATTTTGTTTTATCTTCATGTTCTAAGTCCGTTTCGATGGGGATTTTTTTTTGTTTCTACACAATGAGGACATTGTATTGTCTAAGTGTGGGGGAGATTTTTACCTCTACGTGTTTATGGATTTTTTGTTTCAAAAAAGAAAGTGTCATTCTTTTTTTTCAAGTATTTGGCATCGGTGAGATGAATAATTTGAGTGGTGAGAATTAAGATTGGTTTGGGAATGCTTGGTTGTTTTCTTTCATGAAAAATATGTATGTTATATGCCTATATGTGTTCTTGGATGAGAAAAAAATGCAAAGTTGATCACTTTATTGAGCCTACTTAAATGGTGAGGATTGAGCCTTATGAGCAAAATCATTATATGCTCTTTGTTTCTTTGTCGAGAGTTATCACACTTGACTTAATTTCTTGATACTTGGTTTGCCTTGTTGCCATAATCGAAGCTGTTTTTTGATATTCTTGCATGAAAATGATTTAGGCATTTAGGATTAACCCATTTCTCAGCCTTTTTCATTTATCTAACACCTTATATCATCCTTAGTGAGCCCCTTTGTGCCTTATTATCCCTTTTCTTTGTGAAGAAGCCCACTCATATATTAACTTTAGCCTTCCTTTTAGCCTTCTTTTGTCCCACTGAAAATATGCAAGTAGTTGACCTATATTTTGAGATGAGTACTCTATTTATTTTTTTGGATTAGTATGTGGAAAGAGTGGAACCAATTTCATTGTGGTAGTTAAAAAAAAAAGGAAAAAAAAAAAGAAAAAAAAAGGAGAAAACGGAAAAGAAAAAGGAAAAAAAAAAGAAAGAAAAAAGAAGAGGAGCAAGAAGAAAAAAAAAAAAAAAGAAAAAAAAGGGGAAAAGAGAAATGCTCTCATTTAAGATTTTGTTTATTATTCTCCCTAGTATTTTTTGGTTTGAGCATAACACATTGGCTATGTTGTTTTTGTAGAGCTACTCTCAAACATAAAATGGAGGTTAATAGGTAAATTGCTTGCATATTTTCAGTTCTATAAGCCTTTTTGTTCCTAACTTTTTGTCTAACCTACCTATACACCCTAGCCCCATTATAACCCTGAAAAAAGACCTATTGATTTGGGCATGAATATCTAGTTTTTGCGGTCGAGATATTGGCATATTGACAAACTTATGTGAAAAGCTTTCAAGTTGTGATCGAGAGATTTACATGTGTCCCTATTTTTCTTTGAGAGACTTGGAGTGACCTTGATGAGGTTTGGATCAACTTTGCATAATTTTGACTTGAATGAAGGGCATTGACATATGTATTTTAATTGAAAGAATGGTTGGTGGTTTGAATGGTTGTATCTTGTTTCTCACCATGATCCTTGTTCATTGAATTGTTGCCAAATTCTTGTTAAGTGTTTTGAGTCAAGTTTCGTAGAATGTTTATTGTGTTTCTCTAGTTTAGTATTATGCTCGAGGGCGAGCATTGTTTAAGTGTGAGGGAGTTTGATTGGGCATATTTTCTCTACATATTTTGTGGAATTTCTTGTACATTTTATTCTTAATCTTAAATAAATACTCTTTATTTGTGAATAAGTGTGAATGTATGGTGTTTGTAGGGAAAATATCAAATATTGAAGAATTTGCAGACTTTTGGGTGGATTTTATGAATATGGGCAATTGAAGTGTACATTGAGCAGAACGTAAATCAGGCAGGGTGCCCATACCGGCTATGAAGTACTGTAGCTGGGCGAGAATGGAGCAATTTCGGGATTTTGACCATCTACAAGACTTTAAATAATTCCATATGGGATTAATTAAAGATATTTCAGTTTTTAGGATTTTATTTAGTTTTAAAGACTATTTAGACATTATTAATATTTTCCTTTTATATATAGATTAGGTTTGTGGATTTATTTGATCATCTTATCCTAGAGAAGAGGAGAGACGAGACAGAAGGGAGGAGAGCAGTCGCCATTCTTCTTTTCCAAAATTTGGTGCGTCGTTTTACACCAAAAATAATTCCGACTTTTCAGTCGGTATGCCGACACAGCTCAGACAGTGGCAAGCAAGATCGTCTCCCAAAGGACCGGCGAGATTTCCTCCTAATTTCAACTGCAAAACAGTGATTTTTTACTAAAATAACTACGAAAATAACGAAGATAAATTGTTGGTCCCGGTTTGTTAATGGGAAAATACGTAGAGGGGGGGGGGGGGGTGAATACGTATTTTGAAGTTTTTCAACTTCAAATCCCTTAACTCAGAGTAGCAAGTAAAGAGCTCGCTTGAAACTTAAGACCTAGCTGAAGCTAGATCTACAGTACGTAGCTAGCCTGCTTGATCGAAGTGAGCACTTGATCAAGAGGGAGTCTTTACTCGTATGTGCGGAATTTGGTGAGCTAAATCTTTCCTAAGTATTTAAAATTTCCAGATTAGGTTTGTTTAGATGCAATGTGCAATGAATAATCGAATATAGTAAAGAGATAAGAGTCAGAGAGATACGACACAAGGATTTATAGTGGTTCGGAGATAAAGCTCCTACGTCCACTTGTTGCACGACGACAACTGTTCTCTTCACTCAAGAACTTGAAGGATACGGGTCCTTCAAAAACCTGGTCAAGATTGAACTTCACTCGCTTGGATCTGACAGACGCTGGGTGATTCCGGGTTCACACCAAAAACCTAACTAGACTTGAAGCTTCACTCGCTTCAGTCGAACAGACAGGGAGATTACGGGCTCTCCTTACAGCCTAGCTTCGATCGAGCTTTACACAAACGATGTAAGTGTAAGCCTGGATCTAAACTCTATGATCGAGGCTTCTTCAATCGGTGAAAGAAGGGCCTTGGATCGAAACAACCTAACGATGACTCAAAAACCTAACAGACAGATTTAGGGTTTTTGGTTGACGAACACACTGTGAAGAGCTCTTTACAATAAGTGCAAAGATGGCTAGAGCTCTTCTTCTAAGCTTGGATATGGAATGGGCTTAGACTCTAAGTGTGAAGGTTGTGAAGACGAGTTCCGATGAACTGGAAACTCGGAGAACACTTGAACAAAGACTCGAAGATTGCTCAAAAGCTTTGGAGTGTTTGTTTGCAATAGGCTCGTATGCGTAGGTAGTGTTCTACTTCTTCACGTTGTGATCCTTCACTATTTATAGGCGGAGAGATGGCCGAGATCCGTTGCTTGATTGGTGGCCTTGTCTCTCCTCCACTCGACAGTACTTTGTGCAGCCAGTATGCTTTTGCAGATGCGCAGTTTGTCCGTTTGCCAAATCTGGCTAAACTCCAACAGTAACTGGAGCAAGCCAGTACTGTAGCGGCGCCCTGTCGGCCTGGCAGTCAACTCCTCTGCTCCACTCCGCTTTCGACACGTGGAGATCTTGTAATTAATGCTACGATCTCCTGTTGACTAGAGTTCAAAATATGGGCGGGAGTCGCGCTGTCGCTTTCTGGTAGGTAGTGGCTCGCTTCGCTTTGAAGTTGTAGCGGCCGCTCTGAAGTGAGTCGCTTCACGGTCATATTTGTAGTGAGTCACTTGAGAAATAAATTTCCCGAGACACTACTTAATTAAGTGTTGACTCACGTTGACTCGCTTCGGCTTTTCTTTGTAGCGCACGCTTCGCTTCGCTTTAGTGGGTTCACTTGACTCCACTGTAGCGCTCGCTTCGCTTCGCTTTGGTTTTGAACTGTAGCGTTCGCTTCGCTTCGCTTTGGCAGACTTGCTTTGAATCTACTGTAGCGATCGCTTCGCTACACTATTCTTCAGCACGCTTCACTTCGGCCTGCTAGACTTGCTTCGCTTCGAAAAACACACTCAAGCGAGTGACCTTCACTTGGAATTCCTGCAGTCTAAAGCTAAGCTAAATAAAGCCAACCTAACAGTATAGGCTTAGAAAAATTCTAACCTATCATCTACATCAAAAATGGGTCGCTTGGGAACAGAACGCTTTGGGGTTTTGGGATCAAATCAAAACACTACATTTTTAAAGTGTCCCATGTAGTTCCCCCTTAACATTTTCGTTCTTAACAATTCCCAACAATTTCCCCCTTTTTGATGATGCCAAAACCCAAAAGACTTAGATAAAAGAAATCTAGCCTATCTAACCGTGAAGGGAACTCCAAGCGACTGCTTCCTTTGCAGTTTCGTTTGTAAATTTTTTTAAGTTCCTTTCCCTTTTTTTTCGGTTAAATTATTTGAGTTTGTAGCAAAAAGGTAAAGTCATTCACAAAGCGAGTAAATGACACAGAAGAGACAGAAATAAAGGTGAGATAAATGAACAACAGTTCACAAGATAAGAAGCTTGAGATTCACAGATTTCCTGCAGCTTCATCCTCTTCCTCCTTCTTCTTCCTCTCCTCCACTTTCTTCAACTCTCCTTCATCAGCAATGTCCACATAAGCTGATAGAACTCTTGACTCCATGCTGCCTACTGTGTGGATGCTTGGCCTTCTCCATGCACTCTCCAGTTTGAAGGCTTCATCTACTTCCTCATCAATTATTCCTCTGTTAGGAACATCCGTGCCTGGATGATAAGGCATGGGGAAGTCCATCACAGCTGGTACTTTGACAACAATTGGCTTGGGCTCTGCTTGTTCAGCCATAGTAAAGATTTTTCGGCGCAACTTTTCATCATAGGTGGCCAGAAAGTTGTTGAGGGCACTTATCCGAGAGCAGCGATCCTGCAGCGGCACTACCTCCCAGTAGTAATAGGCTTTGATGAATAAATCCTTGTAGTACAGCCACTGCTCGCGCAGATCTCTTGGAATGAATTCCTCAATTTCCCTAGCATCGGGATGTTCATTTCTTCTCTTGACCAACTCCTCCTCAGATCTCTTCGACAGTTCAGTCATGATATCGGTGAACTTCTTTCCTGAGTCGCTGCTCCACAAAGGACGCTTTTCATTGAGACGCTTCCGAATGTAGTTCTGTTCTTCCTTTTTGGGGTAGCGACCCGACTCAACCATCTCCTTTGTAGTCACGTCGCATGCATCAGATATGGCTTGACCTTCGCATGCTTCGGACTCATCTGGCATGAGGGGAATGAACGCACTTCGGACCAACGAGGACTGAATAAGCAACACTTCACTGAAATGCTCCTCGATCCGTGCGTCAATCACTTGGAGTCGTCTGGCATTTACTTTCTTCGTCCTCTCCACTTCGCTCCTTCCTCCTTCTCTTTCCTTCCTCTTTTTCTTCTCCTTCTCAGCTCTAGAAGCAACTGCATGTTTGACCTTTTGGCGCTTGGCCGCGGGGTCATCACCTTTTATCTCCGGTGCAGTTCGCTTCAGTGGCAGCTTTGGTGGTGGGGGAGGCGGCATATCCTTCTTCGTAGCGGCACTAGAAGGGACAACTGCGGATGAAGCGAGTGCGGCAGTTGAAGCTAGTGCGGCTGATGAAGCTGGCGTGGTGGCTGAAGCGGGCGCTTTGGGTAAAGCGGCCGCTTGGGAACTAGATGAAGCACCTGCAGCAATAGAATTTTGGTTAGTTCAAAAAGCTGCTCCATCTCCCACGCCAATGCAGCATCCTTCTCCACTTGCATCCGCTTCTCCTCCTTCGTTATTACGGTCACCGGAGGATGCCGTGCAATTGAAGCACTCAGCACTTTTTCATGAAGCGGCTTGCTGGGCTCTTCGGGCTTTTTCATTAATTCCTCCTTCGTGAGTTTTGTCTTGCCCAGAGCCCTCGCTTCATTTACTACATCCTCCTTCTCACCGGCACCACTGCCTCCCTCCAGCATCAGCTCCACACCAACTCTGCTTCCCCCTGAACCTCCAGTTCCTCCTAGCTTCACTTGTCGTTCCCCCTTTTTGGCATCATCACTGCCAGGGGTTAGGATCATTGTTTTCCGGAAAGGGTTTGGTGAAGTGAGTTGACAGTGTTGTAAATGGCCTCCAACATCTTTTCGGCTTTTCCCACAGTTGGAGCCACCAGATCAGCAGTTTTGATTGAGATTTCTTCGAGTAGATACTCACACTGCTTTTCTCTCTCCACAACTGATGCCATCATCCTCTCTAAAGGTTCTACTTCACTGAAGCGAGCCTCCAGCTCCGCTTCAATTTCCCTCCTTATATCCGCCTTCTCCTCCTGCAAGTTGAAGTACAAGAATTCCTGAGCCACTAGAAGTTCTGCTTGCATCGTCTCAAGGCTCCTCTCTCTCTGGTTTAGAGAGAGATGGAATTCGGCACATGCAACCATCTTTTCTGTGTACGCGTCGCCCAGCTCCTTGACCTTTTCCAGTAATAGAGTTAATTCAGCATTCCTTAGGTCAATAGCTTGCGCACTCTTCCTCCTACTCTCCAGCTCCTTTTTATCAGTCTCACTCTCTTGCTTGAGCAGCTTCATCTCATTCTTGAGAAAGTCCAGGGCCTTTTTCGTGCTCAACAGCTCACTTCCCGTCCTTATCAGCTCCTCCTCTCTCTTCTCATACTTCTCTTTTAACTTCTTCAACTCCTTTTCCAACTCCTTCTTTTCTTTGCCAACTGAGACAAGTTCGGCATTGACCTTCCTCAAGCGGCTCCTTTCCCCATCAAGCGAGCCCTTGAGTTCGGTAATAGTTGCTGATTGTTCTCCCACCAATTTTACTTGCGCCTCCAGCGCCTTCTCTTTCTCCTCCAATAACCTCTCCTTCTCCTCGACCTTTCCCTCCAAATCCTTCTTCTTCTTGTCAAAGTCTTCTTTGAGACTAATGACCTCCCCCGCCTTCTTCTCCATGTCCTCACTCATCTTTGTAATCTCGCTGTGAAGACTAGCAATCTCAGCATCCTTCAGTTCTACCTCCTCCTTATGCTCCCTGATTAGCTTCCTCTCATGGGAAGAGGGCACTCGCTTCGGAACAATGGCGAGTGGATAAGATTCCTTCACTTTGGCATCCAGCTTTTCCCAGAAGCTGGTCCCTTCAAGGAAGGCATGGAAGCCATTTTCGCCAATGAAGTTCAGTAACTTGGCTTCCATCTGGATCAGTTCTTCCTCTGTGAATGCTTTGAGGAGCCTGAAGATTTTGTAATACTCCGTTCCACGATATGTTATGTATGTTAGAAAGTCGACGACATTGGTGTAGAACACGTCCGTCCAAGGAACACTGGAGTAGCGAAGATTGATCGTTTCTGCGGCTTGCTCTCTATCTAGGACATAGCGTTCGAGAGCCCGCTTATGAATGGTGAGGGCAGGGGGTATGAATTGTGGAATGATGGGAAGTTCACCGGTTGTTTGGGCGGTATCGGCTGTAGCTGCCGATGTCGAGGGGGATTGGGAAGGTGATGAGGTTTCTTGGGTTTCAGAGATTTGTATGGCTTCAGTGGGTGGTAATTGTGTTTGCTGGGATTGGAATGGTTTGAAGGTTGTGTAGGCTTCGACTGGGACGACGTGGAGTAGAGGGATATCAAGAATTTGAAGTGAAGAACCTGTATCTTCTTCACGTGGGGATTTTTGTGTTTGGTGTTGGGCAGTTGAGGATATTTGGGTGGTTTGGGTTAGGATTTGTAGTTGGGGAGATTGGATTTGGATTTGAGTAGGCTGGGGTTGAGTCACTTCAACGTTCTCAAGCGGCTTCTCTACCGCCTCGCTTTCTTGAACGATTGAAGCGACTCGCTTCATTTTCTTGCCTCGCTTCGGCGCGGCTCGCTTCCCGGGTGAAGCGACCGGCCTCACTTGGCTCACTTCGGCTTGCCTTTCGGCAACCGGTCTCGCTACGGGCACTTCAACCTCGAGAAGTCCCAGGTCCATCAAAGTTTTGGTTTTCCTCCATTTATCGTAATAGATGGACTGTTTGTTGTAGATGCCGACGTCGGACTCCGGCCAGACTTTGCCGGGGTATTTTTCCTCCAAGGCAGCAGATAGCCTCGAGAAAAATTTGAGTTTTCCTTTGCGAATGATCTGATCTGTGCTTCCTCTCATAAACGCAAAGTCACAGGCAGCTTCATGAATTTGTTTGAGAAACCAGCCATGCCAGCTGAAGCTGGTTCCGGTGAGGCTGTCGACGATAACTGCTGTGGCGATCAGCTTCGTCTCGGAAAGTGTATCCAGGGTTCCGACGTAGCACGCGACACTCTTCGAGAAGAGCTCGCAAATATGGTTGAAGGGGGCCTTCAAACTCGAACGGATACTGGCCTCCTTAAAATTCGGATCTGCTCCGTCGGCTGCAAATCGGCCATATTGTACTCCGGCCGAGAGACCCAAATCCAGTAATGAGTCTCCTCCTTCTCTCGGCAAGTTGAACGTGCCGATAAGCTCGCTCATGTCCACCTCCACTGGCTTCCTTGTCTGTGGATCGGTAAAAGAGGATATGTTTTGCTCCTTCCTCAAGTGTAGCAGGAGCTCGCCGACGGCTTTGGCCAGAATTTTTGACGGGACCGCCGTCACAAACTTCCAGAGTCCGGCCTTGGTCACGGCCCTACGGAGAAAACCATTTCTCTCGATGATGGTTGGATCGAGATGAGGCTCGACATTGATATGTTTGTCGACCTCCGCGAGAAACTCCTCCATCGTCTCGGTGTTCTTCTTCTTTCCCATAGTGATTTTAGAAGGATTTTGAACGGAGTTTTATCGATGAAAAATAAGGGTTGAGACTCGTGAGTTGCAGATGTTGCAGATCTAAGCACGAGAATGGCAAATATTGAGGGCTGTGAAAGGTTCTGCAGTTCTGCATCATCTCATATATATAGAGTTAGGTCTCGGCTGACGTGGCAAGGGTAGAACGGTAATATTGCCGTAAGTCCTGTAGGTAGGCGGCGGACGTGCGGTGATGGATCTGATGTGTCCGGCGTCACCACAGTAAAAGTGAACCGCCACTTGCTCGGCGTCTCCACGTGGCCTGCTGCGATTGGGTTGTCTTATACGGCGCTAATCCAACGGCTACAGATTGGGGGCTGTTGAGATTCGATGGCTGGATCTTCCCCGCCGTTTTCCGCTTCAAATTTGAAGTGAGAACCACGCGCCCGTTATTTTCGCCGTTCCTGATTCTGCATTAAATACTTGGTAGAAAGTGAAATAGGCACTCGAGTGCAGATAGCTCATACTCGCTTCGTGCCCGCTCGCTTCGAGTTGGGCCGCTAGACCTTGACTCGCTTGAGAGGCACTCGCTTGAGTGACTGTTCCGCACTCGCTTGCGATGGCTAGCTTTGAGTGATGTAGCACTCGCTTGGCCATCTGAAGCGACTGGAATTGAATTTCTTTGCTTAATTTTAAAATGTTTCTGACTTACATACTTCGAGGATAAACAAGAGTGTTTTCCTCTTTGTATTTGTGTCAGATTCATATTTTCCACATAGTAAGTGAAGGTTTCTAGCACACTTCGGCTCACTTAGTGTACTTAAAATTGAAATGCTTACCAGTCAATCTCACTTCGTAGGAGATTGATACCACTATTTGAAGACTTCAATAGATTTGGACTTCAGTTTGAGTCCACTTGTTGGCTTTGAAGCTTGTTGATACCACCTGTTGTGTATTCCATCTTCTTGGCATTCGTCTTCATGGCATTCATCTTCCTCTACGAATTAGAGAGTCCTCCATCGAAGTGAATGAGGGAGGAAATGAATATAGTACACAAGCTTTTACAACCCGAAGGGAGCATCACGTAAGTGTACTTATTCACGACGAATGGGGGATGAGTACAAGTCCTTATCTCAGAGCAGAAATGGACAGGATGACAATGAGAATGCTCTGACAAGACAATCTTGTATTTTACGCAGAAGCATGTCACCAGCCCTGCAACCTTTTGTAGAAAAAGGTAAACCTTCAAGCTTTCCTACAATCTAGAGAATGAATCTGCAGTCGACTCGCTTTGACCCAAGCTAGGGCAAATTGAAGCGATGCAGAATTCGAGAAAGCAGCATTCTTGCTCGCTTTGGAAGTAGCTTGCTCCGAGAGTAAGCATTAGTTCCCCCTTAACCATATACTTAACAATTCCAATAAGTTGGTAGGGAACTTCTTCCAATACTCCACCTTTCTCCACCTTACTTCATTTTCTTCAAGCGAGTGAGATTTTGAAGTGGCTCGCTTGAGTTGGTGAAGATCCGAAGCGAGTGACGCTACGAAAAACTAGCGACCACTCCTTCGTGCATCCTGGATCTAGCACTCTTCACCGGGGTCTAATAACCCTAATTCCATGCATAGCTGATTGAAACGAGACTCAGCTAGAGTCTTGGTGAGGATATCTTCTCGCTGGAGATCAATATGAATTTTCTCGATCTTGATATCCTTCTTCTCGACATGATCACGAATGAAATGATGTCGAATTTCCACATGCTTGCATCTGGTGTGAAGCACTGGATTCTGCGAGATACATATGGCACTGTTGTTGTCGCAGAAGATCGGAATTTCATTCGCTTCAACTTTGTAGTCCTTCAGTTGTTGACGAAGCCATAGGATTTGAGAACAGCAGCTTCCAGCGGCCATGTACTCAGCTTCAGTTGTTGAAGTGGCTACGCTTGTTTGCTTCTTTGAGAACCACGAGATCAGCTTGCTTCCCAAGAACTGACATGTGCCCGAAGTTGACTTCCTATCGACTCGGCATCCTCCATAGTCAGCATCGGAATATCCAGTGAGCTCCAAATTGTCCTCCGCTGGATACCACAACCCCATATTGACAGTGCCCTTCAAATATCGAAGAATCCTTTTGGCAGCTTCAAGATGGCTGTGCTTGGGGTTGCTTTGGAAGCGAGCGCAGACTCCGACTGCAAAAGCAATATCCGGCCTGCTTGCAGTGAGATAGAGTAGTGACCCAATTAGGGCACGATATCGTCTGGCTCCATCTTCCAGTTGGTATTCATTGGAATCTTCACAGCTTTAGCATGTTGAACACCAAACTTGGCAAGCATATCTCTTGTATACTTCGCTTGGTTGATGAAAATTCCATTATCCTGCTGCTTCACTTGAAGACCTAGAAAGCTGCTCATCAAGCCAATCATCGACATTTCATATTTGGTCTTCATCAGCTCTCCAAACTTCTCTCTAAGCGACTGGTTTGGTGACCCAAATATGATGTCGTCCACGTAGATCTGAACCCATAACATATCATCTCCATGATTGATAGTGAATAGAGTTCGATCTATCTTCCCTTTGTGGAAGCCATTCTCTACTAGGAATTGAGATAGTGTATCGTACCAAGCTCTGGGAGCTTGCTTCAACCCATACAGGGCTTTCTTCAAGCGATACACTTTATCTCCCTGCTCGAAACCCGGTGGCTGCTCCACATACACTTCTTCCTTGAGTTCACCGTTGAGGAATGCGCTCTTCACATCCATTTGATAGACTTTGAACTTCTTGGCTGCTGCATAGGCTAGAAACAATCTGATAGCTTCAAGCCGTGCCTGTGGAGCGAAGGTTTCGTCAAAGTCGATTCCTTCCTCTTGGCAGTAGCCTTTGGCAACGAGTCACGCCTTGTTCCTCACTACGTTGTGGTCCTTGTCCGTCTTGTTCTTGAACACCCATTTGGTGCCAATAACGTGCTAGAATTTGGGACGATCCACGAGGTACCATACGTCGTTCCTGGTGAACTGGTTCAGCTCCTCTTGCATGGCGATCACCCAGTTAGAGTCGGCTAGGGCTTCCTCCATGCTTGATGGCTCAATGTTTGAGAGAAAGCAACTGAACATGGCACTTTCTCCAAACACTTGACTTCTGGTCACTACACCCTTGGATGGATCTCCAATGATTTGACTTGGTGAGTGATCTTTGAGCCACGCTCACTTTGATCTGCCAGCTTCATCTTCATCTTCTTCCTTGTCGCTCGCTTCATCGACTGAAGCGACTGGATTGGGTGCTTGGCCTGCACTAGCTTCAGGAATCTTGGGGGCAGCTTCGACTCCTCCTTTGGGATTCTGCTCGCTTGAGTCCTTGATCTCATCATCTTCATCGAGCACGTCCCAAGTGAGTTGATTTGAGGGTTCCTTGCTTTGATCCTTTTCATTTGCTTGAGCCTGTTCCTGTGGAAGACTTAAAGAAGATTCATCAAATACGACATGGGGTGATTCCTCCACAATTAGGGTTTTACAGTTGAACACTCTGTAGGCTTTGCTAGACGTAGAGTATCCTAAGAATACTCCTTCATCTGCTTTGCTTTCAAAAGCTTTCAACTGCGACTTCCCATTGTTGTGAATGAAGACCCTACAACCAAAAATATGGAAATAAGATATGTTAGGAATTCTCCCTGTCCATATTTCATATGGAGTTTTGTCGTGCCGTTTGTTGAGAAGCGTCCGATTCTGTGTGTAGCACGCCGTGTTGGCAGCTTCAGCCCAATACTTCATCGGAAGCTTCGAGTCTGCAATCATGGTGCGAACGGCTTCTTTGATGATTCGATTTCTTCTTTCAGCAACTCCATTCTGCTGAGGAGTGCGTGCTGAAGAAGTTTGATGTGCTATGCCATGCTCCGAGCAGTATGTTTCAATTGTAGAGTTCAAGAACTCTGTGCCTTTGTCGGAGCGAATGGTCACAATAGCTTGATTTTTTTCCACCGCCAATCGCTTGAGTAGTTGTGGCAGTTTGGTCAGTGTCACCTTCTTGCTGAAGAGGAATACAACCCAAGTGTACCGAGAAAAGTCGTCAACTACAACTAGAGTGTACTTCCTTCCATTTACGCTAATTGGAGTAACTGGACCAAACAGATCCATGTGAAGCAGTTCGAGCACTCGCTTTGATGAGGCTTCTTCGAGACTGGCGAAGTGCTTCTTCGTCTGCTTCCCTCGTTGGCATGGTGAGCATGGATGGTCTTTGATGAAGACTTCATTCGGTATGCCTTGCACCAAACCCTTTCGAGCTAAGCGATTGATGGCTTTGAAGTTGAGATGATTCAAGCGTCTGTGCCATAGCCATCCAGTTTTTGTAGCACTTCTTGCAACTAGGCAAGTTTCCTCTTTGCAGCTGTCCCATTGTGCTATGTAGACGTTCCTTTGCCTAATTCCAGTGAGCACAATCTGAGACGTGAGTTTGCTCTTCACAATGCACTTGTTGGAGATGTACTCCACCCTGTACCCTTTATCACAAAACTGTGAAATGGACAACAGGTTGTGCTTGAGTCCTTCCACATAGGAGACTTCTTCAATTGTGAGCTTTCCAACTTTCAGTGCGCCATATCCCCTGGTGCTTCCTCGAGAGTTGTCACCAAAGGTTACGTGTGGACCCTTCTTCTCTATGTAGTTGTGAAGTAGAGCTTTCATGCCGGTCATGTGTCTTGAACATCCACTGTCCAAGTACCATACTTGTTGACCCTCACTCGGCATGGGATCCACGGCGCTTATCTGCAATTAGACAGATTTTGGTACCCAAATCAGTTTGGGTCCTTGCAAGTTAGTTCCCTTAGGTACCCACACTTGCTTCACTCTCTTTTGAGCTGAAGCTTGTGTCTTGGGCTTCTCGACCTTTGAAAACTGTGATCTCTGCTTTGAAGCAGCTTCACACGTGCAACAGTGTGTGCAAGAGGGGTAGCGGCTCGCTTTAGACCTACCTATGCTCTTCCCATTTTGCTTATATCCTGAAGCGACTCGCTTCGGATTAGCTCTGGATTTAGAGACTGACTTAGGGTTTCTAGTCTGTTGAAGCGGCTCGCTTGGTTTCCTCGAAGCGGTCCAACTAGGGTTTTGACCCTGACTCGCTTGAGAAACCCTGGGAATCTGAAGCGACCCAGTGGAAGCTTCAAAATCTTCCCCCTCAACGTTAGTCCGGTTGGACCATCTCCAGTCCGGATAACGTGGCACATAGACATTACTCCTCTTTTTAGGAGGTAGATCCTTTGTCTCTCATGTCTTGGCTTGAGATTTAGAAGCTTCAACAGTTTTCCCTTTACCCTTGGATTGGTAAGACTTAGCATGTTGAGTGCTAGGGACTGTTGAACTTTGCTTGCCCTTAGGATCTGCCCTTAAAGATATAGATATCTTCATAGGCTTCCTTTTAGGGTTCTCAGCCATTTCGCCTTTATCTTTGTTAGTGGTCTCTTTGGATGCAGTGGGCAATTCCAAAGTGACTGATGGTGTAGTGTGTGATGCACCAACAAAGACAGTCGGCTTGGGAGGTCCACCCTCATATCCAAGGCCAGCTTTCCTACCAAAAGGCAGAAGCGAGCCCTCTAGTGCCTGCCTAGCATATGATGCTTTGTTCAAGTTGGCAACTAGAGTGGACTGGGTTTCATACCTTCCCTCCAAGCTTTGATGTCTAGCGAAGAGATCCTCGAACTTACTAGTCATAGCCCTTAAATTGAGTTTGACTTCGTCAAGCTCACAGGCTAGCTTTCGGTTCTCCTTCTTGCTTTGCGACAGAGCTTGTTTTACCACTTCGTGGTCGCTTGACAATTTCTGGTGCTTGTCAAACAACTCACTCCATGAAGAGGATTGGTCTTCCTCATTGACAGTGTGTGCTAGTGTAATTGAAGTGATTGAAGGATAGAAGAATACCTCTCCTGTTTCTTCATCGGTGAGCGCCATAAATCCAAGATCCTCACCATCACTGGAATTTGGATCGGTGAATGCATCTGAGTCGCTTGGTGGGTCTTCAGTTGTAGCGACCGGCACTTCACTCGCTACGAGCGCTCGCCTTGGAGCATCCCTCTTGGCCTTCAATTCTTCGCGCTCTTTAGCACTTAGCTTTGGGCAATCGGATTTGTAGTGGCCCATCTTGTGGCAGTGGTAACACTCCACTTCCATCATGTCGCGCGGGATCGTCTTGGTCGTCTCTTCTCTCTTTCCTTTTCCTTCTCGAGCATCAGTGCTCCTCCCTTTGTAATGTTTGTAGAATCTTTTGTATTTGCCCACTCGAGAGTTCATCTTGTTGAAGTTCTTGGATAAGAACGCAATGTGTTCTTCCAACTTTTCCCTCGTCATCTTGGCTAGCGACTGCTCGCTTGGCCCTTCAGCAGCTATGAATGCTACTCCTTTTGACGTAGTGGGCGCTTCATCCTCTTCGTCGAGGTTCATACGATTCAGATCGAATTCATGAGCTTTGAGTTCGGAGAACAGAATCTCCGGTGTGAGCTTTGATAGATCCTTGGTTGCTAGATACAGCTCCTTCATAGTCTGCCACTTCCTTGTGAGAGCTCGGACTATCTTCAGATTCACCTCCTTGTCTGTGAGTTCCTTCCCAAGTGAGTTGAGAGTTGCAGTGATGTTGGTAACTCTCAGCTCGAATGCGTCGATGGATTCTCCTGGCTTCATTATCAGGCTTTCAAACTCCCGCATCTGAACGGCGAGTTTGTTCTCCTTGATTTTGTCTGTTCCTTGAGAAATGAGGGCTAGGGTTTCCCACATTTCCTTTGCCGTTGCACATTTCCTTATTCGTGGTAGATAGGCGTCCGACACAGTGCTCTGCATCGTGTGGCGTGCAATCTTGTCGAGGTTGGCAACTTTGAAGTCATTTGGAGTATACTCATCCTTATCCTTCTCCATGTACTGTTGTCGAACGTGGGCTGGACGACCTTCAGCGGCTGGAACATCCACAGATATGGCTTTCTTGATCTTGATTGGTCCGTCCTCAATGACTTCCCACATCCGGTCGTGGATGGAGCATAGGAAGCTCTCGACTCGGAAACTCCAGATCTCATAGCCTTCAATTGAAAACTGTGGAAGACTAGAAGCACTGTATGTAGACATGGCAAACAGTTAGTAGTATGTGCAGTATGCGTGGGTGAGGTTTTGATGCACTTAGGAAAATAGGATCCGGTTCAGTGAGACAACGTGAAACGAGTGGGGACTCGCTTCAGGTATGCAAAGCAGAGGCTCGAAAGAACCGCTGCTCTGATACCACTTGTTGGTCCCGGTTTGTTAATGGGAAAATACGTAGAGAGGGGGGGGGGGGGTGAATACGTATTTTGAAGTTTTTCAACTTCAAATCCCTTAACTCAGAGTAGCAAGTAATGAGCTCGCTTGAAACTTAAGACCTAGCTGAAGCTAGATCTACAGTACGTAGCTAGCCTGCTTGATCGAAGTGAGCACTTGATCAAGAGGGAGTCTTTACTCGTATGTGCGGAATTTGGTGAGCTAAATCTTTCCTAAGTATTTAAAATTTCCAGATTAGGTTTGTTTAGATGCAATGTGCAATGAATAATCGAATATAGTAAAGAGATAAGAGTTAGAGAGATACGACACAAGGATTTATAGTGGTTCGGAGATAAAGCTCCTACGTCCACTTGTTGCACAACGGCAACTGTTCTCTTCACTCAAGAACTTGAAGGTTACGGGTCCATCAAAAACCTGGTCAAGATCGAGCTTCACTCGCTTGGATCTGACAGACGCTGGGTGATTCCGGGTTCACACCAAAAACCTAACTAGACTTGAAGCTTCACTCGCTTCAGTCGAACAGACAGGGAGATTACGGGCTCTCCTTACAGCCTAGCTTCGATCGAGCTTTACACAAACGATGTAAGTGTAAGCCTGGATCTAAACTCTACGATCGAGGCTTCTTCAATCGGTGAAAGAAGGGCCTTGGATCGAAACAACCTAACGATGACTCAAAAACCTAACAGACAGATTTAGGGTTTTTGGTTGACGAACACACTGTGAAGAGCTCTTTACAATAAGTGCAAAGATGGCTAGAGCTCTTCTTCTAAGCTTGGATATGGAATGGGCTTACACTCTAAGTGTGAAGGTTGTGAAGACGAGTTCTGATGAACTGGAAACTCGGAGAACACTTGAACAAAGACTCGAAGATTGCTCAAAAGCTTGGGAGTGTTTGTTTGCAGTAGGCTCGTATGCGTAGGTAGTGTTCTACTTCTTCACGTTGTGATCCTTCACTATTTATAGGCGGAGAGATGGCCGAGATCCGTTGCTTGATTGGTGGCCTTGTCTCTCCTCCACTCGACAGTACTTTGTGCAGCCAGTATGCTTTTGCAGATGCGCAGTTTGTCCGTTTGCCAAATCTGGCTAAACTCCAACTTCAACAGTAACTGGAGCGAGCCAGTACTGTAGCGGCGCCCTGTCGGCCTGGCAGTCAACTCCTCTGCTCCACTCCGCTTTCGACACGTGGAGATCTTGTAATTAATGCTAGATCTCCTGTTGACTGGAGTTCAAAATATGGGCGTGAGTCGCGCTGTCGCTTTTTGGTAGGTAGTGGCTCGCTTCGCTTTGAGTTGTAGCGGCCGCTCTGAAGTGAGTCGCTTCACGGTCATATTTGTAGTGAGTCACTTGAGAAATAAATTTCCCGAGACACTACTTAATTAAGTGTTGACTCGCGTTGACTCGCTTCGGCTTTTCTTTGTAGCGCACGCTTCGCTTCGCTTTAGTGGGTTCACTTGACTCCACTGTAGCGCTCGCTTCGCTTCGCTTTGGTTTTGAACTGTAGCGTTCGCTTCGCTTCGCTTTGGCAGACTTGCTTTGAATCTACTGTAGCGATCGCTTCGCTACACTATTCTTCAGCACGCTTCACTTCGGCCTGCTAGACTTGCTTCGCTTCGAAAAACACACTCAAGCGAGTGACCTTCACTTGGAATTCCTGCAGTCTAAAGCTAAGCTAAATAAAGCCAACCTAATAGTATAGGCTTAGAAAAATTCTAACCTATCATCTACATCAAAAATGCGTCGCTTGGGAATAGAACGCTTTGGGGTTTTGGGATCAAATCAAAACACTACATTTTTAAAGTGTCCCATGTAGTTCCCCCTTAACATTTTCGTTCTTAACAATTCCCAACATAAATAAATAGAACAAATAACATAAAAGACTACTTGAACTTTGGTTTTAAAGAAATTAAAAACGATTCGGGCAGCGAACAATTCCACTCTAGCTTAATTATTCTGATCCTCGATGCAAAAATAACTCTAATTACATGCAAACAAATCAGTTATGACTACCGAAGACGCTTCTGACGTAATCTCATTTCTCCATAAATTATCGATAATCAGGAAGACGCTTCACCAATTATTTCCCTAATCGACTGACAACCGTAAGAGACGCTCTATAGATTTAATGAGCCGACAGCATTAAGAACTAGAGAAATCCGATTCAACACCGACAAACTCTGACTCAGGATTGTCGAATGAAGACTATTATTCCCTTGACTTTAAAAAGTCAATTTACCACTAATTAAATCTAATCACGATTACGTATGACCGATTCAATTGGCTACAAATCAACTCTACTCAACTAAGCATTGTACACTACCTAGACGAATAAAGCGATTAATAGAAATCAACACTGAGAATAATCGATGCTTGCATAGAATTAAAGTACGAACACAAATTAGATCTCACAGAATAATCATGCCAGGGCTTCCTTGTTCTTTGCCGGAATAAAGAAAATTAACTAGAAATCATAAACAAATTAAGATAAAAAATAAGATAAACAGTAAAAGAAAGGAAGAAGAAGAAAAGAAGAATGGGGCTGCTCTCCTCCCTTCTGTCTCGTCTCTCCTCTTCTCTAGGATAAGATGATCAAATAAATCCACAAACCTAATCTATATATAAAAGGAAAATATTAATAATGTCTAAATAGTCATTAAAGTTAAATAAAATCCTAAAAACTGAAATATCTTTAATTAATCCCGTATGGAATTATTTAAAGTCTTGTAGATGGTCGAAATCCCGAAATTGTTCCATTCTCGCCCAGCTACAGTACTTCATAGCCGGTATGGGCACGCTGCCTGATTTACGTTCTGCTCAATGTACACTTCAATTGCCCATATTCATAAAATCCATCCAAAAGTCTGCAAATTCTTCAATATTTGATATTTTCCCTACAAACACCATACATTCATACTTATTCCCAAATAAAGAGTATTTATTTAAGATTAAGAATAAAATGTACAAGAAATTCCACAAAATATATAGAGAAAATATGCCCAATCACTAAACCTAAGGTATTTAAAGAGTAGAAATTTACAAGGAAACATAAGTGTACAAGGAATCGAAATAAGTCGAAAAGGCCCGTGTTTAAAACGAAGCCCGTGTCCTTGCTCGGATAGTGCACTCGACCAGTGGCTCGGCCGAGCGTGTGAGAGAGGTGTGGCTCGATCGAGTGGGTTGATCAGTAAGTTTGGCTCGGCCACTGGCTCGGCCGAGCGGGTGGCCGAGCCACCTCCTCGAACTCCGTTCTTCGGCTCTTCGACACTCCGTTTCTTGACTTTCTCGATCCTCGTTTCAACTTGGGTTAGTTCCACACGAAAAGTACCTAAAAACACGACAAAATATCCAAAGCGTAATATAGTTCGAAAGGATATAAAACGATACAAAACACGAACTAAATCACGAAACGAGACCTAAAAATGACTCCTAAACACTTATAAAAACAAGTAAATTTCTTGTCTATCAGCACCATGAAACATGCATCTAGATTGGCAGGGTGATTGTAATTAAAAGTAATCACATAAATTCAATTAGGCATACAAACCCTAAAATCAACAAAAGAAATTAGCTAGGCATAATTAAAAGAAAGGTAGAAGGAAGAATAAACATAATTAAAAGCATAAAGTAAAAGAAAATGGAATAGAAAATTCTTGAATCTTGATGAATCTTCAATCTTCAACTGTCTTCATACATAAAATAAATCTTGATCTAAAGTATAAAAGTAGAGAATAAAAATAAAAACTAATCTAAGGTATGGTGGAGACTAGAGAGATCTCTTACAATGATAAGTTTAGAGGTATTTATAGGGTAAAAGTTTACATCTAATACCTAATTGTACAAGGAAACCAAGAAGGAATTAAAAATTGCCTTTTAAGAGAAATCCCGTCTGGAAATTCCGGGTGTCCTCTAGACCAAGCTCTCGATCGAGCGGCGGGTCGAGAGGGTCGAGAGGGTCCTGCGCAACTTTCTTTTTTCGGCCGTATCTTCCTTGTCCGAACTCCAATTGACCTCCTTTTTCGCCTACGTTCTCCTATCAAACTCCTCTTCGATATTCTGCATTAATTACTCCAAAATAACTTTGCAATAAAATTATGGGAAGCCAGAACTGGGGACCATCTTTCTTGGTTTCGTCGTCTCTCATCTCATCATGGGTTTTCTCGACTCAAAAGCTCTAAAAACACTCAAAACAACCCAAAAGCGTAATCTAGCTTGAAATAACATAAACAATACAAAACATGAGCTAAACTATCAAAATAAGACAAGAAAACGATAATATAACTCTTAGAAAATATGGTAAAATACACCCTATCACAACGAAATGAACACTTCGAAAGCTTGATGAAGATGTTATGCTGCCGCAGGATGGATAAGACGTCGGCCAAGTGTGTTGCGTGGCTTTCCATTGTCATGCTATAAATCAGGATATCATCAAAAAAGACAATGACAAAACGCCGTAAAAGAGGCCGGAAGATGTCGTTCATAGCCGCTTGGAACGTAGAAGGGGCTTTGGTGAGCCCAAAAGGCATGACAAGGAACTCAAAATGGCCATCGTGAGTACGAAAGGCCATCTTGAAGACATCGACATCGTTCATACGTATCTGATGGTAGCTGGAACGTAAATCAAGCTTCGTGAAAACCCTGGCTGCTCCCAATTGTCAAATAACTCGTCCACGGTAGGGATTGGGAATTGGTATGGTACCGTTACTGCATTCAACGCATGGTAGTCAATACAGAAGTGAAAAGACCTGTCCTTCTTCCTGATTAGCCGCACTGGAGACGAGAAAGCGCTACTACTGCGACGAATAATGCCCATATCTAACATCTCCTTGACCTGGCGTTCAATCTCATTCTTCTGAAAGTATGGATAGCGATAAGGATGCACGTTTACTGGCTTCGTGTTAGGCAGGAGGTGTATGCGATGATCAAACGACCGTTTAGGAGGTAGCCCCAATGGAAACCGTGAACACTTGCTCATGTTACGAAAGGACGTCCCGAACTAGTGAGGGAATGTCATCGGGAAACAAGAGGGGCGGCTGAACATGGGCGGAGTCGGCCATGACCGAGGGCTCCTCGAGGGCGACAATTTCGAATAAGGTTGCTGAATCCACGTGGAGCAAAAGTGATGCAAACGTGCGGGCAAAAACTTGACGCGGAAGGCGCGACATCACTCGTAGGCAAACCGGTCGGCCCCCACTCGAAAACTCCAACGTCCCGGCGTCGTAGTCGCTGGTCACCCGATGTAAGGATTGCAACCAAGCCATCCCCAGGATAACGTCGGGCCCATGCATGGGTAGAACAAAAAGATCTAAAACAAACGAGTGTCCGTGAATCCTCAAATCAGCTTTCGAACTCATATACGAACAAGTAAGAGACTGCTTGTTGCCTATGTACACACGAAATGGCCGAATAGGTGTCACTGACAAGCTGTTCTTCTCCGAGATCCGAGGGTGGAAAAAATTATGAGTGCTCCCAGTATCCACCAATATGAAGAATTCTGTATTAGCCAAAAATCCTTGCAATTCTAATGATGAAGCCCGAGGACGACCATCCAAATTGTACATATGCGACAGATCTGTGGTGATAACCTCTGGCTCCACAATATCATCCTCCGACGTCTGTATTTCATCCACATCCTCGTCTGCTCCCATATAAGCCAAAACAGGTGTCTTACACACGTGGTCTGCACTTCATTTTATCCGGACAATACCAACAAAGGCCCTGGCTAGTCCGTTCTCATTTTTCTACCGATGTCAAGCCAACAATCGGAAGTCGAGATAAATCACGAGGACACGTGGAATTCAGTCATGTCGGTGGTGGCTTAGGTGAGTCGTGGCTGGTCGTGGCGGCACTAGCTGGGAGAGTCGGACCCCGCCCTTGCCACGGTTTCCGAATGGACGAAATGAAGCTGTCGGAAGCGGTATCGAACTCGTTAGCGAGAGCCATGGCTGCTGCAATTGAGGGTGGATGCTGAAACCGAACCTGAATCTTGATTGGTTGCTGAAGTCCTCCTAAATATATCGGAAGCAATGTCGATTCCGGTATTCTCAGGATCTGGTTTAAGATTCGATCAAACTCATGATGATACTCTGCTAGGGTTCCAGTCTATGTGAGTTTAGCAATCAACTCAATGTAGTTGACGAAGTAGTGTGGGTCGAATCGACGGCGAACTTCCTCCAGGAATTGCGTCCACGAAACACAAAGATTATTGGATCGGTACGAAAACACCCAATCCGATGCCGGTGGTGAAACGTTGTTCCACAGGTAACATAATGTGATCAAAATAATATTGAATGCGCGTTACCCAACTTTGTGCGTCGGATCCGTCAAACAACGGTGGATCCATCCTGATGTGTCTCACGGGATCGGACGAGTGATAAGCTGAAATCCCACGTGAGGCTGGTGGTTCCCATAAAGATCGTTGAGCTTGGAATTCCCCACCCCTAGTGATTGGACGATCCCACGACGTCAGAACAGGCGCGTTGGAAGGGCGGGGTGCAAAGCCGATGTGCAGCGTACTATAGCCGGGACGGACAACTTCCATTTGCTGCCACGATAGGGACGTCGTCGATGGCGGTGGTAGTGGTTGAAGAGACAACATCGTAGCCATCGTCATATCTCCCTTTGGCGTCCAAGACAGTGACTGGCAATCCCACGGCATCCGGTATGGAGGATCCGGATCCGGCCGAGGTGGCCGAGTTGGGACCTGACGTTGATCAGACGCGTCCAATTTTCCCTCCAGTCGCTGCAACACCATGATAAGGGTCTCCACCGGAATTGAACTTGAAGCAGACGCCGGTGGTGGTGGTGGTGGTGGTGGTGGTGGTATCGTCATAGAAACAAACGACAGCTTGGATGAAGTGCCAAAACTAGGGGTTGCTGACCGATTAGGGTTCATACCCGAAGAGGAGGACAAGGTTCGATGAAAGCACCAATTGATAAAGGATTGATTCCCCTATCAAGCTCGATAAACGAGAGATTCATCAAGGACGAAACAAACGGCAGTCGCGGGCCACACCTGACGATCACACCACAAAGAACGGCAAGAAAATACACGCAAAGAAGAAAAATTAGGGTTTTATTTCTTGGATACAAAAAATAAAACACTAATTCCCTATTTATACTAAGGACCCTGGTTGATTCGACTCGTACGATTCGCGAAAGAATCAACAAGAAAACCCAAAAAGGAGCTTATCAATACGCTTGAATCGACTATCTTCTACTGGGCAAAGCCCAACAAATAAAATTACAAAGAAATATAAGTTGCATCAATTAACTAACAGTAGGTGATGAAGTCCTCGAATCTCTTCGGTTCTCTCGTCCTACGCCTCGTTCTTCCACTTCTTCCGTCGCCTTCCTCTTTCTCCCCATCCTTCTCGTTCGTATCAAAGACGACGGCCGCATCAACCTCCCCCGCGTTGTCTTCTCCTTGTTCACTAGATGCCTGCAAATTAGTGTTCGTATCCCCATAAGATTTGACTATAAAGATGGGGTTTTTGATCCAAAATTGAACACTTTCTGGGTTCGACATACGCTTTGAGCAATTTGAATTCTTAAAATAAAAAATGAAGCCTGAATTGTCAATTGGGTCGTGGCCAATAAATTAAGAAAAAAAATCAAGATTGGGCCGCATGCCAATCTTTAATTGTGAGGCATTTAGCTTTGGCCCATATATTTTAATTCAAAGCTTGAATTTGTTGAGTCAGCAAATTCACAAACTTTAATTATAAAGGCTGAGGAGGAAACAAGGAGCAAAGAGTCAGCCTTCCGCCTTGACGCGACCGTCGTTTAGCCGCAATCAATAAATTTATAAGCCTATGCCCAAGACTCTTATAACTAGTATAGTAGTGGTAAGCATAGGGTCGATCCCACAAGGAGTTGGAGTAGCAATCTTTCAAGAAACAAGTTGTCACGGTTGGGGTGGGCGTTGCCCAAGACAGAACAGAAAATAACAAGGGAAAGTAAATACTGCTTAATTAAAAATACTTTTAAACAATAATAAATTGAAAACCCAGCCTGGGCAAGTACCCTTAATCATAATATAACTTCACTCGTTCATCGGTATTAATATATTCACACATGTTAATATCTTCGGTTATAGGTGTTGGGAATTGTTAAGGATTCACATGTTAAGGGGGAACCTATTGGGACACTTAATAAAATTATTTATTATGTTTTGATTCGATCCCAAAACCCTCTATGACAATCCTATTCCCAAGCGACCCTATTTGATTAGTATAATAGGTAGAATTTTTCAAGCTTGTAATGTTAGGAAAGCTTATTTATTTCTAGTCGCTTTAGGTCTAGCTTACAGGTTTCAAGCGAAGCGAGAAGACCACTCGCTTGAGTGTGTTTTGAAGCTGAAGCGATCCCACCCGATAAAGCGGAAGCGAGTGCTCTCGATAAAGCTAAAGCAAGTCCACCCGACAAAGCTGAAGCGAGCACTTTCGTAAAGCGAAGCGGCTACAAAGCGAAGCTTGAAAGCGACAGTTCAACTACTATCCTTCGTTCAAACTCAAGGTTGAACTCAGTCAAGTGAAGATCAGTCGCAGTTAATGCAAGATCTCCACGTGGCAAGTGAGGATTGGACGCGAAAGTTGACTTGCGTGACTGACAAAGCAGCCGCTACAATACTGCCCAGGCCAGTTACTGTAACGCTTGGCTTTTAGCCATTTTGGGAAAGAAGACAAAGCTGTCGGTCAAGCCAAATACTGTCGAGTGTGGAGAGACAAAGCCACCATCTTTCAAACGGCTTCAACTTGTCTCTACCACTATAAATAAAGGAATGCAGAACCAAGAACACTTCAACACTTCCACAAATTTCCAGCGCTCAAATTTGCAAGCACTCGCGATTTTCCAGCTTACATTTTCTTGAGTTCTAGACGAAGTTTTCCAAGCTTCAGTTCCATCGAAGCTTGCTATCTGCAACCTTACACTCTAAAATCTAAGTCCTCATATATATCCAAAGCTTAGAAGAAGAATCCTAGCCTTTGCATTTCATTTTAAAGGATTCTTCACTTAGAGTGTGTGTGTTCACAAACCCAACCCAAAACCCTTGTCCGTGTTGTGTCAAGTGTGTTAGTGTTGTTTGTGTTGTTGTAAGGTTGTTGTAAGATCCAAGGTTTTGCTTTCATCGATTGCGAAAACCTCGATTGAAGGTTGTTGTGTCGTAGGGATCCAAGCTTGCACTTTCATCGATTGTGCGAAGCTCGATTCTTGCTTAGGTTTTTCGGAGAACCCGTAATCTCTGAAAGTTTCTTGAGTGAAGAGAAATTGTTCCAGTGTTGGACAAAGTGGACGTAGGAGCTTTATCTCCGAACCACTATAAATCTCCTTGTGCAGTATCTCTCTAAACCTTACTCTTTCATATTTAGTTTACACACTTTGATTATCATAGTTGCATTTGCAAGTAAACAAATTTAATACGAGATTTTAAATACTTAAGAAAGAATAGCTCACTAAATTCCGCATTCAAGCAAGTAAGTATCTCTAGAGATCAAGCTATCGCTTTGGTCTCGGGAAAGCTTTACTGTAGATCTAGCTTCGGCTTAGGTCTTAAGTTTAAAAGTAACTCACTTTGCTTACTCTGAGGCAAGTTTGAAAAGAAGTTGAAAAACTTCTAGCACACGTATTCAGCCCCCCCCCCCCCCCCCCCCCCCTTCCTCTACGTCTGTTCCTACTTGTCATTCCGGGACCAACAATAGGCAAGTCACTAGGCAGGACCCCTTACTGTCATGTGTCACGTGCCTCGCCAATGTGTGCCCAATCCACCCTTACAGTTTAGAAATAGAACCCTAACTTGAACAATCTACATGCAAGTACTAGTTTTCACGCATCTTGCCCAAGCAGCATTACCGATCTGTGGCGGACCCGAATAGCCTCAGCGGCAGGCCTAACGTCGACCTACGACTACACTCTGTTGATAGTTCATACTATATGGTGTGCGGACCTATCCGACACGTTTTGCCCATGTACTATTTGTAATCATGCTTGACTTGATATGATACTGGCCACATACCCGACCAAGACTAACATGAATTGTAGAACAGAACCTAGCAAACTCGGGAACACATGCATGCATGCATTATTAAGTCCAATCCGTCTGACCTCACGAGTTGTTAAGTTACTATAATTATGGCATCTTGCCCAAGTTGGGTTTAGATGACTACTCTAGCATGCTGGAAACGTAAACAACAAAAGTAAAAGAAGACATAATGTTAACGAAGTACGTACAAGAAATATTATAAAAAAGAATCAAAAGGGCGGACACCAACGTCGGCCAAGCAAATACTAAAAAATAAAAGTGTTTGCCCGCAGGACTTGTTCATTCCTCCCCACTCACAAATGAAAAGTAAAAGCATAAATGGAAAGTATGAAAGCAGCTCTGGTGAAAGCGTGAAGTGTCCGAAGCTTTTTCTCTTCATGAAATGACGCTGCTTTTATACTTGTAGATGAATCATGGACCAGGCCCATCAATCGACTGATAGGGTTTGAGCTCAGGAAGACTTGCCTTGCTGCGTAGATTTGTTTCCTTGTTGATCATCGCGAGAGTTTGGAAAGAATTTCGGCTGGGATTCTTTCCTTCTTCGCTTCTCTTTCTCCGTTTAGAACCCTCGTCCTAGCTCGATTTGGTTGTCGTACGACCCACAATCACTCTTTAAGCTCGGCCCATTATGCTTGAACTCCGTCTTGCCCAGTCAGCTCCCCAAACTGCCTTGCCTGCTCCAGATCCTGCCCAAGATTCCCTGAAACCAAAATGTGCCCTCCCAAGCACAAGACTCATGCAAAAGACTCGACTAAACACCTAAATGCAGACACAATATGATACAAAATACGAGCAACATATGGGCTCGTCATACCTCTTCCCTATTTTCTTTTCTTTCTCTTCTCTTCGTACGCATTGCCATTCAAAATTTCAACAGATAGAATATGTTCAATTCCACAAAGCCTGCTGTTGGTTTGAGCAGTCAAGAACGTTGACTCTGTTTGTATTTTCGAAACACAAGCGAGAAATTCGACATTGGGTGTAAGCCAATTCAACATAGGAATCAAGTGGCCATCTGCTTGGGCAGTCGAGATAGTCGAGACAGCTATGCTAAATAGGAGAGGTTGGGTTTTAGAAGCCAAAGGTAAAAAAAGAAGTTGGGTCAGGCGCTTTTGCACCTCTACTGTTTCTTTTCCTTGTTTTTCTTTGCACGCAGTGCAATTCGAACACCTCGGTCAAAGATGTCGGTTTATAGCTAGTTTGATGCTCTCTTGAGCAGTCGATATTGTCAATCCGGTTTGCTTTTCGAAGTGAATAACATCAGATTGGAAAATTTCTTCAGCTTCTTCTTTCATGGGTTTTCAACCTGTCGAGGCTGTCGAGTTTCGGAGGGGAGTTAGAAAAATGAATTCTGTTGTGTAGCTCGATCTGTTTTATTTCGAGAGAGGCATCTACTCAGTCTGCTACGTCGAGAGGCAGAGTTAGTTCTCTTTGTTATTCAAGTTGTTGCTTTTATCGATTTAGTTCTAAATGAGCACAATAATCTTCCTATTGGGTTCGCTAGTTTCGCAAGTGAGAGGACTCTCCTTCAAAAAAATCGATTAGGTTCTTCACTTCGATTGGTAACGATGGCGACGAGAGGTAAGTTGTGTGCGTCTCTGTGATCTTGCCCCTTGAAATAGGAATATAGTTTTAGAATTTCACTTGTGCGTTTCATCGAACAACTGATGTACGTTAGTTTGGGGCAAGGATTGAGATGCGAGCAAATACGGATATATTTGAGAAGTAGGTGTTGTAGCATGTAGAGCTTGTTTGACAACTGAAGGAATTGGTGGGGAGGTTTGTCATCCCCGACGGTCTTCTTTGGCGAGTTTACGAGAAGGGTGTCTTGTTTGTTAACTCGAAAATTCAAGGGAAGAGTTGTTATGAATTTCAATTATCAGTTTTCTCTACTTCTCTTGGAGGGCGTCAACAACGGTGAAGGGTAAAAAGGTATTCTCGCGAAGTTTACCAGAGAGCGAGTCATCTAACGTGTGCAGAACACTCGGTAGTTAAGTCGGCAGCTGTAGATCCAGGTTAGTTTACTTTGGCATTTTCCATAACTGCTTGCTGTCTGTTCCATGAATTCATAAAGTTCGCTTCTCTTGAATCTTGCTTTTGATAGTTGCGCCTGTTTGGCAGGCCGTCTCAATGTATATTGAGGCCCTGTGCTATTATAAAATTGGGTCGTTTAAATTTTAGCAAAAATATGACTTAATATAATATTTAATAAAACATTAAAAATAAACATGCAAAGAGATTTTTTAAGATAAATCAAAGTTACTTGTAAATAAATAGTAAAAAGAAA
This sequence comes from Thymus mandschuricus, assembly GCA_029379335.1. Lineage (NCBI taxonomy): Eukaryota > Viridiplantae > Streptophyta > Magnoliopsida > Lamiales > Lamiaceae > Thymus > Thymus mandschuricus. Next base: position 6,222,623 of record CM057081.1, on the reverse strand, counting down.
AAATCAAATTTAGTTTTGGGAGAGGAAAAAACAATAAAAAGATAAAAACAAAAAATGAAATAAATAGGTTGGAAAGGGGGGGGGGGGGGGGGGGGAAGCCATAAAATTAATAGAACAAAGGAAAGAGCTAATATCCCGACATAAATTGAGAAGAGAGAGAGAGAGAGAGAGAGAGAGAGAGAGAGAGAGAGAGAGAGAGAGAGAGAGAGAGAGAGAGAGATTTGGGCTTTAATAATAAATTGGGCTTGATATGGAAGGAAAAAGAGAGTCCAAGTAATATTCTTTTAAGTGAGAAATTGAGAAGAAAAGAGAGAGAGAGAGAGAGATAGACATTTGGACTTTAAAAATAATTGGGCTTAATATTTTTTATGGGGCCTATTCTTTTGGGGGCCCTGTTCTTTAGAACTTACTGGGTCTGCTCATAGACGGGCCTGTTGTTTGGTTTAGTTGAAGAAGCTTTCTATCGAGTCGATCATCATCAAATATAAATGGCATGTAGAGAAGGTAGAGTTTATGTAATCTCATGTGGTAGAGGCGGCTGAGGAAGTCAGAATAGTTCAAATTTTCTCCTCAAAGGTTTGATTTTGCATAAAAGATTCTCAAATAACTAAAAATATGAATCCCTTGGATGTTGCCACTTATCTTCGATCTAAGCTTTCTCATGTCTATAAGTATGGCTTATTTTGCTCTCACCACATTTCATTTTTCATTTGCAAGTTGTTGAGATTGTTGGAGTTGGAAGCATGAGAGCAAGGTAGAGAGGAGTTGTAGAGAGAAGATTTTGGAGAGCTCTCCAAAGGTTGGTTATCTCTCCTTCTCATATCTTTATATGTTCTTCGCGTTCTTCGCAGAAAACTTAAAATGCAGATGGTTGAAATTTTTGATTCATCATTGTAAGATGTTTGTGCTAGATCTTTGCAAGTAGGTAAATTTGGAATTTGACGAGCCCATATTTTTCTTGTATTTTGTTCATATTGAGTCTGCATATAGGTGTATTAGTCGAGTCTTTGCATTAGTCTTGTGCTTGGGAGGGCACATTTTGGTTTCAGGGAAGCTTGGGCAGGATCTGGAGCAGACAAGGCAGTCTGGGGAGCTGGCTGGGCAAGACGAAGTTCAAGCATGGTGGACCGACCTTAAAGAGTGATCGTGGGCCTTATGACAACCAAATCGAGCTAGGGCGAAGGCTTTTCAGCAAAGGAAATGACGAGAAGAAGGATAGAATCCAACCTAGATTCTTTCCAAATTTCTGCAATGATCAACAAGACAACAAATCTACGCAGTAAAGGGAAGTCCTACTGAGCTAAAACCCTAGCAGCCGATTGATGGGCCTGGTCCACGATTCATCCACAAGTATAAAAGCAGCATCATTTTAGTTCTTCGAACATACGAGCGTACACCGGAGCTGCTTGATACTTTTCCATTTCATGCTTTTACTTTTCATTTGAGAGTGGGGAGGAATGAACAAGTTGTTGGGAATTGTTAAGGATCACATAATAAGGGGGAACTCATATGGGACACTTTGAAGTGAGTGTATATTTGTTTTGATTTGATCCCAAAACCCCTAAGTATCCTATTCCCAAGCGACCCATTTTGATGTAGAATAGGTTAGAGATTTTTTTTCTAAGCCTATACTGTTAGGATGGCTTTATTTTTGCATTAGTCGCTTAGGTTTTTAGATTGCAGAAATTTCAAGTGAAGGCCACTCGCTTGAGTGTGTGTTCCAATCGAAGCGAGTCTACCCAGCCGAAGTAAAGCGTGCCAAAGAATAGCAAAGCGAAGTGAGCACAACAGTAGATTCAAAGCGAGTCTGCCAAAGCGAAGCGAAGCGAGCGCTACAGTGAAAAATGAAGCGAGTCAACGCGGAGTCAATAAATACTAAAAGCGGACACTCGGGAAATTTATTTTCTAAGTACCCACTACAGTATGACCCTGAAGCGACTCACTTGAAGCGGACGCTACATTTCTAAAGCGAAGCGAGCCCCTACCTAACAGAAAGCAACAGCACAGTTCCCGCTCCTATTTTGAACTCCAGTCAACTGAAGATCGACGCATTAATTGTGAAATCTCCACATGTCGTATAAGGAGAGGAGCAGCGGAGTTGACTGCCAGGCCGACAAGGGCGCAGCAACAGTGATGGCTCGCTCCAGTTACTGTTAAGTTTGGAACTTAGCCATTTTCGGCAAAGGGCCAAAACTGCGCGTCTGAAAAGCAGCCAGCCTGTGCAAGGACTGTCGAGAGGAGGAGGGACAAGGCCACCTACCAAGCAACGGATCTCGGCCAAACCTCCGCCTATAAATAGTGAAGGATGAAGACTAAGAGAAGTAGAACACTAATTGAGCATTCAGCGCCTACTGCAAACAAACACTCTCAGCTTTCAAGCATTTCATCGAGTCTTTGTTTCAAGTGTTCTCCAAGTTCCAGTCCCATCGGAACTTGTCTTCGCAACCTTCACACTTAGAGTTCTAATCCTATTCCAAATCCAAGCTTAGAGAAGAGTTTTTTGTAAAGAACTCTTCATTAGTGTGTCTTTCGAAACAGAAAACCCTAACCCTAAAAGTTCAGTTAGATTTTGTGTTCATCGTAGTAAGGTTGTTTTCGATCCAAGGCTCTACTTTCTTCGATAGTAGAAGCCTCGATCATAGAGTCTAGATCCAAGCTTACACTCTCATCGATTGTGTAAAGCTCGATCGAAACTAGGTTGTAAGGAGAACCCGTAATCTCCCTGTTGTCGGACTGAAGCGAGTGAAGCTTCCAGTCCAGTTTAGGTTTTGTGTGGTGAACCCGTAATCACCCAGTCTTCGTCAGATCCAAGCGAGTGAAGCTCGATCTTGACATAGGTTTTTTGAAGAACCCGTAATCTTCAAGTTCTTGAGTGAAGAGAACGAGTTGCCTAGTGCAACAAGTGGACGTAGGAGTTTTATCTCCGAACCACTATAAATCTCTGTGTCGTATCTCTAACCCTACTCTCTCTTTACTTACTGTTTATTCATTGCATAAAGCATACTAAACAAACTTAAACTGCACTTTCAATTACTTAGAAAAGATTAGCTCACCGAATTTCTGCATCACGAGTAAAGACTCACTCTTGATCAAGTGCAAACTTAGGTCAAGTAGTTTAGCAAAAAAAAACTGTAGATCTAGCTTACAGCTAGGTCTTAAGTATTGAAGCGAGATCTTTACTTGTCACTCTGAGTTAAAGAAAAAGAAGTTGAAAAACTTCAAAACACGTATTCACCCCCCCCCCCCCCTCTACGTGTTTTTCCTCTAACAAACCGGGACGAACATGTGGTATCAGAGCAGCGGATCTTTTGAGCCACTGGTTTGCATATCCAAAGCGAGTCCCCTCTCGCTTCAGTTGTCTCACTGAACCGGATCCAGTTTTTTCTAAGTGCATAAAACCCTCACCCACGCATACTGCATTACTGCTGATAGTTTGCTATGTCTACATACAGTGCATCGAATCTTCCGCAGTTCTCTATTGAAGGGTACGAGACATGGAGCTTTCGAGTAGAGAGCTTCCTCAGTTCCATCCACGACAGAATGTGGGAGGTTATAGAGGAAGGACCGATCGAAATCAAGAAAGCTATTTCTGTGAATGTTCCAGCCGCCGAAGGCCGCGCAGCCCATGTCAGGCAAGAATATGTCGAGAAGGACAAGGACGAGTACAACTCCAACGACTTCAAAATCGCCAACCTCGACAAAATCGCACGCCACACGATGCAGAGCATTGTGGCGGATGCCTATCTGCCAAGGATCAGGAAGTGTGCAACGGCGAAAGAAATGTGGGAAACCCTAGCCCTCATTTCTCAAAGAACGGACAAGATCAAGGAGGACAAGCTCGCCGTACAGATGCGGGAGTTTGAAGGCCTTATAATGAAGTCGGGAGAGTCCATAGATGCCTTCGAGCTGAGAGTTACCAACATCATTGCAACTCTCAACTCACTTGGGAAGGAACTCACAGACAAGGAGGTGAACCTCAAGATCGTTCGAGCTCTCACACGAAAGTGGCAGACCATGAAGGAGCTATATCTGGCAACGAAGGACTTGTCAAAACTCACACCGGAGATTCTGAAAACCGAACTCAAGGCACACGAGTTTGATCAGAACCACATGAGTCTTGACGATGAAGATGAAGCTCCTACACCTTCGAAAGGGGTCGCTTTCAAAACTGCAGAAGGGCCAAGCGACCAGACACTCGCTAAGATGTCAAGAGAAGAGCTGGAAGAGCATGTCGCGTTCTTATCCAAGAACTTCAACAAGATGAACTCACGTGTGGGCAAGTATAGGAGATTCTATAAGCAGTACAAGGGAAGGAGCACTGATGCTCGTGAAGGCAAAGCAAAGAGAGAAGAGACATCCAAGACGATCCCCAGAGACATGATGGATGTGGAGTGCTATCACTGCCACAAGATGGGCCACTACAAATCTGACTGCCCAAAGCTGAGTGCAAAGGAGCGAGAAGAACTGAAGGCCAAGAGAGAAGCTCCCAGGCGAGCGCTTGTAGCGAGTGAAACACCAGTCGCTTCAACTGAAGATGTCTCAAGAGACTCGGATGCATTCACTGATCCCAACTCCAGTGAAGGAGAAGATCTGGGATTGATGGCGCTCACCGACGAAGATACAGGGGAGGTATTTTACTATCCTTCATCTAGTTCAATTACACTCGCACACACACACGAAGAGGAAGTTCATTCCTCGACATGGAGTGAGTTACTTGACAAACACTACAAATTGTCAAGCGACCACAAAATGTTGAAACAAGCTATGTCTCAAAGCGAGAAGGAGAACCAAAAGCTAGCCACTGAGCTTGACCAAGTCAAACTTAACTTAAGGGCTATAACTAGTAAGTTCGAGGATCTCTTTGCTAGACATCAAAGCTTGGAGGGAAGGTATGAAACCCAATCCAATCTAGTGGCCAATTTGAACAAAGCCTCGTATGCAAGGCAGGCACTAGAAAGCTCACTTCTACCCTTTGGTAGAAAGGGAGGACTTGGATATGAGGGTGGACCTTCCAAGCCCACAGTCTTTGTTGGTGCCTCTAACACAACCCCATCAGTTCCTTTGGATGTGCCCACTGCCTCCAAAGTGACCACCAACAAGGACAAAGGCAAAGTGGTTGAGAACCCTAAGAAGAAGCCAATGAAGATGTCTATATCTTCAAGGGCAGAATCTAAGGGTAAGCAAAGTTCACCAATCAAAGGGTAAAGGGAAAACTGTTGAAGCTTCTAAGTGTCAAACCAAGACACGAGAGACAAAGGATCTTCCTTTCAAAAAGAGAAGTAATGTCTATGTTTCATGTGAGTCGGATTGGAGATGGTCCAACCGTACTCATGTTGAGGGGGAAGTGCTTGAAGCACCCAAGAGGTCGCTTCAAAGCTCAAAGGTTCCTCAAGCGAGTCAGGGTCAAAACCCTAGTTTGACCGCTTCAAGGAAACCAAGCGAGCCGCTTCAAAAAACAGTAAACCCTAAATTAGTCTCTAAGCCAGTAGCTAATCCGAAGCGAGTCGCTTCAGGATACAAGCAAAAGGGTAAGAGCATAGGTGTGTCTCAAGCGAGCCGCTACCCCTCTTGCACACACTGTTGCACTTGTGAAGCTGCTTCTAAGCAGAAATCACAATCTAAAAAGGTCGAGAAGCCCAAGACACAAGCTAACTTTCAAAAGAAAGTGAAGCAAGTGTGGGTACCTAAAGGGACTAACCTGCAAGGACCCCAACTGATTTGGGTACCAAAACTTGTCTAATTGCAGGTGAGCGCCATGGACCCCATGCCAAGTGAAGGTCAACAAATCTGGTACTTGGACAGTGGATGTTCAAGACACATGATTGGCATGAGAGCTCTACTTCAAGATTATATTGAGAAGAAGGGTCCACACGTAACCTTTGGTGACAACTCTCGAGGAAGCACTAAGGGATATGGTGCACTGAAGATCGAAAAAATCAAGATTGAAGAAGTTTCCTACGTGGAAGGACTGAAGCACAACTTGTTATCCATCTCACAATTCTGTGATAAGGGATACAAGGTGGAGTTTATCTCCAACAAATGCATAGTGAAGAGCAAGCTCACCTCCCAGATTGTGCTCACTGGAATTAGACAAAAGGAATGTCTACATAGCACAATGGGATAGCTGCAAGGAGGAAACGTGCTTGGTCGCTAGGAGTGCTACTGATGTTGGATGGCTATGGCACAGACGTTTGAACCATCTCAACTTCGTGACGATCAATCGCTTAGCTCGGAAAGGCTTGGAGCAAGGCATACCTAACGAGGTCTTTGTCAAAGACCATCCATGCTCACCATGCCAACGAGGGAAGCAAACGAAGAAGCACTTCGACAGTCTTGAAGAAGCTTCATCCAAGCGAGTGCTCGAGCTACTTCACATGGATCTGTTTGGACCAGTCACTCCAGTCAGTGTAAATGGAAGAAAATACACTCTAGTTGTAGTCGATGATTTATCTCGCTACACTTGGGTTGTATTTCTCTTTAGTAAGAAGGAGACACTATCCAAACTACCTCAATTGCTCAAGCGACTTGCTGTGGAGAAGAATCAAGCGATTGCCACAATCCGCTCCGACAAAGGCACTGAGTTCCTGAACTCAACCATTGAAGCATACTGCACGGAGCATGGCATAGCACACCAAACGTCCTCAGCACACACACCTCAGCAGAATGGAGTTGCTGAAAGAAGAAACCGGATCATCAAAGAAGTCGTTCGCACTATGATTGCTAATTCAAAGCTTCCAATGAAATATTGGGCTGAAGCTGCCAACACAGCATGCTATACTCAGAATCGAACGCTTCTCAACAAACGTTTCGACAAAACACCATATGAAATATGGACAGGGAGAATTCCTAACATCTCTTATTTCCATATCTTTGGTTGTGGGGTCTTCATCCATAATAATGGGAAGTCACAACTGAAAGCCTTTGAAAGCAAAGCTGATGAAGGAATATTTTTAGGATATTCTACATCAAGCAAAGCTTACAGGGTGTTCAATTGTAAAAACCCTAATTGTGGAGGAATCACCCCATGTCGTATTGGATGAGTCTTCTTTGAGTCTTCCACAGGAACAGGTTCAAGCGAATGAAGAAAAATCAAGCGAGGAACCCGTCAATTCACCGACTTGTGTTGGTCCCGGTTTGTTATAGGAAAAATACGTAGAGGAGGGGGGGGAGGGATGAATACGTATTTTGAAGTTTTTCAACTTCAAATTCCTTAACTCAGAGTATGAAGTAAAGTGCTCGTAGAAATACTAAGACCTAGCCGAGAGCTAGATCTAAAGCAAACGAGAATCTCTTGACCTAAGCTTCAAGCTTGATCAAGAGTGAGACTTTACTCTTTGTGCGGAATTTGGTGAGCTAATGTCTTTCCTAAGTAATTAAAAATTCAAGTTGAGTTTGTTTAGATGCACATGCAATGAATAATCAAAGTACAGTAAAACCTCTATAAATTAATACTCTATAAATTAATAACCTCTTTAAAATAATAAAATCTCCCGGTCCCGACTCGGGACTTTGTAAAAAATCATCAAATTCGATAAGATAATAAAATAATAACTTTTCAAAAAATCCCTTTATAAATATTAGGTCCCATCAAAACTCTAAATTAATAATTCATAAATATTACAATTATAAATATTATGGTAATTTACTAAAATATGAACATATTGTTACTTGATTTTTCTTAAATTTTAAATATTATGGTTTTTGTACCTTAACTTACTTTCAAATGATAATTTTCATCAACTTACTCTTGTAAAAAATTTTGAGTGCACATAAGATGATCTCTCTTTTACTCACATAATTTGTACGTGTTTGATCATTCATGGATGATTTTGCAATGTCTTTTAGATGAAAACACGTGATTGAGTGTTATGAATTATTTTATTTATATATTGGGATTTATATATATGTTTCACTCATTATGCATGCATATATTTAATTGATTATAGTAATTATTTAAGTGCAACGAACTAATGTAAACATGTATATTCAAGTAATTTTAATGACTTGATACATGTGTCAATAAATATAATAGTTGATTGTATACAATGAATTGATATTATATATATTTATATTTAATTAGTTTTAGGGAATTTGTTGATAAATGATATAATCAGTGAACATATATGAATTTATTTATTTATTTTCAATACATATGCACTAAATTTGCTTAATTTAAAAAGTCTCTCTTTTAATTAATAAAATATTAATTTATCGATATATTAATATCTCTTTAAATTAATAAAATTCCATAGTCCCAAGGTTATTAATTTATAGAGGTTTTACTGCAAAGAGTTTAGGGTTGAGAGATACGACACAGGGATTATAGTGGTTCGAGATAAAGCTCCTACGTCCACTTTGTTGCACACGGCAACTGTTCTCTTCACTCAAGAACTTGAAGGTTATGGGTCCTTCAAAAACTTGGTCGAGATCGGGCTTCACTCGCCTGGATCCAACGACAGAAGTAGTGATTGCGGGTTCACTACACAAACCTAACCTGGACTGGAAGCTTCACTCGCTTCAGTCCGACACAGACAGGGAGATTGCGGGCTCTCCTTACAGCCTAGCTTCGATCGAGCTTCACACAAACGGTGTAAGTGCAAGCTTGGATCTAAACTCTATGATCGAGGCTTCTTCAATCGATGAAAGATGGGCCTTGGATCGAAACAACCTAACGACGACGAACACAAAAACCTAACAACAGATTTAGGGTTTTTGGTTTACGACGACACACTATGAAGAGCTCTTTACAATAAGTGCAAAGATGGCTAGAGCTCTTCTTCTAAGCTTGGATATGGAATGGGCTTAGACTCTAAGTGTGAAGGTTGTGAAGATGAGTTCCGATGAACTGGAAACTCGGAGAACACTTGAAAACAAAGACTCGGAATTTGCTAGAAAGCTGGGAGTGTTTGTTTGCAGTAGGCTCGAATGCTCAGGAAGTGTTCTACTTCTCTTCGTCTTCATCCTTCACTATTTATAGGCGGAGGGATGCCAAGATCCGTTGCTGGGTTGGTGGCTTTGTCCCTCCTCCTCTCGACAGTACTTTGCGCAGGCAGTTGCTTTTGCAGGAGCGCAGTTTGTCTCTTTGCCGAAAACGGCTAAGTTACAAAACTAACAGTAACTGGAGTGAGCCAGTATTGTAGCGGCGCCCTGTCGGCCTGCCAGTCAACTCCGCTGCTCCTCTCCGCGTTCGACATGTGGAGATCTTTGTAATCAATGCGGAGATCTCCAGTTGACTGGAGTTCAAATTCGGAGCGGGAATTGTGCTGTCGCTTTCTGGTAGGTAGTGGCTCGCTTCGCTTTTGATGTTGTAGCGTCCGCTTCGAATCGAGTCGCTTCAAGGTCACTATGTAGCGAGTACTTGGGAAGTGAGTTCCCAAGGTGACTGCTTTAGTAAGTGTTGACCCGCGTTGACTCGCTTCAGCTTTTCACTGTAGCGCTCGCTTCGCTTTGCTTTGGTAGACTCGCTTCGATTCCACTGTAGTGCTCGCTTCGCTTCGCTTTGGTGGACTCGCTTCGATTCCACTGTAGCGCTCGCTTCGCTTCGCTTTGGTGGACTCGCTTCGATTCCACTGTAGCGCTCGCTTTGCTTTGGTTCGGTACGCTTCACTTCAGCTGGATAGACTCGCTTCGATTTAAAACACACTCAAGAGAGTGGCCTTCACTTGGAATTTTCTGCAGTCTAAAATTTAAGCAAAATAAAGCCATCCTAACAGAGTAGGCTTAGAAAAAATTTCTAACCTATTTTCTACATCAAATAGGGTCACTTGGGAATAGAACACTTGGGGTTTTGGGATCAAATTAAAACAAACATTTGGCTCACTTCGAAGTGTCCCATAGGAGTTCCCCCTTAACACTTTGTTCTTAACAATTCCCAACAATTTCCCCCTTTTTGATGATGCCAAAACCCAAAGACTAAAGATTATTGAAATCTAGTCTATCTAACCGTGGAAAGAACTTCAAGCGACTGCTTCCTTTGCAGCTTCGTTTGTAATTTTCTTTTAACTTCCTTTCCTTTTTTTTTTTTTGGTTAAATTATTGAGTTTTGTAGCATTAAAGACGGTCATTCACAAAGCGAGTAAATGACACAATTTGACAGAAATTGAAATTTGGATAAATGAACAAGCAGTTCACCAAAACAAATATGAAACTTGAAACTCAAAGGTTTCCTGCAGTTTCATCACGGTTCTTCCATCTTTTCTCTCTCCTCCTCCTTCTTCTCATCCTTCTTTTCCTCTTTCTTCTCCTCTTTCATGAAATAAGCCGACATGACATTCGGCTCCATCGTCCTGATGTTGAATTGATTTTCTCTCCACTTTCGCTCCAACCTAAGAGCTTCATCCACTTCTGCGTCAATTACCCTTCTGTTGGGAATATCTTGTAGAAGGGGCATGGGAAATTCTTTTACTGCTGGCACTTTGACGATGAGAGGTAGGGGCTTTGCTTCCTCTGCCAAAGTAAATATCTTCCGCCGCAATCTCTCGTTGTAATGACGCAAGAAGTTGTTGAGAGCTTCCATCCGCGAGCACTTGTCTTGGTAAGGCACTACCTGCCACCAGTAGTACGCCTTGATGAATTTGTCTTTCAGAATTAGCCAAGTGTCGAGGAGGTCTCTCGGAATGAAGTCCTCGATTTGCCTCGAATCGGGATGATGATCTCTCCGAGTTGCCAGCTCCTCCTCCGTCCTGCTCTTCATTTCTTTCATGATGGAGTTGAATTGAGCACTGGCGTCACTGCTCCACTTGGGACTCATATCATTCACTCGCTTCCGAATGAAGTCATGCTCTTCGGGTGGGTAGCGACCGGATTCGATCATCTCCTTCAGTGTTACTTTGCCAGTGTCCACCCAGGCTTGGAGTGAAACGGCTTCAGACTCTTCAGGCGTGTGAGGAATGAAGGCACTGCGCGCGATGGCAGATTGGATGAGCCTCACTTCATTCCAGTGGGACTCGATTCGTTCATCCAGTTTCCTCAGCCTCTTCTCCTTCACTTCCTCATCCTTCTCCTTCCTTTTCTTCTTCTCCTCTTTCTTCTTCTGCCTCTTCTCCAAGCGGCTAGCCCTTTCTGTGATCACTTGCTGCAATTTTTGGCGTTTGGCAGCAGGATCGTCTTCCCTGGATTCAGGCATCGACCGCTTCATGGACGCTTTCTGAACAGGAGGTGGCGGAGGTGGCATCACAGCGGCAGTTACACTGGCTGAAGTGAGTGCAAGTGACGAAGCAGCTACAGAGGCCGAAATGGGCACTTGCGAAGATGCGCATGCTTGAGTGCTGCTCTTTGAAGCTCGAATCCTATCTCCATAGAGCGGGCCAGGGCCTCATCTTCTGCAATCTGTCGCTCCTTCTGTTCCTTGGTTAAAGGAACAACGGGATGAGTGGCGATTGAGGAGCCTAGAAGTTTTCCGGCCAACGGCAAGCGGGGCTCCTCCGTTACCTTTTCTTTGCCCTTTATCCTAGCTAGCTCGGCTCTAGCTTCATCGACCACTTCCTCCACTACACTACTTCCTACACCTCCAGTTCCTCCAACTCCAGTTCCTCCTGCGATCAAGCCACTGACTTCGATCGCTCTTCCTTCACTGCTCGACCCTCCAACTTCTCTAGATTGAATGGTTGCTCTCTCAATGATTTCCCCCTTTTTGGCATCATCAAGACTGCCGGGGGTTGTTGTAATCACCGTTCTGCTGATGGATTGGTGGATGTCTGTCAGCTTGCTTAGCACATCATGAAGCATCTTTTCTGATCGTGCTGCAAACACATTTTCCTGGGAGAGGACGAGCTCTGTCGTCTTTACAGAGATTTCTTCAAGAAGATATTTGCACTGATCCTCTCTCTCCTTTACTGAACGCATTAAGTTCTCCAATGGCTCTACTTCTCTGAAGCGAGCGTCCAGCTCCGCTTCAATCTCATCCTTCATGCTCTTCTTTTCCTCTTGCAGATTGAAGTACCAGAAATCCTGGGAAGCTGCAAGTTCTGCTTTGTCAGTAGCTATGGCGTTCTCTTTTCGTTTCAACATGACATAGAATTGAGCAGCGCCGGCCATTCTGACTGAAAATTCTCCTGCCAACTTCTCTGCTTTGTTAATTTTGGCGGCAAGTTGAGTTTGCTTGAGAGCTACATCTTTGCCTGCTTTCCTTCTGCTCTCCAACTCAACATTTGCTTCATCAAGTCTGTTATTGAGGATCTCAATCTCCTTCTCAAGACCGTGGATTTTCAGTTTAGCTCTAGTCATCTCGCCGTCCAAATTCACTATCTTTGCCTCATGGTTGGAGATCTGCTTCTCCATTTTCTCAACATTAGAGGTTGCTTTGTTGATATTCTCTCGGTACTTGTTTCTCATGTTCCTCTTCTCCTCCTTTTCTGTCTCCAGCTCCTTCTCTAACTTCTTCTTCTCTCCACTTACTTCCACCATTTTCGTGTTTACTTCCCTAAGCTTGCTCCTCTCAGCATCTAGGGATTGTTGATTTCCTTGTTACTCCTCTCTAACTCCTCTACCTGTTTCGATTTCTCCCCTACCAAGCTTGCCTTCTCCTCCACAAGCTTGGCTTTTTCCTCTACTTTCTCCTCTAGTTCCTTCTTCCTCCTGTCAAACTCTTCACGCAGCTTGGTGACCTCCAACACCTTCATTGTCAACCCATCATCTTTCTTGGTGATCTCACTCTGCAGATTCGAGATCACCGCCTCTTTTACTCCTACTTCGGCTTCATGCTCCTTGATTAATCGGAGTTCATGCTGTGAAGGCTTACGTCCTGGAATGGGCGCATCAGGGTACTCTTTCTTCATCCTTGCGTCAAGCACATCCCAGTAGTTGACCTCATTGATGAAGGTGTGGAATCCATCAACTCCGACAAATGTAAGAGCTTCTATCTCCTTGGCCTCGATCACCTCCTCCTCCATTGCTCTGCGCAGGTTGAAGATTTTGTAGTACTCTGTTCCTCTGTACGTGATGTACGTGAGGAAATCTACAGAGCTGGTGAAGAAGTCCTCTGACATCTTCACGGAGGGATAGCGGTCTAGGATAATTTCGGCTGCTTGCTCTCGATCCTTAACATACCGTTCTCGGATCTTCTCTTCCTCGGTCGGAGATTGGGGAGTTCCAGGGATGGTGATGGGGTTGGTTTCAAATGTTTTGGCTGTTTGGGCGGTATCAGCAGTTTCAGCTGATGAGGATGGAGAGCTGGGGGTGGAAGCTTCAGTAGCTTCGGGTTGGGTAGATTGAGGTTGGGCGGTTTCTGTTTGAGGAATGGGTGGGATGGTGTAGAGATTGAAGGCATCGGTGAGATCCGTGCCTAGGAATGGAATATTAGGAATCTGAAAGGATGATGATGATTCCTGTGGTGAGTTAGGGATTTGGGTGGTTGGAATGGTGGTGGTTGGCTGGATTTGGGTTTGGATTTGGGTAGGAGGTGTTTGGACTTTGGATGGTGAGGGTTGGGGTAGCTCTTTTTCTGGTGAGAGTTGGGGATTTTCTTCCTCTGCTATCTTCTCGAGCGGCTGCTCCTCAGCCTCGCTCGCTCCAATTATAGTGGTGACGCTTCTCAGTCTCTGTGGTCGCCTCGACCTTGCTTTCCTCGACACTCGCTTCGATGGTGAAGGAGCTTGAACTTCTTCTTCCGCCTCGCTACAGGATTCAGCGACTGGAGCGGAAGGGAGGACTATCACGTTGATGCAGTCCCGATCCATCGGAAGCTTCTCAGTCTTCCATGAATCAAAATAGATGGTGTTCTTCTTGTATGGTGCCGTATCCCTCTTGCCTATCCACCGCATGTTCTCGAACAGTGTCTCCAGAGCGTAGGAGATTCTGGAGAAAAACTTTAACTTTCTCTTGCGAACGATTTCACTGGTACTTCCCTGTTCATACTTGAAATCCGCCGCAACTTCATGTATCTGGTCGATGAACCAGCGGTGCCAGTTGAAGCTTGTTCCTGTTAAGCTGTCAACAATGACAGAGGTGGCGTAGATCTTGGTGTCTGACAGTTGGCTCAGCGAACCAACTCCACACAGTACAGACTTTGTGAACAACTCACAGATCAAGTTGAACGGAGCCACCAAGTCGTTTCTGATGTTGCTCTGCTTCGGGTTGTCAAACTTCACGCCTCTTCGTTTGGCAAACCGTGCATACTCCACTTGGGTTGACATACCCAGTTCTGACAGTGACACTGGTCCGACCATCGGCAGATCGAACACACGGGACAGACGGCTCAACTCGATCGTCACAGGCTTTCCCTCCTGCGGATCGGTGAAGGTTGATGTTTCTTCTCCTTCTTTGAGATTCAAGAGAATCTCGGCGACGGCCTTGGCCAGAATCCGTTGTGGCTTTGCCGTTACGAACTTCCACAGGCCGGCCGTGGTCACAGCCCTGCGGAAGAAACCGTTCTCCATTACCACATCTTCATCAAGATGCGGTTCGATGAAGACGTTGTCGTTGAGGGTTTTTTGGAAGTCCTCCATTGTTTCGGTTTTCTCCTTCTTGCCCATGGTTTATTTGAAGAAGGATTTGAGAAAGGTTTGAGATTTTGAGGGGTTTTAGACTTGTGAATATGCAGAGGTGCAGAGATTTCACGAAAATGGCAATTTGGAGAGTTGCGAATTTTTCTGCAGGTCTTCGGCGTTTCATATATATAGAACTAGGGTTCGGCTGACGAGGCAGGGGCAAGACAGTAATATCTTCAAAGATCCTGTGCGGAGGCGGCGGACCTTCGGTGATGGATCTGATGTGTCCGGCGTCATCACAGGAAAAGTGAACCGCCAACTTGACTTGGCGTTGCCACGCGGCAGCTTTTGATTCATCTCTCCACTAGGCGTCAATCCAGCGGTTGAAATTTAAAAACAGTTCAGATTCGACGGCTGGATTGAGGGCAATTTTCCCGCTTTTCTCGGCTTGACGTGCACGCGCCTGTCATTCCTCTTTCTACGCGCCGCTGCATTAAATGCTAAAGTAAAAAGTGAAATTCTGCACTCGAGTGCTGACAGCTCATACGCTTCGCTTCGTACCCGCTCGCTACGAGAGTAACCGTTTGGCTTCTACTCGCTTGCGAAGTACTCGCTTGGCGTGACTGCTCCGCACTCGCTTGCGATGACTTGCTTGAGTGACGTGGCACTCGCTTCGTCATGTGTAGTGACTGGAATAAGAAATGAAATTTCTTTGCTTAATTTAAAATGTTTCTGACTTACATACTTCGAGGATAAACAGGAATGTTTTCCTCTTTGTATTTGTGTCAGATTCATTTCATATTTTCCACATAGTAAGTGAAGGTTTCTAGCACGCTTCAGCTTACTTAGTTTACTTAAAATTGAAACGCTTACCAGTCAATCTCACATTGTAGGAGATTGATACCACTTAATGAAGACTCCATTTTAGGATTTGGATAGCACTTGATGGCTATTGCTTTGAAGCTTGTTGATACCACCTGTAGAGTACTTCATCTTCTTGGCATTCATCTTCATGGCATTCATTTTCCTCTATGAATTAGAGAGTCCTCCATCGAAGTGAATGGGGGGAGAGAATGAACATAGTACACAAGCTTACTACAACCCAGAGGGAAGCTTCACGTAAGTGTACATATTCACGACGAATGGGGGATGAGTACAAGTCCTTATCTCAGAGCAGAAATGGACAGGATGACAATGAGAATGCTCTAACTAGACAATCTCGTATTTTACGCAGAAGCATGTCACCAGCCCTGCAACCTTTTGTAGAAAAAGGTAAACCTTCAAGCTTCCTCCTACAAGCTACAGAATAAACTTACAATCGACTCGCTTTGATCCAAGCTAGGACAAACTGAAGCGATGCAAAATTCAAAGGGGGGGGGGGGGGGAAATGGATAGACATCCGGTAGCTCAACTCATTGAAGAGTGAGTAAGGAATGGACATTTATCCACGATGAAGAAGATGAGAAGACTTGCTCCTCTTCGGCGGAAAGATGGGAAGAGGACACAAGGTCTAGGTGCCAGCCCTGCCTAAGCTTTCACCGTTTTTACGTGGGAAGGCCCGATACAAGACCCCACAACCGTTACGAGAAACGGCACTTGCGAGTGTTTATACCCACTCGCTAGGAATCCTAGGCTAGGTAGCAGCTTTCCTTGCTCGCTTTGGAAGTAGCTTACTCCGAGATCAAACAATAGTTCCCCCTTAACCAATGGCTTAACAATTCCTATGAGCGGGTAGGGAACGTCTTCCAACACTCCACCTAACTCCACTTTATTTCTCCTTCTTCAAGCGAGTGCAATTTTGAAGTGGCTCGCTTGAGTTGGTGAAGATCCGAAGCGAGTGACGCTACGAAAAACTAGCGACCACTCCTTCATGCATCCTGGATCTAGCACTCTTCACCAGGGTCTAGCAACCCTAATTCCATGCATAGCTGATTGAAACGAGACTCAGCTAGAGGCTTGGTGAGGATATCTGCTCGCTGGAGATCGGTATGAATTTTCTCGAGCTTGATATCCTTCTTCTCGACATGATCACGAATGAAGTGATGTCGGATTTCCACGTGCTTGCATCTGGTGTGAAGCACTGGATTTTGAGAGATGCAGATCGCGCTGTTGTTGTCGCAGAATATAGGAATTTCATTTGCTTCAACATTGTACTCCTTCAACTGCCGACGAAGCCATAGAATTTGAGAACAGCAGCTTCCAGCGGCCATATATTCGGCTTCAGTCGTTGAAGTAGCTTCACTCGTCTACTTCTTCGAAAACCATGAGATCAGCTTGCTTCCCAAGAACTGACAAGTGCCCGAAGTTGACTTCTTATCAATTCGGCATCCTCCATAGTCAGCATCAGTGAGCTCCAAATTATCCTCCATTGGATACCACAGCCCCATATTGACAGTGCCCTTCAAATATCAAAGAATTCTCTTGGCAACTTCAAGATGGTTGTGCTTGGGATTGCTTTGGAAGCGAGCACAGACTCCAACTGCAAAAGCTATATCCGGCCTACTTGCAGTGAGATATAGAAGGGATCCGATCAAGGCTCGGTAGTCTGTAGCATCCACAGACTTCCCATCTAGGTCTGGCTCCATCTTCCAGTTCGTGTTCGTTGGAATCTTCACAGCTTTAGCATGCTGAACACTGAACTTGGCAAGCATATCTCTTGTATACTTAGCTTGATTGATGAAGATGCCATCATCCTGCTGCTTCACTTGAAGACCTAGAAAGCAGCTCATCAAGCCAATCATTGACATCTCATATTTGGTCTTCATAAGCTCTCCAAACTTCTCGCTAAGTGACTGGTTTGGTGACCCAAATATGATGTCGTCCACGTAGATCTGAACCTATAGCATATCATCTCCATGATTGATGGTGAATAGGGTTCGATCTATCTTCCCTTTGTGGAATCCATTATCCACTAGGAATTGAGAAAGGGTATCATACTAAGGTCTGGGAGCTTGCTTCAAACCATATAGGACTTTCTTCAATCGATACACCTTATCTCCTTGCTCGAAACCCGGTGGCTGCTCCGCATAGACTTCTTCCTTCAATTCACCGTTGAGGAACGCACTCTTCACATCCATCTGATAGACTTTGAATTTCTTGGCCGCTGCATAGGCTAGAAATAGTCTGATCGCTTCAAGCCATGCCACTGGAGCGAAGGTCTCATCAAAATCGATTCCTTCCTCTTGGCAGTAGCCTTTAGCGACGATACGCGCCTTGTTCCTCACAACGTTGTGGTCCTCGTCCGTCTTGTTCTTGAACACCCACTTGGTGCCAATCACATGCTGAAATTTGGGACGATCCACGAGATACCATACGTCGTTTCTGGTGAATTGATTCAGCTCTTCCTGCATGGCGATCACCCAATTTGAATCAGCTAGGGCTTCCTCCACGCATGACGGCTCAATGTTTGAGAGAAAGCAACTGAACATGGCACTTTCTCCAAACACTTGACTTCTGGTCACTACACCGTGGATGGATCTCCAATGATTTGACTTGGTGAGTGATTCTTGAGCCATGCACGCTTGGATCCACCAGCTTCATCTTCATCTTCTTCTTGGTCGCTCGCTTCACCTTCTGTAGCGACTGGATTGGATGCTTGACCTGCACTCGCTTCAGGAGTCTTGGGGGCAGCTTCATCTTTTCCTTGGACATTCTGCTCGCTTGAGCACTTGATTCTTCATCATCCTCAAGCATGTCCCAAGTTAATGAATTGATGGGTTCCTCGCTTGTCTTTCCTTCCTTAGATTGAACATGTTCCTGTGGAAGACTCAAAGAAGACTCATCAAATACGACATGGGGTGATTCCTCCACGATTAGGGTTTTACGGTTGAACACCCTATAAGCTTTGCTTGATGTAGAATATCATAAGAATATTCCTTCATCAGCTTTGCTTTCAAAGGCTTTCAACTGCGACTTCCCATTGTCATGGATGAAGACCCTACAACCAAAAATATGGAAATAGGATATGTTAGGAATTCTCCCTGTCCATATTTCATATGGTGTTTTGTCGTGCCGTTTGCAGAGAAGCGTTCGATTCTGCGTGTAGCATGCTGTATTGGCAGCTTCAGCCCAATACTTCATTGGAAGCTTCGAGTCTGTAATCATGGTTCGAACGGCTTCTTTGATGATTCGATTCCTTCTTTCAGCAACTCCATTCTGCTGAGGTGTGCGTGCTGAGGAAGTCTGATGTGCTATGCCATGCTCCGTGCAGTGTGCTTCAATGGTAGAGTTCAGGAACTCTGTGCCTTTGTCGGAGCGGATGGTCACAATAGCTTGATTCTTTTCCACAGCCAATCGTTTGAGCAGTTGTGGTAGCTTGGTCAGTGTCTCCTTCTTGCTGAAGAGGAATACAACCCAAGTGTAGTGAGAGAAGTCGTCGACTACAACTAGAGTGTACTTCCTTCCATTTACACTAACTGGAGTGACTGGACCAAACAGATCCATATGAAGCAGCTCGAGCATGAAGCTTCTTCAAGACTTGCGAAGTGCTTCTTTGTCTGCTTCCCTCGTTGGCATGGTGAGCATGGATGGTCTTTGATGTAGACTTCATTTGGTATGCCTTGCACCAAACCCTTTCGAGCTAAGCGGTTTATGGCTTTGAAGTTGAGATGGTTCAAGCGTCTGTGCCATAGCCATCCTATTTCTGTAGCACTCCTTGCTACTAAGCACGTCTCCTCTTTGCAGCTGTCCCATTGTGCTATATAGACGTTCCTTTGTCTTACTCCAGTTAGCACAATCTGGGCAGTGAGCTTGCTCTTTACAATGCACTTGTTGGAAATAAATTCCACCTTGTATCCTTTGTCACAAAATTGTGAAATGGATAGCAAGTTGTGCTTGAGTCCTTCCACGTAGGAGACTTCTTCAATCGTGAGCTTTCCAACTTTCAGTGCGCCGTATCCTTTGGTGCTTCCTCGAGAGTTATCACCAAAAGTAACGTGTGGACCCTTCTTCTCTATGTAGTCATGAAGTAGAGCTCTCATGCTGGTCATGTGTCTTGAACATCCACAGTCCAAGTACCAGATTTGTTGACCCTCACTTGGCATGGGATCCACGGCACTCACCTGCAATTAGACAGATTTTGGTACCCAAATCAGTTTGGGTCCTTGCAGGTTAGTTCCCTTAGGTACCCACACTTGCTTCACTTTCTTTTGAAAGGTAGCTTGTGCTTTGGGTTTCCCGACCTTTGAAAACTGTGACTTCTGCCTTAAAGTAGCTTCACACGTGCAGCAGTGTGTGCAAGAGGGGTAGCGGCTCGCTTGAGGCTTACCTATGCTCTTACCCTTTGGCTTGTATCCTGAAGCGACTCGCTTCGGATTAGCTACGGGCTTAGAGACTGACTTAGGTTTTACAGTCTGTCGAAGCGGCTCGCCAGGTTTTCTCGAAGCGGTCCAACTAGGGTTTTGACCCCGACTCGCTTGAGTAACCTTGGGAGTTCGAAGCGGCCTCCTTGGTGCTTCGAATTCTTCCCCCTCAACGTTAGTCCGGTTGGACCATCTCCAGTCCGGATAACGTGACACATAGACATTACTCCTTTTCTTGAAAGGGGGATCCATTGTCTCTTGTGTCTTGGCCTGAGACTTAGAAGCTACAACTGGTTTCCCTCTACCTTTGAATTGGTAAGCTTTAGCATTGTAAGTGCTAGGGACAGTTGATCTTTGCTTGCCCATAGTTTCTGCCCTTGAAGATATAGACATCTTCATTGGCTTCTTCTTAGGGTTCTCAGCCATTTGGCCTTTATCTTTGTTGGTGGTCGCTTTGGATGCAGTGGGCAATTCCAAAGTGACTGATGGTGTTGTGTGAGAAGCACCAACAAAGACAGTCGGCTTGGAAGGTCCACCCTCATATCCGAGTCCTCCCTTTCTACCAAAAGGTAGAAGTGAGCTCTCTAGTGCCTGCCTAGCATATGAAGCTTTGTTCAAGTTGGCAACTAGAGCGGACTGGGTTTCATACCTTCCTTCCAAGCTTTGATGTCTCGCGAAGAGATCCTCGAACTTACTAGTCATAGCCCCTAAGTTAAGTTTGACTTGGTCAAGCTCAGTGGCTAGCTTTCGGTTCTCCTTCTCGCTTTGAGACAAAGTTTGTTTCAACACTTCATGGTCGCTTGACAATTTAATGTGCTTGTCAAGCAACTCACTCCATGTCGAGGAATTTGCTTCCTCTTGGTGAGTGTTTGCGAGTGTAATTGAACTAGGTGAGGGATAGATGAATACCTCTCATGTTTCCTCGTCGGTGAGCGCCATGAGTCCAAGATCCTCTCCCTCACTGGAGTTGGGATCTGTGAATGCATCTGAGTCGCTAGAGACTTCTTCAGTTGAAGCGACCGGCTTTTCACTCGCTACGAGCGCTCTCCTCGGAGCATCCCTCTTTGCTCTCAGTTCCTCTCGATCCTTCGCACTCAGCTTCGGGCAATCGGACTTGTAGTGGCCCATTTTGTGGCAATGATAGCATTCCACTTCCATCATGTCCCTTGAGATCGGCTTGGTCATCTCTTCTCTCTTTCCTTTTCCTTCTCGAGCATCAGTGCTCCTCCCTTTGTATTGCTTGTAGAATCTTTTGTATTTGCCCACTCGAGAGTTCATTTTGTTGAAGTTCTTGGATAAGAACGCAATATGTTCTTCCAACTCTTCCCTCGTCATCTTGGCTAGTGACTGGTCACTTGGCCCTTCAGCAGCTTTGAACGCTACACCTTTTGACGTCGTGGGAGCTTCATCCTCTTCGTCGAGGTTCATTCGATTCAGATCGAATTCATGAGCTTTGACTTCGGAGAACATAATCTCCGGTGTGAGCTTAGATAGATCTTTGGTAGCTAGGTATAGCTCCTTCATTGTCTGCCACTTCCTCGTGAGAGCTCGGACAATCTTCAGGTTGACTTCCTTATCTGTGAGTTCCTTCCCAAGTGAGTTGAGAGTTGCAATGATGTTGGTGACTCTCAGCTCGAAGGTGTCGATGGACTCTCCTGGCTTCATTATCAGACTTTCAAACTCCCGTATCTGAACGGCAAGCTTGTTTTCTTTGATTTTGTCTGTGCCTTGAGAAATGAGGACTAGAGTTTCCCACATTTCTTTCGCCGTTGTGCACTTCCTCATCCGTGGTAGATAGGCGTCCGACACAGTGCTCTGCATCGTGTGGCGTGCGATCTTGTCGAGGTTGGCGACTTTGAAGTCATTCGGAGTGTACTCATCTTTGTCCTTCTCTACGTACCGTTGTCGAACATAGGCAGCCCGACCCTGGGACGTTCTCAGAGACGGCTTTCCTGATTTCGATTGGTCCGTCCTCTATAACTTCCCACATCCGGTCGTGGATGGAGCATAGGAAGCTCTCGACTCGGAAACTCCATGTCTCGTATCCTTCGATAGAGAACTGTGGAAGACTTGATGCACTATATGTAGACATAGCAAACTATCAGCAGTAAATGCAATATGCGTGGGTGAGGTTTTGATGCACTTAGGAAAGGTTCAGTGAGACAACGTGAAGCGAGTGGGGACTCGCTTCGGATATGCAAAGCAGAGGCTCGAAAGAACCGCTGCTCTGATACCACTTGTTGGTCCCGGTTTGTTATAGGAAAAATACGTAGAGGGGGGGGGGGGGGGGGGGGGGGGGGGGGGGGGTGGGGGCGTGAATACGTATTTTGAAGTTTTTCAACTTCAAATTCCTTAACTCAGGGTATGAAGTAAAGTGCTAGTAGAAATACTAAGACCTAGCCGAGAGCTAGATCTAAAGCAAACGAGAATCTCTTGACCTAAGCTTCAAGCTTGATCAAGAGTGAGACTTTACTCTTTGTGCGGAATTTGGTGAGCTAATGTCTTTCCTAAGTAATTAAAAATTCAAGTTGAGTTTGTTTAGATGCACATGCAATGAATAATCAAAGTAAAGAGTTTAGGGTTGAGAGATACGACACATGGATTATAGTGGTTCGGAGATAAAGCTCCTACGTCCACTTTGTTGCACACGGCAACTGTTCTCTTCACTCAAGAACTTGAAGGTTACGGGTCCTTCAAAAACCTGGTCGAGATCGGGCTTCACTCGCCTGGATCCAACGACAGAAGTAGTGATTGCGGGTTAACTACACAAACCTAACCTGGACTGGAAGCTTCACTCGCTTTAGTCCGACACAGACAGGGAGATTGCGGGCTATCCTTACAGCCTAGCTTCGATCGAGCTTCACACAAACGGTGTAAGTGCAAGCTTGGATCTAAACTCTATGATCGAGGCTTCTTCAATCGATGAAAGAAGGGCCTTGGATCGAAATAACCTAACGACAACGAACATAAAAACCTAACAACAGATTTAGGGTTTTTGGTTTACGACGTCACACTATGAAGAGCTCTTTACAATAAGTGCAAAGATGGCTAGAGCTCTTCTTCTAAGCTTGGATATGGAATGGGCTTAGACTCTAAGTGTGAAGGTTGTGAAGACGAGTTCCGATGAACTGGAAACTCGGAGAACACTTGAAAACAAAGACTCGGAATTTACTAGAAAGCTGGGAGTGTTTGTTTGCAGTAAGCTCGAATGCTCAGGAAGTGTTCTACTTCCCCTCGTCTTCATCGTTCACTATTTATAGGCGGAGGGATGCCAAGATCCGTTGCTGGGTTGGTGGCTTTGTCCCTCCTCCTCTAGACAGTACTTTGCGCAGGCAGTTGCTTTTGCAGGAGCGCAGTTTGTCTCTTTGCCGAAAACGGCTAAGTTACAAAACTAACAGTAACTGGAGTGAGCCAGTACTGTAGCGGCGCCCTGTCGGCCTGGCAGTCAACTCCGCTGCTCCTCTCCGTGTTCGACACGTGGAGATCTTCGTAATCAATGTGGAGATCTCCAGTTGAGTTCAAATTCGGAGCGGGAATTGTGCTGTCGCTTTCTGGTAGGTAGTGGCTCGCTTCGCTTTTGAAGTTGTAGCGTCCGCTTCGAATCGAGTCGCTTCAAGGTCACTATGTAGCGAGTACTTGGGAAGTGAGTTCCCAAGGTGACTGCTTTAGTAAGTGTTGACCCGCGTTGACTCGCTTCGGCTTTTCACTGTAGCGCTCGCTTCGCTTTGCTTTGGTAGACTCGCTTCGATTCCACTGTAGCGCTCGCTTCGCTTCGCTTTGGTGGACTCGCTTCGATTCCACTGTAGCGCTCGCTTCGCTTCACTTTGGTGGACTCGCTTCGATTCCACTGTAGCGCTCGCTTCGCTTTGGTTCCATACGCTTCACTTCAGCTGGATAGACTCGTTTCGATTGAAAACACACTCAAGAGAGTGGCCTTCACTTGGAATTTTCTGCAGTCTAAAATTTAAGCAAAATAAAGCCATCCTAACAGAGTAGGCTTAGAAAAATTTTCTAACCTATTTTCTACATCAAATAGGGTCACTTGGGAATAGAACACTTGGGGTTTTGGGATCAAATCAAAACAAACATTTGGCTCACTTCGAAGTGTCCCATAGGAGTTCCCCCTTAACACTTTGTTCTTAACAATTCCCAACAACTTGGGACATGCTTGAAGATGATGAAGAAATCAAGGATTCAAGCGAGCAGATTGCCCAAGAGAAGGGTGAAGCTGCCCCCAAATCTCCTGAAACAAGTGCACAGGCCAAGCACCCAATCCAGTCGCTTCAGATGAAGAAGAAGAAGAAGAAGAAGAAGAAGAAGAAGAAGAAGAAGAAGAAGAAGAAGCTGGTAGATCCAAGCGTGCATGGCTCAAGAATCATTCACAAAGCCAAATCATTGGAGATCTATCTAAAGGCGTGGTGACCAGAAGCCAAGTGTTTGGAGAAAGTGCTATGTTCAGTTGATTTCTCTCAAATATTGAGCCAGCATGCGTGGAGGAAGCCCTAGCAGATTCTAATTGGGTGATTGCCATGCAAGAAGAGCTGAATCAGTTCACCATAAATGACGTATGGTACCTCGTTGATCGTCCTAAATTTCAACATGTTATTGGCACCAAGTGGGTGTTTAAGAACAAGACGGACGAAGACCACAACGTTGTGAAAAACAAGGCTCGACTCGTCGCTAAAGCTACTGCCAAGAGGAAGGGATCGATTTCGATGAGACCTTCGCTCCAGTGGCACAGCTTGAAGCGATCAGACTATTTCTTGCCTATGCAGCGGATAAGAAATTCAAAGTCTATCAGATGGATGTTAAGAGTGCGTTTCTCAATGGCGAACTGAAGGAAGAAGTGTATGTGGAGCAGCCACTGTGTTTCGAGCAGGGAGATAAGGTGTATCGATTGAAGAAGGCCCTGTATGGTTTGAAGCAGGCGCCTAGAGCATGGTATGATACCCTATCTCAATTCCTAGTGGATAATGGATTCCACAAAGGAAAGATAGATCGGACTCTCTTCACCATCAATCATGGAGAAGATATGCTATGGGTCCAGATCTATGTGGATGACATCATATTTGGATCACCAAACCAGTCGCTTAGCGAGAAGTTTTGAGAGTTGATGAAGACCAAATATGAAATGTCTATGATTGGTTTGATGAGTTGCTTCCTAGGTCTTCAAGTGAAGCAACAAGATGATGGAATCTTCATCAATCAAGTCAAGTACACTCAAGATATGCTTGAGTTTGGTGTTCAGCATGCTAAAGCTGTGAAGATCCCTATGAACACCAACTGGAAGATGGAGCCAAACCTAGATGGGAAGTCTGTGGATGCTACAGACTACCGAGCTTTGATCGGATCCCTTCTATATCTCACTGCAAGCAGGCCGAATATAGCGTTTGCAGTTGGAGTATGTGCTCGCTTCCAAAGCAATCCCAAGCATAGCCATCTTGAAGCTGCCAAGCGAATTCTTCACTATCTCAAAGGCACCGTCAACATGGGGTTGTGGTATCCAGCTGAAGATAATCTGGAGCTCACTGGATATTCGGATGCTGACTATGGAGGATGCCCTGTTGATAGGAAATCAACGTCGGGCACTTGTCAGTTCTTGGGAAGCAAGCTGATCTCATGGTTTTCAAAGAAGCAAACCAGTGTAGCGACTTCAACAACTGAAGCTGAATATATGGCCGCTGGAAGCTGCTGTTCTCAAATTCTATGGCTTCGTCAGCAGTTGAAGGACTACAAAGTTGAAGCGAATGAGATTCCAATCTTCTGCGACAACAATTGTGCAATATGTATCTCGCAGAATCCAGTGCTTCACACCAGATGCAAGCACATGGAAATCCGACATCACTTCATTCGTGATCATGTCGAGAAGAAAGATATCAAGCTCGAGAAAATCCATACAGATCTCCAGCGTGCAGATATCCTCACCAAGCCTCTAGCTGAGTCTCGTTTCAATCAGCTATGCATGGAATTAGGGTTACTATACCCTGGTGAAGAGTGCTAGAATCAGGATGCACGAAGGAGTGGTTGTTTGTCTTTAAGCGTCACTCGCTTCGGATCTTCACCAACTCAAGCGAGTCGCTTCAAAATTCACTCGCTTGAAGAAGGAGAAAAAAAGTGGAGAAAGGTGGAGTGTTGGAAGACATTCCCTACCCGCGTACAGGAATTGTTAAGCCATTGGTTAAGGGGGAACTATTGTTTGCTCTCGGAGTAGGCTACTTCCAAAGCGAGCAAGGAAAGTTGCTTCCTAGTCTAGGATTCCTAGCGAGTGGGTATGCTCCAGATTGCCCAAGCAGATATCAAAACTTTTCCCATAGACGGTGAAGTCGTCCATGAAAACTTCAATACTCTTTTCCAGCAGGTCGGAAAAGATGCTCATCTTGCACCGTTGAAAAGTTCTGGGTGCGTTACACAGTCCAAAAGGCATTCTCCGGTAAGCAAATGTTCCAAATGGACAAGTGAAAGTAGTCTTGCTCTGGTCCTCCGGGGCTACATTGATCTGCATATACCCTGAGTATCCATCTAAGAAGCAGAAATATTCATTTCCTGCCAAGCGTTCAAGCATCTGATCGATAAAGGGCAAGGGGAAATGATCCTTCCGGGTCACCTTATTCAGCTTCCTGTAGTCAATGCATACTCTCTATCCGGTTTGATGTCGGGTGGCTATCATCTCCTTCTTCTCATTTTCCACCACCTGTATGCCTGACTTCTTGGGCACGACGTGGATTGGATTGACCCATTTGCTGTCTGATATTGGGTAGATGATATTCTGATCCAACAGCTTGAGTACCTCCTTGAGAACCACTTCCTTCATGGTTGGATTTAACTTCCTTTCTGGTCACGGATGGGATTCGCCTCTTTCTCCAATTGGATGTGATGGAGGCAGATGGTTGGGCTGATACCCTTAATATCGGCCAAAGTCCACCCAATGACCATCTTGTACTTCTGGATCATCGTCCTGACCTGCTCTTCCTGGTCAATGCTCAACTCAACACTTATGATATTGGGCAATGTGTCTTTCTCACCCAAGAACACATATTTCAAGTGTTTAGGCAAGGGCTTGAGCTGAAGATTTGGTGCCTTAAGAAGTGAGGGCACCAACTTTTCCTCGTTCCGTATCTTGGGCAGTTCCTCTCGGTAGATCTGTCTGTGCTCTGGTTCTGCCTTCATCTGGTTCACCTCCCTTGGGCATTCCTCCTCATCCACTATACTTTCTTGAATCACTGTAGCCAGCATGTCGCGAGATGCGATCTTGGGCAATGTTTCCTCCACCATGTTATCCACAGTGTCTACATAGTCCACCATTTCAGTATCCGGATGGTGCTTCTCCGCCTTATAGATATCGAATGCGACTGTCTCTCCAGCAACTTGACATGTCAGCTTGCCCGTATCGCAATTTATTTGTGTTCGTGCTGTCTTGAGGAATGGTCTACCCAAGAGCATGACTGGTGATTTCCCTTCACTCTGTCCCATATCGAGTATGTAGAAGTCAGCTGGAAAGATCAAATCCTTCACCTTGACCAAGATGTCCTCTAGAATTCCCTTGGGGTACACATTTGACCTATCCACCAGTTGGATCACTACTCGTGTGGGTTTAAGTGGGCCCATGTTGAGTTCCTGGTACATAGACAGTGGCATCACATTGATTGATGCGCCCAAGTTTAACATGGCCTTCTCGATCTTCATAGTTCCGATTTCACAGGGAATGTAGAACATCCCTGGGTCTCCGCACTTCGTATCCATCTCTCTGCCCAAGACTGACGAGACATGCTCTTCCACTTAGAACTTTGCATTTTCATCATATTTGACCTTCCGCGTACATAACTCCTTCAAGAACTTCGCGCATTTGGGCATTGAGGGCATGGCAGTGAGCAGTGGAATGTTGACTTCCACATTTTTGAAGATCCCATACATCTCGCCCAGTTCCTCAGCTTCTTTGTTCCTGGCCAACCTTCCTGGGAAGGGTGCTTTGGGCTTATAAGGTTGAGGTACCACCGTCTCCTCGTCCTTCTTTTCATCCTCTATCTTGCTTGATGCGATTTCCCTTTCTTCTTCTTCTTCAGCTTGCTGTTTTCTTTCTGGCAACTGCTTTCCGCTTCTCGTTGAGATTGCTTTGACATGGGCATGATTGATTTCCACCTGCGGGGGTAGCTCTCTTTGCTTCTTCTCCAGTCTGGCTAGGGTCTGAGTGAGCTGCCCAAGTT
This sequence comes from Thymus mandschuricus, assembly GCA_029379335.1. Taxonomy (NCBI): domain Eukaryota; kingdom Viridiplantae; phylum Streptophyta; class Magnoliopsida; order Lamiales; family Lamiaceae; genus Thymus; species Thymus mandschuricus. The sequence continues at coordinate 6,194,696 of CM057081.1, read as the reverse complement.
GAGCGTTGATGTGTTGCATGACTCCTTAGGTTTCCATTCTAAATTTTTTCGAACTCTGCTTGTGTTTTGTTGTTGTCCCTTGCCATAGTATTAACCATCTCGGCCAAGGATGACCTGTTTTGTTAGATGCTGCCCTTTGCTAGTGTTGTGGTTGCTGATGTGGCTTTGGCCCCCATTTAAAGTTCTCGTGATCCCTCTATCCTGGATTGTAGAATTGTGAATTGGGATTATATTTGGGATAGCCATTTCCCCCACTTCCTTGGTTGTGGCCAAGTATCTTCACTTCCTCTTGTAGCATCACCTCGGGACACTCATCAGTCATGTGCGTCGTGACAAAGCATTGTTGACATGCGTGTACTCCTTTCTTTTGTGATCCATTCATGTTGACTATCTGCTCCAACAGGGTACACATCTTGTCAAGCTTCGAGTCCGAAGCCGATCGTTCAACAGGACTTGCCCTTGGCACGTCAATGGGCTCATCTCGAGTCTCCTCCGCCATATCTACAAATAGCTTCATAGCTTGACTGGCTAGCTTGCTTGCTTAGCACTGACCCTCCGCATGCAGCATTCACCAAAGCACGATCTTGCGGGCGAAGTCCCATCATAAAGTATTGAACCAGATCAGGTTCCGCGATTGCATGTTGTGGGGACTTGGCAAGGAGCTGCTTGAACCTACCCCAATATTCATAGAAATTCTCTCCTGCACCCATCTTGATTGAGATGATCCTTTTTCGCATGTTTTGGATGCGGGAAGCAGGGTAGTATTTCTCCAGAAACTTCTGCTGCAGCTGTGCCCAGGTAGTCACTGAGCCTTCTTCTAGCGTATATAACCATTCCCTTGCCCTGTCTTGCAATGAGAAGAGAAATGCCAGCAGCCGTATATACTCTCCCATGTTGCCTTGAGTTTTGACAGTGCTGCACGTCATTTCAAAATCCTAGAGATGACGTTGTGGGTCTTCTCCAGGCATGTCACTGAACTTAGGCAATAGTTGCATGAACGCATGCTTAAGTTCCCAATCTGGGGCCGAGGGAATGGGCAAGGTGACGCCTCAGATTTCCATTGTTAGGGAAAATAGTTTCCCTCAGTGTCCGCTCAACGTTGTTAGGCAGTGCTCGTTGGTCGTCTCCCATCCATGCCGTCTCCTGTCGCGAGCTCGTTGTTCAAGTATTCTCCTTTGTGCACGTAACTGCCGGTTGGTTCTCTCAATCTCCGCATCGAACTGAAATTCTTCGGGTTGAGCTCCACTCCTTAATTGCATGCACTAGTCCAGCACCTGAAATACGGAGAATGAAAAGATCACTTTTAGCGCAACTCCCCGGCAACGGCGCCAATTGATGCGACCGTCGTTTAGCCGCAATCAATAAATTTATAATGCTTATGCCTTGACTACTACAACTAGTATAGCAATGGTAAGCACAAGGTCGATCCCACGAGGAGTTGGAGTAGCAATCTTTCCAGAAAACAATTGTCACGTTTGGGGGTGGGCGCTGCCCAAGAAAAAACAGAAAATAACAGGGAAAAGTAAAGACGACATAATTTAAAGGACTTGTAAACAATAATGAAAGGAAAACCCAGCCTGGGCAAGTACCATGAATCACAACATAACTCTACTCGTTCATTGATCTTAGTATGCACATGTCATCGGTTATAGGCAAGTCACTAGGCAGGACCCCTTACTGTCACGTGTCACATGCCCCGCCAATGTGTGCCCAATCCACCCTTACAGTATAGAAATATAAATCTCCTTAGCTTGAACAATTTACATGCAAGGACTAGTTGTCACATATCTTGCCCATGCAGCATTACCGATCTGTGGTGGACCCGAATAGCCACGGAAGTAGGCCTAACGTCGACCTACGACTACACTCTGTTGCTAGTTCATACTATATGGCGTGAGGACCTATCCTACATGTTTTACCCATGTACTATTTGTAATCATGCTTGAATCGATATGATACTGGCCACATACCCTACTAAGACTAACATGAATTGTAGAACCGAACCTAGCAAACTCGGGAACACATGCAATCATCATTAAGTCCAATTGTTCTGACCTCACGAGTATTGAGTTACATTATAATTACTGCATCTTGCCCAAATTGGGTTTAGACGACTACTCTAGCATGCTTGAAATGTAAACAACATAAAAGTAAAAAGAAGACATAATTAAACTAAGTACTGGAAATATTATAAACTGAATCCAAAAGTGCGGACACCAACGTCGGCCAAGTAAAATACTAAAAACATATAAATGTTTGCCCGTATGACTTGTGTTGGTCCCGGTTTGTTAGAGGAAAAACACATAGACGGGGGAGGGGTGGAGGGTGAATACGTGTTTTGAAGTTTTTTAACTTCTTTTCCTTTAACTCAGAGTGACAAGTAAAGATCTCGCTTCAATACTTAAGACCTAGCTGTAAGCTAGATCTACAGTTTTTTTTTGCTAAACTACTTGACTTAAGTTTGCACTTGATCAAGAGTGAGTCTTTACTCGTGATGCGGAAATTCGGTGAGCTAATCTTTCCTAAGTAATTGAAAGTGCAGTTTAAGTTTGTTTAGTATGCTTTGTGCAATGAATAAACAGTAAGTAAAGAGAGAGTAGGGTTAGAGATACGACACAGAGATTTATAGTGGTTCGGAGATAAAACTCCTACGTCCACTTGTTGCACTAGGCAACTCGTTCTCTTCACTCAAGAACTTGAAGATTACGGGTTCTTCAAAAAACCTATGTCAAGATCGAGCTTCACTCGCTTGGATCTGACGAAGACTGGGTGATTACGGGTTCACCACACAAAACCTAAACTGGACTGGAAGCTTCACTCGCTTCAGTCCGACAACAGGGAGATTACGGGTTCTCCTTACAACCTAGTTTCGATCGAGCTTTACACAATTGATGAGAGTGTAAGCTTGGATCTAGACTCTATGATCGAGGCTTCTACTATCGAAGAAAGTAGAGCCTTGGATCGAAAACAACCTTACTACGATGAACACAAAACCTAACTAAACTTTTAGGGTTAGGGTTTTCTGTTTCGACAGACACACTAATGAAGAGTTCTTTACAACAAGTGCAAAGATGGCTAGAACTCTTCTCTAAGCTTGGATTTGGAATAGGCTTAGAACTCTAAGTGTGAAGGTTGCGAAGACAAGTTCTGATGGGACTGGAACTTGGAGAACACTTGAAACAAAGACTCGATGAAATGCTTGAAAGCTGAGAGTGTTTGTTTGCAGTAGGCGCTGAATGCTCAAGTAGTGTTCTACTTCTCTTCGTCTTCATACTTCACTATTTATAGGCGGAGGTTTGGCCGAGATCCGTTGCTTGGTAGGTGGCCTTGTCCCTCCTCCTCTCGACAGTCCTTGCACAGGCTGGCTGCTTTTCAGACGCGCAGTTTTGGCCCTTTGCCGAAAATGGCTAAGTTCCAAACTTAACAGTAACTGGAGCGAGCCAGCACTGTTACAGCGCCCTAGTCGGCCTGGCAGTCAACTCCGCTGCTCCTCTCCTTATATGACACGTGGTGATTTCGCAATTAATGCGTCGATCTTCAGTTGACTAGAGTTCAAAATTGGAGCGGGAACTGTGCTGTCGCTTTCTGTTAGGTAGGGGCTCGCTTCGCTTTAGAAATGTAGCGTCCGCTTCAAGTGAGTCGTTTCAGGGTCATACTGTAGCGGGTACTTAGAAAATAAATTTCCCGAGTGTCCGCTTTTAGTATTTATTGACTCCGCGTTGACTCGCTTCATTTTTCACTGTAGCGCTCGCTTCGCTTCGCTTTGGCAGACTCGCTTTGAATCTACTGTTGTGCTCACTTCGCTTCGCTATTCTTTGGCACGCTTCACTTCGGCTCGGCTGGGTAGACTCGCTTTGATTGGAACACACACTCAAGCGAGTGGCCTTCACTTGAAATTTCTGCAGTCTAAAAACCTAAGCGACTAAAGCAAAAATAAAGCCATCCTAACAGTATAGGCTTAGAAAAAAATCTCTAACCTATTCTACATCAAAATGGGTCACTTGGGAATAGGATAATTATGGGTTTTGGGATCAAAACAAAACAAATATACACTCACTTCAAAGTGTCCCATATGAGTTCCCCCTTATCATGTGATCCTTAACAATTCCCAACAATTTCCTCCTTCTTGATGATGCCAAAACCCAACTTAATACTTGAGACTAAATTTTCTAGCCTATCTAACCGTGGAAAGAATTTCAAGCGACTGCTTCCTTTGCAGGCTTGTTTGAAATATTTTTCTTTTAAGTTCCTTTCCCCTTTTTTTTTCGGTTAAATTGATGAGTTTTGTAGCATAAAGGAAAGTCATTCACAAAGCTTGTAAACGACACATGTTGACAGAAAAATAAATTGAATATATGAACAAGACAGTTCACAAATTATGGATATTAATTTCAAGGATCTTCAGTTGTCTTGTCCTTCTCTTCCTTCTCCTTCTTCTCTTTCTCCTCTTTCTCCTCCTCCAAGAAATAGGCAGAAAGGACCTTCTCCTCCATTGTCTTGATATTGTATTGGTTTGGTCTCCATCTGCTCTCCAATCTTAGAGCTTCATCCACTTCTTCATCAATGATCCTCCGGTTAGGAACATTTGTGTTTGGCTGGAATGGCATGGGATAATCTTTCACTGCGGGCACTTTGATAATGAGGGGTTTAGGATCGGCTTCCTCCTCCAGTGTGAAGATTCTCCGTCGCAACTGCTTGATAAACTTTTCTTTGCAGAAAAGCCACTGATCAAGAAGATCTCTGGTGATGAAGTCCTCGATTTCTCGAGCGTATGGATGATCTCTTCTTCGCACAACTAGCTCCTCTTCTGTCCTGCTCGCCAACTCCTTCATGATTGCGTGAAATTTGACACTGGCATCAGTGTTCCATTTCGGGAGCTTCTCATTGACTCGCTTGCGAATGTAGTCACATTCTTCAGTCGAGTAGCGACCAGAATTGGACATCTCCTTCACTGTGACATGGCAAGTGTCAATCCAAGCTTGGGTTTGGCAAGCCTCAGATTCTTCCGGCGTGAAGGGAATGAAGGCGCTTCGTGTGATGGCAGACTGAATGAGCCTCACTTCATTCCAGTGTGACTCAATCCGGCCATCTATGATTTTGAGTCGTTTGAGCTTAAGCCTTTTCTCCTTCTCTTCCTTCATCCTTCCTCTCTTCTCCTCTCTTTCTCCTCCTCTCCATCTGACCAGCTCTCGAAGCGACTGACTGTTTGATCTTTTGTCGTTTGGTCGCGGGATCATCTCCTCTAGTTTCTGGTGTGGTTCGCTTCAATGGTTGTTTCAGTGCTGGAGGTGGTGGGGGCGGCATTTGCTTCTTCTCAGAAGGGACTATTACTTGACTGGCTGAAGTGGCTCCGGCGGTTGTCGAAGCGAGGGCCAGTGTCGAAGCGGGGGGCAGCAGCAGAAGCGGGCGCACTTGAAGCGCCTGCTTGGGAACTTTCAGTCAGACCCTTGCTTGTAAGTTCAAACTCTCGTTCCAAGGCACGAGCAAGAGCTTCATCCGCCGCAATCTGTTGCTCTCTTTATTCCTTGGTTAATGTAGCAACGGCGGGATGGGCAGCAAGTGAGGAAGCTAGCAGCTTCCCGGCAATTGGCTTGCGGGGCTCTTCAAGCACTTTGTCCTTGCCCTTCTTCCTTGCTAGCTCGGCCCGAGCTTCATCAACCTGCTCTCCACTTCCTCCTTCTATCCCACTTCCCCCTTCGATCATCCTTTCCACTCCAACACTTCCTCCTACTCCTCCTTGTTCCTTCTTTTGATCAGTACTTGATTTTACAATATTTTCCCCCTTTTTGGCATCATCAAGACTGCCGGGGGTGGAGATAATCACCTTTCCACTGATGGATTGGTGGAGTTCATCGAACTTGTTGTAGACGGCATGGAGCATCCGCTCAGCTCGCTCCGTGAAAACATGCTCTTGGGAGAGCACGATTTCTGCCGTTTTGATTGAAATTTCTTCTAGCAGGTACTTGCACTGCTTCTCCCTCTCTTTCACAGAGACCATTAGGATTTCCAAGGGCTCAACTTCTTTGAAGCGAGTGTCCAGCTCCGCTTCAATTTCTGCCGTGATTTTCCTTCTCTCCTCTTGCAAGATAAGCCCGAAGTGAGATTGGGCTGCTTCAAGTTCTGCTCTTGCGGTGGCAATGGCTCTCTCTTGCCTGTTCAAAGTCACCCTGACTTGTGCAGCTCCGGCCAATCTGACGGCAAAATCTCCCGCCAGTTTCTGTGCACGGTCAATCTGGATGGCCAGCTCTGCCTGTTTCAAGTCGGTGGCTTGAGCACTCCTCCTTCTGCTCTCAAGCTCGCCCTTCTCCTCTTCACGCTCAAGCTTAAGGATTTTCATTTCCTTCTCAAGCGTGTCAACGACCTTCTTTGTCCTAGTCAACTCGCTCCCGAGCTTGACCAGTTCATCATCCTTCTTCTCCACTACCTTCCTCTTCTTCTCAAGCTCCTTGGTCACCTTCTCTTTCTCTCCTTCCACAGTTACAAGCTTTGAATTGATGTCCTTCAGGCGACTTCTCTCAGCCTGAAGTAACTGCTTTAGTTCATCAATATTCTTCTCCTGATCTCCCACAAGCTTCACCTTTTCCTCTAGCAACTTCTCCTTCTCATCCAGCAACCTCCCTTTCTCCTCTATCCTCCCTTCCAACTCAGATTTTGTCTTGTCAAAATCTGCACACATATTATTGACCTCCACAACTTTCCTGTCCAGCTCCTTAGTCTTCTGCGTGAGTACGCTTTGAAGATTGACAATTTCATCCTCCTTCACCTCCAACTCCGCCTTATGCTCCTTCGACAATCTCTGCTCGTGAATGGATGGCACCCGCTCTGGGACTGAAGTGCCTGGATATGTCCTCTTCACCTTCGCATCTAGCTTCTCCCAGTAGCTGGTTTCGTTTATGAAGACGTGGAATCCATCCACGCCAATGAAGTCGAGCAGCTCCGCCTCCTTCTTTTCAAGTACCTCCTCTGAGAAAGCCTTACGGAGGTTGAAGATCTTGTAGTACTCCGTTCCTCGGTATGCAATGTACGTGAGGAAATCGACGGCTTTGGTGAAGAAGTCATCAGACATCTCCACTGAAGGGTAGCGGTTGGTGACTGTCTCTGTAGCTTGCTCTCTGTCCCTCACGTACCGGGTTAGAGCCTTCTCTTCTGCAGATGGAGGTGGTTGGATTGGTGGTGGAATGATGGATCGGATGTTTGGGCGGTATCGGCTGTAGTTGCTGATTCGGAAGGGGAGTTTGATGTTGAGGCTTTGGTGGTTTCGGCTTGGGGTGGAGTTTGATGTTGGGCTTGTGGGTGGTTGGGGTGTAGAGAGTGTAGGTGGCTTCCAAGTCAGTGCTAAGGAAGGGTATTTTTGGAATTTGGAAGGATGAGGAAGATTCTTGGGGTGAGGATGGTTTTTGGGTGGTGGTCGCTTCAGGTTGAGTGATGGGTTGGGCAGTGGTTGAGGTTTGAGGTTCTTGGGGTGTCTGGATTTGTGCTGGGGGTGTTTGAATTTGGAGTTGAATGGTTGAGGGTTGGGGTAGGGTTTGTTCTTTTGCAGGAGAGGGGATGGGTTGTTCCACTTCAATTTCTTCAAGCGGCTGCTCCTCAGCCTCGCTTGATTTTATCAATGAAGCGACTCGCTTCACTTTCTTTGGTCGCTTCGGCGCAGCTCGCTTCGCAGGTGAAGCGACTCGCTTGGCTTTCTTCTCCTCGCTTTGCCTTTCAGCGACGGGTGCAGCTGCGGGCACTTCAACATCATGAAGTCCCAGATCTATTGGATTTTTCTCAGACTTCCACACGTCGAAAAATACGGTGTTCTTCTTGTAATCGACGGTGTCTGTCTATATCTTGTCAGGGAACATTTTCTCCAGTGCGAAGGAGATCCTGGAGAAGAATTTGAGTTTTCCCTTGCGAAGGATCTGATCATTGCTTCCCTTCACAAATTTGAAGTCCTGGGCAACTTCGTGGATCTGGTTGAAGAACCAGCCATGCCAGTTGAACTTCGTTCCGGTCAGACTGTCGACAATGACCGTGGTAGCGAATAATTTGATGTCTGAAAGTTGGCCCAAATTTCCGACGTAGCAGGCGATGGACTTGGAAAAGAGCTCGCAGATATGGTTGAATGGAGGTTTCAAGTCCGTTCTTATGCAGGCTTGCTTTATGTCGACCTTTGCACCTTCGACGGTAAATCGTGCGTACTCTACTCCAACGGATAGCTCCAACTCCAGCAGGGAGTTCGCTCCTTCCTCTGGCAAGTCAAAGGCTCCGGCTATCGCGCTCAAATCTACTTCCACCGGCGTTCCCTTCTCCGGATCTGTAAAGGTTGATGAGGTTTCTCCTTCCTTTAAATTCAATAAAATCTCAGCTACGGCTTTGCCCAGAATCTTCTGTGGCTTCGCCGTGACAAACTTCCACAAGCTGCCCGTGGTCACGGCCTTGTGGAAGAATCCATTTGCGTCAACAACCGTTGGGTCGAGATGAGGCTCGACGTTGATGTGGTTATCGATTCCGGTCAAAAACTGCTCCATCATTTGATAATTCTGCTTCTTTCCCATGATGAAATTTTTGAAAAGATTTGAACGGAGATTTAAAGAGGGTTTGGCTGACGTGGCAGGGGCAAGACAGTAATATCGCTGAGGATTCTGTTTGTATACGGCGGAGAGCAGCGATTTGATTGACATGTCCGGCACCATCACAGTAAAAGTGAGCCGTCAAGTTGACTTGGCACTCCACGTGGCCGTCTGTGACTCGTCTCCACGATCGGCGTTGATCTAGCGGCTGGGGTTCGAGAACTGTTGAGATTCGACGGCTAGATCTCTTCCAACTTTCCCGCTTCGAATTCGAATTGTATCGCACGCGCCCGGATTTTCGCCTATGTACGTGCATCTGCATTAAATGCAAAAGCAAAAGGTAAAATTTGCACTCGAGTGCGGACAGCTCATACGCTCGCTTCGTACCCGCTCGCTTCGAGTGTAGCCGCTTGGCTTCTACTCGCTTGCAAAGTACTCGCTTTGCGTGACTGTTCCACACTCGCTTACGATGGCTCCCTTGAGTGACGTAGCACTCGCTTGACCATCTGAAGCGACTGGAGTAAGAAATGAAATTTCTTTACATAATTTTAAAATGTTTCTGACTTACATACTTCGAGGATAAACAAGAATGTTTTCCTCTTTGTATTTGTGTCAGATTCATTTAGCACGCTTCACATTACTTAGTGTACTTGGATTGAAACACTTACCAGTCAATCTCACATTGTAGGAGATTGATACCACTTATTGAAGTACCTTGTAGAGTCTGACACCATTTGTTACGTTGGGTCTTTCTTCAAGCTTGGTCTTCATGGCATTCATCATTTCCATCTTCCTCTACGAACTAGAGACTCCTCCAACGAAGGAATGAGGGGGAGAATGAATAGAGTACACAAGTTTACTACAACCCAAGAGGGGAGCTTCACGTAAGTGTACTTATTCACGATGAATGGGAGATGAGTACAAGTCCTTATCTCAGGGCGGAATAGGACAGGATGACAATGAGAATGCTCTATCAAGACAATCTCGTTTTTAAGCAGAGGCATGTCACCAGCCCTGCAACCTTTTGAAGTAAAAGGTAACTCTTCAAGCTTCCTCCTATGATCTACAGAGTGAATTTGCAATCGAGTCGCTTGACCCAAATTAGGGTTAATTGAAGCGATGCAAAATTCAATGAGGGGGAGGAATGGATAGACATTCGGCAGCTCAGCTCAATGAAGAGTGAGTAAGGAAAGAACATTTATCCACGATGAAGGAGATGAGAAGACATGCTCCTCTTCGGCGGAAAGATGGGAAGAGGATGCAAGGTCTAGGTGCCAGCCCTGCCTAAGCTTTCACCATTTTTACGTGGGAAGGCCCAATACAAGACCCCACAACCGTTACTAGAAATGGTACTTGTGAGTGTTTATGGTACTGCAACGCTGTGTAGAGAAGAATCTCGTACTCAACTACGAGAAAAGCCATTCCATGGTCAGGGAAGGAATAGTCCTTGGGCACGTGGTCTCAGGAAGAGGAATCGAGGTGGACAAGGCCAAGGTCGAGATCATAGCCAACTTGCCTATGCCCACCTCGGTTAAGCAGTTAAGAGGATTCCTCGGGCATGCAGGGTTCTGCCGGAGGTTCATTAAGGATTTTGCCAAGATCGCTCAACCCATGACAAAGGCTTCTGCAGAATGATTTGGAGTGGGAATTTGTAAAAGAATGCAAGGAAGCTTTCAACATCCTGAAGGAAAGCTTGGTCACAGCCCCTATCATTCGCCCACCAGAGTGGGGAATGCCCTTTGAGTTGATGTGTGATGCTAGTGGCTATGCAGTCGGAGCAGTACTTGGGCAGAAGGTTGGGAAAGAAAATTATGTGATATACTATGCATCGAAGACACTGAATGCTGCCCAAAGCAACTACTCAACCACCGAGAATGAATTGTTGGCAATAGTGTTTGCCTTTGAGAAATTCATATCGTACATGCTCGGGAGTAAGACGATTGTGTACACTGACCACTCGGCGATCAAGTACCTCATGACCAAGAAGGAGACCAAGCCACGCCTGATAAGATGGGTGCTGCTCCTGCAGGAGTTTGATGTAGAAATAAAGGACAAGGATGGGAAACAAAACCATGTAGCTGATCATCTCAGTCGCATTTTGCAAGAGGATGATGGGGTACCCATAATAGAGACCTTCCCAGATGAACAGTTGTACGCCATCTATAGAGTCAAGATGCAGGAACCGTGGTATGCTGATCTGGTCAACTACCTGGCGATAGGAGAATTGCCCAAGGATATGGATAGTTATCACAAAATCAAGTTGATGAATGAAGCTAAACGCTGCATCTGGGATGAACCCTACATATGGATGCATTGTGCTGATCAAGTCATTCGGAGATGTACCTGAGTAAGAACATAGTAGCATCCTTGAGCACTGCCACTCCAAGGAATGTGGAGGAAACTTTGGGCAAAGGAGAACAGCAAGAAAGATCTTGGATTGCGGGTTCTACTGGCCCACGCTATTCAAGGATACCTATGAATGGGTAAAAGCTTGTGATAGATGCCAACATGAAGGGAACATTGGAAGAAGAAATGAGATGCCTCTCATGCCCATACTGCCAGTCGAGATCTTCGATGTTTGAGGAATTGATTTCATGGGCCCCTTGCCCAAGTCCAAGGGCAATCAGTACATTCTCCTTGCAGTAGACTATGTGTCAAAATGGATGGAAGCGCAAGCCATTGCCAAGAACGACTCCATTGTCATGGTCACTTGCCTCAAGTCCCATATATTCACAAAGTATGGAGTACCCAAGGCAATGATCAGCGATCGAGGAACTCACTTCTACAACAGCACCGTAGAGGCCCTGATGAAAAAGTACGGAGTACACCACAAGCTGACTACAGCATACCACCCTCAAGAGAATGGACAAGCAGAGTTATCCAATAGAATCATCAAAACCATCTTGAGGAAAGCGGTGGGTATCTCAGGCACACAATGGATTTCCAAACTTGATTACGTGCTCTGGGCATACCGAACCGCCTACAAGACACCCTTTGGAATGTCCCCGTATCGCATGGTGTTTGGAAAAGGTTGTCACTTACCTGTCGAGCTGGAACACAAGGCATATTGGGCAATAAGCCGCATGAACTACGACTGGGATCAGGCTGGGCAAGCTAGGAAGTTAAGCTTACAGGAGCTCGCAGAGATTCGTTTGGAGGCATATGATAATGCAGCCATCTATAAGAAGAAGCTGAAGAGGGCCCACGACGAGATAATTCAGAAGGAGTTCGAGCCAGGGCAATTGGTTCTCTTATATCAATCGCGTTTCAAACTGATGTCGGGCAAGCTGACCACCAAATGGTGCGGACCATATGCGGTGGAAGCCCAACATCCCAATGGAGTAGTAGAAATACGCAATTTGAAAAAAGGACAGATTTTCAAGGTGAATGGACAGAGGTTGAAGGCCTACTATAGGCAGGATGAAGTTTACAGGGAAGGGGAAGAGGCCCCTGAGGATGAGGAAACATGAAAAATGAGTAATACGTCGTGTCCACGATGATAACTAAGGCGCTGGCCAGGAGGCAACCTGGTATGTTTTTCTATGTATTATTTATTTTCAGTTGGAGTCTGGGTAGTCCTATACACTTTGCCCAAAGCAAAGTGTGTGTGTGTGGGCTACCCCAGTTTTAGTGACCAACTTCCTACACACTTTGCCATGGGAAAAGTGTGTGTGGGGGGGGCGGTCTTTGCTTTTAGAGTCAACCAATTTCCTACACACTTTGCAGAGGCAAATTGTGTGTGTGAGGGAGGTTCGTTTTTCCTTTATATTACTGATGAAGCCGAGAAGGGTTGTCATTCCTCGCAGGAAGGATTCTTTTATCTTGCCTTGCAAGTTGGGCATGGAAGTGTAGTATGATGGCTTGGGTAAGACACGGAGGGGCGGTTATGGAAGGAAATCTGCTCGGATCTGTCAAATCGAGAGCAGATCATGTCAGAGACGGTTGCCTTCCCCAACACCTCAACCTTCCTTAACCGCCATCATCGCCCTAATTTTGAATTTCAAATTCAAAACCTTCCGTAATCCACCACCCCACTAATCTATAACCACAATAACTCCCCTTTTTCTCTTCATTGTGGTCAGAACACGCCCTAAGAACAAGTTTACCATCCCTCACGGAACCAAAATTGATCTCACCGGCAACTCACCACCACCCCGAACCAAAAACACCAGCACCTCGTAAACAAAAAGCTATGTCTTCCCACAGCAAGAAACTAGCCAAATCGTTCTCGTCCAAATCCCAACAGTAGCCCCTCTGTGTGTCCCCACTGAAGACGATTCTCCCTGATGAAGAACAGGTACAACAGCCGATAGAGGAGGAAGTTCTGTCTGAGTAGAACGTCGATCAACCCATGGAGGAGCAGTACGAGGAAGAGGACGCTGAGGAAACGGTCGGCGAAGCCACTGATGACGAAGCACCACCGGAGACGACGGTGGCGGAGAGCAAAGAAGAAGATCCGGACTCCACTCCGGCCAAATTAAAGAAAAGAGCCTCCTCGGCCACACCACCCATGAAGAGGCAGAGGGCAGCCCCCTCTGACGCCGGCTCCTCGCTGACGTCCGGCCACGGGGAGGAGGAAGAAGGAGAAGAGACCACCACTCCATTGGTGGTCAAGCTAGAGAAGTCGCCGCGGTCTGCCTCCAGCAGGAACACCCGCTCCAGAGCCACGGGAAAGGTGGCAATAGAGCCTACCACTGACATCTCTTGCAAGAGTGTCGTCCTGCCCAAGGCCATGCACATGGAGACACTTGAGCAGCTGAGAATTGCTGAGGAAGTCCAGCAGCTCTTTGACAACATAGGTGGGGGTTTTTCCTCAAGTGGCCAGGCAAGGTGAACATCGCACTGGTGAAAGAGTTTTACAGCAAAGCGAGGGTGACTTTTGATGAGAATGGTGTGCCGCTAACAGTGCAGAACTCGATGGGAGGAGCTGAGACAGTGCAATCGCTGAATGAATTCAACCAAGCTCTCTGGGCGGATTCCTACGCCGTGGTCCGCAGTCAAGCGCACAGGGAGGCAATCAAGAAGCTTCCAGACATGGCCAAGGAGTGGCCACGGATCTGGAAGGATATGAACAAGAGCCGTGATCCTGTCTACAACTCCAGCAAGACCAAGGGCAACGTACTAGGCTCCCCCGCACTCCGTGTCTGTCACCGCATTCTGGCGTACAACTTCTTTGGCAAGAAGGACAGCTCCAACTCTCTCTCGCAACAAGAGGTCTACATCCTGTGGTGTATGACCAAGAAGACGAGACTATATTTTGGAGCCTTTGCCGCTGCCCAGATTCACATCATGAGCAAATCCACACAGAGGTTCTCTTGCCCACATGGTGACTGTATACACGGAGCGCACTGAGCCTGGACGTCAGAGGTTGTCCCTTGCCCACATAGTAGATGTTGGTCCCGGTTTGTTATAGGAAAAATACGTAGAGGGGGGGGGGGGGGGGGTGAATACGTATTTTGAAGTTTTACAACTTCTTTTCCTTAACTCAGAGTATAAAGTAAAGTGCTCGTTAGAAATACTAAGACCTAGCCGAGAGCTAGATCTATAGTAATCACGATTCTCTCGACCAAAGCTTAGAGCTTGATCAAGAGTGAGACTTTACTCTTAGTGCGGAATTCGGTGAGCTAATATCTTTCCTAAGTAATTAAAGTTCCAAGTTATGTTTGTTTAGATGCAAGTGCAATGAATAATCAAACAAGGAAAATAAAGAGTTTCAGGTTAGAGAGATACGACACGAGATTTATAGTGGTTCGGAGATGAAACTCCTACGTCCACTTTGTTGCACTCGGCAACTGTTCTCTTCACTCAAGAACTTGAAGATTACGGGCTCTTCAAAAGCCTGTTCGAGATCGAGCTTCACTCGCTTGGATCTAACGACAGACGCAGTGATTACGGGTTCACTACTAAAACCTAACTGGAGTGGAAGCTTCACTCACTTCAGTCCGACGACAACAGGGAGATTACGGGCTCTCCTTACAGCCTAGCTTCGATCGAGCTTTACACGAACGATGTAAGTGCAAGCTTGGATCTAGACTCTATGATCGAGGCTTCTACAATCGATGAAAGTAGGGCCTTGGATCGAAACAACCTAACGACGAACACAAAAACCTAACGAACAGAACTTCGGGTTAGGGTTTTTGGTTTACGACGAACACACTATGAAGAGCTCTTTACAGTAAGTGCAAAGATGGCTAGAGCTCTTCTTCTAAGCTGGGGTTTGGAATGGGCTTAGAATTCTCTGTGTGAAGGTTGTGAAGACGAGTTCCGATGAGACTGGAACTCGGAGAACAGTTGGAAACAAAGACTCGATGAATGCTCTAAGGCTGGGAGTGTTTTTTTGCAGTAGGCGCTCGAATGCTCAAGTAGTGTTCTCTCTTCTCTTCGTCTTCATCCTTCACTATTTATAGGCGGAGGTTTGGCCGAGATCCGTTGCTTGGTTGGTGGCCTTGTCCCTCCTCCTCTCGACAGTACTTGCACAGGCTGGATGCTTTTCAGTCGCGCAGTTTTGGCTCTTTGCCGAAATTGGCTAAGTTCCAATCTTAACAGTAACTGGAGCGAGCCAGTACTGTTGTGGCGCCCTTGTCGGCCTGGCAGTCAACTCCTCTGCTCCTCTCCGCATTCGACACGTGGAGATCTCGCAATTAATGCGACGATCTTCAGCTGACTGGAGTTCAAAATCGGAGCGGGAATTGTGCTGTCGCTTTCTGGTAGGTAGTGGCTCGCTTTGCTTTGAAGTAGTAGCGTCCGCTTTGATCGAGTCGCTTCGGGTCATACTTGAAGCGTCTACTTTGTAAAATAAAGTTTCCGAGTATTGCATAAGTAAATTTTGACTGGCTTTGACTTTCGCTGTAGCGCGCGCTTCGCTTCGCTTTGGTGGACTCGCTTTGATTCCACTGTAGCGCTCGCTTTGCTTCGCTATATTTCGGCACGCTTCACTTCGGCTCGGTAGACTAGCTTCGCTTGGAAAACACACTCAAGCGAGTGGCCTTCACTTAAATTTTCTGCGGTCTAAAACCTAAGAAAAATAAAGTCATCCTAATAGTATAGGCTTAGAAAATTTTCTAACCTATTATCTACATCAAAAATGGGTCGCTTGGGAACAGAACACTTGGGGTTTTGGGATCAAATCAAAACAAATATTTGACTCACTTCGAAGTGTCCCATAGGAGTTCCCCCTTAACATTTTGTCCTTAACAATTCTCAACAATTTCCCCCTTTTTGATGATGCCAAAACCCAAAACAAACTTTTAGACTAAGAGATTTAGCCTACCTAACCGTGGAAGGAACTTCAAGCGACTGCTTCCTTTGCATGTTCGTTTGAAAAAAATTTAAGTTCCTTTCCCCCCTTTTTTTTCGGTTAAGTTATTTGAGTTTTGTAGCATAAGGATTAATCATTCACAAAGCTTGTAAATGACACAAGAGGGATAGAAATTAAAATGAGATAGATGAACAACAGTTCACAAAATATGAAGCTTGAAATTCAAGGATTTCCTGCAGCTTCATCCTTCTCTTCCTTCTCTTTCACTGTCACCTCCTCTTCCTTCTCCTTCTCCTCTGACTCCAAATCCTTCTTTATCATCTCTTCATCAACAACGTATGCATTAAGAACTTTCACTTCCAAAGTTCCTACGTTGTAAATGCTTGGTCTCCTCCAAGAATGTTCCAGCTTGAAAGCTTCATCAATTTCTGCATCAATGATGCGACGATCAGGAACTCTTGTGCCGGGCAGGAAGGGCATGGGGAAATCCTTCGAAGCAGGCACTTTGATGATCAGATGCATCGGCTTAGCAAGCTCTGCAAGAGTGAAGACCTTCCGCCTGAATTTTTCATCGTAGGCACACAGGAAGTTGTTGAGCGCATTGATCCTTGAGCATTCATTCTGAAGTGGCACTACTTCCCAGTGGTAGTACACTTTGATGAACTTCTCCTTGTAGTACAGTCACCGCTCAAGTAGATCATCGGGGATGAACTGCTCAATTTCTCGGGCATCAGGATGCTCATTCCTACGCACAATCAGCTCCTCCTCTGTCCTGCTTGACATCTCAGCCATGATGGCATTGAACTTCGCACTTAGCTCAGTGTTCCACTTCGGAAGCATGTCAGTCAGTCGCCTGCGGATGTATTGTTGCTCTTCTCTGGGCGGGTAGCGACTGGAATCGATCATCTCCGTTGTGGTCACGTAGCAAGAGTCCATCCAAGCTTGCTTGATACATGCATCTGACTCTTCAGGCAGAAATAGGATGAAGGCACTTCGAGTGAGGGCGGACTGGATGAGTCTCACTTCATTGAAGTGTTCCTCGATCCGACCCTCGATGATCTCAAGACGCCTTGCTTTGATCTTTCTCTCCTTCTCCTCTTCCTCCTTTCTCTCCTCTCCTCTCTTCCTTCTCCTCTCCAACTGACCAGCTCGTGAAGCGACCGTTTGTTTAATCTTTCGGCGCTTGGCCTCGGGATCATCTTCTCTAGCTTCGAGTGTGGTCCGCTTCAATGTTTGTTTCGGTGCTGGCGGTGGAGGCATTTCTTCTTTCTTCTTCTCTGCTTCACTTGGAGGGATAACTGCAGAGGCACTTGGAATAATGGCTTGACTGGATGAAGTGGCTCCAGCAGTAGATGAAGTGGCTCCTGCAGTATCTGAAATAAGTGCAAGAGTTGAAGCGGTTAGGGGTGAAGCGGGCGCTTGGAATTCGGCAAGCGCTTGGAATTTGGCAAGAGTCTTTAGCTCAAACTGCTTCTCCAAGTCGCGAGCTAGGGCCTCGTCTGCACGGATTTGCTCCTCCCTTTGTTCCTTGGTCAACGGAACAACCGGAGGGTGAGCAGCAATGGAAGATCCGAGCAGCTTCCCTTCAATCGGCCTGCGGGGCTCTTCAGTAAGTTTTTCTTTGCCCAATTTCCTAGCACGCTCGGCGCGAGCTTCATCCTCCTTCTCCATCTCCTTCTCAACTCCACTTCCTCCAACTTCACTACTTCCTTCTATCAACTTCTCCACTCCACTTCCTTCAACTCCACCTTGTAGCTCCAGAGTCTCAACTCTTTGCTTCTCAATACCTTCCCCCTTTTTGGCATCATCACTGCCGGGGGTTGGGGTGATCATCTTTCCTGTGATGGAAATGGTGAAGGTTGTTGACAGCATTGAACACAGCATGCAGCATCCGCTCGGTCTTTCCTGCAAATGTATGCTCCTGGGAGAGCACTAATTCGGAAGTTTTCACACTTATCTCCTCGAGTAGATACCCACACTGCTTCTCCTGCTCCTTGACAGAGGCCATCAGCCTCTCAAGCGACTCGACATTTCTGAAGCGAGCAGCCAGCTCCGCTTCGATCTTCGCACGAATTTCCTTGCGTTCCTCTTGCAATTGGAGATTGAAGAAATCCTGAGACGCTTGAAGTTCGGCAGATGCAGTAGCTATGGCGTTCTCTTGGTTGTTGAGAGTCACGCGAAGTTAGGCAGCTTCGGCAATTTCTAACTGCAAATTCGCTGGCCCTCTCCTGTGCTTGGTTAACTTGGATAGCTAACTCTGCATGTTTTAGATCCATGGCTCTAGCACTTCTTCGCCGGCTCTCAAGCTCCTTTGCCTCTATCTCACGCTCAAGCTTGAGAGTTTTCATTTCCTGCTCTCGCGTTTCAAGAGTCTTCTTAGTCCTTGTCAATTCACTTCCCTGCATGATCAGATCAGCATCTTTCTTCTCCACCTCCTCCTTCAATCTTTTCACTTCCTCCTCCAACTTCTTTTTCTCTTTGCCAACTGTCACTAGCTTGGCGTTGATGTCCCTCAAGCGACTCCTTTCCGCGTCAAGCGATTCCTTGAGTTCACCAATTTTCTTTTCTTGGTCTCCGACCAGCTTCACCTTTTCTTCCAGCACCCTCTCCTTCTCCTCCAACAACTTCTCCTTCTCCTCAGTCTTTCCCTCCGACTCTTTCTTCTTTTTGTCAAAATTTTCTCTAAGATTCTTGACTTCATCGACTTTCTTCTCCATCTCCACATCTTTCCTGGTGATCTCACTCTGAAGGCTTGAGATCTCCGCATCTTTGACCTCTACCTCCTCTGCATGCTCTCTCATCAACCTCCGCTCGTGAATGGTCGGCACATGCTCTGGGACTGAAGCGTCTGGATAGGCTCGCTTCACCTTTGCATCCAGCTTGTCCCAGAAGCTGGTTCCATCGAGAAACGCATGAAAGCCGTTCTCTCCAATGAAATCGAGCAGCCTTCCCTCCATTTGAATAAGGTCTTCTTCTTTGAAGGCTTTCAAGAGTCTAAAGACTTTGTAGTATTCAGTGCCGCGGTAGGTGATGTATGTGAGAAAATCGACGATCTTGGTGAAGAACTCGTCGGACATCGGCACAGAGGAGTAGCGGGTCCTGATTGTCTCTGCAGCCTGCTCTCTATCTCTCGCATATCTTTCGAGAGCTTCCAGCTCTGCAGGGACCTTGGAGATTTGGAATTGGGGAATGATGGTGCCGGTTGTTTGGGCAGTATCGGCTGTAGCTGCCGATGAGGTAGGGGACTGGGTTGATGATGGAGTTTGGGTTTCGGAGATTTGGATGGGTTCAGTGGCTGGTTGCTGGGATTGTATAGGTTGAAATAGGGTGAATGCGGCAGTAGGATCGGTGCTGAGAAGTGGGATAGGGGGTAGTTGGAAAGAAGATGTAGATTCTTCTTCTTGTGGAGAGAGGGGTGTTTTCTGGGTTTGGGGTTGAGCAGTGGATGAGGCTTGGGGTTCTGGTGGTGGTTGAGTTTGGGTTTGAGGTGGGGTTATCTGTGTTTGAGGTTGGGGAGTTTGGATTTTGGTGGGTGATGGCTGGGGTTGTGTAGCTTCGGCCTCCTCAAGCGGCTGCTCCTCAGCCTCGCTTGATTTGACCAGTGAAGCGACTAGCTTCAACTTTTTCTTGGGTCGCTTCGGTGCAGCTCGCTTCCCGGATGAAGCGGCTCGCTTTGTTTGGGTAGCTTCGATTTACCTTTCGGCAACAGGTGCTGCAGCGGGCACTTCAACCTCGAGAAGTCCCTCATCGATCAAAGACTTGTCCGACCTCCACAAGTCATGGAACACGGTGTTCTTCTTATAGTCAGCGACGTCAGATTCTGGCCATACTTTGTTCGGGTAGCGTTCCTCCAGTGCGACGGAGAGTCTGGAGAAAAACTTAAGCTTCCCCTTGCGAAGAATCTGATCTGTGCTTCCCTTCACGAACTTAAAATCATCAGCAGCTTCGTGAATCTGGTTGAGAAACCAACCATGCCAGTTAAACCTGGTTCCGGTAAGGCTGTCGACGATGACAGTGGTGGCGAACAGCTTTGTTTCAGAGAGCGTGCCCAAAGTTCCGACGTAGCATGCGACACACTTGGAAAAGAGCTCGCAGACGTGGTTGAAAGGAGCCTTCAGATTAGACCGAATGCTGGCCTCCTTGTAGTTGGGCTCTGCTCCGTCGACGGCAAATCGAGCATATTCGACTCCGGCCGATAACTCCCTCCCTAACAAGGAGATTCCACCTTCCCTCGGCAAGTCGAATACACCGATGAGATTGCTCAAGTCCACCTCCACCGGTTCTCCGGTCTGTGGATCAGTGAAAGACGAAGTGTTTCGTCCTTTCCTAAGATTTAGAAGAATTTCGGCCACCGCCTTGGCCAAAATCTTCGTCGGCACCGCCGTCACAAACTTCCATAAGCCGGCCGTGATCACGGCCTTACGGAAGAAACCATCCTCCTCGATGACGGTTGGGTCGAGATGAGGCTCGACATTGATGTGCTTGTCGACCTCGGTGAGAAATTCCTCCCTCGTCTCAGTATTCAGCTTCTTTCCCATGGTTAGAAATTTGAGAGATTTAATCGGAGATTTTAAAGATGAGAAAATGGGTTGAGACTCGTGAGTTGCATAAGATTTGCAGATCTTGCACGAGAATGGCAAATATGGAGAGTTGTGAAAGGTTTTCCAGTCTGCAACGACGTCCTTTTATAGAGGTAGAATTCGGCTGACGTGGCAGGGGCAAGACAGTAATATCGCCGAAGATCCTGTTTCTATATGGCGGCCAACGGCGAAGTGATTGACGTGTCCGGCGTCATCACAGTAAAAAGTGAACCGCCAACTTGACTCGGCGTCTCCACGTGGCCTGCTGTGATTCGTCACTTTACACGGCGTCGGATCCAACGGCTATAAATCAGGGACTGTTTGGATTCGATGGTTGGATCTCGTCTGTCTTTTCCCGCTTCGAATTCAAAGTGCAGTGCACGCGCCCGTTATTTTTGGCTGTACGTGAACCTGCATTTAATGTAAAGCAAAAGGTAAAATTGCACTCTAGTGCAGACAGCTCATACTCGCTTCGTACCCGCTCGCTTCGAGTTGAGCCGCTTGGCTTTTACTCGCTTGAGTGACTGTTCTGCACTCGCTTGCGATGGCTCGCTTGGAGTGACGTAGCACTCGCTTGGCCATCTGAAGCTACTGGGAAAAGAAATGAAATTTATTTGCTTAATTTTAAAATGTTTCTGACTTACATACTTCGAGGATAAACAAGAGTGTTTTCCTCTTTGTATTTGTGTCAGATTCATTTCATATTTTTCACATAGTAAGTGAAGGTTTCTAGCACGCTTCAGCTCACTTAGTGTACTTAAAAATTGAACCACTTACCAGTCAATCTCACTTCGTAGGAGATTGATACCACTATTGAAGTCACTTGATTTGGACATCATTTGTTGAATCCACTTGATGATATTGCTTGAAGCTTGTTGATACCACCTTTGTTGAATGCTTCATTTTGGCTAGGACTTCACTCATCTTCATGGCATTCATCTTCCTCTAAGTATAAGAGAGTCCTCCATAGAAATGAATGGGGGAGAAAATGAATATGGTACACAAGCTTACTACAACCCAGAGGGGAGCTTCACATAAGTGTACTTATTCACGATGAATGGGGGATGAGTACAAGTCCTTATCTCAGAGCAAAATAGGACAGGATGACAATGAGAATGCTCTGACAAGACAATCTCGTATTTTACGCAAAGACGTGTCACCAGTCATGCAACCTTTTGAAGAAAAAGGTAACCCTTCAAGCTTCCTCCTACAAGCTACAGAATGAATTTGCAATCGACTCGCTTGACCCAGAATAGGGTTAATTGAAGCGATGCAAAATTCAAAGTGGGGGAGGAATGGATAGACATTCGGCAGCTCAACTCAATGAATAGTGAGTAAAGAAAGAATATTTATCCACGATGAAGGAGATGAGAAGACTTGCTCCTCTTCGGCGGAAAGATGGGAAGAGGACACAAGGTCTAGGTGCCAGCCCTGCCTAAGCTTTCACCATTTTTACATGGGAAGGCCCAATACAAGACCCCACAACTGTTACTAGAAACGGCACTTGCGAGTGTTTATACCCACTCGCTAGGAATCCTAGGCTAGGTAGCAGCTTTCCTTGCTCGCTTTGGAAGTAGCTTGCTCCGAGAGCAAACAATAGTTCCCCCTTAACCAATGGCTTAACAATTCCTGTAAGCGGGTAGGGAACGTCTTCCAACACTCCACCTTTCTCCACCTTATTTCTCCTACTTCAAGCGAATGGAATTTTGAAGTGACTCGCTTGAGTTGGTGAAGATCCGAAGCGAGTGACGCTCAAAGAACAAGCGACCACTCCTTCGTGCATCCTGGATCTAGCATTCTTCACCAGGGTCTAGCAACCCTAATTCCATGCATAGCTGATTGAAACGAGACTTAGCTAAAGGCCTGGTGAGAATATCTGCTCGCTGGAGATCGGTATGGATTTTCTCGAGCTTGATATCCTTCTTCTCGACATGATCACGAATGAAGTGATGTCGGATTTCCACGTGCTTGCATCTGGTGTGAAGCACTGGATTTTGCGAGATGCATATAGCACTGTAGTTGTCGCAGAATATTGGAATTTCATTTGCTTCAACTTTGTAGTCCTTCAACTGCTGACGAAGCCTTAGAATTTGAGAACAGCAGCTTCCAGCGGCCATATATTCGGCTTCAGTCGTTGAAGTAGCTACACTCGTCTGCTTCTTCGAAAACCATGAGATCAGCTTGCTTCCCAAGAACTGACAAGTGCCCGAAGTTGATTTCCTATCAATTCGACACCCTCCATAGTCAACATCTGAATATCCAGTGAGTTCCAAATTGTCCTCCGTTGGATACCACAACCCCATGTTGACAGTGCCCTTCAAATATCGAAGAATTCTCTTGGCAGCTTCAAGATGGCTGTGCTTGGGATTGCTTTGGAAGCGAGCACATACTCCAACTGCAAAAGCAATATCTGGCCTACTTGCAGTGAGATATAGAAGGGATCCGATCAAAGCTCGGTAGTCTGTAGCATCCACAGACTTCCCATCTAGGTCTGGCTCCATCTTCCAGTTGGTGTTCATTGGAATCTTCACAGCTTTGGCATGCTGAACACCGAACTTGGCAAGTATATCTCGAGTATACTTGGCTTGATTGATGAAGATTCCATCATCCTGTTGCTTCACTTGAAGACCTAGAAAGCAGCTCATCAAGCCAATCATTGACATCTCATATTTGGTCTTCATAAGCTCTCCAAACTTCTCGCTAAGCGACTGGTTTGGTAACCCAAATATGATGTCATCTACATAGATCTGGACCCATAGCATGTCTTCTCCACTATTGATGGTGAAGAGAGTCTGATCTATCTTCCCTTTTTGGAATCCATTATCCACTAGGAACTGAGAAAGGGTATCATACCAAGCTCTGGGAGCTTGCTTCAACCCATATAGGGCTTTCTTCAATCGATACACCTTATCTCCCTGCTCAATACCCAGTGGCTGCTCCACATAGACTTCTTCCTTCAATTCACCATTGAGGAACGCGCTCTTGACATCCATCTGATAGACTTTAAATTTCTTGACCGCTGCATAGGCAAGAAATAGTCTGATCGCTTCAAGCCGTGCCACTGGAGCGAAGGTCTCATCAAAATCGATTCCTTCCTCTTGGCAGTAGCCCTTAGCGACGAGTCGCGCCTTGTTCCTCACAACGTTGTGGTCCTCGTCCGTCTTGTTCTTGAACACCCACTTGGTGCCAATAACATGCTGGAATTTGGGACGATCCACGAGGTACCATACGTCGTTCCTGGTGAACTGTTTCAGCTCTTCTTGCATGGCGATCACCCAATTGGAATCAGCTAGGGCTTCCTCCACGCATGACGGCTCAACGTTTGAGAGAAAGCAACTGAACATGGCACTTTCTCCAAACACTTGACTTCTGGTCACTACACCCTTGGATGGATCTCCAATGATTTGACTTGGTGAGTGATCCTTGAGCCATGCACGCTTGGATCCACCAGCTTCGACTTCATCTTCTTCCTGGTCGCTCGCTTCACCATCTGAAGCGACTGGATTGGGTGCTAGGCCAGCACTCGCTTCAGGAATCTTGGGGGCAGCTTCAACTTTCCTTTGGACAATCTGCTCGCTTGAGTCCTTGATTTCTTCATCATCCTCAAGCATGTCCCAAGTTAATGAATTGATGGGTTCCTCGCTTGAACCTGTTCCTGTGGAAGACTCAAAGAAGATTCATCAAATACGACATGGGGTGATTCCTCCACAATTAGGGTTTTACAATTGAATACCCTGTAGGCTTTGCTTGATGTAAAATATCCTAAGAATATTCCTTCATCAGCTTTGCTTTCAAAGGCTTTCAATTGTGATTTCCCATTAGTATGGATGAAGACCCTACAACCAAAAATATGGAAATAAGATATGTTAGGAATTTTCCCTGTCCATATTTCATATGGTGTCTTGTCGTGCCGTTTATTGAGAAGCGTCTGATTCTGTGTGTAGCATGTTGTATTGGCAGCTTCAGCCCAATACTTCATCGGAAGCTTCGAGTCAGCAATCATGGTTCGAACGGCTTCTTTGATGATCCGATTCCTTCTTTCAGCAACTCCATTCTGCTGAGGTGTGCGTGCTGAGGAAGTCTGATGTGCAATACCATGATCCGTGCAGTAAGCTTCGATGGTAGAGTTCAGGAACTCTGTGCCTTTGTCGGAGCGAATGGTGACAATCGCTTGGTTCTTTTCCACAGCTAGACGCTTGAGCAGTTGAGGTAGCTTGGCCACTGTCTCCTTCTTGCTGAAGAGAAATACAACCCAAGTGTAGCGAGAGAAGTCGTCGACTACAACTAGAGTGTATTTTCTTCCATTTACACTAACTGGAGTGACTGGACCAAACAGATCCATGTGAAGCAGCTCGAGCACTCGCTTGGATGAAGCTTCTTCAAGACTAGCGAAGTGCTTCTTCGTCTGCTTCCCTCGTTGGCATGGTGAGCATGGATGGTCTTTGACAAAGACTTCATTTGGTATGCCTTGCACCAAGCCTTTTCGAGCTATGGGATTGATTGCTTTGAAATTGAGATGGTTCAAGCGTCGGTGCCATAGCCATCCTAATTCTGTAGCACTTCTTGCAACTAAGCACGTCTCCTCTTTGCAGCTTTCCCATTGTGCTATGTAGACATTCCTTTGTTTAATTCCAGTCAGCACAATCTGGGACGTGAGCTTGCTCTTCACAATGCACTTGTTGGAAATAAATTCCACCTTGTATCCTTTGTCACAGAATTGTGAAATGGATAGCAAGTTGTGCTTAAGTCCTTCCACATAGGAGACTTCTTCTATTGTGAGCTTTCCAATCTTCAATGCGCCATATCCTTTGGTGCTTCCTCGAGAGTTATCACCAAAAGTAACGTGTGGACCCTTCTTCTCTATGTAGTCATGAAGTAGAGCTCTCATGCCAGTCATATGTCTTGAACAGCCACTGTCCAAGTACCAGATTTGTTGACCCTCTCTTGGCATGGGATCCACGGCGCTCACCTGCATTTAGACAGATTTTGGTACCCAAATCAGTTTGGGTCCTTGCAGGTTAGTTCCCTTAGGTACCCACACTTGTTTTACTTTCTTTCGAAAGGTAGAATGTGTCTTGGGTATCTCGACCTTAGAAAACTGTGAGTTCTTCCTTGAAGCAGCTTCACACGTGCAGCAGTGTGTGCAAGAAGGGTAGCGGCTCGCTTGAGGCATACCTATGCTCTTACCCACTTGCTTGTATCCTGAAGCGACTCGCTTCGGATTAGCTACAGGTTTAGAGACTGACTTAGGATTTACAGTCTTTCGAAGCGGCTCGCTTGGTCTCTTCGAAGCGGTCCAACTAGGGTTTTGACCCCGACTCGCTTGAGAAACCTTGGAAGTTTGAAGCGACCTCCTTGGAGCTTCAAGTTCTTCCCCCTCAACGTTAGTCCGGTTGGACCATCTCCAGTCCGGATAACGTGACACATAGACATTACTCATTTTCTTAAAAGGGAGATCCTTTGTCTCTGGTGTCTTGGTCTGAGACTTAGAAGCTACAACTGGTTTCCCTTTACCTTTAGATTGGTAAGATTTAGCATTGTGAGTGCTAGGGACAGTTGGTCCTTGCTTGCCCATAGTTTCTGCCCTTGAAGATATAGACATCTTCAGTGGCTTCTTCTTAGGGTTCTCAGCCATTTGGCCTTTACCCTTGTTGGTGGTCGCTTTGGAGGCAGTGGGCACATCCAAAGTGACTGATGGTGTCGTGTTAGAAGCACCAACAAAGACAGTAGGCTTGGAAGGTCCACCCTCATATCCGAGTCCTCCCTTCCTACCAAAAGGTAGAAGCGAGCTCTCTAGTGCCTGCCTAGCGTATGAAGCTTTGTTCAAGTTGGCAACTAGAGCGGACTGGGTTTCATACCTTCCTTCCAAGCTTTGATGTCTAGCGAAGAGATCCTCGAACTTACTAGTCATAGCCCTTAAGTTAAGTTTGACTTCGTCAAGCTCATTGGCTAGCTTTCGGTTCTCCTTCTCGCTTCGAGACATAGCTTGTTTTAACACTTCGTGGTCGCTTGACAATTTCTTGTGTTTGTCAAGTAACTCATTCCATGTTGAGGAATGAACTTCCTCATGATTAGTGTGTGCCAGTGTAATTGAAGTGATTGAAGGGTAGAAGAATACCTCCCCAGTTTCTTCATCGGTGAGCGCCATGAGTCCTAGATCCTCTCCCTCACTTGAGTTAGGATCTGTAAATGCGTCGGAGTCGCTTGATGGATCTTCAGTTGAAGCGACCGGCATTTCACTCGCTACGAGCGCTCGCCTGGGAGCATCTCTCTTGGCCTTCAGTTCCTCACGTTCTTTGGCACTTAGCTTTGGGCAGTCAGATTTGTAGTGGTCCATCTTGTGGCAGTGGTAGCACTCCACATCCATCATGTCCCTTGAGATTGGCTTGGTCGTCTCTTCTCTCTTTCCTTTGATTTCACGAGCATCAGTGCTCCTCCCTTTGTACTGCTTGTAGAATCTCTTGTACTTGCCCACTCGAGAGTTCATTTTGTTGAAGTTCTTGGATAAGAACGCAACATGTTCTTCCAGCTCTTCCCTCGTCATCTTGGCTAGCGACTGGTCGCTTGGCCCTTCAGCAGCTTTGAAAGCTACACCTTTTGACGTCGTGGGAGCTTCATCCTCATCATCGAGGCTCATTCAATTCAGATCGAATTCATGGGCTTTGAGCTCGGAGAACAGAATCTCCGGCGTGAGCTTTGACAGATCCTTGGTAGCTAGGTACAACTCCTTCATTGTCTGCCACTTCTGGGTGAGAGCTCGAACAATCTTCAGATTCACTTCCTTGTCTGTGAGTTCCTTTCCTAGTGAGTTGAGAGTAGCAATGATGTTGGTGACTCTCAGCTCGAAGGCGTCTATGGACTCTCCTGACTTCATTATCAAGCTTTCAAACTCCCGCATTTGTACGGCGAGCTTGTTCTCTTTGATCTTGGCCGTTCCTTGAGAAATGAGGGCTAGGGTTTCCCACATTTCTTTTGTCGTCGCACACTTCCTGATTCTCGGAAGGTAGGCATCCGATACAGTGCTCTGCATCGTGTGACGTGCAATCTTGTCAAGGTTTGGCGATCTTGAAGTCGTTGGAATTGTATTCATCTTTGTCCTTCTCGACGTACTCTTGTCTAACATGAGCTTCACGGCCTTCGGCGGCTGGAACGTTCACAGATATGGCTTTTTTGATTTCGATTGGTCCATCCTCTATCACTTCCCACATCTGGTCGTGGATGGAGCAGAGGAAGCTCTCGACTCGAAAGCTCCATGTCTCGTATCCTTCGATAGAGAACTGTGGAAGACTCGATGCACTGTATGTAGACATAGCAAACTATCAGCAGTAAATGCAATATGCATGGGTGAGGGTTTTATGCACTTAGGAAAAAGGATCCGGTTCAGTGAGACAACGTGAAGCGAGTGGGGACTCGCTTCGGATATGCAAAGCAGAGGCTCGAAAGAACCGCTGCTCTGAAACCACTTGTTGGTCCCGGTTTGTTATAGGAAAAATACGTAGAGGGGGGGGGGGGGTGAATACGTATTTTGAAGTTTTTCAACTTCTTTTCCTTAACTCAGAGTATAAAGTAAAGTGCTCGTTAGAAATACTAAGACCTAGCCGAGAGCTAGATCTATAGTAATCACGATTCTCTCGACCAAAGCTTAGAGCTTGATCAAGAGTGAGACTTTACTCTTAGTGCGGAATTCGGTGAGCTAATATCTTTCCTAAGTAATTAAAGTTCCAAGTTATGTTTGTTTAGATGCAAGTGCAATGAATAATCAAACAAGGAAAATAAAGAGTTTAGGGTTAGAGAGATACGACACGAGATTTATAGTGGTTCGGAGATGAAACTCCTACGTCCACTTTGTTGCACTCGGCAACTGTTCTCTTCACTCAAGAACTTGAAGATTACGGGCTCTTCAAAAGCCTGGTCGAGATCGAGCTTCACTCACTTGGATCTGACGACAGACGCAGTGATTGCGGGTTCACTACTAAAACCTAACTGGAGTGGAAGCTTCACTCACTTTAGTCCGACGACAACAAGGAGATTACGGTCTCTCCTTACAGCCTAGCTTCGATCGAGCTTTACACGAACAATGTAAGTGCAAGCTTGGATCTAGACTCTATGATCGAGGCTTCTACAATCGATGAAAGTAGGGCCTTGGATCGAAACAACATAACGACGAACACAAAAACCTAACGAACAGAACTTCGGGTTAGGGTTTTTGGTTTACGACGAACACACTATGAAGAGCTCTTTACAGTAAGTGCAAAGATGGCTAGAGCTCTTCTTCTAAGCTGGGGTTTGGAATGGGCTTAGAATTCTCTGTGTGAAGGTTGTGAAGACGAGTTCCGATGAGACTGGAACTCGGAGAACAGTTGGAAACAAAGACTCGATGAATGCTCTAAGGCTAGGAGTGTTTGTTTGCAGTAGGCGCTCGAATGCTCAAGTAGTGTTCTCTCTTCTCTTCGTCTTCATCCTTCACTATTTATAGGCGGAGGTTTGGCCGAGATCCGTTGCTTGGTTGGTGGCCTTGTCCCTCCTCCTCTCGACTGTACTTGCACAGGCTGGATGCTTTTCAGACGCGCGGTTTTGTCTCTTTGCCGAAATTGGCTAAGTTCCAATCTTAACAGTAACTGGAGCGAGCCAGTACTGTTGCGGCGCCCTTGTCGGCCTGGCAGTCAACTCCTCTGCTCCTCTCCGCATTCGACACGTGGAGATCTCGCAATTAATGCGACGATCTTCAGTTGACTGGAGTTCAAAATCGGAGCGGGAATTGTGATGTCGCTTTCTGGTAGGTAGTGGCTCGCTTTGCTTTGAAGTAGTAGCGTCCGCTTTGATCGAGTCGCTTCGGGTCATACTTGAAGCGTCTACTTTGGAAAATAAAGTTTCCGAGTATTGCTTAAGTAAATTTTGACTCGCTTTGACTTTCGTTGTAGCGCTCGCTTCGCTTCGCTTTGGTGGACTCGCTTTGATTCCACTGTAGCGCTCGCTTTGCTTCGCTATATTTCGGCACGCTTCACTTCGGCTCGGTAGACTCGCTTCGCTTGGAAAACACACTCAAGCGAGTGGCCTTCACTTGAATTTTCTACGGTCTAAAACCTAAGCAAAATAAAGCCATCCTAACAGTATAGGCTTAGAAAATTTTCTAACCTATTATCTACATCAAAAATGGGTCGCTTGGGAACAGAACACTTGGGGTTTTGGGATCAAATCAAAACAAATATTTGACTCACTTCGAAGTGTCCCATAGGAGTTCCCCCTTAACATTTTGTCCTTAACAATTCCCAACAGTAGACCAACCAGCAGTGGAGATACCCAAGAAGAAGGCCAGCAAGTCAGCTACCCCAGAACCCCAAGGCTTTGATCTACAAGCCGCCTTGGGCAAGCTCCAGGAAATAGTGAACGAGATCAAGACCGCCCAAGTCAAGCTCTTTGGGCATCTCGGATTCAGGTACCCTCCTGAGTCCAACTAAATGTCCCCTCCCTTTTACATTCTTTTTATTATTTTTTTCTTTTATTTTCTTTTATTTTGCATTCATTAGAGTCAGTCGCTCTCCTTCTCCACACTTTGCCCAAAGCAAAGTGTGTGTGTGGGAGGGCAAAAACATGCATGCATACTTGCCTTGTCATTCATCCATCTTACCCACGGGTGAGGTGAATAAACGACAAGGCATCCGTCTTCATTTTGTGTCAATTCCCTTCTCCGATGTCACACCACTCGGGTACGATGTGGGCATGGGTAATTTTGTGTGAATATGTGCATTAGGCAGTACGGACATGTAGGTCAAGTCGAGCATGTTAGGAAGCGAGCATGATAGATGAGCATGATTACACCCAGTGAGGTTTTGAGCTTTCATGTGTAAATACATATATAAATCACATGCTCCTTTCACTATGAGATGACTTGATGATTAGATTGTTCTAGAACTTGCCTGCATCTCTGGTCGAGACTTCGATGAACTGAGCATAGGTGTTTAGATGAATAAGGAATTTTTTTCTTTACAGCCACTTTGCCCAAAAAGCCTACCTGTGCATTATTCCATTTCTTAGCACCTTTGAGCTTCAAATAATTCTTTCATAAATCACTTTTGATAGGGACAAATATCAGCCTTGCCACATGGTGTCCTTTAATGATGACTGGACCTGCGGATCAGATGCCTCAGGTGCTATCTTCGGGGCAGATGCCTTGGCCCTTGAAGAAGCTATAGGGCTCTGAGCAGATCCTGGTTCGTGCAGAAGCTATCCCAGGCCCGTCGGCACCTGCTTATATCTAGGGACCTGCCGAACATACAATCCGCGTGACTCTAAATACCTTAGCGTGAGGACCACTAAATTAATGACGAAGGGAATCTTGTCTCCCTAGGAATTCCTTTCCTGTCCTCCCCACAGATGTACATTCACCTTTTCATCCTTTTCTACTCCTATAAATATCGAGTGATCTCACCATTTCAAGGCAACCTTTTCCAACACTTTACATACTATTCCATTCACGTTCTACTTAGAACTTTCTCTCGAACCAGAGCAGTCGAGGTCCTTCTTCAAGGAGCCTCCTCCACTATTTCTCCCATCTTCACTTTGTGGGTGAAAAACACTCTCAACAGCCTAATTTGAAGGTATAATTCTTATTATCAAGCGAGGGCAAGTATTGTTGGGAACCCCTTGCAGTTTGATTTTGATGATGTTTATCGAAACCACACTTAGGCATATTTTACTTATTTAGGGTCAAGGCCGATAGATCGACCTGCTGCCTGTTAGTGCAGGTCGATGCTCTCTATAGTTTAAATGCAAGTTTGATCCACTCTGTAAGACAAAGGTCTTGTTGGTCCCGGTTTGCTATAGGAAAAATACGTAGAGGGGGGGGGGGGGGGTGAATACGTATTTTGAAGTTTTTCAACTTCAATTCCTTAACTCAGAGTATAAAGTAAAGTGCTCTTTGGAAATACTAAGACCTAGCCGAGGGCTAGATCTAAAGCAATCACGAATCTCTTGACCTAAGCTTAGAGCTTGATCAAGAGTGAGACTTTACTCTTTGTGCGGAATTTGGTGAGCTAAAATCTTTCCTAAGTAATTGAAAATCCAAGTTAAGTTTGTTTATATGCACGTGCAATGGATAATCGAATACTGTAAAGAGATTAAGGTAAGAGAGATACGATACGGAGATTTATAGTGGTTCGGAGATAACGCTCCTACGTCCACTTTGTTGCACGACGGCAACTGTTCTTTTCACTCAAGAACTTGAAGGTTACGGGTCCTTCAAAAACCTGGTCGAGATCGGGCTTCACTCGCCTAGATCAAACGACAGACGTAGTGATTGCGGGTACACTACACAAACCTAACAAAGATTGGAAGCTTCACTTGCTTCAGTCAAAACACGACAGGGAGATTACGGGCTCTCCTTACAGCCTAGCTTCGATCGAGCTCTACACAAACGATGTAAGTGTAAGCTTGGATCTCAACTCTACGATCGAGGCTTCTTCAATCGATGAAAGAAGGGCCTTGTATCTGAACAACCTAACAACGACACTCAAAAACCTAACAGACAGAGTTTAGGGTTTTTGGTTGACGAACACACTATGAAGAGCTCTTTACAATAAGTGCAAAGATGGCTAGAGCTCTTCTTCTAAGCTTGGATATGGAATGGGCTTAGACTCTAAGTGTGAAGGTTGTGAAGACGAGTTCCGATGGACTGGAAACTCGGAGAACACTGGAAAACAAAGACTCGAAGATTGCTATGAAAGCTGGGAGTGTTTGTTTGATGTATGCGCTCGAATGCTCAAGTAGTGTTCTACTCCTTCACGTTGTGATCCTTCACTATTTATAGGCGGAGGGTTGGCTGAGATCCGTTGCTTGGTTGGTGGCCTTGTCCCTCCTCCTCTCGACAGTACTTGCACAGGCTGGGTACTTTTCAGACGCGCAGATTTGGACTTTTGCCGAAAATGGCTAAGTTCCAATTGCAACAGTAACTGGAGCGAGCCAGTACTGTAGCGGCGCCTTGTCGGCCTGGCAGTCAACTCCTCTGCTCCTCTCTTGAGTCGACACGTGGAGATCTCGTAATAAATGTGAAGATCTCCAGTTGACTGGAGTTCAAATTCGGAGCGGGAATTTGTGCTGTCGCTTTCTGGTAGGTAGTGGCCCGCTTCGCTTTGAAGTTGTAGCGTCCGCTCTGAAGTGAGTCGCTTCACGGTCATATTTGTAGTGAGTCACTTGAGAAATAGATTTCCCGTGACGCTACTTAATTAAGTGTTGACTCGCGTTGACTCGCTTCGGCTTTTCTTTGTAGCGCACGCTTCGCTTCGCTTTAGTGGGTTCACTTGATTCCACTGTAGCGCTTGCTTCGCTTCGCTTCGCTTTGAACTGTAGCGCTCGCTTCGCTTCGCTTTGGCAGACTCACTTTGAATCTATTGTAGCGATCGCTTCGCTTCGCTATTCTTCGGCACACTTCACTTCAATTTGCTTGACCAGCTTCGCTTTGGAAAACACACTCAAGTGAGTGGCCTTCACTTGAACTTTTGAAGCCTAATCTAAGCAAAATAAAAGAGCCATCCTAACAGAGTAGGCTCTTAAAAAAATTCTAACTCATTAACTACATCAAAATGGGTCGCTTGGGAATAGGACACTTTGGGGTTTTGGGATCAAATCAAAACACTAAAATATCCCTTATAGGTTCCCCCTTAACATATTCGTCCTTAACAATTCCCAACAATTTCCCCCTTTTTAATGATGCCAAAACCCATACGACTTAGATAAAAAAATAAATCTAGTCTATCTAACCGTGAAGGGAACTCCAAGCGACTGCTTCCTTTGCAGTTTCGTTTGTAATTTTCTTTTAAGTTCCTTCCCCTTTTTTTCGGTTAAATTAATGAGTTTGTAGCAGAAATGTAAAGTCATTCACAAAGCAAGTAAATGACACAGAAGAGACAGAAATAAAAGTGGGATAAATGAACAAGCAGTTCACAAAAAGAAATACTAGGAAGCTTGAAACTCAAAGGTTTCCTGCAGCTTCATCCTCCTTCTCCTACTCCTTTCCTTCTTCCTCCTCCTTCTTCTCTTCTTCAATAGCAGCAGTATCCACGTAAGCTGATAGCACTCTCGATTCCATAGAGCCTACTGTGTGGATACTAGGTCTTCTCCATGCACTCTCCATCCTGAAGGCTTCAGTCACTTCCTCATCTATTATCCCTCTGTCTGGAATATCTGTGCCTGGATGATAAGGCATGGGGAATTCTTTTATAGCAGGAACCTTGACAACAATTGGCATGGGTTGAGTCTGTTCAGCCAGTGTGAAGATTTTTCGTCGCAGATTGTCATCATAGGCGGCGAGAAAATTGTTGAGAGCACTTATCCTAGAGCATTGATCTTGCAGCGGCACTACCTCCCAGTAATAATAGGCCTTGATGAACAGGTCCTTGTAGTATAGCCACAGCTCAAGCAGATCTCTCGGAATAAACGCCTCAATCTCCCTTGCATCAGGGTGTTCGTCCCTTCACTTGGCCAACTCCTCTTCTGACCTCTTTGACAGTTCAGCCATGGTCGCTTTGAACTTCTTTCCTGAGTCACTGCTCCACAAAGGACGCTTTTCATTTAGACGCTTCCGAATGTAGTTCTGCTCTTCCTTTTTGGGGTAGCGACCCGACTCAACCATCTCTTTTGTAGTCACGTTGCATGCATCTGATATGGCTTGTGCTTCGCATGCTTCGGACTCATCTGGCATAAATGGAATGAAGGCACTCCGCACCAATGAAGACTGGATGAGTATCACCTCATTCAATTGCTCCTCAATCCGTGCGTCTATCACTTGGAGTCGCCTATCATTTGACTTTCTCTTCCTTTCGCCTTCGCTCCTTCCTCCTTCTATTTCCTTCCTCTTTCTTTCCTCTCTTCCAGCTCTAGAAGCAACTGCATGTTTGACCTTTTGGCGCTTGGCCGCGGGGTCATCACCTTTTGACTCCTGTGCAGTTAGCTTCAATGGCAGTTTTGGTGGTGGGGGTGGAGGCATGTCTTTCTTCGTAGCGGCACTAGAGGGGACAACTGCAGATGAAGCAAGTGCGGCAGTTGAAGCTAGTGCAGCTGATGAAGCTGGCGCGGCGGCTGAAGCGGGCGCTTTGGGTGAAGCAGCCGCTTTGGAACTAGATGAAGCACCTGCACCAACAGAAAGTTTTGTTAGTTGCTCCATCTCCCACGCCATGGCAACATCCTTCTCCACCTGCCTCCGCTTTTCCTCCTTTGTCAACACGGTCACTGGAGGGTGTTTCGCAATTGAAGCGGCAAGCACCTTCTCCTGAAGCGGCCTGCTGGGCTCTTCAAGACTTTTTAATAACTCCTCCTCTGTGAGCTTCGCCTTGCCAAGAGCCCTCGCTTCATCTACTACCTCCTTCACACCTCCATCACTACTGCCTCCCTCCAACATTCTCTCCACTCCAACACTACTTCCCCCTAAACCTCCAACTTCTCTGCCGTGAAGCTGTCCTTCCCCTCCTAGCTTCACTAGACCTTCCCTCATTTGTCCTTCCCCCTTTTTGGCATCATCACTGGCAGGGGTTAAGGTGATAGATTTTCCAGAAAAGGATTGTTGCAGAGAGTTGACTGAGTTGAAGATGGCTTGAAGCATCTGCTGGGTTTTATCCATGGAGGGCGCCACTAGTTCAGCAGTCTTGATGCTTATCTCTTCAAGCAGATATTTGCACTGCCTTTCTCTCTCAACAACCGACGCCATCATACTCTCCAATGGCTCCACTTCTCTGAAGCGAGCCTCCAGCTCCGCTTCAACGGCTTTTGTTATTTTCTTTGCTTCTTCTTGAAGTGTGAATTCCAAGTGTTCCTTGGAAGCTTCAAGTTCTGCCTTCATCCCGGCAAGTCTCCTTTCCCTTCGATTGAGAGAGTTGTGAAATTCGGCATCTGCAGTGATCCTTACTGTGAGAGTTTCTTTCAGTCTCTTGACTTTCTGCAGTAGGATTGACAGTTCAGCATTCTTCAAGTCAAGAGCCTGTGCACTGCTCCTCAGACTCTCCAGTTCTCTCTTGTCAATTGCACTCTCATCCTTGACTCCCTTCAACTCAGTTCGAAGTGAGTCAAGAGCCTTTTTGGTATTCAGGAGCTCGCTTCCCTTCATCACTAACTCTCCTTCTCTGTTCCCCACCTTCTCTTTCAGCTCCTTCACCTCCTTCTCTAACACCTTCTTCTCTTTGACAAGAGCGATCAACTTGGCATTGACCTCCCTCAAGCGGCTTCTTTCTGCCTCAAGCAAGCCTTTGAGTTCGGTGATGGTTTTGGTGTTGTCATCCACTAGCTTCACCTGCGCCTCCAGCGCCTCCTCTTTCTCCTCTAGAAGCCTCTCCTTCTCCTCCACCTTTCCCTCCAATTCCCTTTTCTTCCTGTCAAAGTCTTCTCTAAGACCAATGACCTCCCCCGCCTTCCTCTCCATCTCTTCACTCATCTTGGTAATCTCGCTTTGGAGACTAGCAATCTCAGCATCTTTCAACTCCACCTCCTCCCTATGCTCTCTGATCAGCTTCCTTTCATGAGAGGAGGGCACTCGCTTCGGAACTGTAGCGAGTGGATATGATTCCTTCACCTTTGCATCCAGCTTCTCCCAGAAGCTGGTCCCTTCAAGGAAAGCATGGAAGCCATTTTCGCCTATGAAGTTGAGTGTCTTGGCCTCCATTTGAATCAGCTCCTCTTCGGTGAAGGCTTTGAGGAGTCTGAAAATTTTGTAGTACTCCGTTCCTCGGTACGTGATGTACGTCAGAAAGTTGACTACATTTGTGTAGAACACGTCGCTCCATGCAACTTTCGCGGAGCTAAGATTGTAGTGAAGGTTGATAGTCTCAGCGGCTTGCTCTCTGTCCAGGACATAGCGTTCCAGAGCCCGCTTGTGTATGGTGAGGGCAGGGGTTATGAATTGAGGGATGATGGGTTGTTCTCCTACAGTTTGGGCGGTATCGGCTGTAGCTGCCGATGTCGAGAGGGATTGGGTAGGTGATGAGGTTTCTTGGGTTTCGGAAATCTGGATGGCTTCAGTAGGAGGTGGTTGGATAGTTTCGGTGGGTGGTGGTTGTATAGGCTGGGATTGAAGTGGGGTGAATGAAGTGTAGGCAGCAGCTTCATCTGTGCTGAGGAATGGAACAGTGGGAATGTGAAAAGAAGATGTTGACTCTTCTTCATGGGGAGAGAGGGGGGTTATCTGTTGGTCCCGGTTTGCTATAGGAAAAATACGTAGAGGGGGGGGTGAATACGTATTTTGAAGTTTTTCAACTTCAATTCCTTAACTCAGAGTATAAAGTAAAGTGCTCTTTGGAAATGCAAAGACCTAACCGAGGGCTAGATCGAAAGCAATCACGAATCTCTTGTCCTAAGCTTAGAGCTTGATCAAGAGTGAGACTTTACTCTTTATGCGGAATTTGGTGAGCTAAAATCTTTCCTAGGTAATTGAAAATCCAAGTTAAGTTTGTTTATATGCACGTGCAATGGATAATCGAATACTGTAAAAAGGATTAAGGTAAGAGAGATACGACACAGAGATTTATAGTGGTTCGGAGATAACGCTCCTACGTCCACTTTGTTGCACGACGGCAACTGTTCTTTTCACTCAAGAACTTGAAGGTTACGGGTCCTTCAAAAACCTGGTCGGGATCGGGCTTCACTTGCCTAGATCAAACGACTGACGTAGTGATTGCGGGTTCACTACACAAACCTAACAGAGACTGGAAGCTTCACTCGCTTCAGTCAAACACAGACAGGGAGATTACGGGCTCTCCTTACAGCCTAGCTTCGATCGAGCTTTACACAAACGATGTAAGTGTAAGCTTGGATCTCAACTCTACGATCGAGGCTTCTTCAATCGATGAAAGAAGGGCCTTGGATCTGAACAACCTAACGACGACTCAAAAACCTAACAGACAACAGTTTAGGGTTTTTGGTTGACGAACACACTAATGAAGAACTCTTTACAGTAGATGCAAAGATGGGTAGAGTTCTTCTTCTAAGCTTGGATATTTGAAGTGGGCTTAGAATCTAAGTGTGAAGGTTGTGAAGACGAGTTCCGATGGACTGGAAACTCGGAGAACACTTGAAACAAAGACTCGAAGATTTGCTAGAAAGCTGGGGAGTGTTTGTTTGCTGTATGCGCTCGAATGCTCAAGTAGTGTTCTGCCTCTTCACGTCTTCATCCTTCACTATTTATAGGCGGAGGGTTGGCTAAGATCCGTTGCTTGGTTGGTGGTCTTGTCCCTCCTCCTCTCGACAGTACTTGCGCAGGCAGTAGCTTTTGCAGACGCGCAGTTTTGGACTTTTGCCGAAAATGGCTAAGTTCCAAGTTTAACAGTAACTGGAGCGACCCAGTACTGTAGCGGCGCCTTTGTCGGCCTGGCAGTCAACTCCTCTGCTCCTCTCCGCTTTCGACACGTGGAGATCTTGTAATTAATGCGGAGATCTCCTGTTGACTGGAGTTCAAATTCGGAGCGAGAATTTGTGCTGTCGCTTTCTCGTAGGTAGTGGCTCGCTTCGCTTTGAAGTTGTAGTGGCCGCTCCGAAGTGAGTCGCTTTAGGATCATATTATAGCGGGTCGCTTTGCTTCGCTTTGCAGCGTTTGCTTCGTTTTGCTTTAGCGCTTGCTTCGCTTCGCTTTGCAGCGTTCGCTTCACTTCGCTTTATAGCATTCGCTTCGCTTCGCTTCGCTTTGCTTCGCTTCGCTTCGCTTCACAGCATTCGCTTCGCTTCGCTTCGCTTCGCTTCGGTAGACTCGCTTCGCTTGCTTTGAACTGTAGCGCTCGCTTCGCTACGCTTTGCTTTGAACTGTAGCGCTCGCTTCGCTTCACTTTGGCAGACTCACTTTGAATCTACTGTAGCGATCGCTTCGCTTCGCTATTCTTCGGCACGCTTCACTTCAGCTTGCTTGACTTGCTTCGCTTTGGAAAACACACTCAAGTGAGTGGCCTTCACTTGAACATTTGAAGCCTAATCTAAGCAAAATAGAAGAGCCATCCTAACAGTGTAGGCTTAGAAAAATTCTAACCTATTAACTACATCAAAATGGGTCGCTTGGGAAAAGGACGCTTGGGGTTTTGGGATCTAATCAAAACAAGTGACTTTATTTAACAAATGTCCCATGTAGTTCCCCCTTAACATTTTAGTCCTTAACAATTCCCAAGAATTTCCCCCTTTTTGATGATGCCAAAACCCATACGACTTAGATAAAAATAAACCTAGTCTATCTAACCGTGAAGGGAACTCCAAGCGACTGCTTCCTTTGCAGTTTCGTTTGTAATATTCTTTTAAGTTCCTTCCCCTTTTTTTTTTCGGTTAAATTAATGAGTTTGTAGCAGAAAATATAAAGTCATTCACAAAGCGAGTAAATGACACAAGAAGAGACAGAAATTGAAATTTGGATATATGAACAAGAAGTTCACAAAAAGAAATGTGTAAGGAACTTGAAACTCGGAGGTTTCCTGCAGTTCCTTCCCTGTCTCCTCCTTTCCTTTTCTTATCACTTCCCTTCTTCCTCCTTCTCCTCCTCTTCTACATCTGCCTCCAAATCCTTTGCAATCATATCTTCGGGTATGGTGTATGCACTGAAGACCCTTGCTTCCATCGACTCAGCACTATGGATACTTGGCCTCCTCCAAGTCTCTTCCAATTGGAAGGCTTCATCCACCTCAGCGTCGATGATGCTGCGATTGAGGATACTGGTGCCAGGTAGGAATGGCATAGGGAATTCCTTCTTGACTGGTACCTTGATGATTAACGGTGCAGGCTCTGCAAACTGTGCAAGAGCGAAGACTTCTTGTCTAAACTTCTCATCATAGATACTAAGGAAGTTGTTGAGCGCAGTGACCCTTGAGCATTCAGTCTGCAATGGCACTACCTCCCAATAGTAGTAAGCTTTGATAAACTTCTCCTTGTAGTATAGCCATTGCTCGAGTAGTTCGTCAGGAATGAACTGCTCAATCTCACGGGCATCAGGGTGCTCATTACTGCGTACAGCCAACTCCTCCTCCGACCGGCTGGACATCTGTGCTATGATTGATTTGAACTTCTTTCCTGACTCGCCGCTCCAGAAAGGAAGCTTCTTGTTGAGTTGCTTGCGAATGTAATTGCGTTCTTCTCTGAGAGGGTAGCGGCCAGAGTCAATCATTTCTTTCGCAGTTTTGTGACATGTGTCGATCATTGCCTGATCTATGCATGCATCGGATTCTTCTGGCGTGATAGGAACAAAGATGCTTCTGACCAAAACGGACTGGATGACTCTCATTTCATTGAAATTTTTCTCAATTCGTTCGTCAATGACTTCCAGTCGTTTTGTCCTTGTCCTCTTCTCCTTTTCTGCCCTTGGAACAACTGCCTTCTCAACTTTTTGGCGCTTGGTCCCTGATTCATCTCTCTCAGTTTCTGGATCTGTTCGCTTCAGTATTGATGATGGGGCAGATGAAGTGGGTGCTTCGTCTGAAGTGGGCGCTTGAGAACTTGAAGTACCTGCAATAGTTTTCAAGTTAGACTGGCGCTCGCTCTCCCAAGCCATAGTCTCGCTCGCCTCTGCTAGCTTCCGCCTTTCCTCCTTTGTTAGCACAGTAACTGGAGGATGTCGAGCAATGGAAGAGGCAAGCACTTTATCTCCAAGTGGCTTGCGGGGTTCTTCAGGCTTAGTGAGCTTTTCTTTGCCTTTCTTTGCAGACTTCGCCTCTCTCTCCTCTTTTCCAGCACCACTACTCTCTTTCAACAATCTCTCTGCTTCAACAGCTCCAATTCCTCCACCTTGTGGCTCCAACAGATTGACATTTTTCAGTACCATCCCTTCCCCCTTTTTGGCATCATCAAAACCAGGGGTTGGGACGCTTGTCTTTCCAGTAAGAGACTTGTGAAGTACCTCAATCTTGTCAAGTACAATATGAAACATTTCTTCCGTTCGAGACTCGAGGACTTGCTTTTCCGACAATCCAGCATTTCTCCTTAGACTTTCAAGCTCTCGCTTGTCAATGGCACTCTCCTCTTTGACTTTCTTCAATTGGGATCGAAGTAAGTCAAGGGTCTTCTTGGTACTGAGGAGTTCGCTTTCTTTCATCACCAACTCTCCCTCCTTATTCTCCAGTTTCTTTTTCAACTCCTTCACCTCCTTTTCCAACGTCTCCTTCTCTTTACCAACTGTGACCAGTTTGGTATTCACCACTCTCAAGCGGCTCCGTTCTGCGTCACGCGAGTCCTTGAGATCATTCACCAGATTTTCCTGTGCCTCCAACACTTTCTCCTTCTCCTTCAACTCCATCTTCTGTTTAGTGATCACGTCTTGTAAACTTACGATCTCTGCATTCTTAACCTCCATCTCTTCTGCATGATCCCTCATTAGCTTCTTCTCATGCATGGTTGGGGTGTGTTCAGGGATATGGGTAGTTTCAGTAGGTGAGGATTGAGATTTGTTAACTTCAATGTCCTCAAGCGGCTTCTCCTCAGCCTCGCTTTCTTGGACAGGTGAAGTTTCTTGCTTCACTTTCTTCTTCCCTTGCTTTACAGCCACTTGCTTCAAAGATGAAGCGGCTTGCTTCGCTTGGGACACTTCAGCTTGTGTTTTCACACCTTGCCTTGCTGCGGGCACTTCTACAATTAGAAGTCCCTGATCCATTGGGATTTTTGTTTGCTTCCACTTGTCGTAGAAGGTGGTGTGCTTGTTGTAGATGATCGTGTCAGATTCTGGCCATATCATCTCTGGATACTTCATTTCCAGAGCAACAGACAGTCTGGAAAAGAATTTCAATTTTCCTTTGCGCAGAATCTTATCTGGAGTTCCTGGTACGAAGGCAAAATCGTCAGCAGCTTCGTGGATTTGCTTGAGAAGCCACCCGTGCCAGTTAAACTTTGTTCCGGCGAGACTGTCGACGATCATGGCGGTTCCGATCAGTTTCGTCTCCGACAGCGTATCAAAGGATCCAACATAGCATGCGATGCTCTTCGTAAAGAGTTCGCAGATGAGATTGAACGGTTTCTTCAAGCTTTTGCGAATGTTGGCTTCCTTGAAATTCGGATTAGCTTCAGCGACTGCAAATCGGTCATACTGCTCTCCGGCCGAAAGACCCAGATCAAGCAGAGAATCTCCTCCTTCTCTTGGCAGATCGAACACCTCAATGAGTTTACTCATATCAACCTCCACCGGTTTCCTGGTCCGTGGATTAGTGAATGAGGAAGTATTTTGGTCCTTCCTCAGATTCAGCAGAATCTCTCCAATGGCTTTCGCCAGAATCTTCGTCGGCACTAACGTTATGAACTTCCATAGACCGGCCGTGGTCACGGCTCTACGGAAGAAGCCATTTACTTCGACGACAATAGGGTCGAGATGGGGCTCGACGTTGATGTGCTCACAAACATTTGTCATGAACTCCTCCATTGTCACAGTATTCTTCTTCTTTCCCATGGTGGATTTTGAAAGAACTTTGAAGAAAAATTTTAACAATGAAGTAGAAAGGGTTGAGACTCGTGAGTTGCAGAGTAATTGCAGATCTAACACGAGAATGGCAAATTTAGAAGGCTGTGAAAGGTTTGCAGTTCTGCCTCGTCCCATATATATAGAATTAGGTTATGGCTGACGTTGCAGGGGTAGGACGGTAATAACGCCGAAAATCCTGTAGGTAGGCGGCGGACGTGCGGTGATGGATCTGACGTGTCCGGTGTCATCACAGTTAAAGTGAACCGCCACTTGCTCGGCGTCGCCACGTGGCCTTCTTTGGTTGGTTTGTCGTATACGGCTTTGATCGAACGGTTCCAGATTGGGGCCTGTTGAGATTCGACGGCTGGATTTTCTCCTCCTTTTCCCGCTTCAAATTCAAGCGTGTGAACACGCGCCCGTTATTTCCGTCGTTCCTGCACCTGCATTAAATGCACAGCAGAAAGTAAAATTGCACTCGAGTGCATACAGCTCATACTCGCTTCATGCCCGCTACGCCTTGACTCGCTTGAGAGACATTCGCTTGAGTGACTGTTCTGCACTCGCTTGCGATGGCTAGCTTTGAGTGACGAAGCACTCGCTTGGCCATCTGAAGCGACTGGAATAAGAAATTGAATTTCTTTGCTTAATTTAAAATGTTTCTGACTTACATACTTCGAGGATAAACAAGAGTGTTTTCCTCTTTGTATTTGTGTCAGATTCATTTCATATTTTCCACGTAGTGAGTGAAGGTTTCTAGCACGCTTCGGCTCACTTAGTGTACTTAAAATTGAAACACTTACCAGTCAATCTCACTTCGTAGGAGATTGATACCACAAATTTAAGACTTCACTTGAATTAGTTACCACAAGTTGAATGCTACACGTTGAGTTAGATCTTCATGGCATTCATCTTCATGGCATTCATCTTCCTCTACGAATTAGAGAGTCCTCCATCGAAGTGAATGGGGGAGAAAATGAATAAAGTACACAAGCTTACTACAACCCGAAGGGAGCATCACGTAAGTGTACTTATTCACGATGAATGGGAGATGAGTACAAGTCCTTATCTCAGAGCAGAAATGGACAGGATGACAATGAAAATGCTCTGACAAGACACTCTCGTATTTTACGCAGAAGCATGTCACCAGCCCTGCAACCTTTTGTATAAAAAGGTAAACCTTCAAGCTTTCCTACATTCTAAAGAATGAATCTGCAGTCGGCTCGCTTTGACCCAAGCTAGGGCAAATTGAAGCGATGCAGAATTCAAGATTGCTGCAATCTTGCTTGCTTTGGAAGTAGCTTGCTCCGAGAGAAGCATTAGTTCCCCCTTAACCATATACTTAACAATTCCAATAGGTTGGTAGGGAACTTCTTCCAATACTCCACCTTTCTCCACCTAACTTCATTTTCTTCAAGCGAGAGAGTTTTGAAGTGGCTCGCTTGAGTTGGTGAAGATCCGAAGCGAGTGACGCTCATGAGAACAAGCGAACACTCCTTCGTGCATCCTGGAACTAGCATTCTTCACCAGGGTCTAATAACCCTAATTCCATGCATAGCTGGTTGAAACGAGACTCAGCTAGAGGCTTGGTGAGAATATCTGCTCGCTGGAGATCGGTATGAATTTTCTCGAG
Organism: Thymus mandschuricus; assembly: GCA_029379335.1. Taxonomy (NCBI): domain Eukaryota; kingdom Viridiplantae; phylum Streptophyta; class Magnoliopsida; order Lamiales; family Lamiaceae; genus Thymus; species Thymus mandschuricus. The sequence continues at coordinate 6,151,285 of CM057081.1, read as the reverse complement.
CTTGATATCCTTCTTCTCGACATGATCACGAATGAAGTGATGTCGAATTTCCACATGCTTGCACCTGGTGTGAAGCACTGGATTCTGCGAGATACATATGGCACTGTTGTTGTCGCAGAAGATCGGAATTTCATTCGCTTCAACTTTGTAGTCCTTCAACTGTTGACGAAGCCATAGGATTTGAGAACAGCAGCTTCCTGCGGCCATATATTCAGCTTCAGTTGTTGAAGTGGCTACACTTGTTTGCTTCTTTGAGAACCACGAGATTAGCTTGCTCCCCAAGAACTGACATGTGCCCGACGTTGATTTCCTATCAACTCGGCAACCTCCATAGTCAGCATCGGAATATCCAGTGAGCTCCAAATTGTCCTCCGCTGGATACCACAGACCCATGTTGACAGTGCCCTTTAAATATCGAAGAATTCTCTTGGCAGCTTCAAGATGGCTGTGCTTGGGGTTACTTTGGAAGCGAGCGCAGACTCCGACTGCAAAAGCAATATCTGGCCTGCTTGCAGTGAGATAGAGAAGTGACCCAATTAGGGCACGATAATCTGTAGGATCTACAGACTTTCCTCCTTCGTCTGGCTCCATCTTCCAGTTGGTATTCATAGGAATCTTCACAGCTTTAGCATGTTGAACACCAAACTTGGCAAGCATATCTCGAGTGTACTTGGCCTGGTTGATGAAAATTCCATTATCCTGCTGCTTCACTTGAAGACCTAGAAAGCAGCTCATCAAGCCAATCATCGACATCTCATACTTGGTCTTCATTAGCTCTCCAAACTTCTCGCTAAGCGACTGGTTTGGTGACCCAAATATGATGTCGTCTACGTAGATCTGGACCCATAGCATATCATCTCCATGATTGATGGTGAAGAGAGTCCGATCTATCTTTCCCTTTTGGAATCCATTTTCCACTAGGAATTGAGATAATGTATCATACCAAGCTCTGGGAGCTTGCTTCAACCCATACAGGGCTTTCTTCAAGCGATACACTTTATCTCCCTGCTCGAAACCCGGTGGCTGCTCCACATACACTTCTTCCTTGAGTTCACCGTTGAGGAATGCGCTCTTCACATCCATTTGGTACACTTTGAATTTCTTGGCCGCTGCATAGGCTAGAAATAAACGGATCGCTTCAAGACGTGCCACTGGAGCGAAGGTCTCGTCAAAGTCGATTCCTTCCTCTTGGCAGTAGCCTTTGGCAACTAGTCGCGCCTTGTTCCTCACTACGTTGTGGTCCTCGTCCGTCTTGTTTTTGAACACCCACTTGGTGCCAATAACATGCTGAAACTTGGGACGATCCACGAGGTACCATACGTCGTTCCTGGAGAACTGATTCAGCTCTTCTTGCATGGCGATCACCCAGTTAGAATCGGCTAGGGCTTCCTCCACGCTTGATGGCTCAATGTTTGAGAGAAAGCAACTGAACATGGCACTTTCTCCAAACACTTGACTTCTGGTCACTACACCCTTGGATGGATCTCCAATGATTTGGCTAGGTGAGTGATCCTTGAGCCATGCTCGCTTTGATCCGCCAGCTTCATCTTCATCCGCTTCCTCGTCGCTCGCTTCACCGTCCGAAGCGACAGGATTGGGTGCTTGGCCAGCACTAGCTTCAGGAATCTTGGGGGCAGCTTCGACTTCTCCTTTGGGATCCTGCTCGCTTGAGTCCTTGATCTCATCATCTTCATCAAGCACGTCCCAAGAGAGTTGATTTGAGAGTTCCTTGCTTTGATCCTTTTCATTCGCTTGAGCCTGTTCCTGTGGAAGACTTAAAGAAGATTCATCAAATACGACATGGGGTGATTCCTCCACAATTAGGGTTTTACAGTTGAATACTCTGTAGGCTTTGCTAGATGTAGAGTATCCTAAGAATACTCCTTCATCAGCTTTGCTTTCAAAGGCTTTCAACTGTGACTTCCCATTGTTGTGAATGAAGACCCTACAACCAAAAATATGGAAATAAGATATGTTTGGAATTCTCCCTGTCCATATTTCATATGGTGTTTTGTCGTGCCGTTTGTTGAGAAGCGTCCGATTCTGTGTGTAGCATGCCGTGTTGGCAGCTTCAGCCCAATACTTCATCGGAAGCTTCGAGTCAGCAATCATGGTGCGAACGGCTTCTTTGATGATTCGATTCCTTCTTTCAGCAACTCCATTCTGCTGAGGAGTGCGTGCTGAAGAGGTTTGATGTGCTATGCCATGCTCCGTGCAGTATGCTTCAATTGTAGAGTTCAGGAACTCTGTGCCTTTGTCGGAGCGAATGGTCACGATAGCTTGATTCTTTTCCACCGCCAATCGCTTGAGTAGTTGTGGCAGTTTGGTCAGTGTCTCCTTCTTGCTGAATAGAAATACAACCCAAGTGTAGCGAGAGAAATCGTCGACTACAACTAGAGTGTACTTTCTTCCATTTACACTAACTGGAGTAACTGGACCAAACAGATCCATGTGAAGCAGCTCGAGCACTCGCTTTGATGAGGCTTCTTCGAGACTGGCGAAGTGCTTCTTCGTCTGCTTCCCTCGTTGGCATGGTGAGCATGGATGGTCTTTGATGAAGACTTCATTCGGTATGCCTTGCACCAAACCTTTTCGAGCTAAGCGATTGATAGCTTTGAAATTGAGGTGGTTCAAGCGTCTGTGCCATAGCCATCCAATTTCTGTAGCACTTCTTGCAACTAGACAAGTTTCCTCCTTGCAGCTGTCCCATTGTGCTATGTAGACATTCCTTTGTCTAACTCCAGTGAGCACAATCTGGGATGTGAGTTTGCTCTTCACAATGCACTTGTTGGAGATGAACTCCACCCTGTACCCTTTATCACAAAACTGTGAAATAGATAACAGGTTGTGCTTGAGTCCTTCCACGTAGGAAACCTCTTCAATTTTGAGCTTTCCGACTTTCAGTGCGCCGTATCCCCTGGTGCTTCCTCGAGAGTTGTCACCAAAGGTTACGTGTGGACCCTTCTTCTCTATGTAGTTATGAAGTAGAGCTTTCATGCCGGTCATGTGTCTTGAACATCCACTGTCCAAGTACCAAACTGGTTGACCCTCACTTGGCATGGGATCCACGGCGCTCACCTGCAGTTAGACAGATTTTGGTACCCAAATCAGTTTGGGTCCTTGCAGGTTAGTTCCCTTAGGTACCCACACTTGCTTCACTCTCTTTTGAGATGAAGCTTGTGTCTTGGGCTTCTCGACCTTCGAAAACTTGGTGTACTGCCTATAGGCAGCTTCACACGTGCAACAGTGTGTGCAAGAGGGGTAGCGGCTCGCTTCAGACCTACCTACGCTCTTCCCATTTTGCTTATATCCTGAAGCGACTCGCTTCGGTCCAACTAGGGTTTTGACCCCGACTCGCTTGAGTAACCTTGGAAGTTTGAAGCGGCCTCTTGGGTGCTTCAAGTTCTTCCCCCTCAACGTTAGTCCGGTTGGACCATCTCCAGTCCGGATAACGTGACACATAGACATTACTCCTCTTCTTAGGAGGTAGATCCTTTGTCTCTCGTGTCTTGGCTTGAGACTTAGAAGCTTCAACATTTTTCCCTTTACCCTTGGATTGGTAAGACTTAGCATGTTGAGTGCTAGGGACTGTTGAACTTTGCTTGCCCTTAGGGTCTGCCCTTAAAGATATAGACATCTTCATAGGCTTCTTCTTAGGGTTCTCAGCCATTTTGCCTTTGTCCTTGTTGGTGGTCGCTTTGGATGCAGTGGGCAATTCCAAAGTGACTGATGGTGTAGTGTGTGATGCACCAACAAAGACAGTCGGCTTGGGAGGTCCACCCTCATATCCAAGTCCTCCCTTTCTACCAAAAGGTAGAAGAGAACTCTCTAGTGCCTGTCTAGCGTATGATGCTTTATTTAAGTTGGCAACTAGAGTGGATTGGGTTTCATACCTTCCCTCCAAGCTTTGATGTCTAGCGAAGAGATCCTCGAACTTACTAGTCATAGCCCTTAGATTAAGTTTGACTTGGTCAAGCTCAGTGGCTAGCTTTCGGTTCTCCTTCTCGCTTCGAGACAGAGCTTGTTTTACCACTTCGTGGTCGTTTGACAATTTCTGGTGTTTGTCAAACAACTCACTCCATGTAGAGGATTGCTCTTCCTCATTGACAGTGTGTGCTAGTGTAATTGAAGTGATTGAAGGATAGAAGAATACCTCCCCAGTTTCTTCATCGGTGAGCGCCATGAGTCCCAGATCCTCTCCCTCGCTTGAGTTGGGATCTGTGAATGCATCTGAGTCGCTTGAGAGATCTTCAGTTGAAGCGATCGGCATTTCACTCGCTACGAGCGCTCGCCTTGGGGCATCCCTCTTGGCCTTCAATTCTTCGCGCTCTTTGGCACTTAGCTTTGGGCAATCGGATTTGTAGTGGCCCATCTTGTGGCAGTGGTAACACTCCACTTCCATCATGTCGCGCGGGATCGGCTTGGTCGTCTCTTCTCTCTTTCCTTTTCCTTCTCGAGCATCAGTGCTCCTCCCTTTGTACTGTTTGTAGAATCTTTTATACTTGCCCACTCGAGAATTCATCTTGTTGAAGTTCTTTGATAAGAACGCAATGTGTTCTTCCAACTCTTCCCTTGTCATTTTAGCAAGCGACTGCTCGCTTGGCCCTTCGGCAGCTTTGAATGCTACTCCTTTTGACGTAGTGGGCGCTTCATCCTTGTCGTCGAGGCTCATTCGATTCAGATCAAACTCGAGAGCTTTGAGCTCGGAGAACAGCACTTCTGGCGTTAGCTTCGTTAGATCCTTGGTAGCTAGATATAGCTCCTTCATAGTCTGCCACTTCCTTGTGAGAGCACGGACTATTTTCAGATTAACTTCCTTGTCTGTGAGTTCCTTCCCAAGCGAGTTGAGAGTTGCAGTAATGTTGGTAACTCTCAGCTCGAAGGCGTCGATGGATTCTCCTGACTTCATCACCAAATTTTCAAACTCCCGCATCTGAACGGCGAGCTTGTTTTCCTTGATTTTGTCTGTACCTTGAGAAATGAGGGCTAGAGTTTCCCACATTTCCTTTGCTGTTGCGCACTTCCTAATCCTTGGAAGGTATGCGTCTGACACGGTGCTCTGCATCGTGTGGCGTGCAATCTTGTCGAGGTTGGCAACTTTGAAGTCATTTGGAGTATACTCATCTTTATCCTTCTCCACGTACTGTTGTCGAACGTGGGCTGGACGTCCTTCAGCGGCTGGAACCTCCACAGATATGGCTTTCTTAATTTCGATTGGTCCGTCTTCAATGACTTCCCACATCCGGTCGTGGATTGAGCATAGGAAGCTCTCGACTCGGAAACTCCATATCTCGTATCCTTCGATCGAGAACTGTGGAAGATTTGATGCACTGTATGTAGACATAGCAAACTATCAGCAAAAAATGCAATATGCGTGGGTGAGGTTTTGATGCACTTAGGAAATAGGATCCGGTTCAGTGAGACAACGTGAAGTGAGTGGGGACTCACTTCGGATATGCAAAGCAGAGGCTCGAAAGAACCGCTGCTCTGATACCACTTGTTGGTCCCGGTTTGCTATAGGAAAAATACGTAGAGGGGGGGGTGAATACGTATTTTGAAGTTTTTCAACTTCAATTCCTTAACTCAGAGTATAAAGTAAAGTGCTCTTTGGAAATGCAAAGACCTAACCGAGGGCTAGATCGAAAGCAATCACGAATCTCTTGTCCTAAGCTTAGAGCTTGATCAAGAGTGAGACTTTACTCTTTATGCGGAATTTGGTGAGCTAAAATCTTTCCTAGGTAATTGAAAATCCAAGTTAAGTTTGTTTATATGCACGTGCAATGGATAATCGAATACTGTAAAAAGGATTAAGGTAAGAGAGATACGACACAGAGATTTATAGTGGTTCGGAGATAACGCTCCTACGTCCACTTTGTTGCACGACGGCAACTGTTCTTTTCACTCAAGAACTTGAAGGTTACGGGTCCTTCAAAAACCTGGTCGGGATCGGGCTTCACTTGCCTAGATCAAACGACTGACGTAGTGATTGCGGGTTCACTACACAAACCTAACAGAGACTGGAAGCTTCACTCGCTTCAGTCAAACACAGACAGGGAGATTACGGGCTCTCCTTACAGCCTAGCTTCGATCGAGCTTTACACAAACGATGTAAGTGTAAGCTTGGATCTCAACTCTACGATCGAGGCTTCTTCAATCGATGAAAGAAGGGCCTTGGATCTGAACAACCTAACGACGACTCAAAAACCTAACAGACAACAGTTTAGGGTTTTTGGTTGACGAACACACTAATGAAGAACTCTTTACAGTAGATGCAAAGATGGGTAGAGTTCTTCTTCTAAGCTTGGATATTTGAAGTGGGCTTAGAATCTAAGTGTGAAGGTTGTGAAGACGAGTTCCGATGGACTGGAAACTCGGAGAACACTTGAAACAAAGACTCGAAGATTTGCTAGAAAGCTGGGGAGTGTTTGTTTGCTGTATGCGCTCGAATGCTCAAGTAGTGTTCTGCCTCTTCACGTCTTCATCCTTCACTATTTATAGGCGGAGGGTTGGCTAAGATCCGTTGCTTGGTTGGTGGTCTTGTCCCTCCTCCTCTCGACAGTACTTGCGCAGGCAGTAGCTTTTGCAGACGCGCAGTTTTGGACTTTTGCCGAAAATGGCTAAGTTCCAAGTTTAACAGTAACTGGAGCGACCCAGTACTGTAGCGGCGCCTTTGTCGGCCTGGCAGTCAACTCCTCTGCTCCTCTCCGCTTTCGACACGTGGAGATCTTGTAATTAATGCGGAGATCTCCTGTTGACTGGAGTTCAAATTCGGAGCGGGAATTTGTGCTGTCGCTTTCTCGTAGGTAGTGGCTCGCTTCGCTTTGAAGTTGTAGCGGCCGCTCCGAAGTGAGTCGCTTTAGGATCATATTATAGCGGGTCGCTTTGCTTCGCTTTGCAGCGTTTGCTTCGTTTTGCTTTAGCGCTTGCTTCGCTTCGCTTTGCAGCGTTCGCTTCGCTTCGCTTTATAGCATTTGCTTCGCTTCGCTTCGCTTTGCTTCGCTTCGCTTCGCTTCACAGCATTCGCTTCGCTTCGCTTCGCTTCGCTTCGGTAGACTCGCTTCGCTTGCTTTGAACTGTAGCGCTCGCTTCGCTACGCTTTGCTTTGAACTGTAGCGCTCGCTTCGCTTCACTTTGGCAGACTCACTTTGAATCTACTGTAGCGATCGCTTCGCTTCGCTATTCTTCGGCACGCTTCACTTCAGCTTGCTTGACTTGCTTCGCTTTGGAAAACACACTCAAGTGAGTGGCCTTCACTTGAACTTTTGAAGCCTAATCTAAGCAAAATAGAAGAGCCATCCTAACAGTGTAGGCTTAGAAAAATTCTAACCTATTAACTACATCAAAATGGGTCGCTTGGGAAAAGGACGCTTGGGGTTTTGGGATCTAATCAAAACAAGTGACTTTATTTAACAAATGTCCCATGTAGTTCCCCCTTAACATTTTAGTCCTTAACAATTCCCAACATTATCTGTTTTGGTGGTTGTTGGGTTGATGAAGATTGAGGTTCTGGTATTTGGGTGATGTGGGTTTGGATTTGGAGTGGGGGTGATTTGGCTTTGATGGGTAAAGGCTGGGGTTGAGTCGCTTCAATGTCCTCAAGCGGCTTCTCCACCACCTCGCTTTCTTGGACAAGTAAATCGACTCGCTTTGTCTTCTTGCCTCGCTTCGGCGCGGCTCGCTTCCCGGGTGAAGCGACCGGCTTCACTTGGCTCACTTCGGCTTGCCTTTCGGCAACCGGTCTCGCCACGGGCACTTCAATTTCCAGAAGTCCCAAATCCATCAATTGCTTGGACTTCCTCCATTTGTCATAGTATATGGATTGCTTGTTGTAGATGGTGACGTCATCTTCCGGCCATGCTTTGCCCGGAAACTTCTTCTCCAGGCATAGGAAAGCCTTGAGAAGAACTTCAGTTTCCCCTTGCGGAGAATCTGATCGGCGCTCCCCTTCACGAACGCAAAGTCGGCAGCAGCTTCGTGAATTTGATTGAGGAACCAGTCATGCCAGTTGAAGCTGGTTCCGGTGAGGCTGTCGACGATGACTGCTGTGGCGATCAGCTTCGTCTCAGAAAGAGTATCCAAGGTTCCGATGTAGCACGCGACACTCTTTGAGAAGAGCTCGCAAATGTGGTTGAAGGGGGCCTTCAAACTCGAACGGATACTTGCCTCCTTAAAATTTGGATCGGCTTCGGCGGTTGCAAAACGACCGTACTGAACTCCGGCCGAGAGACCCAAATCCAGTAATGAGTCTCCTCCTTCTCTCGGCAAGTTGAACGTGCCGATAAGCTCATTCATGTCCACCTCCACTGGCCTCCTCGTCTGTGGATCGGTAAATGAGGATATGTTTTGCTCCTTCCTCAAATTTAGCAGGAGCTCGCCGACTGCCTTGGCTAGAATCTTTGACGGGACCGCCATCACAAACTTCCATAGTCCGGCCTTGGTCATGGCCCTACGGAGAAATCCATTCCTCTCGATGATGGCTGGATTGAGATGAGGCTCGACATTGATGTGTTTGTCGACCTCCGCGAGAAACTCCTCCATCGTCTCGGTATTTTTCTTCTTTCCCATGGTGATTATGAAAGAGTTTGAATGAGGTTTTAACAATGAAAATCAAGGGTTGAGACTCGTGAGTTGCAGAGTAATTGCAGATCTAGCACGAGAATGGCAAATTTAGAAGGCTGTGAAAATTTCTGCAGTTCTGCCTCGTCCCATATATATAGAGTTAGGTTATGGCTGACGTGGCAGGGGTAGGACGGTAATAACGCCGAAAGTCCTGTAGGTAGGCGGCGGACGTGCGGTGATGGATCTGACGTGTCCGGCGTCATCACAGTAAAAGTGAACCGCCACTTGCTCGGCGTCGCCACGTGGCCTTCTGTGGTTGGCTTGTCGTATACGGCGTTGATCGAACGGCTCCAGATTGGGGGCTGTTAAGATTCGACGGCTGGATTTTCTCCGCCTTTTCCCGCTTCAAATTCAAACGTGTGAACACGCGCCCGTTATTTCCGTCGTTCCTGCACCTGCATTAAATGCACAGCAGAAAGTAAAATTGCACTCGAGTGCAGACAGCTCATACTCGCTTCATGCCCGCTCGCTTCGAGTTGGGCCGCTACGCCTTGACTCGCTTGAGAGGCATTCGCTTGAGTGACTGTTCCGCACTAGCTTGCGATGGCTAGCTTTGAGTGACCAAGCACTCGCTTGGCCATCTGAAGCGACTGGAATAAGAAATTGAATTTCTTTGCTTAATTTAAAATGTTTCTGAGTTACATACTTCGAGGATAAACAAGAATGTTTTCCTCTTTGTATTTGTGTCAGATTCACTTTATATTTTCCACGTAGTGAGTGAAGGTTTCTAGCACGCTTCGGCTCACTTAGTGTACTTAAAATTGAAACGCTTACCAGTCAATCTCACTTCGTAGGAGATTGATACCACAAATTGTAGACTTCACTGAATTAGGTACCAGTCGTTGAATGCTACACGTTGAGTTAAATCTTCATGGCATTCATCTTCATGGCATTCATCTTCCTCTACGAATTAGAGAGTCCTCCATCGAAGTGAATGGGGGAGAAAATGAATATAGTACTCAAGCTTACTACAACCCGAAGGGAGTATCACGTAAGTGTACTTATTCACGACGAATGGGGGATGAGTACAAGTCCTTATCTCAGAGCAGAAATGGACAGGATGACAATGAGAATGCTCAGACAATCTCGTATTTTACGCAGAAGCATGTCACCAGCCCTGCAACCTTTTGTATAAAAAGGTAAACCTTCAGGCTTTCCTACATTCTAGAGAATGAATCTGCAGTCGGCTCGCTTTGACCCAAGCTAGGGCAAATTGAAGCGATGCAGAATTCAAGATAGCAGCATTCTTGCTCGCTTTGGAAGTAGCTTGCTCCGAGAGAAGCATTAGTTCCCCCTTAACCATATACTTAACAATTCCACTAAGTTGGTAGGGAACTTCTTCCAATACTCCACCTATCTCCACCTTACTTCATTTTCTCTAAGCGAGTGAGATTTGAAGTGACTCGCTTGAGTTGGTGAAGATACGAAGCGAGTGACGCACAAGAGAACTAGCGAACACTCCTTCGTGCATCCTGGAACTAGCATTCTTCACCAGGGTCTAATAACCCTTATTCCATGCATAGCTGGTTGAATCGAGACTCGGCTAGAGGCTTGGTGAGGATATCTGCTCGCTGGAGATCGGTATGGATTTTCTCGAGCTTGATATCCTTCTTCTCGACATGATCACGAATGAAATGGTGTCGAATTTCCACATGCTTGCATCTGGTGTGAAGCACTGGATTCTGCGAGATACAAATAGCACTGTTGTTGTCGCAGAAGATTAGAATTTCATTCGCTTCAACTTTGTAGCCCTTCAACTGTTGACGAAGCCATAGGATTTGAGAACAGCAGCTTCCTGCGGCCATATATTCAGCTTCAGTTGTTGAAGTGGCTACGCTTGTTTGCTTCTTTGAGAACCACGAGATTAGCTTTCTTCCCAAGAACTGACATGTGCCCGACGTTGATTTCCTATCAACTCGGCACCCTCCATAGTCAGCATCGGAATATCCAGTGAGCTCCAAATTGTCCTCCGCTGGATACCACAGACCCATGTTGACAGTGCCCTTCAAATATCGAAGAATTCTTTTGGCAGCTTCAAGATGGTTGTGTTTAGGATTGCTTTGGAAGCGAGCGCAGACTCCGACTGCAAAAGCAATATCTGGCCGGCTTGCAGTGAGATAGAGTAGTGACCCAATTAGGGCACGATAATCTGTAGGATCTTCAGATTTTCCTCCTTCGTCTGGCTCCATCTTCCAGTTGGTATTCATAGGAATCTTCACAGCTTTAGCATGTTGAACACCAAACCTGGCAAGCATATCTCTAGTGTACTTTGCTTGGTTGATGAAAATTCCATTATCCTGCTGCTTTACTTGAAGACCTAGAAAGCAGCTCATCAAGCCAATCATCGACATCTCATATTTAGTCTTCATTAGCTCTCCAAACTTCTCGCTAAGCGACTGGTTTGGTGACCCAAATATGATGTCATCCACGTAGATCTGAACCCATAGCATATCATTTCCATTATTGATAGTGAATAGAGTTCGATCTATTTTCCCTTTGTGGAAGCCATTTTCCACTAGGAATTGAGATAGTGTATCATACCAAGCTCTGGGAGCTTGCTTCAATCCATACAGGGCTTTCTTCAAGCGATACACTTTATCTCCCTGCTCGAAACCCGGTGGCTGCTCCACATACACTTCTTCCTTGAGTTCAAAGTTGAGGAATGCGCTCTTCACATCCATTTGATAGACCTTGAACTTCTTGGCTGCTGCATAGGCTAGAAACAATCTGATAGCTTCAAGTCGTGCCACTGGAGCGAAGGTCTCGTCAAAGTCGATTCCTTCCTCTTGGCAGTAGCCTTTGGCAACGAGTCGCGCCTTGTTCCTCACTACGTTGTGGTCCTCGTCCGTCTTGTTCTTGAACACCCACTTGGTGCCAATAACATGCTGGAACTTGGGACGATCCACGAGGTACCATACGTCATTCCTGGTGAACTGGTTCAGCTCTTCTTGCATGGCGATCACCCAGTTAGAGTCGGCTAGGGCTTCCTCCACGCTTGATGGCTCAATGTTTGAGAGAAAGCAACTGAACATGGCACTTTCTCCAAACACTTGACTTCTGGTCACTACACCCTTGGATGGATCTCCAATGATTTGGCTAGGTGAGTGATCTTTGAGCCATGCACGCTTGAATCCGCCAGCTTCATCTGCTTCCTTGTCGCTCGCTTCACCATCTGAAGCGACTGGATTGGGTGCTTGGCCAGCACTACCTTCAGGAATCTTGGGGGCAGCTTCGACTTCTCCTTTGGGATCCTGCTCGCTTGAGTCCTTGATCTCATCATCTTCATCAAGCACGTCCCAAGTGAGTTGATTTGAGGGTTCCTTGCTTTGATCTTTTTCATTCGCTTAGGCCTGTTCCTGTGGAAGACTTAAAGAAGATTCATCAAATACGACATGGGGTGATTCCTCCACAATTAGGGTTTTACAGTTGAATACTCTGTAGGCTTTGCTAGACGTAGAGTATCCTAAGAATACTCCTTCATCTGCTTTGCTTTCAAAAGCTTTCAACTGCGACTTCCCATTGTTGTGAATGAAGACCCTACAACCAAAGATATGGAAATAAGATATGTTAGGAATTCTCCCTGTCCATATTTCATAAGGTGTTTTGTCGTGCCGTTTGTTGAGAAGCGTCCGATTCTGTGTGTAGCACGCCGTGTTGGCAGCTTCAGCCCAATACTTCATCGGAAGCTTCGAGTCAGCAATCATGGTGCGAACGGCTTCTTTGATGATTCGATTCCTTCTTTCAGCAACTCCATTCTGCTGAGGAGTGCGTGCTGAAGATGTTTGATGTGCTATGCCATGCTCCGTGCAGTACGCTTCAATTGTAGAGTTCAGGAACTCTGTGCCTTTGTCGGAGCGAATGGTCACGATAGCTTGATTCTTTTCCACCGCCAATCGCTTGAGTAGTTGTGGTAGTTTGGTCAGTGTCTCCTTCTTGCTGAATAGAAATACAACCCAAGTGTAGGGAGAGAAGTCGTCGACTACAACTAGAGTGTATTATTTCCTTCCATTTACGCTAACTGGAGTAACTGGACCAAACAGATCCATGTGAAGCAGCTCGAGCACTCGCTTTGATGATGCTTCTTCAAGACTGGCGAAGTGCTTCTTCGTCTGCTTTCCTCGTTGGCATGGTGAGCATGGATGGTCTTTGATGAAGACTTCATTCGGTATGCCTTGCACCAAACCTTTTCGAGCTAAGCGATTGATAGCTTTGAAATTGAGGTGGTTCAAGCGTCTGTGCCATAGCCATCCAATTTCTGTAGCACTTCTTGCAACTAGACAAGTTTCCTCCTTGCAGCTGTCCCATTGTGCTATGTAGACATTTCTCTGCCTGATTCCAGTGAGCACAATCTGGGATGTGAGTTTGCTCATCACAATGCACTTGTTGGAGATGAACTCCACCCTGTACCCTTTATCACAAAACTGTGAAATAGACAACAGGTTGTGCTTGAGTCCTTCCACATAGGAGACTTCTTCAATTGTGAGCTTTCCAACTTTCAGTGCGCCATATCCCCTGGTGCTTCCTCGAGAGTTGTCACCAAAGGTTACGTGTGGACCCTTCTTCTCTATGTAGTTGTGAAGTAGAGCTTTCATGCCAGTCATGTGTCTTGAACATCCACTGTCCAAGTACCATACTAGTTGACCCTCACATGGCATGGGATCCACGGCGCTCACCTGCAATTAGACAGATTTTGGTACCCAAATCAGTTTGGGTCCTTGCAGGTTAGTTCCCTTAGGTACCCACACTTGCTTCATTCTCTTTTGAGATGAAGCTTGTGTCTTGGGCTTCTCGACCTTCGAAAACTTGGTGTACTGCCTAGAAGCAGCTTCACACGTGCAACAGTGTGTGCAAGAGGGGTAGCGGCTCGCTTCAGTCCTACCTATGCTCTTCCCATTTTGCTTATATCCTGAAGCGACTCGCTTCGGATTAGCTTTGGGTTTAGAGACTGACTTAGGGTTTCTAGTCTGTCGAAGCGGCTCGCTTGGTTTCCTCGAAGCGGTCCAACTAGGGTTTTGACCCTGACTCGCTTGAGAAACCTTGGGAATTTGAAGCGGCCTCTTTGGTGCTTCGAATTCTTCCCCCTCAACATTAGTCCGGTTGGACCATCTCCAGTCCGTATAACGTGACACATAGACATTACTCCTCTTTTTAGGAGGTAGATCCTTTGTCTCTCGTGTCTTGGCTTGAGACTTAGAAGCTTCAACAGTTCTCCCTTTACCCTTGGATTGGTAAGACTTAGCATGTTGAGTGCTAGGGACTGTTGAACTTTGCTTGCCCTTAGGATCTGCCCTTAAAGATATAGACATCTTCATTGGCTTCCTTTTAGGGTTCTCAGCCACTTTGCCTTTATCCTTGTTGGTGGTCGCTTTGGATGCAGTGGGCAATTCCAAAGTGACTGATGGTGTAGTGTGTGATGCACCAACAAAGTCGGCTTGGGAGGTCCACCCTCATATCCAAGGCCAGCTTTCCTACCAAAAGGCAGAAGCGAGCCCTCTAGTGCCTGCCTATCATATGATGCTTTGTTCAAGTTGGCAACTAGAGTGGACTGGGTTTCATACCTTCCCTCCAAGCTTTGATGTCTAGCGAAGAGATCCTCGAACTTACTAGTCATAGCTCTTAAATTAAGTTTGACTTCGTCAAGCTCACGGGCTAGCTTTCGGTTCTCCTTCTCGCTTTGAGACAGAGCTTGTTTTACCACTTCGTGGTCGCTTGACAATTTTTGATGCTTGTCAAACAACTCACTCCATGTAGAGGATTGTTCTTCCTCATTGACAGTGTGTGCTAGTGTAATTGAAGTGATTGAAGGATAGAAGAATACCTCTCCTGTTTCTTCGTCGGTGAGCGCCATAAATCCAAGATCCTCACCATCACTGGAATTTGGATCAGTGAATGCATCTGAGTCGCTTGGTGGATCTTCAGTTGTAGCGACCGGCACTTCACTCGCTACGAGCGCTCGCCTTGGAGCATCCCTCTTGGCCTTCAATTCTTCGCGCTCTTTGGCACTTAGCTTTGGACAATCGGATTTGTAGTGGCCCATCTTGTGGCAGTGATAACACTCCACTTCCATCATGTCTCGTGGGATCGGCTTGGTCGTCTCTTCTCTCTTTCCTTTCCCTTCTCGAGCATCAGTGCTCCTCCCTTTGTACTGCTTGTAGAATCTTTTGTACTTGCCTACTCGAGAGTTCATCTTGTTGAAGTTCTTGGATAAGAACGCAATGTGTTCTTCCAATTCTTCCCTTGTCATCTTGGCAAGCGACTGCTCGCTTGGCCCTTCGGCAGCTTTGAATGCTACTCCTTTTGACGTAGTGGGCGCTTCATCCTCGTCGTCGAGGCTCATTCGATTCAGATCAAACTCGTGAGCTTTGAACTCGGAGAACAGCACTTCTGGCGTGAGCTTCGTTAGATCCTTGGTAGCTAGATATAGTTCCTTCATAGTCTGCCACTTCCTTGTGAGAGCACGGACTATTTTCAGGTTTACTTCCTTGTCTGTGAGTTCCTTCCCAAGCTAGTTGAGAGTTGCAGTAATGTAGGTAACTCTCAGCTCGAAGGCATCGATGGACTCTCCTGACTTCATCACCAGATTTTCAAACTCCCGCATCTGAACGGCGAGCTTGTTCTCCTTGATTTTGTCTGTGCCTTGAGAAATGAGGGCTAGGGTTTCCCACATTTCCTTTGCCGTTGCACATTTCCTTATCCGTGGTAGATAGGCGTCCGACATGGTGCTCTGCATCGTGTGGCGTGCAATCTTGTCGAGGTTGGCAACTTTGAAGTCATTTGGAGTATACTCATCCTTATCCTTCTCCACGTACTGTTGTCGAACGTGGGCTGGTCGACCTTCAGCGGCTGGAACCTCCACAGATATGGCTTTCTTGATTTCGATTGGTCCGTCTTCAATGACTTCCCACATCCGGTCGTGGATTGAGCATAGGAAGCTCTCGACACGGAAACTCCATATCTCATATCCTTCGATCGAGAACTGTGGAAGATTTGATGCACTGTATGTAGACATAGCAAACTATCAGCAGTAAATGCAATATGCGTGGGTGAGGTTTTGATGCACTTAGGAAAATAGGATCCGGTTCAGTGAGACAACGTGAAGCGAGTGGTGGCTCGCTTCAGGTATGCAAAGCAGAGGCTCGAAAGAACCGCTGCTCTGATACCACTTGTTGGTCCCGGTTTGCTATAGGAAAAATACGTAGAGGGGGGGGGGGGGGTGAATACGTATTTTGAAGTTTTTCAACTTCAATTCCTTAACTCAAAGTATAAAGTAAAGTGCTCTTTGGAAATACTAAGACCTAGCCGAGGGCTAGATCTAAAGCAATCACGAATCTCTTGACCTAAGCTTAGAGCTTGATCAAGAGTGAGACTTTACTCTTTGTGCGGAATTTGGTGAGCTAAAATCTTTCCTAAGTAATTGAAAATCCAAGTTAAGTTTATTTATATGCACGTGCAATGGATAATCGAATACTGTAAAGAGATTAAGGTAAGAGAGATACGATACGGAGATTTATAGTGGTTCGGAGATAACGCTCCTACGTCCACTTTGTTGCACGACGGCAACTGTTCTTTTCACTCAAGAACTTGAAGGTTACGGGTCCTTCAAAAACCTGGTCGAGATCGGGCTTCACTCGCCTAGATCAAACGACAGACGTAGTGATTGCGGGTACACTACACAAACCTAACAAAGACTGGAAGCTTCACTTGCTTCAGTCAAAACACGACAGGGAGATTACGGGCTCTCCTTACAGCCTAGCTTCGATCGAGCTCTACACAAACGATGTAAGTGTAAGCTTGGATCTCAACTCTACGATCGAGGCTTCTTCAATCGATGAAAGAAGGGCCTTGGATCTGAACAACCTAACAACGACACTCAAAAACCTAACAGACAGAGTTTAGGGTTTTTGGTTGACGAACACACTATGAAGAGCTCTTTACAATAAGTGCAAAGATGGCTAGAGCTCTTCTTCTAAGCTTGGATATGGAATGGGCTTAGACTCTAAGTGTGAAGGTTGTGAAGACGAGTTCCGATGGACTGGAAACTCGGAGAACACTGGAAAACAAAGACTCGAAGATTGCTATGAAAGCTGGGAGTGTTTGTTTGCTGTATGCGCTCGAATGCTCAAGTAGTGTTCTACTCCTTCACGTTGTGATCCTTCACTATTTATAGGCGGAGGGTTGGCTGAGATCCGTTGCTTGGTTGGTGGCCTTGTCCCTCCTCCTCTCGACAGTACTTGCACAGGCTGGGTACTTTTCAGACGCGCAGATTTGGACTTTTGCCGAAAATGGCTAAGTTCCAATTGCAACAGTAACTGGAGCGAGCCAGTACTGTAGCGGCGCCTTGTCGGCCTGGCAGTCAACTCCTCTGCTCCTCTCTTGAGTCGACACGTGGAGATCTTGTAATAAATGTGAAGATCTCCAGTTGCCTGGAGTTCAAATTCGGAGCGGGAATTTGTGCTGTCGCTTTCTGGTAGGTAGTGGCTCGCTTCGCTTTGAAGTTGTAGCGTCCGCTCTGAAGTGAGTCGCTTCACGGTCATATTTGTAGTGAGTCACTTGAGAAATAGATTTCCCGTGACGCTACTTAATTAAGTGTTGACTCGCGTTAACTCGCTTCGGCTTTTCTTTGTAGCGCACGCTTCGCTTCGCTTTAGTGGGTTCACTTGATTCCACTGTAGCGCTTGCTTCGCTTCGCTTCGCTTTGAACTGTAGCGCTCGCTTCGCTTCGCTTTGGCAGACTCACTTTGAATCTACTGTAGCGATCGCTTCGCTTCGCTATTCTTCGGCACACTTCACTTCAATTTGCTTGACCCGCTTCGCTTTGGAAAACACACTCAAGTGAGTGGCCTTCACTTGAACTTTTGAAGCCTAATCTAAGCAAAATAAAAGAGCCATCCTAACAGAGTAGGCTTTTAGAAAAATTCTAACTCATTAACTACATCAAAATGGGTCGCTTGGGAATAGGACACTTTGGGGTTTTGGGATCAAATCAAAACACTAAAATATCCCTTATAGGTTCCCCCTTAACATATTCGTCCTTAACAATTCCCAACAGGTCGTTTATCGACCTGCCTCATGTTGGGACCGGCTGCTTGAAAGCCGCCCCGACCCAGATCTTGGTTCGGATGTGTTGATTCGATCGTGCACATAAATTCATGCAATGGTTCGAGTACATACCTTGATTATGAAGAACGTGCAATCTGAGTCGTGTCTGATCGATCTACGGTTCTGATCTTCTAGGATGTGATCCCACACCTTGAAATCCGAGACTTGGTGGGCGTCTCGAGATCACTGGAACCTCGATCTCCCTCACTCAGAAGCCGGCGGCCGCACTCTCTCTCTCGCCCTAGGGATTCGCGTGAATCACTTTCTCACAAGTGACGACTTATGAAATTAGGGTTTTTTATGAGAGACTTGAGAGTATATATATATGGTTCATAAATAAGGAGAAATGATTCCTTATTTATCTCCAACCATATCTTTGCCATCCCATATTTATTCTCTTTCCATAACTTACAAATCCTATTCCTTTATTAATACGGAATTAATAAGGAATTAATCTGTTCAGTTATGCAACTGTATATCCGAAATTAATTCTAACAAATAGAATTTATTCTAATTCCAGTAGAAGAATAAATAACTAAATATATACTAAATATATTTAGATATGATATTTATCCCCATAAGATTTAATTAAATAAATCTTATCTTATTAGATTTAATCTTATCCGTGAATAACTAAATAATAAATAATTAGATTTAATCCCATAGGATATAAATCTCAATTAATTATATTTATTATCCATTCACCGGATATAAATCCAATATATATCATATACCGGGCCTGAGTACAATTATTGAGTCCAAACTCAATAATACTATTTAGATCGATTCCCGAGGTCTGTTTGGGCCATCCTAGGGATCGGATACCAGACAGAGTTGGGCCTTATCTAATTCGATATTTCCATGTCCACCCCTGAACATGTATCTCATTAGAACTATGACGCACTCCACTAAAGTGTCATAGCTGAATCACAGCTATGTCCCAATTATGTAGATTGGGTAGGTATTTTGTATAGTTCGACCCCCGTGTTTAAGACCTCCTTATCCGTTAATCAATTAGAGCTACCATGACTGCTCCTAATTGTTAACATCTATTCCTCAGGTAGTACCCGTTCACTTCTCATTATTATACCTGAACTTAATCAGCATGCATGACTTGGTATAATAAACATTGTGAACTCCCTTGAGGGGATAACGTCAGCCTGCACTCACACAGGACACGGCTTATTGATAACACTTATTAGACATACTATGCATCTTCGTGTTACCCAAAGTACGACATGATTTAGATGAACTAACGAAGTTCATATCTTCGTAAATCAAAGTAACATCGAAGAATACATATACATCTAATAGTTTACCAAGGTTAAGATCGAGCTAGAGCCTGAGATCTATAGCTCTTCACCTATATCACCTCTGATATAGGGTCAGTATCAGAAGAGCATTATCTCTGTTGATCCTTCAATACGTTCTACCGTACCAGCATAACAAGTGATTAGGACTCATCACTACCATTAAGCTGCAGTCAAGACCGACAGCTCAGCCCAAGCTGTCTCGACTATGAACTGTTTATATCTCATCATTATTAACGACCTTCGTGATCCTCTCCGAACTCAGATCGACACGTGGTCTAAAACATGAGATAATGGGCTTTATTCTTGCTTAAACATATTCTTCCAGATAGGGATTGTTAACAGTGGACCTGTGTCGTAACCACTAAAACAACCGGTTTTGCTTTAGGTATACAACAACCCCAACAATCTCCCACTTATACTAAAGTAAAACCGTTTAGTATACCAACGCGTCTACAGGAAACCATATGACTTCATCCATGTACAATGTTAACAATCGCACGATCGCAATCGTTAGCAACCATCATACACTTTTTCTCCCACTTATACTCAAAGATTTTACCTTTACCTTGTACCTTTTAGTGGGAGGCTCACTAAGACATGTCAGCCACGTGCTACGGTATACCTGACATGGTGCACTTAGTGAAGGAACCGTCATCGTACATTCCTCTAGTGTTTCTATTTTCTCCACGAAATCGCCTTAATTTAAGGTACTCACTATGTTGTTACGGACATTCCCAAATCTCAGAAAATTTGTTACTGCACTTAGAATTCTCCAGGGGGTGTAAGAATTCTAACAAATTGAGTTACTTCCAATTCACGAAGCCAAGCCCTGAATTATCTAGCTCCCTCTCAGCATTTCACTGCGTGAGAATCATCAAGACAATTCTGTTTCTTACGTGAATCCATAGTGTAAGGTCGATGATGTCGTTTTTCTAGCTACCATTCGATTATCCGTGTCACAAACATGATGGACTATATCCGTTACCATGCACACAGCACTAACATATATTTGGCTCCTTATGCAACACGCAGGTGTATTGCAAGCTTTGCCAAGACAGTAGTCTATGAAGAGTACTTGAATGATGTTATACTATCCGACTGTAGGATATATCTAACATTACTCCTAACCTTCATTCTAAACTGTTCGGATAATCACCACTTATTGTGTCAGATAATACTTTCACACCTTATTCAAGTGCTAGTAATATTATCACACAATGTACAAGACAACCCAACGTCTTTTGTAGATGAAAAGATATACCATCTGTCAACACATTTCATAAAACGAATTTATATGTGTTGTTTGACAAATGAATGCTTTAAATCATTGAACTACACATTTCTATGTGTTTGTCCCGAAACATAGAACTTTTGAGAGAATTCTTCCCTTTTCTCAAATTACATCCATGTTTCCAAATGTATGTCCTCAACGAATATGAGCATACAACTTGCAATTCTTTCGAGTGTTAAACTCGTAGACTAATCAATGATAGGCAAATACTTTCATCTAACTAATCCTTATTAGTCAACTTGGTTTGTTCACTATCCAAGAAATTAGATTTCTCGATGAACAACTCACCATTTTCGAGACACACTCGAAAAAGCTCCCACTGTGACTAGGATCCTAAAATAATCTTGTGCATATCCTTTTGGTTATCTGTCTTGTACTTCCGGCCTTATGATGTTCCAATCCATAATTTCCTTTTATTCTTGGACGTTAATCAAGAATAAATGATTGTCTTTCCTCGAAAAATAACTACTTGTCCAACTAATTACTAAATCTAACATCAAAATTGCAACACTTCGTGTGCAAATTATCCTTATTTTCGAACAGATTTAACCAATGAAATCTGTAATTAGCATCTCCTATAGGGAGGAAGACTCATTGTCAACGCGAATGCTAATCAATTTCATTTTAAATCATAATGAAATCTATGATCAACATAAATGCTGATCACTTCATTTCAAATAGGGAAAGGAAATAGATTTAGATATAGTGACGTAGTATTTTGTTAAAAGACAATATCGAACAAGAAGTACCACATTTATCGTAACACATTTTGGAATATCCTTCAAAATTCACAGTTATTACTCCCACTACGAATGATATATCAAAACAACCAGTATTAAAGAAATAAATCCTTAATACAATGTAAGAAAATAATCATCCATTAATATCCAAAACATAAGTATCCTGCCAAAACAAGGCAACCAAATGTGGTAAAAGAGTAATAAACCAGAATTCAGTATCCAAAAACTAAGATAAAACGTAAGATAGAAATCTCCAAGTCTGCTAGACAACTGCATCAACTGAATGTTGCTTGTCGAGCTCAAGAACTTGAAGTCGTCCTACTCGTTCCTTGTAGTCGAACCTACAAAGATTGCAACAAACCACAATTAGTATCCACTAGTTAAATCCGTCCGTGAGGACTGAACTAGTATAATTTGGTTTTTGATGTTACAAGAGTCTAACATACCTCCATCTACCTTCAACTTCTTGTTCCTCCTCTGATAGACCTTTATAATCGGAGGTCTCTCCTTCCTGGCATCATTCACTTCCTCAGTAGGCTGATCAGAGCTCAGCTCATTCACATCGTGAACAAGACTTACAGACTCGGAATCTCCCACTCCCTCCATGGATTGATCAGAGATCAGCTCATTCACATCGTGAACGAGTCCGTCATAATCAAAATCATCAAACCTCAGTGACTGAAGGTACTCATCAATGATGGACTCGTTGTCCCGGGCCGTAAAATGCCGATTAACATCGACATTCCTAATAGGACGATCCCAGAACTTCCTCTGCGCCTCATAAGCAGTCTGCAATATATCAATCCTCTCCGCATCTACCACGAATAACTCCCCAATGAGAGCCATTGGATCCTCGAGAACGATGTGGGTCGGGACGACCGCTTCTCTGAGAGCCAGGAACCAAGTCGGGAAACATGCAAGTAGAAGCTCGCAAACAGTCTTTCCCGACATAACACCACCATAGAACACGTACATCCGTACAAGGTTTTTAAACCTCATGAGAAATCTCTTTAGGTTAGGGAAATCATCGAAATCCTCGTACCTCAAGAAATCTATCTCTTTCCGTGCCAGGAAACCGAGTAGTCGAAATCGAAAGGAGTCCGGAACAGCATCGGAATAAGCTAAACGACAAATCTTCGTGCGAATAGAATCAATAGACATATCTGAAATAAATAACAAGTAAACAACTTATAAGCGCAAATAATTTATGTTATCAATGTTATAAACCCAATAATAACATTGAACCAACAAACGAGTAGCCCAATACTATTTACAAATAGTCCACTATAGGTGGATGCTATCCATAAAATTATCGACCATGACCGCAGTCTATTTTATTTCTTATCCCATCACACGGACCATAGTGAAACAAAGAAATAATTACCCGTGCCTCAGGACCCTGCTAATTCGAGAAGTGACCTCTATAGGAGGATTCATCAATAAGCAGCTAAGCTACAACCATATTTTAATATTCCGAAAAATTAATTCTATTAAGAGTAACCCACCCGTTAAGGAGGAATTACCTTTATAAAATCATTTTTCCATATTATCAATTTTGAATTTAACCAATGAACCATAATCAGTGTCTCCTATAGGGAGGAAGACTCATTGTCAACGCGAACACTAATTATTTCATTTTAAATCAAATTATTATTTTGAAGTCTAAACCAATGAAATCCATAACCAGCATCTCCTATAGGGAGGAAGACTCATCGTCAACGCGAATGCTAATTACTTCATTTTTAAACCAAATATGGAGGTCCTTTAAATCAATTAACAGATAATCGATTAATTATACCGCTTAGTCTTTTTAAGGGTTTGTGTGACAATCGTAGCACATAGACAGTTAAGTCCTATCACATGATTTCTAAGCGCAAGTAATAAAACATGATCGCATTGAAATCATTAAAACCGGCATGCTATGACCCCTATGCATGTTATTTCTATGACGCAAACAATGAAAAGCAACTATAACATGCAAAACATGCTGATCATATTCATCGCGTAATTTAAATCCATCCATAGCATGAATAATAATTAAAACGAATAAATAGGCTGCCGACCGGGAATAGAAAGCCCTATCTGTTACATTTATTTAAAATAAAAACCCCGGAACAAGCTCCGGTCTTTAATCTTCGATTTGGAAGCCCATCCCGATCTTCAAGTCCACCTTCCAAAATAGCAAGTGCTCGAAATAATTAGGTTGCGGAAAACCCTAATCACCAAAAACGGAAAGCGAATTAATTTCAAACGAACTAGGGTACAAAAACCCTAGCCGTCGACGATCATGCCTAGGTTTTGGAAAACCCTAGCCGTCGTCAACGTGATGGGCCGAACGTTGTAAAAACGTGCAGCCCGTCGTTCGAAATCCGGCCACGCGCCGCCGCCGAGCCACGCGTGTAACACACGCGCCGCCGCGGTGCATGCCGGGGACCCCATTTCGGCTCCACGACAAGCCTGACGTGGCTGGGTTCGGGCTGGGTACGTCCGTTGCAACCCAGCCCGAGCCACTGCTCGTCACCGTCGCCAAAACCCCATCGCCGTCGCCGTTTTCGCTGCAAACTGCAGCACCGCCGCCGCGAGCCACCACCGGTGGCTGGAACGCCACCGGTCACTCCCACTGAGCTCGCCGGCGTCCCAGCACCACCGGAGGTGCTGGGTTCGAGCCCGGGCAGCCGTGGCTGAATCCGGCAGCAGCGCGCGCGCAGGGGACAAACCCAGCCGCCGCCGCTGCCGTTGATCAACGCCACAGCCGCCGCCGCCGGTGGTCAGGGGACCACCGGACCTTGAGGGGATAACGTCAGCCTACACTCACACAGGACACGGCTTATTGATAACACTTATTAGACATACTATGCATCTTCGTGTTACCCAAAGTACGACATGATTTAGATGAACTAACGAAGTTCATATCTTCGTAAATCAAAGTAACATCGAAGAATACATATACATCTAATAGTTTACCAAGGTTAAGATCGAGCTAGAGCCTGAGATCTATAGCTCTTCACCTATATCACCTCTGATATAGGGTCAGTATCAGAAGAGCATTATCTCTGTTGATCCTTCAATACGTTCCACCGTACCAGCATAACAAGTGATTAGGACTCATCACTACCATTAAGCTGCAGTCAAGACCGACAGCTCAGCCCAAGCTGTCTCGACTGTGAACTGTTTATATCTCATCATTATTAACGACCTTCGTGATCCTCTCCGAACTCAGATCGACACGTGGTCTAAAACATGAGATAATGGGCTTTATTCTTGCTTAAACATATTCTTCCAGATTGGGATTGTTAACAGTGGACCTGTGTCGTAACCACTAAAACAACCGGTTTTGCTTTAGGTATACAACAACCCCAACACCTCATTCGGATCGAGCTGGCATATCTTCCTGTCTATCGACCTTCCTTCTCAAGCTTCCAGCCTGCTTTGACTTAGAAGATTTCAAGAGCTGGATTATCATATCAAGGTTGATGCTCCGCCTTCATGGAGCTTCACGACCTGATCCTTGCCACGTGGTGTGCCAGCAAGGACGAACTTCCCCAACGGCTAGAAGTGAGTCAGCCTCCAACGGCTAGTGCCACATCATCCTGACTCCAACTGCTAGTTTTTCAAAACTGTCTATATATACATCAGCCATTATCGGATTCAAGCACGGGAAACTCAAGCTATCAATGCAAAATCTCTGCCAAAATCTCTCTCAAGTTCATATCCATTCAAGTGTTCGAAATCCCACTAGTTTCCCAAACACTTGACGAAGAGAGATTTTCTACTCCGATAAAAAGCCAACAACGACGAAGCGTTCACTGCTGCTTGTCGTTGATTCAAACATCTTCTTCTCCGACCCGTTCGAAGTTAGAAAGATCGTTTTGTGTTCTTCGTTGTTGTTTCACCAAAAAGTGTTCGCAATAGAACGAAATCCTATCGTAGCACTAGCAAGTAAAACCTAAGTATCGAATCTCAAGGAAAACTTAACAGGGCAATTAATTATGTAGTAAACCTAAAACTAAGAAAGCAAGTAAAGAATATTTTGGGGTTTTTGGTTTTAAATCCTAGGCAAGAAAATAAAATAAAGCAATAAATAAAAGCAAATAAATCTAATCTAGAAAGCTGGAAATTAATCTAAGAATTAAATTAAAGAAAGCAATAAATCTACCTAGGCAATAATCGAAAAGAAAGCAATAAAGAAAGCATAAAAGAAAGCATAAACTACTCTAGACATGATGTATGAAATCTGGAAATTTAAAAGAAAATAAATATAACTTTAAAAGCTTTAAAAACTAGAGAATCGAAACTAGAAAAACGAATCTAAACTTTAAACTAGAAATGGAAAGAACGAAATTAAACTAAGGAAATTAAAAGAAGCAATTACGAAATCGAATCTAAAACTAAGTAAAGCAAGTAAACGAAAGCAATAAATAACTTACGAGAATTAAACGAAGAACGAAGAACGCGAAGTAAAAGAAAAACTTGAATTGAATTGCACGAACTAAGAATCCGGATCCGAACAAAGTAAAACTAATCTAGAGTATTTGAATGCTGAAAACTAAAGCTAAAACTAATGTAAAAGGTTGTAGAATTCGTGCACAAGGGATAGTATATATAATAGGTATGAAAACCTAATTATACAAGGAAATAACAGCTGGCCGGAGCGTTGGACGGTCGTCCAACGTACGCTGGACGCTCGTCCAACGTCGCACTCGCATTTTTCTTCAATTCTTCCCTGGACGGTCGTCCAACGTAAGTTGGACGCTCGTCCAACGCTGGACGATTGCGCGCCTTTCTTGTTTCGGTCGTATCTTCCTCGTCCGAACTCCAAATCGACCTCTGTTTTCGCCTACACGCTCCTATCGAACCCCTCTTCGATATAATGCTTCTTTCTTCTCAATTTATTCTCATTTCCGTCCTTTTTATCCTACAATACCAAAGACTCCAAAACAACCAAATCATAGCAAAAGACAAACGAAAGAGACACAAAACATAACGAAAACGAACTCGAAAACACTACGAAAATCCTAACATTTACACACCAATCAAACTCCCCCACACTTAGACCTTTGCTTGTCCTCAAGCAATACAAAACGAAATAAACAATAGACTCAAGTATTGTGAACTATGTAGGCCTCAAAACTTTTCGAAAACAAACTCTCATGATCATGATCAAAACTATGCACACAACCTTAGCATCAATCAACACAATCTACTCAACTAATTCAAAGTATGCTAATCCATCAAAGAACACTCTCCAACATGTGAAATTTTGTATATGAAAGTGAACACTCAACTCTCTCAAGGAAAAGATGTAATATAATGCACATCAAGAGGGTTCACTCAACATCAATGCAATGCAACATGTTTACCATAGGCTTGCCTTCAATCTCAACATCTCCACCTAATGTAATACTTACAAACTAGGATCAAAAGGTCTTTATATAAGCTTGTAATGTAGGGACATTGGTTAAGGTAGGGAATATATAGGCTAAGTGACTCAAAATGCTCTAAATCATCAACCTCTTTTTCAACTCCAACCAAAGTATGGATTTTAATCTCCATCTTCTACCCTCCAACACACCAAATACAAACTCAAAGATGCTAAAATATCAACTATACAAATCAAAGCTAACTATCCCCTTATGCTTATTTTTTTTTTCTTTTTCTTTTCTTTTCTTTTTTTTTTTCTCTAGAGCTCAACTAATTCATGTTCTTTCTAATTTGAACATAGGCTCTATTTTTTTTTTTTTTTTGTTTTCTTTTTTTTTCTTCTTTTTTTTTTTTTTTTTTCTAAGCTTATAGGGATAACTAACTACACTTAAACAAGCATCTAAAATTTCTTTTCTTTCTCTCCTTCTACACCACAACAAGTATTTTCAAATTTTCTCCTTCCATATCACCAACTACAACTAAGGATACCCATAATCATCCAAACCTCCTATCATCCGGTTTCACAAAGAACGGCTAATAAAGGCTCAAAAGGGGTAAACAAAGGATTATGAACAAGGTTAGTGTATAGGAATCATGTGGCTAAAGAAAGATGGCCTAAGATCATTTCCTAGTTCGTAAATATACTAAGGTCTTGACGGAGAAACAAGGCAAGTTCTAGAAACAAAGAAGCAAGCATGATCACTCAACCAAAGAATAGGCATAAATATGCACAAATAGCTCAAATCTCACGGGTTCAAACTAACTAGTTCCCGACATCAAAGCATACATCAAATTCATCAAATAAAATGCGTCGCTTCGCCAAGGTTCCATGCATAATAAAGATCATGAATTTTTCCAAAAATCAACAATTCTCTATCATTGGCCAAGTCCACAATACTATCATCACATGCTCATTTGACTCAACGACTCAATTAACTCCTAAGACTCAACAAAATTAAAAACTACATGCCAAAAGTTCAAAGACCCCCCCCTCCACACTTAAAATCAAGCAATGTCCCCATTGCGAGAAAATAAAATAGAGAAGGGATAGAAGAAACTTATCGCAAGATGACGACCCACACACTTGAAATCCCGAGAAATTCCAAGTAGTACCTACAAAACAAACACAAAACACAATACCAAAGCGTAAAATTGCACAAAATAAAGAAAAAGAAATAAAAGACTCAAAACAAAAATTAAAAGACACAACAATGCTATGGGTTGAAGAAACCTTGGAACTGCGCGGTGGCTATTGAGGCTGGCGGTCGAGGTCGAAGGCGGTGGCAGCGACGGCGGCAATTACGAACGGCGGCAGCTGTCGCTCTTGGTTGGATCGAATTGGGAGCCCGTCTTGCATTGGACGGTCGTCCAACGTAGTTGGACGCTCGTCCAGAGCGGCTTTCGCTGCAAAATTGAAGAACTCAATTACGTTGGACGCTCGTCCAACGCGGCCTTCGCGAAATTTCGCTCCAATTCAATTCTTTTGCTCCCCCTCGAGGCCTTCCATGCCGTTGTAATCCCTAGAACTAATCCCTGCACAAACATCAAAAAGAAAAACAAACGAAAAACTACAAAAATAAAGAAAATAAATCCTACTCTACAAAAAAAAATAAATAAATAAAATAAACAAAGTGGGTTGCCTCCCACCAAGCGCTTATTTAACGTCATTAGCTTGACGAATGATATGATCAACCTATGCCCGTAGCACCAAGCGACGTCTTGATGCTCCTTGCGATACACTCATACTCCCTTCCCGAACAATCTCGACGATCCAAAGCGTGGTCATCATCAACTCTCGACTCCCCCACACTTAGCTCGAACTTCTCCTCAAGCATCTTCGAGTTAAACTCTACAAGGAAAGATGTTTCACAAATGGTGAGGTTAGAAAGAAAAGAGTTAATGATCACTTCCTCATTCGATGCATGCGTCGAGCTTTTCTCTTCCACTTCATCGACCTCCTCCAAATTCCATAGAAATTCTTCGATTATGTCCTCTTCTTCATTCGGCGCAAGTGTCGATCTTTCCTCTTCCACCTCATCAACCTCCTCCAAATTCTGTAGAAATTCCTCGATAATGTCCTCATCTTCATCCACACAACTAAAGAACTCGTCATCCTCTTCTTCGACAAGGAATTCTTCAAGAGTTGCTACCCTGTCAGAAATCTCACAACCATTTACCTCAACAAGAGGGTTAGCAAGCTTAACAAAAGAGCAAGAATGAAGAGAGGAACTAGGAATAGAATGTGAATTTCCAAAAACCGAAAACGTTACCGAACCTCCTTCGCCGACCATGCTCAATGTACCGGTACCTACATCAATCCGAGCTCGAGTGGTGGCCATAAACGGTCGTCCCAACAAGAGTAGATGACCGGTTGCGCTCTTCGCTCCTTGGCCCTCGTGAAGCACAACAAAGTCGGTAACGACTCGAAGTCCACCAACGAGGACAGTAACATCTTCCACAACTCCCAATGGATTTCTCACGGTGCCGTCTGCTAGCTCAATGCGCATGTCAGTAGGTTGAAGGACTCTTGAGTTGATCTTCTCGAAAATAGAATGCGGCATTAAATTTACCGCAGCTCCTAAATCCATCAATCCCGAGACGGTCTCTCCACTATCCAAAACAATGCTCAAGTCGAAACCTCCCGGATCTCCTCTTTTTGGAAACGAGTTGATAGGCTCGATATCCTTCTTCTCCTTCTTCACGACACTCCGAATAGGTGGAACATACGGGTTGAGCGTCTTGTTCTTCACACGACTTGGAAAAGGAATAGGGGGAACATAAGGGTTGGACGTCTTGTGGAAAAGTCGGGACTCTTTCTCAGCTTCCTCGGGCTCTGTGCGTGCGTTCTGGGCGTTGGACGGTCGTCCAATGTTGGCTGGACGCTCGCCCAAGGTAGGCTTCGCGTTTGGCTCCTTTTCAGCGTTGGACGGTCGTCCAACGTACGTTGGACGCCCGTCCAGCGCGGGCTTCGCTGGGACAATTTCTGGCGCTCGTCCAGGGGCTGGCGTGACTGTGGGCGATCGTCCAACGTTGGACGGTCGTCCAGAGATGCTGGACGCCCGTCCAGAGTGCTGTGCTGCATCTTTTTTGCCGTTGCTCCACTGCTCGCTCGGGCTCCTCCTATCACTTGAACACCCTTGGGGCGACCTTGTGACACCATTGCGTTGTAACACCGTGATTGCATGAGCTTGGTGAGGTGGAACGGGAGGAACATATGGAGGATATTGCACCTCGTTGGCTTGTTGTGGTTGAATCCCTTGGCTCGGAATTCGCCCCGGTTGTTGCATCAAGTGCATGGAACTGGAAATTTGGCCAATTGCCGTCTCGAGCCTCTTTATGTTCGCATCAAGTGCATGGAAACGATCCTCATTGACGGGAGGCTTTTGTGGAGGTCCTTGAGGACGAGAATTTGGGTATGATGGTGGTGGTGTAGGAGTAGGTTGAGGTGGGTAATATGGAGGTGGTGGATAATAGGGATGTGGAGGGTATTGAGGAGGTGGATAATATGGTGGAGAAGGGTAGTAGGGATTTGGTGGAGGAGGATATGGGTTGTTATATGGTGGAGGGCGACGATATTGAAAATTCGGGTTCGTACCTTGCCCTTGAGGTGGTGGTCCTTGTGGCATGTAACCTTGGGCAGCAAAGACATCGGCTCCTCCTTCATGAGTGAATGCTCCCATGCTGTGGCAAACCTCCTTGATGTGTCCCAACTCTCCACAAATTTCGCATTGGTCCGGCTTCCTTTCCTCCTCCTTCGGGGCCGGTGCACTTTGCTTCATCTTCAAGTTTTCGAGATCCCTCAACATGTCGGCCATTTGCTCATTCAAATCGGGGCTCATCGAAATTGCACTCGCCTCCACTTTCCTCGGTCTAGCTGATTTTTGTTGAGAACTCGCAGCGAGCGTCTCGAAAATATCCTTCAACTCGTCAGCTGTCTTGACAGCTATGTTGCCTCCGGCCGAACTATCCACCATGAACTGACAAGTTTGGTTGAGGGCGTCGTAGAAATATTGCCAAAGCAACTCCGATGCCATTTGATGATGGGGGCATTGTTGAAGTAGCTCTTGGAACCTCTCCCATGCTTCGTGAAACGGCTCATCGTTGTCTTGGGAGAAATTCATAATCTTCGACCGCACCTCTTGAGTCTTGCGGTTCGGGTAGTACTTGAGCATGAACTTCTCACACACCGCATTCCATGTGGTGAGAGAGTTGGCCGGGAGCGCCAAATACCATGACTTTGCTCGATCCTTGAGGGTGTACGGGAAGCACTTCATCTTCAAGTTATCCTCCGTGAGTCCCGAGAGTGGGAAAGTCTGAACCACCGTGCAAAATTCTCGGATGAATGTCAAAGCATCTTCGTTGGGCAGCGCGTGGTAGGATGGGAGCAACGCCATGTGGTGAGGTTTAAGCTCATGATTCCTGACCGCTTCCGTCAGGACAATCGCCGAAGTGGTGGCTGTGAATGTGGGGCGAGAAAAATCGCCCATGACGACTCTAGCTGCCATGGCTTCGGGCTCTGCAAACAACAAGACTAAACCAAAGTCTTGAGAATCGATCTCCTCCTTTTCCTTCGCGGCTAAAATCGCTTTCCTTTGATGGATGTTGTCGACGTAGGGCGCTAAATTCCTTTGAAGACTTCGGCGACCATGCATAAACAACACTCAACAAACGGGTTAAACGCACCGAGTGGGAGAAATAAGAAAATCGAAGAAACACAAATAAGAATGAAAATAAATCAAATAAAAATACTACACAATAAATCGCCTAAAGTTTTCCCCGGCAACGGCGCCAAATTTTGTTTCACCAAAAAGTGTTCGCAATAGAACGAAATCCTATCGTAGCACTAGCAAGTAAAACCTAAGTATCGAATCTCAAGGAAAACTTAACAGGGCAATTAATTATGTAGTAAACCTAAAACTAAGAAAGCAAGTAAAGAATATTTTGGGGTTTTTGGTTTTAAATCCTAGGCAAGAAAATAAAATAAAGCAATAAATAAAAGCAAATAAATCTAATCTAGAAAGCTGGAAATTAATCTAAGAATTAAATTAAAGAAAGCAATAAATCTACCTAGGCAATAATCGAAAAGAAAGCAATAAAGAAAGCATAAAAGAAAGCATAAACTACTCTAGACATGATGAATGAAATCTGGAAATTTAAAAGAAAATAAATATAACTTTAAAAGCTTTAAAAACTAGAGAATCGAAACTAGAAAAACGAATCTAAACTTTAAACTAGAAATGGAAAGAACAAAATTAAACTAAGGAAATTAAAAGAAGCAATTACGAAATCGAATCTAAAACTAAGTAAAGCAAGTAAAGCAAGTAAACGAAAGCAATAAATAACTTACGAGAATTAAATGAAGAACGAAGAACGCGAAGTAAAAGAAAAACTTGAATTGAATTGCACGAACTAAGAATCCGGATCCGAACAAAGTAAAACTAATCTAGAGTATTTGAATGCTGAAAACTAAAGCTAAAACTAATGTAAAAGGTTGTAGAATTCGTGCACAAGGGATAGTATATATAATAGGTATGAAAACCTAATTATACAAGGAAATAACAGCTGGCCGGAGCGTTGGACGGTCGTCCAACATACGCTGGACGCTCGTCCAACGTCGCACTCGCATTTTTCTTCAATTCTTCCCTGGACGGTCGTCCAACGTAAGTTGGACGCTCGTCCAACGCTGGACGATTGCGCGCCTTTCTTGTTTCGGTCGTATCTTCCTCGTCCGAACTCCAAATCGACCTCCGTTTTCGCCTACACGCTCCTATCGAACCCCTCTTCGATATAATGCTTCTTTCTTCTCAATTTCTTCTCATTTCCGTCCTTTTTATCCTACAATACCAAAGACTCCAAAACAACCAAATCATAGCAAAAGACAAACGAAAAAGACACAAAACATAACGAAAACGGACTCGAAAACACTACGAAAATCCTAACATTTACACACCAATCAGTTGTTATAGAGTTAGTCAAGCTCTGTAATTTTACGAAAGTACATTTTCTGTACGAAAGGTTGTAAGGGTCACGACCCAAAACTCGTGTCTAGATATATTCAAGTTAGAGTGTATTTAGAACTGATACTCAGTCAGTATAAATAAGAGAGAGGTTGAATCCAAAGGTAAAGGGATTCTCAGGTCAAGTCGACCTGACGTGGACGTAGGAGAGTTTCTCCGAACCACGCTAAATCGCGGTGTCTCTCTCTCTCTCTCTCTCTCTCTTTACTTATCGTTCTTTCAATATCTTATCAAACTGACGAGCATCAACCTGCATTTCATGAAATAACCTGCATAAGCCTATCGACCTTAGATTTTTCAAAGAGTAATCAACCTCCACCAACTTCCGCATAAACAGTTTGATAAATCAAGCTTGTTATCAAACGAGCTTGATAGATCAATCTGCCTCTGATAAGGATCGACCTTGACAATCGACCTTTGAATCGACCTGATTTTATAAAACGTCAAAAACGGTTGGCATTGGTGTATTCCCCCCCCCCCCCCCCCCCCATACACCAATTACTCTTTTCCGGGACCAACAAGTGGTATCAGAGCAGTGGTTCTTTTGACCGCTGCTTTGCATACTAAAAGTTTTTATCATACTATTGGTCATTTTGAACCGATCCTTTTGAAAAATCTTTTCATACACGCATATCATATTATTTTGCAATGGAGGCCTCTCTTCTCAGGGTTTGTGAAGACTTCTCCATCCAAAGCTATGAAGACTGAGCTTCCGAATCAAGATGTGTCTCAAGGCACATCACGTCCTTATGTGGGAGATCATCGAAAAAGGCCCCTCCCCCATTTATGCAGCGAAGATCATCGTGGATGGAACATCCCCCGGGGAGGCCACATACGAAAAGAACCTCAAAAATCCTCGCGACTATGATATAGGTGAAATTTACCTTATTTTCATAACCAAAAAGAGTCGATTTTGTGTCTCGTTTGTGTAGTATTGTCTTTGGTTTATATGATTTTCATTTTATTGGGCAATATTATGCTTGTGGGTGTTTTCTTATGTTTTTAGGCATATTTTGATGATAAAACCCCGAAACGAGACAAGGCGTGAAGATCGAAGAACAAAGTACAAGGATTGAGTTCGAGTGAAGGCCTCTCGACACCTCTCTCGATCGAGAGGTCGATCGAGAGGTACCTTCTGCCGCAGCTTTCGATCGAGAGCCAAATCTTCACACCCTCTCGATACCTCTCTCGATCGAGAGGTCTGTCGAGAGGGGGTTCCAGCCGAGATTTCCTTCTTTACTTAATTAGACTCCTTTTTGGTTTAGGTTTTCCTTATGTAAATTTCTCCTATATATACTCCTATTCTAGCATTGTAAAATATCATCTACCAATCTAGCAAATACCTTTTCATATTTTCTAGCACTTTATATTTTCCTTTAGAGTTTTATTCTTGTATTCAACAGTGGAGCTTTTCAAGTTTATGCAAGATTCAAGATTCGAAGTTCTTCGTTTGTGTTCAAGATTTTCCTACTCTTACTCTTTAATTATGTTCTTTCAATCTTTTGTGTTTATGTTTGCTTTAATTATGTCTAGCTAAATTCCTTAGTTGATTTTAGGGATTGAATGCCTAATTGAATCTATGTAAGTGTTTTTGTTTACAATTAGCCTTCCAATCTAGATGCATGTTTTCATGGTGCTTATTCTCATGCATGATTAATTGGCCACTAATTATGTATGCATAGTTATGTTTATATGCCTTAATTGGATATTGCATAATAGATCTCATGAATGCATGATATGATAATTTGATTTGTCTTAATTGATGTTAAATTGTCATATGTTTGCATGTAATTGATTTGGGTGTCTTAATTGAACCTAGTTGATTATATCATTGATACTTGTTCTTCTTTTGCACTTAGTTTGATATCTATGCGTCCGAAAGGATATTAGGATCATATTAAGTGACGACTTGCATTGCTTTTATCGGGGTGTAGGTTATATTTCATGTATCACATTTAGATTGGATTAAATTGGTTAATTGTATGCATTAATTGCTTTCATATGTTTGATTAGGTAGGCTTCCCTAAAGTCAACACTTTTCCTTAATTGTTTACTTCCCTTATTTGTTTTATTGCTTGAGTCCTAAGTTATTTTATTTGACTAGTTACTTTCCTTAATTATTTGTTTCTTTATATGATTAATTGAGTCTTTTTATTACTTGCCTAGTCTATAAATACCACATCTTAAAATCCTAAAAGCCTAGACATTACATTAGTTCATGAGTAGAGGTATTGTGTGCGTTTTCGACTTGTCAATCCCTGTGGATACGATACTCGTGCTTCTTTATATTACACCTATTTTGTGTGGTAGAAAATAGTGCGATCAAATTTTGGCGTCGTTGCCGGGGATTGATTAGATTTCACATACATATTTTGAAATAGAATTAATAGGTGATTTAGGCGCTTTATTTTTCTGTTTTCGGTTTATTGATCTAACGTTTTCCTTTTCTTCTCTTTGATTTTAGGTAGTGCATGACCACAAGGTCTAAAGGGATAAATCCTATTCCGATAGACTTGGAGTTAGAGCGCTCTCTAAGGGCGTTGAGGCGAGAGAAGGAGGCAAGCAAGATCGATACACCACTTTCTTCACCACCCGATTCACCAAGGAGTTTCGATTCAATGGCGGATCATGTGAGGAGGACTTTGAACGATCGGTTCAAACCGGTCGTGGACCAATTTCAGCAAGGAGGATGGGGGACCACGGAAGCTAACAACTATGAGTTCAAGACGTCCCTCATCAATATGGTGCAAAACAATCAATACGGAGGATCGCCGGCGGAGGATCCCAACGCACACTTGAAGCAATTTCTGGACATATGTGCTACATACAAGGCCAATGGAGTGTCTTCGGACTACCTTAAGCTTAGCCTCTTCGTATGGTCTCTCAAGGACGGTGCAAGAGAGTGGTTAGATGGGTTGGACAAGAAGGAGGTCACTACTTGGGCTGAGATGTGCACGAAATTTCTCAACAAATTCTTCCCACCTTCGAGGGCTCAAAAGCTTATCAATGAGATCAACCAATTTCAACAATACGAGGATGAGCACTTTTATGAGGGGTGGGGGAGATTTAAGAAACTATTGAGAGCATGCCCGAACCATGGAATTAGCAAGGAGGATCAAATCACGTGCTTCTATCGTGGTTTGAACAAGTTGTGTAGGAAGGAGCTCGATTATGCTTCGAAGGGAGGATTTTTGAACAATGAGTATGAAGTGGCTATGGAGATCATTGAGTTGACTGTAAATTCGAGCTATGAAGAGGCCACCGATCGACGACTTGGAAGAAGGAGAGTTGCCAATATTGGAATCGATGCTTACGAGGACTTGATGGAGAAGTATACAAAAACAGCAAGTGAGTTGGATTCTATCAAGAAAGGGGTACTTCGGTGCGATGCTATCACGGATGAACAAGCAAACCCAATCGGAGAAGAAGATGCCAATTTTGTGCAACAAGGAGGCAAGTGGCAACCCAATCAAGGAAACAAGTGGCAAGGAGGACAAGGAGGACAAGGAGGTTCAAACTATCAAGGAGGATACAAGAAACCTTATGTTCCCAACAACCGAAATCATCCGAACTTCTCTTATGCCAATCCAAACAATGCCTTGCAACCACCTCCCGGCTTCAATGTTGAGAACGGAGTCATCCAAGAGCCAAAGAAGGAGATGTCCACCGACGATTTAATTCGTCAATATATGGCTCAATCGGAGATGAGGATGACACAACAAGATGCGAAGTTAAGGACATTGGAGCTTACTCAAAGCACCTCAACCAACAACTTGGCAAGTAGCATCAATGCGTTGACCAAGCAAATGCAAATGTTGGAGACGCAAATGAGTCAAATAGCCAACGCTCAAGGAGGAGTCCATAAGCCCGGCCAATTCCCAAGTAATACGGAGCAAAACCCGAATAACAACCATCATGTCCATGCTAATGAGCTTCGGAGTGGCACAAAATACACCAATCCATCCTTGGAAACAGAGAATAAAGGAGTCGGGAGCTTCAAGAATGCGGAGTACGAGAAAACGAGGATCCAAGTGCCGAGGCGAGGGCCTCTCGACACCTCTCTCGATCGAGAGGTCGATCGAGAGGTCCCCACTGGAAGTCAGAATCCACCTCTCGATACCCCTATCGATCGAGAGGAGGATCGAAAGGTCTACGACGAGGAGATTCAAATGGAACCTCTCGACACCTCTCTCGATCGAGAGGTTGATCGAGAGGTCAAAACACAAAGTCAGAATACGCCTCTCGACACCTCTCTTGATCGAGAGGTCGGTCGAGAGGCCAAGCAGCCGCCTCAAATGCCGACGTACACACCGAAGGCTCCTTTCCCACAAAGATTGACCAAGACGAAGCACGATGAGAAGTATCAACGCTTCATGGAGATACTACAAAAGGTCAACATCAACATACCACTTCTTGATGCTCTTCGAGACATGCCCAATCATATGAAGTTCATCAAAGACGCGGTATCGGGAAAAAAGAAGTGGGAGAAGTTTGAGACGATTAACCTCACGGAGGAGTGTAGCGCGGTGATCCAAAAGAAGCTACCAATGAAGCGAAAGGATCCGGGGAGGTTCACATTAGCATGCAAGATTGGAGATCAAGTCTTTCAAAACGTTCTATGTGGTCTTGGTGCTAGCATCAATTTGATGCCCCTCTCTATTTTCAACCGGCTCAAGATCGGGAGGATGAAGCCAACCACCATCTCTTTACTTATGGCGGACCGATCAGTTTCTTATCCACGAGGGATAGTGGAGGACGTCCTCGTTCAAGTGCACAACCTTGTCTTCCCGGCGGATTTCGTCGTCTTGGACATGCCCGAGGACGCCAATCAACCATTGATCTTAGGACGGCCATTCTTAGCCACGGGAAGAGCTTTGATCGATGTTCAAGATGGAGACCTCACCTTTCGAGTCAATGGCGAGGAGCTGAAAATTTCTATCTATGAAGCCATGAAGAGACCCGACGATCATCGTGAGGATATCTTCTCCATCGAGACATTGACACCACCCACATCGGAGGAGGCACTCTACCATTGCATCTCAAGTTCATTATATGCCTACAAGGAATTAGACGAAGCTTGCGATGAGATCCTCGAGTATCTACATCAAATGGAAGCAAACCCACCACAACTTCGACACGAGGAAGTTCCTTACCTCGACATCAACAAAAAGGTGGATGACGGAGTTCTCGAGGAGGAAGAGAAGAAGGATGCAGCCCCAAAGGTGGAATTGAAGCCATTACCCGAGCACCTCAAGTATCAATTCTTAGGAGAAGGAGAGACGTACCCGGTGATCGTTTCTTCTCAACTCACGAAGGTGAACACGGATAAGCTATTGAGGGTTCTAAGGGAGCACAAATCTGCAATTGGATGGATGATTGCCGACATTAAAGGTATTAGTCCTTCGCTTTGCATGCATAGAATATTGCTCGAGGAAGGCCATCGCCCAAGGGTACAACCTCAAAGGCGTTTGAATCCAGCGATGCAAGAAGTGGTGAGGAAGGAGGTATTAAAGTTGCTCGATGCCGGCATGATCTACGCTATTTCGGATAGTGAGTGGGTGAGTCCTACTCAAGTGGTGTCAAAGAAAGGAGGCATGACGGTCATCAACGATGAGAATGGGGAGCTAATAGCAACGAGGCTTGTTACGGGATGGCGAGTTTGTATCGATTATAGGCTCCTCAACGCAGCAACTAGGAAGGATCACTTCCCCCTCCCATTCGTAGATCAAATGCTCGATCGATTGGCCGGCCATGAGTACTATTGCTTCCTCGACGGATACTCCGGCTACAATCAAATCGCCATTGCTCCGGAGGACCAACACAAGACGGCATTCACATGCCCCTATGGAGTCTTTGCATATCGGAGGATGCCGTTTGGGTTATGCAACGCACCGGCCACTTTCCAAAGGTGTATCTTCCATGGGTTGATCGAGAATATTATGGAGGTATTCATGGATGATTTTTCAGTCTTTGGTTCTTCTTTTGACCAATGTTTGGAGAATCTTGCCACGGTGCTTCAAAGGTGTGAAGAGACGAACCTCGTCCTCAATTGGGAGAAGTGCCACTTCATGGTGCAAGAAGGAGTGGTACTAGGTCACAAGGTGTCTTCGCAAGGATTGGAGGTGGATCGAGCCAAAGTCGTAGCCATCGAGAAGTTGCCACCACCAACCAACATTAAATCGGTGAGGAGTTTCTTAGGACATGCCGGCTTCTATCGAAGGTTCATCAAGGATTTTTCGAAGATTACAAAGCTGTTGTGTGGATTGCTCGAGAAGGATGTCAAGTTCGTTTTTGATGAAGATTGCTTGGAAGCTTTCGAGACGCTGAAGAAGGCGCTTATCTCTACTCCCGTCTAGGTGTCACCGGATTGGAGTGCCCCGTTCGAGCTCATGTGCGATGCAAGCGATTGGGCGGTAGGAGCAGTTTTGGGGCAGAAAAGGGAGAAGCTATTCCGAGTGATCTACTATGCTAGCAAGACATTGGACTCAGCTCAAAGGAACTACACCACCACGGAGAAGGAGTTACTCATTGTGGTCTATGCTTTCGACAAGTTTAGACCTTATTTGGTGGGATCTCACACGATTGTGCACACCGACCATGCCACCATTCGCTACCTATTCAACAAGAAGGACTCGAAGCCAAGATTAGTTCGCTGGATTTTGCTTCTTCAAGAGTTCGACATGGAGATTAAGGATAGGAAG
The DNA here is from genome assembly GCA_029379335.1 of Thymus mandschuricus. Lineage (NCBI taxonomy): Eukaryota > Viridiplantae > Streptophyta > Magnoliopsida > Lamiales > Lamiaceae > Thymus > Thymus mandschuricus. Next base: position 6,112,084 of record CM057081.1, on the reverse strand, counting down.
GGATGCGAGAATGTGGTGGCCGACCATCTTTCGAGACTTGAGCAGCCCGTGGATGGAGAGGATTTGAAGATTGCTATCAAGGAAAGCTTCCCCGATGAGCAGATTTTCGAGGTCGTCGATTTGATACCTTGGTTCGCCGACATCGTCAACTACTTGGTGATTCATCACGTGCCCAAGGATCTATCGTCTCATCAAAAGAAGAAGTTCCTCCACGATTGCAAGTTCTACTATTGGGATGATCCTTACTTGTATCGGAGGTGTGCCGACGGAGTCATAAGGCGATGTGTTCGACAATCGGAGTGGAAAAAGATCATCGAGGATTGCCATAGCGCTCCGAATGGGGGACACTTTGCAGCAAATCGGACTGCCCTCAAGATATTTCATAGTGGTTTCTATTGGCCTTCGATCTACAAGGATTGCCACGAGTTCATCAAGTCTTGTGATCGATGCCAAAGGATGGGGAACATCACGAAGAGGGACGAGATGCCGCAGCGAACTATCATGGAGGTGGAACTCTTTGATGTTTGGGGGATTGATTTCATGGTTCCTTTCCCCAAGTCTCAAGGGTTCTCTTACATCTTACTTGCGGTGGAGTATGTGTCTAGATGGGTCGAGGCCATTCCTACTACAACCAACGATTCGAAGGTGGTGATCAAATTCCTCCAGCGAAATATTTTGACTCGGTTTGGAACCCCGAGAGCTTTGCTTAGTGATGGGGGGAGTCACTTCAACAATCGTTGGTTAGGATCGCTTCTTGCAAAATACGGAGTCAAGCACAAGGTTACATTGCCCTACCACCCTCAAGCAAACGGTCAAGCCGAGCTAGCTAATCGAGAGATCAAGCAAATTTTGGAAAAGACCGTCACCAACAAGAAGGAGTGGGCGAAGTACTTAGACGACGCACTTTGGGCTTATAGGACGGCTTTCAAGACACCAATTGGAAGATCGCCATACCAATTGCTATTTGGCAAGTCATGCCATTTACCTATGGAATTGGAGCACAAAGCTTATTGGGCGACTCGAAGAATCAATTTCGAGTTCAAGGAAGCCATGGGCCAAAGGTGCGACGACTTGTTGGAGCTTGATGAATGGAGAAACGAGGCGTTTGAGAATTCCAGAATTTACAAAGAACGAGCTGCGAGATTTCACGACTTGAGCATAAAAAGGCGTAAGTTCGAAATTGGTGATGATGTTCTTGTTTTTAATTCTCGACTTCGTTTTTTTCCAGGAAAATTGCAAAGCAAGTGGTCGGGGCCGTATGTTATTTACAAGGACTTGAAGAATGGTGCATTTGAAGTGATGAAAAATGATGGTGAAAAATTCGTGGTGAACGGACATCGACTCAAGCACTAATTCAAGCCGATGCCTCTATTCCCCAAGAAAGCGGCTACTTATCTTGATGATCCGAGTTAGAGAGGAGGTATCGTCGGGCTAAAGACATTAAACGTAGCACTTGTTGGGAGGTAACCCAATATTCGTATCCCATTTTTTATTTTGTTTCGTTTTATTTTATTTTTTTTTTAGCGTCATAGGTATTTGTTTTTGTATTTTAGAGTCATACCCCGTAATATACTAACAAATTCTAGAGTATTTTGTAGAAAAATAAATTCTCGGACAGGACCTATCGACACCTCTCTCGATCGAGAGGCCTGTCGAGAGGTGAAAACATGCTATGCAGTAGAGGTCTCTCGACACCCCTCTCGATCGAGAGAGGTATCGAGATGTTATGAAATATGTGCCCAGGTTTTTGTCACGAGAACACTCTCGATCGAGACCCCCGTGTTTTCGATCGAGAGGGGAGGACAGTACGTGAAAAGCAGAACCTCTCGACACCTCTCTCGATCGAGAGGCCTGTCGAGAGGTCAAACAGGCGTGTCCAGTAGCTACCTCTCGACACCTCTCTCGATCGAGAGGTCGGTCGAGAGGGGTGTTGACGGCAAAGATTCCAAGTTTGACCAGGTTTTATCCTCTCTTTAAATATACCATATACACACAATTCACATACCATAAACACACAACTCACAAATTCTCTCAAGAACACACAAGAACTCTCAATTCCTCTCTTCAATTCGTCAAAAGGTACTCGATTTCTTGCCTTTCTCTTATCAATTCTTGAGTCTATACATGAATTCGAATGTTTTGACCGATTGAAATTCGATTTTGATGGTTAAAATTTCGGATTGATAGATTGGGTATTTGATTGAGTATGATAGATTGAATTCATGGATTTCATTGAATTATTTTTATGAATTGAATTTATTGATGAATGTGAAGATGTTTATGTATTGACATGCGAATGAGTTGAATTTGTCTATGAATTGATGAAGATTCATTGGTATATATATATATATGCATGAGATTGAAAGTTTATGATGATAAGATCATGTTTGTGGAGGATTAATGTGTTGAATGTATGGATTGGTGATAAAAAGAATTGAGTTGATAATGGGGGAGAATTGAATTTGGTTGAAGTTTGGGGGAAGGTGATACATATTGCTTTATTCTTGCATCTCTTGTATTAATTTGTGAATTTTTAGGTACTAAGATGGCAAGAGACAAGGGAAAGAACGTTGCTTCGACCTCTTCAAGCAACGGCAAGGGGAAGGAAAAGGTCACTTCTTCAAGTAAAGGAAAGGAGACATGGAAAAACGACAAGACCATCCCGGAGAATCGGATACTGCCGGCGAGGTCGATGCCCTCGAGTTTGGAGCCCAAGGCGTTCAAGCTTAAGCTTACCACAGCGGAGTCAAAGAGGAGATGGTCGCATCTTGTGCAACTCAAGCACAAGCATTGTCGTTTCCTCCATCAAGAGACGATAGCGGCGATGGGGATAGCCAACGAGATCACCCAAATGATGCAAAGAGGAGGCTTCACTAATATCTTCCAAGGGAATCACTTAACCTACCACATTCTCACGGTGGAGTTTCTCTCAACTTTGGTGGTGGAGCGAGTCAATCAAGTGCCCCACGTCATTCGTTTCCAGCTTGGTGGTCAACCAAGGGAGCTTGATATGGATCAACTTAGTGATAGGGAACAAGAATGGCGAGTACATTGGCAACAATCATCCGAATCTTCAAGATTTGTGGGCACAATTTGTGGATTTTGAGGAGGAGAGGAGAAGATCTTACAACCCGGCGTATGCAAAGGCCACCTCAATCCGGAATCCCACGATTCGCTACATCCATAGGCTGATTTCGTCCACCATCCATTCCCGCCACGACTCCGGCACCTTCCTTGCCACCGACGCTCAACTCATTTGGACCTCATATCGGGGCCACTCTCAATGTGCAGCCCTTTATCTTGTTGATCATATGGAGAATCAAGCATACTTGTTTGGGGGGCAAAAGATTGGGATAGGAGCATTCGTCACTTCCATTGCTCAACACTTCCGCATCCCGATTGGAGAGCAGCCCGTGTCTACGTCCATCTTTGTGGATATACGCACGTTGGAGCTTGCAAGGATGATCTCTTTCGACACGTCCGGGTGGTTCTTTAAGCTACATGGGAGGAGTGGAGTTCACCTTTTCCCGCTGCCAAACAACTACTTGACCGAAGTGATCGGGAACGAGAAGCTAAGGAGAGGAAACGGGACGATGAACTCTCCCCAACACAAGGAGCTTATGTGGGCTGAAGGAGGTCCATGGCCCGATGAAGGGGGCGATGATGATGAGGAGGACGATGATGAAGAAGAGGCCGAGCAATATGAGCAAGGATTTGATCAAGAGGAGGATGCGTATGCGCAAGGATACGAAGGTGTTCCACAGCCCGGTTTTCATATGAGAGCGCCGGATTTCTCTACAATGCGAGATTGGCATACGGAGTCAATGGAGGCGATGGACAACTATCATTGGGATGGTAGGGAGTTTGTTGAGTCTCAAGTGAGAGGAGTTCGTGAAGAGGTGCAAACTTTGAGAACCGAGGTAGGGGACCTTCGTACATACATTGGAGGTCGTTTTGATAATCTCAACACTTACTTTGAGAATGAAGCAAAAAGGAGAGAAGATGAGGCAAAGAGGCGTGAGGATGAAAGAGCTTACTTGGAGAATTACAATAGGATGGTGCATGAGATGCATTATTTCTATCCTCACTACCCGGATACTCATCACCGATTCGACCCCAATAACCCCGACAACCCTCCCTTCCCGCCGCCTTTTCAATGAGGTATGTTTGTTAACTTAGCCTACTTCTTTTCTTTAAACTTATTTCCTTGCTTTGCTTTGAAATAAGTTTGGGGGAGGGAAAGAGTGTCTAAGTTAACTCTTTTAATTGTTTTCTTGTTTTAAGAGTTTCTTATTTGTTTAGTATTATTTTGGGGTATGTTTGAGTCTTTTATGTCGAGTCTTTCATTTTTGAGTCTTAGGTTAAATTGAGTCAAGTAAGCATGTGATGATAGTATTGTGAATTTGGCCAATGATAGAAAATTTTTGCTTGATTTTTAGAGGAAAATTCATGATCTTTATTATGCATAGATCCTTGGCGAAGCGACGCATTTTATTTGATGAAATTGAAGCATGTCTTGATGTCGAGAACTAGTTAGTTTGAGCCCGTGAGATTTGAGCTTTTGTGCATGTTTATGCCTATTTCTTTGATTGAGTGATCATGTATGCTTCATTGTTTCTAGAACTTGCCCTATTTCTCCATCAAGACCTTAGTATATTTATGAACTAGGAGATGATCTTAGGCCATTTTTGTTTAGCCACATGAATCCCATACACTAACCTTGGTCATTATCTTTGTTTACCCCCTTTGAGCCTTGTTATGAGCCTTTCTTTCTTGAGCTTGGATGATAGGAGGTTTGGATGGATAAGGGTATCTTTAGTGGATTTAGTTGGTGATGTGGGAGGTGTTGAAAAGAATACATGTTGTGGTATAGAGAAGAAAAAGAGAAAAAAAATTTAGATGCTTGTTTTAGTATAGTTAGCTATCCCTATAAGCTTAGAAAAAAATAGTTGTGAAAAGAAAAAATATATAGAGCCTTTGTTCAAATATTAGAAAGAACATTCATTAGATGAGCTCTAAGAAAAAAAAAAAAAAGAGGAAAAGAAGAGAATGAGAATAAAAGCATAAGGGGATAGTTAGCTTGAATTGTATTATATGCATCTATGATATTGATGTTGTGTAGTGGGGTTGGATGGTAGAAGATGGAGTTGAAAAAAACATACTTGGGTTGGAGTTGAAAAGAGGTTGATGGTTTGAATTTATTTTTGAGTCACTTAGCCTATACATTCCCTACCTTAACCAATGTCCCTACATTATAAGCTTATATAAAGACCTTTTTGATCTTAGTTTGTGGATATTACATTAGGTGGAGATGTTGAGATTAGGGGCAAGCCTATGGTAAACATGTTGCATTACATTTATGTTGAGTGAAACCTTATGATGTGCATTATTTCATACATCTTTTTCTTTGAGAGAGTTGAGTGTTCACTTATACACATATAAATATCTCACATGTTGGAGAATGTTCTTGATGGATTGACATGAGTTGAATTTATTGAATGAATTGTGTTATTGATGCTAAGGGTGTGTGCATAGTTTTGATCATGATCATGAGAAATGGTTTTTGAAAAGTTTTGAGGCCTATATAGTTCACAATGCTAGAGTCTATTGTTTATGTTTTGGTATTGTTCGAGACGAACAATGTTTAAGTTTGGGGGATTTGATATCGGTGAAATTTACCTTATTTTCATAACCAAAAAGAGTCGATTTTGTGTCTCGTTTGTGTAGTATTGTCTTTGGTTTATATGATTTTCATTTTATTGGGCAATATTATGCTTGTGGGTGTTTTCTTATGTTTTTAGGCATATTTTGATGATAAAACCCCGAAACGAGACAAGGCGTGAAGATCGAAGAACAAAGTACAAGGATTGAGTTCGAGTGAAGGCCTCTCGACACCTCTCTCGATCGAGAGGTCGATCGAGAGGTACCTTCTGCCGCAGCTTTTGATCGAGAGCCAAATCTTCACACCCTCTCGATACCTCTCTCGATCGAGAGGTCTGTCGAGAGGGGGTTCCAGCCGAGATTTCCTTCTTTACTTAATTAGACTCCTTTTTGGTTTAGGTTTTCCTTATGTAAATTTCTCCTATATATACTCCTATTCTAGCATTGTAAAATATCATCTACCAATCTAGCAAATACCTTTTCATATTTTTCTAGCACTTTATATTTTCCTTTAGAGTTTTATTCTTGTATTCAACATTGGAGCTTTTCAAGTTTATACAAGATTCAAGATTCGAAGTTCTTCGTTTGTGTTCAAGTTTTTCTTACTCTTACTCTTTAATTATGTTCTTTCAATCTTTTGTGTTTATGTTTGCTTTAATTATGTCTAGCTAAATTCCTTAGTTGATTTTAGGGATTGAATGCCTAATTGAATCTATGTAAGTGTTTTTGTTTACAATTAGCCTTCCAATCTAGATGCATGTTTTCATGGTGCTTATTCTCATGCATGATTAATTGGCCACTAATTATGTATGCATAGTTATGTTTATATGCCTTAATTGGATATTGCATAATAGATCTCATGAATACATGATATGATAATTTGATTTGTCTTAATTGATGTTAAATTGTCATATGTTTGCATGTAATTGATTTGGGTGTCTTAATTGAACCTAGTTGATTATATCATTGATACTTGTTCTTCTTTTGCACTTAGTTTGATATCTATGCGTCCGAAAGGATATTAGGATCATATTAAGTGACGACTTGCATTGCTTTTATCGGGGTGTAGGTTATATTTCATGTATCACATTTAGATTGGATTAAATTGGTTAATTGTATGCATTAATTGCTTTCATATGTTTGATTAGGTAGGCTTCCCTAAAGTCAACACTTTTCCTTAATTGTTTACTTCCCTTATTTGTTTTATTGCTTGAGTCCTAAGTTATTTTATTTGACTAGTTACTTTCCTTAATTATTTGTTTCTTTATATGATTAATTGAGTCTTTTTATTACTTGCCTAGTCTATAAATACCACATCTTAAAATCCTAAAAGCCTAGACATTACATTAGTTCTTGAGTAGAGGTATTGTGTGCGTTTTCGACTTGTCAATCCCTGTGGATACGATACTCGTGCTTCTTTATATTACACCTATTTTGTGCGGTAGAAAATAGTGCGATCAGACTACACAACCGAGGAAAGAAAGGAGGCCAGTCTCGATGACTACGCAAAGGGACTCATCTCTAGCACCGTGAAGGGCGTCTACCTTGCCAAGATTCGAAATCTTGAAACAGCCAAAGAGATGTGGGACACCCTCCTGTCCATCAGCCTGGGTTCAGAGGAGATGAAGGAGAACAAGCTGTCCATGGCGTGCAGCAAGTTCGATGACTTCAAGATGGTTTCAGGTGAAACCATAGAAGCAATGAAAATTCGCTTCACTGAAATCATTCTCGAAGTCGCTGCTATCAACCCTCACAAATATACGCAGCGCGAGAAGAATCTTAAAGTGATGCGTGCCCTACCTGCAAATTGGCACGTGTACGCCGCCATGCATCCAGCCAGTCCGGACTTCAACTTCCTCACCACCGAAGTTCTTTTCGACATCCTTGTCGGAAATGAATATGAAATGATCCAAATCCACGGATCAGCACAGCCTTCCACCAGCAAGAAGGCCGATGAAAAGGATGATAAGGAGGTAGCTTTCAAGGCCGACTCAGCCTCTGCTGCTACACCAAGTTCGATTGACGAATCCATCATCAAAAAGTTCGAGAAGATGACTCTCGACTATGCTCTAGCTGCTAGGAGAAATGAGAAGCTCCTAGGAAAGGTTGTCAAATACAAGAAATTCTACCGTGACAACAAGCGAAACTTCTCAAACCGCAACCACGACCGCCCTGACAAAAAGGGAGAAGGTAAAACCTCAACCTTCAATTCTACTAACACACCCGAGGGTGGATGTTTTGGTTGTGGCAGGCCGGGTCACTATAAGACCGATTGTCCAGATCTGACAAAGGCCGAGAGAGACGAGCTCCGTGCAAAGCGCGATAAGAAGCTCAAGGAACAACGAGTTGCCATGATCGCCGAAGAAACAAAGGAAGCTCACCTCTCTGACAGCTCGTCAAGTGATGACGAAGGCTACATCGCTTTCGACGAAAGTGATGATGAAGAGTGCTTTGTTGGAGAACTCCAACAAACTGAGGGGTCTTCGAAGGTAGTTCCTCAACCTACTTCACTTTCTTTTTCTGACGATGAATGTGCAGAAGAAGGTGAAGAACTATCCGAGGCTGTGTCTTGGGAAGAAATCAAGAAACAGCTCGATGATTATGCCGACCTCGTGGATACACTCAAAGAGGTCGTTGAAGATAATGCTGAGCTGATGAACAAGAATGAAAAATACAAGCTAGCATTAGAAGAAAGATTCTCTCCCTATGATGAGGAAAAGGAAAGGGAGATCGAAGCCCTAAAGTCAAAGATTGAAGAATTGACTTTACGTGCAAAGGAGTTCGATACCAGGGAGCTCGAGAAGGACGAGTCCCTCAAAACCAAAGATGCCGAAATTCACAGCCTTACATCAAAGTTGGCTGACTTGGTTGTTCGACACGAGCTCCTCGTGGAAAAAGAAGGAAAGCTTCAACTCACCTTAAGTCAGTTGAAGAAAAGCGGAAAGAAATTGGAAGAAGTCCAATCCATGCAACGCAATCCGCGCGATCACTCTGGTATTGGATTTAATGGAAGATCCAAGGAAAGCAAGAACAAAGACTGCGAGATCAAATTCGTGAAGGCGCAGTCAAAATCAAAGAGTGTTCAGAAAGCCCATCAAGCTCTCCCAGATAAGATGGTCAAGCTGAAGAATCCAGTTCGACAGCCCCAAGCCATTCTCTTAAAGCAACAAAAGAAGGAACAGCCCGTTCCTCAAAAGAAAGAGAGTCGACCTGCCCAGCAACGTTGACCTGCCCCCACTTATCAAAAACAGGCTGTTCATCAAGGGCGATACCAAGGCCAGTACTATCAAAGGTCGTATCACCCTCAGTTTTTCTACCCTGCTCAACAAGGTTGTCACTGCCACTATCCTCAACAGTCAAACTCTCAACCTGGCTTTTATGAAGAGCAGTATTATCAACCTCGCCGCTCTCGATCAAAGAAATCCAAGGCTCCCAAGCCCAAGACCGCCACTGCCTCGTCCTCAGCCTCGGATAGAAGCAGACCGGCTAAACAAATCTGGGTCCCAAAGGCCGTTCCCGCAACCGATGTAGCACCCAATCTCAAATGGGTTGCTAAGTTTAACTAATTGCAGGTTGGGAAGGCTCAAAGAAGGAGCCAAGCAGCTCGTGGAGCTGTATGGATCATTGATAGTGGATGCTCCAAACACATGACGTGTGACAAAACGCTACTATCAAACTATCAAGAACGAGACGGGCCACTTGTAACCTTTGGAGGAAATTCAAAGGGTCTCACAAGAGGCCAGGGCGATCTAAAAGTTGGTAAAACAACTATTTCTAACGTCTCGTATGTTGAAGGTCTTAATCATAACTTATTCTCTGTGTCGCAATTCTGCTCGAGTGTTAAACGAGTAGAATTCACCGCTAACAAATGTCTCGTGAAAAATGAGGAAGGAGAAATACTTCTTACCGGAATTTTGCAGGATAGACTCTACATAGTTCAATGGACTGATTCGATAGAGACCTGCCTGATCACAAAGGCTGATTCCGAGACAAGCTGGTATGGCATAAGAGGTTGAGTCACTTGAACTTCAAGGCCATCAACAAGCTCGCACGCAACAAACTGGTGAACGACCCGCCAGATCAAGTCTTCGATCGCGATCACATTTGTAAAGCATGTCAAGCTGGAAAGCAAACAAGATCATCCTTTCCAAGTGTGACGGCACAAGCTTCGAATCGAATTCTTGAGCTTCTCCATCTCGACCTCTTTGGTCCAGTCACTCCCTTGAGTATAAACGGTAGAAAATATGCTCTCGTTATTATAGATGATTATTCTAGATTTACGTGGGTTATTTTCATGTACAAAAAGAAGGAGACTTTGGAGAAGCTACCCGCGTTGCTGAGCAAGCTGTGCAATCAAAAGGAGAAATCCATCATCTCCATTTGATCAGATCGAGGCACTGAATTTATCAATGCAATGATCGAAGAATATTGCATAAAGAGTGGAATTCATCATCAAACCTCAGCAGCTCGTACACCTCAACAAAACGGCGTAGTGGAACGCCGTAAGAGGTCGCTGAAGGAAGCAGCTCGTACCATGTTGGATGAAACCAACCTTCCAAAGAAGTTTTGGGCAGAGGCCGTTAACACTGCCTGCTATACCCAAAACAGGTCGATCATCACTACCCGACATGGAAAGACTCCTTACGAGCTGTGGAACAACAAGCTCCCCAGGTTAAAGTATTTTAAAGCTTTTGGGTGCTTGTGTTACATTCATAACAATGGGAAATCTCAATTAAAAACTTTTGATAGCAAGGCCGATCCAGGAGTATTTTTAGGATACTCGGAGGTTAGCAAAGCTTATAGAGTTTTTAATAAGAAAACCCTAGTTGTGGAGGTAACACCTCATGTTGTGTTTGATGAATCTACTTGTCTGTACAGAGAGTCAAGTACAGGTCCAGATCAGTCCGCTACTAACAGGCCGTCTAACTCCCCCATCGACGACCTGCTAGTATGGACTCCAAATGATCTAGAGGAAGAGGATCAATCTGATCCAAAGGTCACACAGCAAGGGGGAAGTGATGCAAGTAATGTTCATACTTCAAGCTGTAATACATCAGCCGGACTTAACCAGGCTGATCCCCCATTCTCAGTCCCCCAGACTGATGCTGTTAACGACCTTACTTCCCAAATTGAGCAGCTCGATAGCACAATGGAGCAGCTCAACATCCAGCCCGATCAGCAGCTAGATCAACAGCCCGAGCAACAGCACGTGCCCACTGATCAATCTTCAAGTCATCCGGAGTTTGACGAACCCATTAATGAGCCCGATCCAATCATTTCAAACGAAGAAAGAGCTCGACACAGACGATGGATCGATGCTCATCCAAAAGAGCTCATTGTTGGGAACCCAAACCAAGGAGTACGGACAAGAAGAACGATTGGTGAAAGTGCGCTACTAAGCTACTATCTCTCTCGTATAGAACCCAAAGATGCCATTGAAGCTCTTCGTGATGCTGACTGGATTCAAGCCATGCAAGAAGAACTCAATGAATTCAAGAGAAATGAAGTATGGTCTCTTGTTGATCGTCCTTATCATCAGGGCGTCATTGGAGTCAAATGGGTCTACAAGAACAAGAGAGACGAATCTGGAGAAGTTGTCAGAAATAAAGCCCGATTGGTAGCAAAGGGTTACTGTCAACAAGAAGGAATCGACTATGATGAGACGTTTGCCCCCGTCGCAAGATTAGAAGCTATAAGGCTGTTTCTAGCTTATGCCGCTCATCAACGATTCAAAGTCTACCAGATGGATGTAAAAAGCGTGTTCCTCAATAGCGTTCTCGAAGAAGAAGTCTATGTGGAACAGCCTCCTGGATTCGAGGAGGGTGATTCAAGCAAAGTCTACAAACTTCACAAGGCCGTCTACGGTCTTAAGCAAGCTCCTCGAGCTTGGTATGAGACGCTAACATCCTTTCTCATCGAATCGGGATTCAAGCGTGGTTCAGTCGACAAAACGCTATTCACCATCAAAGTGAATGAACATATCCTTTTAGTACAAATTTATGTTGATGACATTATTTTTGGATCTAAATCTCCCATTTTATGCCAAAAATTTGGTAACCTCATGATAGAAAAATATAAAATGTCTATGATGGGGGAAATGAATTTCTTTCTAGGGTTGCAGGTCAAGCAGTCCGATGAAGGGATCTTCATTAGCCAAACAAAGTACGCACACGAGCTGGTCGACAAGTTTGGTATCAAAGACAGCAAGCCTGTCAAAATATCGATGCTCTCTGGTGGGAAGATCGACCCAGATCCCGAAGGAAAACCTGCCAACATAACACAGTACAGGGGTATAATTGGTTCTTTACTTTATCTAACTGCGTGTCGACCTGATATCACTTTTGCAGTTGGAGTGTGTGCTCGATATCAAGCTAATCCGAAGGAATCTCACTTGGAAGCAGCAAAGAAAGTTCTTCGATACATCAAAGGAACCACAAATTTAGGTCTTTGGTATCCTTGTTATGATAATTTGCAGCTTACGGGTTATTCAGATTCTGATCATGCAGGGTGCAAGCTCGATAGGAAATCAACCTCAGGTACTTGCCACTTTCTCGGAAACAAGCTCATATCATGGTTTTCAAAGAAACAAACTTCAGTAGCCACCTCCACCACAGAGGCCGAATATATGGCCACAGGGAGTTGTTGTGCACAAATCTTGTGGATCAAACAACAACTCAAAGATTATGAAGTTGAAGTCAGTGAAGTGCCTATATTCTGCGACAGTACGAGTGCTATCGCCATTACTCAAAATCCAGTTCTCCATTCAAGATGCAAACACGTGGATATTCGACATCACTTTATTCGTGATCACGTGGAAAAGAAGAACGTGGTTATTGAGAAGATACACACTGATATTCAACGGGCTGATATCCTAACCAAACCCCTAGCCGAAGAAAGATTCAAAATGCTGTGTGGGAAGTTAGGTTTATTAAATGTTGAGTCTTCAGGCCGTTCATAATTCGACAGGCCGTTCGCAAGCCGACAGGCCGTTACCATTTGAACAGGCTGCCTCGGTCAACAAGCAGTTTGAGGGCCGACAGACCGTTCCCCATCAGCATGCCGTCATCCTTTCGACAGGCCGATAGTCAAATGACAGACCGTTCCCCATCAACAGGCCGTCATCTAAATCAACAGATCGACCTGTGTTCCTCAAATTGAGGGGGAACATTTGCCCAAATGATCCATCATTTGAGGGGGAACAAAGGCCGATGTCTGCCACCAGGCCGATATCACAAGTCCAGGCCGTTCACTTCACCAGACCGATATCACAATTCCAGGCCATTCTTACTTCATCAGGCCGACATCAACCTGAATGCAACCGCATTAATGAAGGGAGAATCAAAAGGGCAGTATCACCCTTTTGTCTTTCATTTAACTTCTTTAATACGCATTGAATTCTTTCAATTATTAAAATTTATTTCTCAATGTTTTACATTGTTTAAGGCTCTGTTGTTTTGCAGAAATTTAGGATAAAGGGAATAAAGATTGCTATTTTTACAACCTATCTAGTCAAGTGTCACATATTGACACTTTGACCGAGGTCGCATTTAATTCCCTGCTGTCAATTTTGAAAAAGTACAAGAAAACGCACGTTTATACTATCTCACGCGCGGATGTGAACCGTTTCACATTCCACGCGCTCTCAATCGTGTGGATGAGGATTAAAGTTGTAACTTTAAACTTTTCAAATTCGAGTGATCCCTACCGTTCAAATTGTCTATATATTTCATGCAGTTTTCACTCGAAACGTTACTTACTCTCTTCACTCAATTCTGCAAAACCTAATTTTTCATTCTCTGCAAAATCAACCGCCGCCGTCGTGTTTTTCATTCACTGCTGATTCCTTACTCACCACTTTTCACTCTTTGCACAAAAAATACCAGCGTGGTTTGTGCCTTTTCGCCGTTTTTAATTACATTTTCTGTCAAGTTTTTGTTTTCCTCTAACCTATCTCATAAAATTTCAGGAAAATCAACATCAATGGCAGGAAAATCAACACAGTTGAAGGAAATGCAGTGGGAGGAAATCGAAGACTGTTTAAAGTCTCGCATCAAGTACGAGCCATATATGGTGCGTGAGAACTTCGGCTTTCGCGATCTGGATTCTATGTTCGCGCTGGTGGAGACGTGCCTTCCGTTCCATCGGATTATCTCCACCCATCCGCCGAAGCAACTCTCCAAGATCGTGTGTGCCTTCTTTTACAACTGGAATAAGGGCGACACCATCTCCGACCACACCGTCTCCCTTAGAACCCAGAAGGCCGTTATCACCATCAACGTCCTCGACGCCGTGAAGGCCGCTTTCAATATTGGGGACGGTGGGACGATGCAACTTTCCGAGATCACTCGCGACCAGTTGCAGCTCGTTGCCGATCGTGTTCTCATAGAGCAGAGGCCATTCGTGGCAACCTCCTTCAAGAGGAACGAGCTCCGCCCTAAATTCCGCCTCTTGATGGATTTTGTGCAGAAGTGCTTCTTAGGGCACATCGGGAATCACGACCAGGTCACGCCACTGAAGTTTCAGATCATGGCGGCCGTGATTCTCAACCTGCCCATCAGTTGGGCAAAAATGGTGGTTTCCCTGCTCTGGGAGGAAGCCAGGCAGATCGAGTGCACAATGGATGGTGAGGCCGTGGTGGGAGTTCATCTCCACAACGACAAGAGGCCGATTCGCCTTGGAACGAAGGCCACCTGCATCATCACTTCCTTTTTCAAAAATAGGAAGTGGACTGATGAGTCGTCCTTCCCCCACCTCTTCATTCCGAAAGATCTCCACCAAATGGAGATGGCCTTGGGGGTGGCGCCGCAAATTTACTACGGGTCCCCAGACAATGTAAGGGCACACCTTGCCAAGGCCGGTGAATCAAAGGTTGGGTGGAGGATACCGACTCGGCCTGTGCAAAAGAAGAGAAAGGCCGATGTCGACCCGGTGCCCTCTCGCCCTGTAAAGAGGACTCCCCCTGCCAAGAAGTCATCCCCCCGAAGGACGCAGTCGACCTCCACAGATCCAGTCAGGCCGTTGCACCGGATTCTTCCTGTGGAGTTCGAGTCTGCACCTCACAGGGAGCCTTCGCCCTCCCCATCGCCCTCCTCTTCAGCCGAACGGACTCCCTCTCCAGTCCGTTCCGCCATCTAGCCGTCCGCCTCGCAGCATCGACTTGCATCTCCCCGCCCGCAGGTCGTTGTAATTCCCTCTCCTTCGAGGTCCCCCGAAGTTCGACGTGCTGGCTCCGTGGAGATCGAGGATCTCACGGAGGATGATCCCCAGCCTTCCCCCTTCCGGCATGTGGCCGTGGAGGAAGACGTCGTCCTGCCCATCCAGGCATTCTCTGAGCAGCCCGTGTCAGCTGCTCACTCCATGGTGGCCTCCATGAAGGCAGAGGCCAGGCTGAAGGTAATCGACCTGATGCCGGGGATTGATCAACTCCCCAAGTCCCTCGACCTTGCTACTCGCCTCCAGTTTTATCTGGTCTGTAAGCGAGTTCTTACTACGTCTTCGAGGCCTTGCTGCAGGTCGCCACCCTCGAAGAGATGAAGATCGAGGAGTTGGAGCTAGAGGGAGAGTTCGGCTTCTTCAGTGTGGAGGATGCGGCCGCAAATTTTCAAACTCTTGTGCTGCGGCGCATGAAGGTCAAGGCCAAGATTTTGGGCATCGACCTTCGCCCCCTCTACACTCACTCTCGCGCCCTCTACAACTCCGCTGCCGATGTTGGAGATGAGTTTGATGCGATTCAAACTCCGGAGCAATCACCACCAAGGAATGAAGGTGGTGATCAAGCTCTGACCGCTGCTGATGCTGCTCCATCCCCCCAACTCTCAAAATTTGATGCTGAGGCCGAGCTCAATTCTCTATCTGCAAAGCTCGAGTCCCTCGCCATCAGCGTACCGGAGCAGATCAAACAAGCAATTGCGGAGGCCCGGGTCGACATTTTGAAGGAGGCCAAGACCCAGGCCGATGACGCAGCCAGAGAGCGGGTCACGAAGTTTGCTGTCGACCATCTGAAAGAATATACCGACAAGCTTCTGTCGGCCCAGCTCGAGGCTCTCAACATGGCGTCCCGTAATCTGATCGGGGATGTGAAGGAGGACGTGGCCAAGGTCGATCACCGTGTGACCGACCTGACTACATCAATTACCAATTCGGCATCGGCCTTCAACACACAGATCAACGGCATCTTGGATACTCTCACCAGCCTGCTGAATGGGCACCAGCAGCTGCGAGAGGCCGTTGGCAAGCTGCAGGAGGAGGACGCTTCACTTCTTTCCCTCATCAAGACCCTTTCTGATGATGTCGAAAAGGGGGAAGAAGAAAGAGCCGCCGCCGCCACCAAGAAGAAGAGGTCCTCAAAATCCAAATCCCCTTCATCTTCTTTGGCTCCTCCCCCTCCTCCTCCGCCTCTGCCTCAAAAGAAGTCCGCCTCCCAGGCCGCTGCCTCCAAGTCTGTCTCCCAGGCCGCCGCCTCCCAGGCCGATTCCGAGGCCGCAGCCGCCAAAGCTCGTTTGGCAAAAGAGGCTGAGCTGATCGCTGCCATGCATCTGGCTGGTGCGACCCCGGAGCAGGCCGTAAATCCAAATGAGCAAAGGCGCTTTATTGCGGAGCGCCGGGCTGCTGAAGCGAGGAAGAAGGCTGAAGCGGACTGGATCAGCCAGTCAGCTTCCGAGCTGATTTTGGAAGCGGGAGTCCAACAGCAGGCCGTTGAATGGCTTGATGAAAATCAGAACGCCCTGTTGCGGGAGCTCAACTCTTGCTTCATTCTCCTCCATTACTGGATCCAAGACCCCTCTCTCCCTGAAGACGCTGATGACACTTATGCAGCCTACATGCTCATATTCCCTCACCAAGACTTCGTTGGTGAGCTGCGAAAGAAGGCTGCAGAGGCCGGTGCGATCATACGGGCTTCTTGCAAGCAGTATTTCACGCCCTTGATGATCGGTGCTTCGGGCTTTTTGGATTATTCCCGAATCGACCGGTACATCGCACTGACCACCATCGGCATGAACGTGAATGTCTCGAATTCCGATCCCGCCTACTGCCGTATAAGGGATGGAATCTATGCCAGCATGAAGGCCAAGTCCAGGGAGCAGATCCAGGAAGAGCGTGTAGCAGCCCGTGCCCAGCAGAAGTAGAGATAGATGATTTTGTATTTTTTCTATATTCATTTAAGTTCGTAGCACGATTTGTAAAATCTTGATGTAAGTACGCTATCGAGCTGAATGAAGCAAAAATCATCTTTCTCGTCCTGACGACAATATCTCTTTGTCCAGCCAATCTGCCTATACTGCTTTAAATTAATTATGTCATTATCCGCCTTTCTTATAATTCCTTATCAACCTTAATGGTTAATCGATCTTTCATTGTTTTATATCTTAGGAATTATTTGTAAAGTGTATGGTTTTGACATCATCAAAAAGGGGGAAATTGTTGGGAACCCCTTGCAGTTTGATTTTGATGATGTTTATCGAAACCACACTTAGGCATATTTTACTTGTTTAGGGTCAAGGCCGATAGATCGACCTGCTACCTGTTAGTGCAGGTCGATGCTCTCTATAGTTTAAATGCAAGTTTGATCCACTCTGTAAGAGAAAGGTCGTTTATCGACCTGCCTCATTCGGATCGAGCTGGCATATCTTCTTGTCTATCGACCTTCCTTCTCAAGCTTCCAGACTGCTTTGACTTAGAAGATTTCAAGAGCTGGATTATCATATCAAGGTTGATGCTCCGCCTTCATGGAGATTCATGACCTGATCCTTGCCACGTGGTGTGCCAGCAAGGACGAACTTCCCCAACGGCTAGAAGTGAGTCAGCCACCAACGGCTAGTGCCACGTCATCCTGACTCCAACGGCTAGTTTTTCAAAACTGCCTATATATACTTCAGCCATTATCGGATTCAAGCACGAAAAATTCAAGCTATCAACGCAAAATCTCTGCCAAAATCTCTCTCAAGTTCATATCCATTCAAGTGTTCGAAATCCCACTAGTTTCCCAAACACTTGACGAAGAGAGATTTTCTACTCCGATAAAAAGCCAACAACGACGAAGCGTTCACTGCTGCTTGTCGTTGATTCAAACATCTTCTTCTCCGACCCGTTCGAAGTTAGAAAGATCGTTTTGTGTTCTTCGTTGTTATAGAGTTAGTCAAGCTCTGTAATTTTACGAAAGGTTGTTTGTACATTTTCTGTACGAAAGGTTGTAAGGGTCACGACCCAAAACTCGTGTCTAGATATATTCAAGTTAGAGTGTATTTAGAACTGATACTCAGTCAGTATAAATAAGAGAGAGGTTGAATCCAAAGGTAAAGGGATTCTCAGGTCGAGTCGACCTGACATGGACGTAGGAGAGTTTCTCCGAACCACGCTAAATCGCGGTGTCTCTCTCTCTCTCTCTTTACTTATCGTTCTTTCAATATCTTATCAAACTGACGAGCATCAACCTGCATTTCATGAAACAACCTGCATAAGCCTATCGACCTTAGATTTTTCAAAGAGTAATCAACCTCCACCAACTTCCGCATAAACAGTTTGATAAATCAAGCTTGTTATCAAACGAGCTTGATAGATCAATCTGCCTCTGATAAGGATCATGTTGGATCCGTGAAGATCGCTCGGATGTTAATCAATTAAACAAAAATTATAACATGCAATTTCCTAGATCCTAAAGCGGAAACAGATCTAGATTGCATACCTTGTCGGGGCAGATCCAGCCGGTATAATGATATTTGGTGAAGTATTCCACGCACTAGATCTCTGCACACGAGATCTAGCTCTTCTCGTAAACCTCGAGATCTTCTAGAGTATTCCCGAGCACAGAGAAGAATTCCGGATGGACGGAAATCTTTCTTCTCCCCTTCCCCGTAAAACCCTAGCCGCCACTTATCGTATGTGAGCCGATAATTTCCGTGTGTGAAATCCCTAATCACCATCTATATATATAGAGGCAGATTAGGGTTAGGGTTTCTCTTACTGGGCCAGGCCTGCTTCTGTTGGGCTACACTAGGGATCTTAAGGAGGATATGGACTGGGCCTCCCAATATAATTAATAATCCAAGTATTCTCTGGGCCCGAATACTTTACTTAATTATATAAATATTATTTCACTCCACTAAAGAAATAATATTGCACTGCCGTCCATCTCCCAAATTATTACGCACCGGGCTCCTTTTTGGATTATATTATTTTCCCGTGTTAAAGATATTGCATGTCCATTAATTAATTAAGCTTACTGATAGCTCTATTAATTAATATCTCATTCCGAGAGTAGTACCCGCTCGACCTTATTATTATATCGGAACTTAATCCACCTGCAGGGTTTAATATAATAATCTTTGGAGAGCCTCAAGGGGACATCATCAACTCGGACTCAGCCGAGAAACGATTTTTAGCATTAATATTAATTATCATATTTATAATATCACTACCCAAGATATCGAGATGCTTTGAGTTGCAATAACTCTCACTCATTGATAAATCAAAGTAATAATTATCATAAATATATAATTCAATATTACATGTCTAGAATTAAGAAATAATAATCGTCGGAGATCTTTGATCCTTTTATTAAATCAGTACAAAAGGATTTATCTCACCGCGATCCTGTTCAATGCAACTGGATGCATTAGTATAAGCTACTTAGCCAAGATCAGCTAATATCCAGCATTATACTACAACCTTAACAAGTAATTTGTCCATGATTACTTAGGTTGCGAACACTATTTAAGTATATAAGAAAGTGATAATATGATCTTCCGTGTGAGCCCACACCATATTATCTATAATATATACTACAGGACGATATTTTGCATAACCATAACACGAATAAATATGCAAAAACATATGACTATATTTATTTCACAAAACAGGAAGAAGTACTATATAACACAGCATAAAAAGTATGCTTTTCAGTATATAATCCCAACAGATCAACCTTGACAATCGACCTTTGAATCGACCTGATTTTATAAAACGTCAAAAACGGTGGCATTGGTGTATTCCCCCCCCCCCCCCCCCCCCCATACACCAATTACTCTTTTCCGGGACCAACAAGTATGAAGGCGCCTTGCGTTCTCTACTTCGCCCTCTTCTCTCTTTTTCTTCTTCCTAAGCGAGCTCTGTTCTTCGTGGATTCGGCTGGATCGATAGCTCAAACGCCTTGCGCTTGACCCCTATTCAAATCCCCGTTTACATGGAAAAGAGGCGTTCTATGGAAGTTGAGCTGTTAAGACCAATACCCCTCACAAGTCTCTTCTATATCTTCACTTGTAATCATTCGTACATGAATACTCTTTGTTAATCTATAAATATGATGAATCATTGTATAATTGTTGTGGATCTTTAACCCGGATCTAACAACTGGCGCCGTCTGTGGGAAATTTTGAGTTTAAGACGTCGATCTCTTCTGTATTAGTGGAGATTTAGCTTCTTGTTGCAATGTTGCTATGGATTTTCTCTGTTATTTCCTTATGCAAGAAACATCCGAGAAAGGGATGCTAGAATGAATGGATATTCTGTGTTGGCTGAGTAGTTCACCTGAAAATCTGGATGCGAATGTTATGGATTAATTTCTGTTGAGTCTTTCATTATGTCGAGCTACGAAATACGATGTGATCTTTAGATTATATCCTCCTCGTGATAGAAATTATGATGATTGAACTGTGTTTTCGGCTTAATCTAAAGGTTGTGAAGAATTTGAGGGAAAGTTGAATCAAATTTGGAGCAATTCTAAGGCGTATTCGACTCCATCTCTGACAATTGGTGAGTTTAAAAAGTTTTGTTGGAAGTCGTAAATCATGAAATTAACCTGTAGGTTATGAGGAATTGGTAAATATAGAGGAAGCCCTATGATCTAATCATAGGCCCCTGTATCATCATGAACCGAAAACCACATAGAGCAAACAATAAAAACAGAGAGCTGAAAATGACGAGGTCACCCCCCTCACCCTGTTGAGGGGGCTCTACATTCGAAGGCATAAATCCTCTGCAATCGAGCTAAAATGCTCTCACAAGCCCTATCTAATAGGCAAAACTCTCGTAAGCCCTATCTAATAGGCAGAACCCTTGAAAAGCCCTATTTAAATAGGCAAAAAACTCATAAGCCCTATATAATAGGCAGAACCCTCGAAAGCCCTATGTAAGTAGGCACCATGTATCAAGCCCTATATCAATAGGCACCATATATCAGGCCCTACATAAGTAGGTAACATTTATAAAGACTCATGCAGATGCATTGCATTTGTAGAAGCTCTATTCACGTCCCATTTCATAACCACTCGGGACTAATATACTGAAAACTTTCGAAAAATTTGCAGAACCCTGCAAAAATGACTGCCAGTTCAGATGCTGCTTCAAAAGAAGCTCTCCAAGCTCCTGGAGGTTCGGGAAATTCTCCCCAGGGGAATAAGGGAAAAGGTACTCTAGTGTCAGAAGCTAGCGTCAATGCGGAGGCTCAGTTTTCTCCTGCAAATGAAAACACTCATAGAAGGCGTGGTCTATGGAGCTGTCGAAAAGAGACTCCATGTCTTGGGAATGAATCCCAGAAGCTCAGACCTTCAACACGAGCCCCAAGAAGGTGGGGGAAGCAAAAGTACCCCTGCGGCACACAAGCAGAAGCCTAGAAACTCGAGTGTGGTTCAAGAGCTGGTTACCAGACTACCATCAATGGCCACAGTTCAAGAAGAGGGATTCCTTACTGATTGGGAATCCGCAGAAGAGGAAGATCCTCAAGAACACGGGGACGACCTCAGAGAAAACACCGCTGATGCATGGGCCAAGAAGTACGCCCAACATCAGGAGCAAATGAAGCTTCTGATGAAGGAGGTAGAAAAGCTGAAAAAGGAGAAACAAATCCCAGAGAAGATCTCAAGAGAAGCAGAAGCAAATGGAGGAGAAATTCATACCGTAGGAGAGGAAAGAAACCTAAAGCATATCTCAGCCCAAAAAAGTGGAGAACACAAACCAGAACTCTTTTCTGTTTACATTGATAAAAACAGACCATTCTTGGCTGATATCCAGACAGATCCCATACCAGGGAACTTTATGTTGGGGTTGTTGTATAACTAAAGCAAAACCAGTTGTTTTAGTGGTTACGACACAGGTCCACTTTTAACAATCCCTATCTGGAAAGAATATGAATAAGCAAGAATAAAGCCCATTATCTCATGTTTTTAGACCACGTGTCGATCTGAGTTCGGAGAGGATCACGAAGGTCGTTGATAATGATGAGATATAAACAGTACACAGTCGAGATAGCTTGGGCTGAGCTATCGGTCTAGACTGCAGCTTAATGGTAGTGATGAGTCCTAATCACTAATTATGCTGGTACGGTGGAACGTATTGAAGGATCAAGGGAGATAATGCTCTTCTGATACTGACCCTGTATCATAGGTGATATAGGTGAAGAGCAACACATCTCAGGCTCTAGCTCGATCTTAACCTTGGTAAACTATTAGATGTATATGTATTCTTCGATGTTACTTTGATTAACGAAGATATGAACTTCGTTAGTTCATCTTAATCATGTCGTACTTTGGGTAACACGGAGATGCATAGTATGTCTAATAAGTGTTATCAACAAGCCGTGTCCTGTGTGAGTGCAGGTTGACGTTATCCCCTCAGGGAGTTCACAATGTTTATTATACCAAGTCATGCATGCTGATTAAGTTCAGGTATAATAATGAGGAGCGAACGGGTACTACCTGAGGAATAGATGTTAACAATTAGGAGCAGTCATGGTAGCTCTAATTGATTAACGGATATGGAAGGTCTTAAACACGGGGGTCGAACTATACAAAATACCAACCCAGTCTACATAATTGGGACAGAGCGGTGATTCAGCTATGACACTTTAGTGGAGTGCGTCATAGTTCTAATGAGATACATGTTCAGGGGTGGACATCGAGATATCGAATTAGATAAGGCCCAACTCTGTCTGGTATCCGATCCCTAGGATGGCCCAAACAGACCTCAGGAATCGATCTAAATAGTATTATTGAGTATGGGCTCAATAATTGTACTCAGGCCCAATATATGATATATATTGGATTTATATCCGTTGGATGGATATTAAATCTAATTAATTTAGATTTAATCATTCAAGGATAAGATTAAATCTAATAGGATAAGATTTATTTAATTAAATCTTATGGGGATAAATATCATATAAATAAATATATTTAGTATATATTTATCTATTTATTCTTTTAATGGAATTAGAATAAATTCTATTTGTTAGAATTAATTCCGGATATACAGTTGCATAACTGAACAGATTAATTCCTTATTAATTCCGTATTAATAAAGGAATAGGATTTGTAAGTTATGGAAAGAGAATAAATATGGGATTGGCATAGATATGGTTAGAGATAAATAAGGAATCATATCTCCTTATTTATGAACCATATAAATACTCTCCATGTCTCTCACTAAAAACCCTAGCACACCAGATTTGTGAGAAAGGATTCACACGAATCCCTAGGCGTGTGAGAGAGAGAGTCGGCCGCCCAGTGCTTCTGAGTAAGGGAGATCGAGGTTCCAGTGATCTCGAGACGTCCACCAAGTCTCGGATTTCAAGGTGTGGGATCACATCCTAGAAGATCAGAACCGTAGATCGATCAGACACGACTCAGATTCTTCGTCTCCATAATCATAAGGTATGTACTCGAACTATTGCATGGACTTATGTGCACGATCGAATCAACACAACCGAACCAAGATCTGGGGGTCCGGGGCGGCTTTCAAGCAGCCGATCCCAACAAGTGGTATCAGAGCCCGAGGTTTTTGGATCGGCTCTGTGTTGAGTCGAATTTTATGTTCATGCATTCGAGTCATCATGATTATGTGTGCATGCTACTGTCCGGGATTTACGTGCGTTGTTTTATCGTTTTTCGTGTTATTCGTTGTTCGTTTTTTTTTAATTCGGCAAGAAAATAAGGTGCCGATTAGATTAGGATTCGTTTTCCTTGTATTTTTCGATTTTTGTATTGTATTGTTGCTGGAAATCGAAGAATTGTTGGAGGAACGAGGTCCGAGGAACGAACACGAGACGAAGGCGATCGACGGCCGCAGGCGGCGGCGCGTCGGCTAGTGCACGGCTGCGGGCGGCGTAACCTGCCGCGTTTCACGCGGTTGCCTCCTTCGTCGTTTTTTTTTTCACGGCGACTGAACCCTAGGGTTCATCCTAGGGTTCAGGCGAGCCGGAGACGAGGGATGGCGGCGTCAGAATCGGCGGCGGACGGCGGCGATGGCTGGTGCAGCGCGGCGGCTGAAAAACCCTAACTGGTTTTCGGGCCTACCGGCGCTGCTGTAGGCCTGAACCACGGCTACCCGACGGTCCAGCGCCCGGCTCAACGTCGAACTAAGGCCGCGGCGGCGCCAGACGAGCGGTGGAGGCGCGGCGAGGGCTGCGGCAGCGAGCTACAGCAGCGGCGGCCGACACCCTAACGGGTTCTTGGCTCGCGCGCGCTGCTGGGCTCAAGCCCGCGGCCCGGAGTTGGCTCGACGACGATGGGGCGCGGACGATGGAGGACAGCAGGTCCGGTGGTCCCCTGACCACCGGCGGCGGCGGCAGTGGCGTTGATCAACGGCGGCAGCGGCGGCTGGGTTTGTCCCCTGCGCGCGCGCTGCTGCCGGAGCTAGCCACTGCTGCCCAGGCTCGAACCCAGCACCTCAGGTGGTGCTGGGGACGCCGGCGAGCCAGTGGGAGTGACCGGTGGCGTTCCAGCCACCGGCGGTGGCTCGCGGCGGCGGCGCTGCTTTGTGCAGCGAAAAGACGGCGACGGCGAAGGCGTTTCAGGCGACGACGGCGAGCAGTGGCTCGGGCTGGGCTACAACGGACGCACCCAGCCCGGACTCAGCCACGTCAGGCTCGTCGTGAGCCGAAATGGCAGCCTCGGCACGTGCCGCGGCGGCGCGTGGTTTGCACGCGCGGCTTGGCGGCGTCGCGTGGCCGGTTTTTCGGACGAAGGGCTGTTCATTTTTCCAACGTTCAGCCCATGACGTTGACGACGGCTAGGGTTTTCCGAAACCTTGGCATGATCGTCGACGGCTAGGGTTTTCGTACCCTAGGTCGTTCGAAATAATTTCGCTTTCCGTTTTTGGTAATTAGGGTTTTCCGCACCCTAATTATTTTGAGCACTTGCTAATTTTGGAAGGTGGACTTGAAGATCGGGATTGGCTTCCAAATTGGAGATTAAAGACCGGAGCTTGTTCCGGGGTTTTATTTAATTAAATGTAATAGATAGGGCTTTCTATTCCCGGTCGGCAGCTTATTTATTTGTTTTAATTATTATGCATGCTATGGATGGATTTAAATTACGCGATGAAGATGATCAGCATGTTTTGCATGTTATAGTTGCTTTTCATTGTTTGCGTAATAGAAATAACATGCATAGGGGTCATAGCATGCCGGTTTTAATGATTTCAATGCGAGCATGTTTTATTACTTGCACTTAGAAATCATGTGATAGGACTTAATTGTCTATGTGCTACGATTGTCACACAAACCCTTAAAAGACTAAGCGGTATAGTTAATCGATTATTGGTTAATTGATTTAAAGGACCTCCATATTTGGTTTAAAAATGAAATAATTAGCATTCGCGTTGACAATGAGTCTTCCTCCCTATAGGAGATGCTAGTTATGGATTTCATTGGTTTAGACTTCAAAAGGATAATTTGATTTAAAATGAAATAATTAGTGTTCGCGTTGACAATGAGTCTTCCTCCCTATAGGAGACACTGATTATAGTTCATTGGTTAGATTCAAAATTGATAATATGGAAAAATGATTTTATAAAGGTAATTCCTCCTTAACGGGTGGGTTACTCTTAATAGAATTAATTTTTCGGAATATTAAAATATGGTTGTACCTTAGCTGCTTATTGATGAATCCTCCTATAGAGGTCACTTCTCGAATTAGCAGGGTCCTGAGGCACGGGTTATTATTTCTTTGTTTCACTATGGTCCGTGTGATGGGATAAGAAATAAAATAGACTGCGGTCATGGTCGATAATTTTATAGGTAGCATCCACCTATAGTGGACTATTTGTAAATAGTATCGGGCTACTCGTTTGTTGGTTCAATGTTATTATTGGGTTTATAACATTGATAACATAAATTATTTTTGCTTATAAGTTGTTTACTTGTTATTTATTTCAGATATGTCTATTGATTCTATTCGCATGAAGATTTGTCGTTTAGCTTATTCCGATAATGTTCCGGACTCCTTTCGATTTCGACTACTCGGTTTCCTGGCTCGGAAAGAGATAGATTTCTTCAAGTTCGAGGATTTCGATGATTTCCCTAACCTAAAGAGATTTCTCATAAGGTTTAAGAACCTTGTTCGGATGTATGTGTTCTATGGTGGTGTTATGTCGGGAAAGACTGTTTGCGAGCTTCTACTTGCATGTTTCCCGACATGGTTCCTCGCTCTTAGAGAAGCAGTGGTCCCGAACCACATCGTTCACGAGGATCCAATAGCTCTCATTGGGGAGTTGCTCGTGGTAGATGCGGAGAGGATTGATATATTGCAGACTGCTTATGAGGCGGAAAGGAAGTTCTGGGACCGTCCTATAAGGAATATCGATGTCAATCGGCATTTCACAGTTCTGGACAACGAAAACATCATTGATGAGTACCTCCAGTCACTGGGGATTGATGATTTTGATTTTGAGGGTCTCGTTCACGATGTGAATGAGTTGTGCTCTGATCAATCCGTTCAAGGAGTGGGCGATTCCGAGTCTGTAAGTCTTGTTCACGATGTGAATGAGCTGAACTCCGATCAGCCTACTCAGGAAGTGAATGATGCCAGGAAGGAGAGACCTCCGATTATAAAGGTCTATCAGAGGAGGAACAAGAAGTTGAAGGTAGATGGAGGTATGTCAGACTCTTGTAACATGAAAAACCAAATTATACTAGTTCAGTCCTCACGGACGGATTTAACTGGTGGATATTAATTGTGGTTTGTTGCAATCTTTGTAGGTTCAGCTACAAGGAACGAGTAGGACGACTTCAAGTTCTTGAGGTCGACAAGCAATATTCAGTTGATGCAGTTGTCTAGCAGACTTGGAGATTTCTATCTTACGTTTTATCTTGGTTTTTGGATACTAGATTCTGGATTATTACTATTTTTACCACATTAGCTGCCTTATTTTGGCAGGATACTTATGTTTTCAGATATTGATGGATGATTACTTTCTGACATTGTATTGGAGATCTACTTCTTAATACTGGTTGTTTTGATATATCATTCGTAGTGGGAGTAATAACTGTGAATTTTGAAAGATGTTCCAAAATGTGTTGTGATAAATGTGGTACTTCTTGTTCAATATTGTCTTTTAATAAAATACTACGTCATTATGTCTAAATCTTTCTCCTTTCCTTATTTGAAATGAAGTGATTAACATTCATGTTGGTCATAGATTTCATTGTGATTTAACATGAATTAATTAGCATTCGCGCTTTCATCGCGTTTTCCTTCCCACGGAAATGCTAATTGTAAGTTTCATTGGTTAAATCTGTTCGGAAATAAGGATAACTTGCACACGAAGTGTAGCAATTTTGATGTTAGATTTAGTAATTAGTTGGACAAATAGTTATTTTTCCAAGAAAAGACAACCATTTATTCTTGATTAACGTCCAAGAATAAAAAGAAATCATGGATTGGAACATTATAAGGCCGGAAGTACAAGACTGATTACCAAAAGGATCTGCACAAGATTATTTAAGAATCCTTGTCACAGTGGGAGTATTTTCGAGTGTGTCTCGAAAATTGTGAATTGTTCATCAAGAAATCTAGTTTCTTGGACAATGAACAGACCAAGTTGACTGGTAAAGGATAAGTTAGATGAAAGTGGTTGCATATCATTGATGAGTCTATGAGTTTAACACTCGAAAGACTTGCGAGTTGTATGCTCATATTTGTTGAGGACATACATGAGGAAACATGGATGTAGTTTGAGAAAAGGGAAGAATTTTCTCAAAAGTTCTATGTTTCAGAACAAACACATCGAAATGTGTAGTAATGATTAAAGCATTCATTTGTCAGACAAAACATATAAACTCATTAATGAGATATGTTGACAAATGGTATATCTTTCATCTGCGAAAGACGTTGGAATGGTTGTCTTGTACATTGTGTGATAGTATGACTAGCACTTGAGAAAGTGTGAAAATATTGTCTGACACAATAGGAGGTGATTATCCGAACAGTTTAGAATGAAGGTTAGGAGTAATGTTAGATATATCCTACAGTCGGATAGTATAACAGTATTCAAGTACTCTTCATAGACTACTGTCTTGGCAAAGCTTGCAATACATCTGGGTGTTGCATAAGGAGCCAAATATATGTTAATGCTGTGTGCATGGTAACGGATATAGTCCATCATGTTTGTGGACACGGATAATCGAATGGTAGCTAGAAACGACATCATCGACCTTATACTATGGATTCACGCAAGAAGCAGAATTGTCTTGAAGATTCTCAGGCAGTGAAATGCTGAGAGGGAGCTAGATAGTTCAAGGCTTGGCTTCGTGAATTGGCAGTAATCTCAATTTGTTAGAATTCTTACACCCCCTGGAGAATTCTAAGTGCAGTAACAAATTTTCTGAGATTTGGAAATGCCTGTAACAACATAGTGAGTACCTTACTAGAGGCGATATCGTGGAGAAAATAGAAACACTAGAGGAATGTACGATGACGGTTCCTTCACTAAGTGCACCATGTCAGGTATACTGTAGCACGTGGTTGACATGTCTTAGTGAGCCTCCCACTCCAAGGTAAAATCTTTGAGTATAAGTGGGAGAAAAAGTGTATGATGGTTGTTAACTATTGAGATCGTGCGATTGTTAACATTGTACATGGATGAAGTCATATGGTTTCCTGTAGACGCGTTGGTATACTAAAGGGTTTTACTTTAGTATAAGTGGGAGATTGTTGGGGTTGTTGTATAACTAAAGCAAAACCAGTTGTTTTAGTGGTTACGACACAGGCCCACTGTTAACAATCCCTATCTGGAAGAATATGAATAAGCAAGAATAAAGCCCATTATCTCATGTTTTTAGACCACGTGTCGATCTGAGTTCGGAGAGGATCACGAAGGTCGTTGATAATGATAAGATATAAACAGTTCACAGTCGAGATAGTTTGGGCTGAGCTATCGGTCTAGACTGCAGCTTAATGGTAGTGATGAGTCCTAATCACTAATTATGCTGGTACGGTGGAACGTATTGAAGGATCAAGGGAGATAATGCTCTTCTGATACTGACCCTGTATCATAGGTGATATAGGTGAAGAGCAACACATCTCAGGCTCTAGCTCGATCTTAACCTTGGTAAACTATTAGATGTATATGTATTCTTCGATGTTACTTTGATTTACGAAGATATGAACTTCGTTAGTTCATCTTAATCATGTCGTACTTTGGGTAACACGGAGATGCATAGTATGTCTAATAAGTGTTATCAACAAGCCGTGTCCTGTGTGAGTGCAGGCTGACGTTATCCCCTCAGGGAGTTCACAATGTTTATTATACCATGTCATGCATGCTAATTAAGTTCAGGTATAATAATGAGGAGTGAACGGGTACTACCTGAGGAATAGATGTTAACAATTAGGAGCAGTCAGGGTAGCTCTAATTGATTAACGGATATGGAAGGTCTTAAACACGGGGGTCGAACTATACAAAATACCAACCCAGTCTACATAATTGGGACAGAGCGGTGATTCAGCTATGACACTTTAGTGGAGTGCGTCATAGTTCTAATGAGATACATGTTCAGGGGTGGAAATGGAAATATTGAATTAGATAAGGCCCAACTCTGTCTGGTATCCGATCCCTAGGATGGCCCAAACAGACCTCAGGAATCGATCTAAATAGTATTGTTGGTCCCGGTTTGTTAATGGGAAAATACGTAGAGGGGGGGTGAATACGTATTTTGAAGTTTTTCAACTTCAAATCCCTTAACTCAGAGTAGCAAGTAAAGAGCTCGCTTGAAACTTAAGACCTAGCTGAAGCTAGATCTACAGTACGTAGCTAGCCTGCTTGATCGAAGTGAGCACTTGATCAAGAGGGAGTCTTTACTCGTATGTGCGGAATTTGGTGAGCTAAATCTTTCCTAAGTATTTAAAATTTCCAGATTAGGTTTGTTTAGATGCAATGTGCAATGAATAATCGTATATAGTAAAGAGATAAGGGTTAGAGAGATACGACACAAGGATTTATAGTGGTTTGGAGATAAAGCTCCTACGTCCACTTGTTGCACGACGGCAACTGTACTCTTCACTCAAGAACTTGAAGGTTACGGGTCCTTCAAAAACCTGGTCAAGATCGAGCTTCACTCGCTTGGATCTGACAGACGCTGGGTGATTCCGGGTTCACACCAAAAACCTAACTAGACTTGAAGCTTCACTCGCTTCAGTCGAACAGACAGGGAGATTACGGGCTCTCCTTACAGCCTAGCTTCGATCGAGCTTTACACAAACGATGTAAGTGTAAGCCTGGATCTAAACTCTATGATCGAGGCTTCTTCAATCGGTGAAAGAAGGGCCTTGGATCGAAACAACCTAACGACGACTCAAAAACCTAACAGACAGATTTAGGGTTTTTGGTTGACGAACACACTGTGAAGAGCTCTTTACAATAAGTGCAAAGATGGCTAGAGCTCTTCTTCTAAGCTTGGATATGGAATGGGCTTAGACTCTAAGTGTGAAGGTTGTGAAGACGAGTTCCGATGAACTGGAAACTAGGAGAACACTTGAACAAAGACTCGAAGATTGCTCAAAAGCTTGGGAGTGTTTGTTTGCAGTAGGCTCGTATGCGTAGGTAGTGTTCTACTTCTTCACGTTGTGATCCTTCACTATTTATAGGCGGAGAGATGGCCGAGATCCGTTGCTTGGTTGGTGGCCTTGTCTCTCCTCCACTCGACAGTACTTTGTGCAGCCAGTATGCTTTTGCAGATGCGCAGTTTGTCCGTTTGCCAAATCTGGCTAAACTCCAACTTCAACAGTAACTGGAGCGAGCCAGTACTGTAGCGGCGCCCTGTTGGCCCGGCAGTCAACTCCTCTGCTCCACTCCGCTTTCGACACGTGGAGATCTTGTAATTAATGTTACGATCTCCTGTTGACTGGAGTTCAAAATATGGCGGGAGTCGCGCTGTCGCTTTCTGGTAGGTAGTGGCTCGCTTCGCTTTGAAGTTGTAGCGGCTGCTCTGAAGTGAGTCGCTTCACGGTCATATTTGTAGTGAGTCACTTGAGAAATAAATTTCCCGAGACACTACTTAATCAAGTGTTGACTCGCGCTGACTCGCTTCGGTTTTTCTTTGTAGCACACGCTTCGCTTCGCTTTAGTGGGTTCACTTGATTCCACTGTAGCGCTCGCTTCGCTTCGCTTTGGCTTTGAACTGTAGCGTTCGCTTCGCTTCGCTATTCTTCAGCACGCTTCACTTCGGCCTGCTAGACTTGCTTCGCTTCGAAAAACACACTCAAGCGAGTGACCTTCACTTGGAATTCCTGCAGTCTAAAGCTAAGCTAAATAAAGCCAACCTAACAGTATAGGCTTAGAAAAATTCTAACCTATCATCTATATCAAAAATGGGTCGCTTGGGAACAGAACGCTTTGGGGTTTTGGGATCAAATCAAAACACTACATTTTTAAAGTGTCCCATGTAGTTCCCCCTTAACATTTTCGTTCTTAACAATTCCCAACAATTCCCCCTTTTTGATGATGCCAAAACCCAAAAGACTTAGATAATAGAAATCTAGCCTATCTAACCGTGAAGGGAACTCCAAGCGACTGCTTCCTTTGCAGTTTCGTTTGTAATTTTTTTAAGTTCCTTCCCCTTTTTTTCGGTTAAATTATTTGAGTTTGTAGCAAAAAGGTAAAGTCATTCACAAAGCGAGTAAATGACACAGAAGAGACAGAAATAAAGGTGAGATAAATGAACAACAGTTCACAAGATAAGAAGCTTGAAATTCACAGATTTCCTGCAGCTTCATCCTCTTCCTCCTTCTTCTTCCTCTCCTCCACTTTCTTCAACTCTCCTTCATCAGCAATATCCACATAAGCTGATAGAACTCTTGACTCCATGCTGCCTACTGTGTGGATGCTTGGCCTTCTCCATGCACTATCCAGTTTGAAGGCTTCATATACTTCCTCATCAATTATTCCTCTGTTAGGAACATCCGTGCCTTGATGATAAGGCATGGGGAAGTCCTTCACAGCTGGTACTTTGACAACAATTGGCTTGGGCTCTGCTTGTTCAGCCATAGTAAAGATTTTTCGGCGCAACTTGTCGTCATAGGTGGCCAGAAAGTTGTTGAGGGCACTTATCCGAGAGCAGCGATCCTGCAGCGGCACTACCTCCCAGTAGTAATAGGCTTTGATGAATAAATCCTTGTAGTACAGCCACTGCTCGAGCAGATCTCTTGGAATGAAGTCCTCAATTTCCCTAGCATCGGGATGTTCATTTCTTCTCTTGACCAACTCCTCCTCAGATCTCTTCGACAGTTCAGTCATGATATCGGTGAACTTCTTTCCTGAGTCGCTGCTCCACAAAGGACGCTTTTCATTGAGACGCTTCCGAATGTAGTTCTGTTCTTCCTTTTTGGGGTAGCGACCCGACTCAACCATCTCCTTTGTAGTCACGTCGCATGCATCAGATATGGCTTGACCTTCGCATGCTTCGGACTCATCTGGCATGAGGGGAATGAACGCACTTCGGACCAACGAGGACTGAATAAGCAACACTTCACTGAAATGCTCCTCGATCCGTGCGTCAATCACTTGGAGTCGTCTGGCATTTACTTTCTTCGTCCTCTCCACTTCGCTCATTCCTCCTTCTCTTTCCTTCCTCTTTTTCTCCTCCTTCTCAGCTCTAGAAGCAACTGCATGTTTGACCTTTTGGCGCTTGGCCGCGGGGTCATCACCTTTTATCTCCGGTGCAGTTCGCTTCAGTGGCAGCTTCGGTGGTGGGGGAGGCGGCATATCCTTCTTCGTAGCGGCACTAGAAGGGACAACTGCGGATGAAGCGAGTGCGGCAGTTGAAGCTAGTGTGGCTGATGAAGCTGGCGTGGTGGCTGAAGCGGGCGCTTTGGGTAAAGCGGCCGCTTGGGAACTAGATGAAGCACCTGCAGCAATAGAATTTTTGGTTAGTTCAAAAAGCTGCTCCATCTCCCACGCCAATGCAGCATCCTTCTCCACTTGCATCCGCTTCTCCTCCTTCGTTATTACGGTCACCGGAGGATGCCGTGCAATTGAAGCACTCAGCACTTTTTCATGAAGCGGCCTGCTGGGCTCTTCGGGCTTTTTCATTAATTCCTCCTTCGTGAGTTTTGTCTTGCCCAGAGCCCTCGCTTCACTTACTACATCCTCCTTTTCACCGGCACCACTGCCTCCCTCCAGCATCACCTCCACACCAACTCTGCTTCCCCCTGAACCTCCAGTTCCTCCTAGCTTCATTTGTCCTTCCCCCTTTTTGGCATCATCACTGCCAGGGGTTAGGATCATTGATTTTCCGGAAAGGGTTTGGTGAAGTGAGTTGACAGTGTTGAAAATGGCCTCCAACATCTTTTCGGCTTTTCCCACAGTTGGAGCCACCAGATCAGCAGTTTTGATTGAGATTTCTTCGAGTAGATACTCGCACTGCTTTTCTCTCTCCACAACTGATGCCATCATCCTCTCTAAAGGTTCTACTTCTCTGAAGCGAGCCTCCAGCTCCGCTTCAATTTCCCTCCTTATATCCGCCTTCTCCTCCTGCAAGTTGAAGTACCAGAATTCCTGAGCCGCTAGAAGTTCTGCTTGCATCGTCTCAAGGCTCCTCTCTCTCTGGTTTAGAGAGAGATGGAATTCGGCACATGCAGCCATCTTTTCTGTGTACGCTTCGCCCAGCTCCTTGACCTTTTCCAGTAGTAGAGTTAATTCAGCATTCCTTAGGTCAATAGCTTGCGCACTCTTCCTCCTACTCTCCAGTTCCTTTTTATCAGTCTCACTCTCTTGCTTGAGCAGCTTCATCTCATTCTTGAGAGAGTCCAGGGCCTTTTTCGTGCTCAGCAGCTCACTTCCCGTCCTTATCAGCTCCTCCTCTCTCTTCTCATACTTCTCTTTTAACTTCTTCAACTCCTTTTCCAACTCCTTCTTTTCTTTGCCAACTGAGACAACCCGCCGATGTTGTTGTTGTTGCGTAAAGACATGGCGAATATTTTAGTAGGCGCGAGTCTTCTTCATCTGGCGGCATTGCATCCTACGGGTCCTTCTCGCAGGGCTAAAGCTTTTGAATTGGGTTAGTCAATCCAGCGAAGAGAAGTCCGTTCGGCATTGACCTTCCTCAAGCGGCTCCTTTCCCCATCAAGCGAGCCCTTGAGTTCGGTAATAGTTGCTGATTGTTCTCCCACCAACTTTACTTGCGCCTCCAGCGCCTTCTCTTTCTCCTCCAATAACCTCTCCTTCTCCTCCACCTTTCCCTCCAAATCCTTCTTCTTCTTGTCAAAGTCTTCTTTGAGACTAATGACCTCCCCCGCCTTCTTCTCCATGTCCTCACTCATCTTTGTAATCTCGCTGTGAAGACTAGCAATCTCAGCATCCTTCAGTTCTACCTTCTCCTTATGCTCCCTGATTAGCTTCCTCTCATGGGAAGAGGGCACTCGCTTCGGAACAATGGCGAGTGGATAAGCTTCCTTCACTTTGGCATCCAGCTTTTCCCAGAAGCTGGTCCCTTCAAGGAAGGCATGGAAGCCATTTTCGCCAATGAAGTTCAGTAACTTGGCTTCCATCTGGATCAGTTCTTCCTCTGTGAATGCTTTGAGGAGCCTGAAGATTTTGTAATACTCCGTTCCACGATATGTTATGTACGTCAGAAAGTCGACGACATTGGTGTAGAACACGTCCGTCCAAGGAACATTGGAGTAGCAAAGATTGATCGTTTCTGCGGCTTGCTCTCTATCTAGGACATAGCGTTCGAGAGCCCGCTTATGAATGGTGAGGGCAGGGGGTATGAATTGTGGAATGATGGGAAGTTCACCGGTTATTTGGGCGGTATCGGCTGTAGCTGCCAATGTCGAGGGGGATTGGGAAGGTGATGAGGTTTCTTGGGTTTCAGAGATTTGTATGGCTTCAGTCGGTGGTGATTGTGTTTGCTGGGATTGGAATGGTTTGAAGGTTGTGTAGGCTTCGACTGGGTCGACGTGGAGTAGAGGGATATCAGGAATTTGAAGTGAAGAACTTGTATCTTCTTCACGTGGGGATTTTTGTGTTTGGTGTTGGGCAGTTGAGGATATTTGGGTGGTTTGGGTTTGGATTTGTAGTTGGGGAGATTGGATTTGGATTTGAGTAGGCTGGGGTTGAGTCACTTCAACGTTCTCAAGCGGCTTCTCCACCGCCTCGCTTTCTTGAACGATTGAAGCGACTCGCTTCATTTTCTTGCCTCGCTTCGGCGCGGCTCGCTTCCCGGGTGAAGTGACCGGCCTCACTTGGCTCACTTCGGCTTGCCTTTCGGCAACCGGTCTCGCTACGGGCACTTCAACCTCGAGAAGTCCCAGGTCCATCAAAGTTTTTGTCTTCCTCCACTTATCATAATAGATGGACTGTTTGTTGTAGACGGTGATGTCATCTTCCGGCCATGCTTTGCCCGGAAACTTCTTCTTCAAAGCATAGGAAAGCCTTGAGAAGAACTTCAGTTTCCCCTTGCGGAGAATCTGATCGGCGCTCCCCTTCACGAACGCAAAATCGGCAGGAGCTTCGTGAATTTGTTTGAGGAACCAGCCATGCCAGTTGAAGCTGGTTCCGGTGAGGCTGTCGACGATAACTGCTGTGGCGATCAGCTTCGTCTCGGAAAGAGTATCCAGGGTTCCGACGTAGCACGCGACACTCTTCGAGAAGAGCTCGCAAATATGGTTGAAGGGGGCCTTCAAACTTGAACGGATACTGGCCTCCTCGAAGTTTGGATCTGCTCCGTCGGCTGCAAATCGGCCATATTGTACTCCGGCCGAGAGACCCAAATCCAGCAGAGAGTCTCCTCCTTCTCTCGGCAGGTCGAAAGCACCGATGAGCTCGCTCATATCCACCTCCACCGGCTTCCTGGTCTGTGGATCAGTAAAAGAGGATATGTTTTGCTTCTTCCTCAAGTTTAGCAGGAGCTCGCCGGCGGCTTTGGCCAGAATTTTTGACGGGACCGCCGTCACAAACTTCCATAGTCCGGCCTTGGTCACGGCCCTACGGAGAAAACCATTTCTCTCGATGATGGTTGGATCGAGATGAGGCTCGACATTGATATGTTTGTCGATCTCCGCGAGAAACTCCTCCATCGTCTCAGTGTTCTTCTTCTTTCCCATAGTGATTTTAGAAGGATTTTGAACGGAGTTTTATCGATGAAAAACAAAGGTTGAGACTCGTGAGTTGCAGATGTTGCAGATCTAAGCACGAGAATGGCAAATATTGAGTGCTGTGAAAGGTTCTGCAGTTCTGCATCGTCTCATATATATAGAGTTAGGTCTCGGCTGACGTGGCAAGGGTAGAACGGTAATATTGCCGTAAGTCCTGTAGGTAGGCGGCGGACGTGCGGTGATGGATCTGATGTGTCCGGCGTCACCATAGTAAAAGTGAACCGCCACTTGCTCGGCGTCTCCACGTGGCCTGCTGCGATTGGGTTGTCTTATACGGCGCTAATCCAACGGCTACAGATTGGGGGCTGTTGAGATTCGATGGCTGGATCTTCTCCGCCGTTTCCCGCTTCAAATTTGAAGTGAGAACCACGCGCCCGTTATTTTCGCCGTTCCTGATTCTGCATTAAATACTTGGCAGAAAGTGAAATAGGCACTCGAGTGCAGACAGCTCATACTCGCTTCGTGCCCGCTCGCTTCGAGTTGGGCCGCTAGACCTTGACTCGCTTGAGAGGCACTCGCTTGAGTGACTGTTCCGCACTCGCTTGTGATGGCTAGCTTGAGTGATGTAGCACTCGCTTGGCCATCTGAAGCGACTGGAATTGAATTTCTTTGCTTAATTTTAAAATGTTTCTGACTTACATACTTCGAGGATAAACAAGAGTGTTTTCCTCTTTGTATTTGTGTCAGATTCATTTCATATTTTCCACGTAGTGAGTGAAGGTTTCTAGCACGCTTCGGCTCACTTAGTGTACTTAAAATTGAAATGCTTACCAGTCAATCTCACTTCGTAGGAGATTGATACCACTAATTGAAGACTTCAATAGATTTGGACTTCAGTTTGAGTCCACTTGTTGGCTTTGAAGCTTGTTGATACCACCTGTTGTGTATTCCATCTTCTTGGCATTCGTCTTCATGGCATTCATCTTCCTCTACGAATTAGAGAGTCCTCCATCGAAGTGAATGAGGGAGAAAATGAATATAGTACACAAGCTTACTACAACCCGAAGGGAGCATCACGTAAGTGTACTTATTCACGACGAATGGGGGATGAGTACAAGTCCTTATCTCAGAGCAGAAATGGACAGGATGACAATGAGAATGCTCTGACAAGACAATCTCGTATTTTACGCAGAAGCATGTCACCAGCCCTGCAACCTTTTGTAGAAAAAGGTAAACCTTCAAGCTTTCCTACAATCTAGAGAATGAATCTGCAGTTGACTCGCTTTGACCCAAGCTAGGGCAAATTGAAGCGATGCAGAATTCGAGAAAGCAGCATTCTTGCTCGCTTTGGAAGTAGCTTGCTCCGAGAGTAAGCATTAGTTCCCCCTTAACCATATACTTAACAATTCCAATAAGTTGGTAGGGAACTTCTTCCAATACTCCACCTTTCTCTACCTTACTTCATTTTCTTCAAGCGAGTGAGATTTTGAAGTGGCTCGCTTGAGTTGGTGAAGATCCGAAGCGAGTGACGCTATGAAAAACTAGCGACCACTCCTTCGTGCATCCTGGATCTAGCACTCTTTACCGGGGTCTAATAACCCTAATTCCATGCATAGCTGATTGAAACGAGACTCAGCTAGAGGCTTGGTGAGGATATCTGCTCGCTGGAGATCAATATGAATTTTCTCGAGCTTGATATCCTTCTTCTCGACATGATCACGAATGAAATGATGTCGAATTTCCACATGCTTGCATCTGGTGTGAAGCACTGGATTCTGCGAGATACATATGGCACTGTTGTTGTCGCAGAAGATCGGAATTTCATTCGCTTCAACTTTGTAGTCCTTCAATTGTTGACGAAGCCATAGGATTTGAGAACAGCAGCTTCCAGCGGCCATGTACTCAGCTTCAGTTGTTGAAGTGGCTACGCTTGTTTGCTTCTTTGAGAACCACGAGATCAGCTTGCTTCCCAAGAACTGACATGTGCCCGAAGTTGACTACCTATCGACTCGGCATCCTCCATAGTCAGCATCGGAATATCCAGTGAGCTCCAAATTGTCCTCCGCTGGATACCACAGCCCCATATTGACAGTGCCCTTCAAATATCGAAGAATCCTTTTGGCAGCTTCAAGATGGCTGTGCTTGGGGTTGCTTTGGAAGCGAGCGCAAACTCCGACTGCAAAAGCAGTATCCGGCCTGCTTGCAGTGAGATAGAGTAGTGACCCAATTAGGGCACGATAATCTGTAGGATCTACAGATTTTCCTCCTTCGTCTGGCTCCATCTTCCGGTTGGTATTCATTGGAATCTTCACAGCTTTAGCATGTTGAACACCAAACTTGGCAAGCATATCTCTTGTATACTTCGCTTGGTTGATGAAAATTCCATTATCCTGCTGCTTCACTTGAAGACCTAGAAAGCAGCTCATCAAGCCAATCATCGACATTTCATATTTGGTCTTCATCAGCTCTCCAAACTTCTCGCTAAGCGACTGGTTTGGTGACCCAAATATGATGTCGTCCACGTAGATCTGAACCCATAACATATCATCTCCATGATTGATAGTGAATAGAGTTCGATCTATCTTCCCTTTGTGGAAGCCATTCTCTACTAGGAATTGAGATAGTGTATCGTACCAAGCACTGGGAGCTTGCTTCAACCCATACAGGGCTTTCTTCAAGCGATACACTTTATCTCCCTGCTCGAAACCCGGTGGCTGCTCCTTCTTCCTTGAGTTCACCGTTGAGGAATGCGCTCTTCACATCCATTTGATAGACTTTGAACTTCTTGGCTGCTGCATAGGCTAGAAACAATCTGATAGCTTCAAGCCGTGCCACTGGAGCGAAGGTTTCGTCAAAGTCGATTCCTTCCTCTTGGCAGTAGCCTTTGGCAACGAGTCGCGCCTTGTTCCTCACTACGTTGTGGTCCTCGTCCATCTTGTTCTTGAACACCCATTTGGTGCCAATAACGTGCTGGAATTTGGGACGATCCACAAGGTACCATACGTCGTTCCTGGTGAACTGGTTCAGCTCCTCTTGCATGGCGATCACCCAGTTAGAGTCGGCTAGGGCTTCCTCCACGCTTGATGGCTCAATGTTTGAGAGAAAGAAACTGAACATGGCACTTTCTCCAAACACTTGACTTCTGGTCACTACACCCTTGGATGGATCTCCAATGATTTGACTTGGTGAGTGATCTTTGAGCCACGCTCGCTTTGATCTGCCAGCTTCATCTTCATCTTCTTCCTTGTCGCTCGCTTCATCGACTGAAGCGACTGGATTGGGTGCTTGGTCTGCACTAGCTTCAGGAATCTTGGGGGCAGCTTCGACTCCTCCTTTGGGATTCTGCTCGCTTGAGTCCTTGATCTCATCATCTTCATCGAGCACGTCCCAAGTGAGTTAATTTGAGGGTTCCTT
This sequence comes from Thymus mandschuricus, assembly GCA_029379335.1. Lineage (NCBI taxonomy): Eukaryota > Viridiplantae > Streptophyta > Magnoliopsida > Lamiales > Lamiaceae > Thymus > Thymus mandschuricus. Next base: position 6,072,707 of record CM057081.1, on the reverse strand, counting down.
GCTTTGATCCTTTTCATTCGCTTGAGCCTGTTCCTGTGGAAGACTTAAAGAAGATTCATCAAATACGACATGGGGTGATTCCTCCACAATTAGGGTTTTACAGTTGAACACTCTGTAGGCTTTGCTAGATGTAGAGTATCCTAAGAATACTCCTTCATCAGCTTTGCTTTCAAAGGCTTTCAACTGCGACTTCCCATTGTTGTGAATGAAGACCCTACAACCAAAAATATGGAAATAAGATATGTTAGGAATTCTCCCTGTCCATATTTCATATGGAGTCTTGTCGTGCCGTTTGTTGAGAAGCGTCCGATTCTGTGTGTAGCACGCCGTGTTGGCAGCTTCAGCCCAATACTTCATCGGAAGCTTCGAGTCTGCAATCATGGTGCGAACGGCTTCTTTGATGATTCGATTTCTTCTTTCAGCAACTCCATTCTGCTGAGGAGTGCGTGCTGAAGAAGTTTGATGTGCTATGCCATGCTCCGTGCAGTACACTTCAATTGTAGAGTTCAAGAACTCTGTGCCTTTGTCGGAGCGAATGGTCACGATAGCTTGATTCTTTTCCACCGCCAATCGCTTGAGTAGTTGTGGCAGTTTGGTCAGTGTTTCCTTCTTGCTGAAAAGGAATACAACCCAAGTGTAGCGAGAGAAGTCGTCAACTACAACTAGGGTGTACTTCCTTCCATTTACGCTAACTGGAGTAACTGGACCAAACAGATCCATGTGAAGCAGTTCGAGCACTCGCTTTGATGAGGCTTCTTCGAGACTGGCGAAGTGCTTCTTCGTCTGCTTCCCTCGTTGGCATGGTGAGCATGGATGGTCTTTGATGAAGACTTCATTCGGTATGCCTTGCACCAAACCCTTTCGAGCTAAGCGATTGATGGCTTTGAAGTTGAGATGATTCAAGCATTTGTGCCATAGCCATCCAATTTCTGTAGCACTTCTTGCAACTAGGCAAGTTTCCTCTTTGCAGCTGTCCCATTGTGCTATGTAGACGTTCCTTTGCCTAATTCCAGTGAGCACAATCTGAGACGTGAGTTTGCTCTTCACAATGCACTTGTTGGAGATGAACTCCACCCTGTACCCTTTATCACAAAACTGTGAAATGGACAACAGGTTGTGCTTGAGTCCTTCCACATAGGAGACTTCTTCAATTGTGAGCTTTCCAACTTTCAGTGCGCCATATCCCCTGGTGCTTCCTCGAGAGTTGTCACCAAAGGTTACGTGTGGACCCTTCTTCTCTATGTAGTTGTGAAGTAGAGTTTTCATGCCGGTCATGTGTCTTGAACATCCACTGTCCAAGTACCATACTTGTTGACCCTCACTCGGCATGAGATCCACGGCGCTTACCTCTCCTGTTTCTTCATCGGTGAGCGCCATAAATCCAAGATCCTCACCATCACTGGAATTTGGATCGGTGAATGCATCTGAGTCGCTTGGTGGATCTTCAGTTGTAGCGACCGGCACTTCACTCGCTACGAGCGCTTGCCTTGGAGCATCCCTCTTGGCCTTCAATTCTTCGCGCTCTTTAGCACTGAGCTTTGGGCAATCGGATTTGTAGTGGCCTATCTTATGGCAGTGGTAACACTCCACTTCCATCATGTCGCGCGGGATCGTCTTGGTCGTCTCTTCTCTCTTTCCTTTTCCTTCTCGAGCATCAGTGCTCCTCCCTTTGTATTGTTTGTAGAATCTTTTGTATTTGCCCACTCGAGAGTTCATCTTGTTGAAGTTCTTGGATAAGAACGCAATGTGTTCTTCCAACTCTTCCCTCGTCATCTTGGCTAGCGACTGCTCGCTTGGCCCTTCAGCAGCTTTGAATGCTACTCCTTTTGACGTAGTGGGCGCTTCATCCTCTTCGTCGAGGTTCATACGATTCAGATCGAATTCATGAGCTTTGAGTTCGGAGAACAGAATCTCCGGTGTGAGCTTTGATAGATCCTTGGTTGCTAGGTACAGCTCCTACATAGTCTGCCACTTCCTTGTGAGAGCTCGGACTATCTTCAGATTCACCTCCTTGTCTGTGAGTTCCTTCCCAAGTGAGTTGAGAGTTGCAGTGATGTTGGTAACTCTCAGCTCGAATGCGTCGATGGATTCTCCTGGCTTCATTATCAGGCTTTCAAACTCCCGCATCTGAACGGCGAGTTTGTTCTCCTTGATTTTGTCTGTTCCTTGAGAAATGAGGGCTAGGGTTTCCCACATTTCCTTTGCCGTTGCACATTTCCTTATTCGTGGTAGATAGGCGTCCGACACAGTGCTCTGCATCGTGTGGCGTGCAATCTTGTCGAGGTTGGCAACTTTGAAGTCATTTGGAGTATACTCATCCTTATCCTTCTCCACGTACTGTTGTCGAACGTGGGCTGGACGACCTTCAGCAGCTGGAACATCCACAGATATGGCTTTCTTGATCTCGATTGGTCCGTCCTCAATGACTTCCCACATCCGGTCGTGGATGGAGCATAGGAAGCTCTCGACTCGGAAACTCCAGATCCCATAGCCTTCAATTGAAAACTGTGGAAGACTAGAAGCACTGTATGTAGACATGGCAAACAGTTAGTAGTATATGCAGTATGCGTGGGTGAGGTTTTGATGCACTTAGGAAAATAGGATCCGGTTCAGTGAGACAACGTGAAGCGAGTGGGGACTCGCTTCGGATATGCAAAGCAGAGGCTCGAAAGAAGCCCTGCTCTGATACCACTTGTTGGTCCCGGTTTGTTAATGGGAAAATACGTAGAGGGGGGGGGTGAATACGTATTTTGATGTTTTTCAACTTCAAATCCCTTAACTCAGAGTAGCAAGTAAAGAGCTCGCTTGAAACTTAAGACCTAGCTGAAGCTAGATCTACAGTACGTAGCTAGCCTGCTTGATCGAAGTGAGCACTTGATCAAGAGGGAGTCTTTACTCGTATGTGCGGAATTTGGTGAGCTAACTCTTTCCTAAGTATTTAAAATTTCCAGATTAGGTTTGTTTAGATGCAATGTGCAATGAATAATCGTATATAGTAAAGAGATAAGGGTTAGAGAGATACGACACAAGGATTTATAGTGGTTCGGAGATAAAGCTCCTACGTCCACTTGTTGCACGACGGCAACTGTACTCTTCACTCAAGAACTTGAAGGTTACGGATCCTTCAAAAACCTGGTCAAGATCGAGCTTCACTCGCTTGGATCTGACAGACGCTGGGTGATTCCGGGTTCACACCAAAAACCTAACTAGACTTGAAGCTTCACTCGCTTCAGTCGAACAGACAGGGAGATTACGGGCTCTCCTTACAGCCTAGCTTCGATCGAGCTTTACACAAACGATGTAAGTGTAAGCCTGGATCTAAACTCTATGATCGAGGCTTCTTCAATCGGTGAAAGAAGGGCCTTGGATCGAAACAACCTAACGACGACTCAAAAACCTAACAGACAGATTTAGGGTTTTTGGTTGATGAACACACTGTGAAGAGCTCTTTACAATAAGTGCAAAGATGGCTAGAGCTCTTCTTCTAAGCTTGGATATGGAATGGGCTTAGACTCTAAGTGTGAAGGTTGTGAAGACGAGTTCCGATGAACTGGAAACTCGGAGAACACTTGGACAAAGACTCGAAGATTGCTCAAAAGCTTGGGAGTGTTTGTTTGCAGTAGGCTCGTATGCGTAGGTAGTGTTCTACTTCTTCACGTTGTGATCCTTCACTATTTATAGGCGGAGAGATGGCCGAGATCCGTTGCTTGGTTGGTGGCCATTTCTCTCATCCACTTGACAGTACTTTGTGCAGCCAGTATGCTTTTGCAGATGCGCAGTTTGTCCGTTTGCCAAATCTAGCTAAACTCCAACTTCAACAGTAACTGGAGCGAGCCAGTACTGTAGCGGCGCCCTGTTGGCCTGGCAGTCAACTCCTCTGCTCCACTCCGCTTTTGACACGTGGAGATCTTGTAATTAATGCTACGATCTCCTGTTGACTGGAGTTCAAAATATGGGCGGGAGTCGCGCTGTCGCTTTCTGGTAGGTAGTGGCTCGCTTCGCTTTGAAGTTGTAGCGGCTGCTCTGAAGTGAGTCGCTTCACGGTCATATTTGTAGTGAGTCACTTGAGAAATAAATTTCCCGAGACACTACTTAATTAAGTGTTGACTCGCGTTGACTCGCTTCGGTTTTTCTTTGTAGCGCACGCTTCGCTTCGCTTTAGTGGGTTCACTTGATTCCACTGTAGCGCTCGCTTCGCTTTGCTTTGGCTTTGAACTGTAGCGTTCGCCACGCTTCGCTATTCTTCAGCACGCTTCACTTCGGCCTGCTAGACTTGCTTCGCTTCGAAAAAACACACTCAAGCGAGTGACCTTCACTTGGAATTCCTGCAGTCTAAAGCTAAGCTAAATAAAGCCAACCTAACAGTATAGGCTTAGAAAAATTCTAACCTATCATCTATATCAAAAATGGGTCGCTTGGGAACAGAACGCTTTGGGGTTTTGGGATCAAATCAAAACACTACAATTTGAAAGTGTCCCATGTAGTTCCCCCTTAACATTTTCGTTCTTAACAATTCCCAACAAGTATTATTGAGTATGGGCTCAATAATTGTACTCAGGCCCAATATATGATATATATTGGATTTATATCCGTTGGATGGATATTAAATCTAATTAATTTAGATTTAATCATTCAAGGATAAGATTAAATCTAATAGGATAAGATTTATTTAATTAAATCTTATGGGGATAAATATCATATAAATAAATATATTTAGTATATATTTATCTATTTATTCTTTTACTGGAATTAGAATAAATTCTATTTGTTAGAATTAATTCAGGATATACAGTTGCATAATTGAACAGATTAATTCCTTATTAATTCCGTATTAATAAAGGAATAGGATTTGTAAGTTATGGAAAGAGAATAAATATGGGATTGGCATAGATATGGTTAGAGATAAATAAGGAATCATATCTCCTTATTTATGAACCATATAAATACTCTCCATGTCTCTCACTAAAAACCCTAGCACACCAGATTTGTGAGAAAGGATTCACGCGAATCCCTAGGCGTGTGAGAGAGAGAGTCGGCCGCCCAGTGCTTCTGAGTAAGGGAGATCGAGGTTCCAGTGATCTCGAGACGTCCACCAAGTCTCGGATTTCAAGGTGTGGGATCACATCCTAGAAGATCAGAACCGTAGATCGACCAGACACGACTCAGATTCTTCGTCTCCATAATCATAAGGTATGTACTCGAACTATTGCATGGACTTATGTGCACGATCGAATCAACACAACCGAACCAAGATCTGGGGGTCCGGGGCGGCTTTCAAGCAGCCGGTCCCAACACTTTAAGACGGTCTCTTGTGAGTACCTAGGAAAAGGTGATCCAGAGGAACACTTTATGAAATTTGAGAGCTTGTGCCTCCTACATCAATATTCAGAAGGCGTTAAATGCAGAGTGTTTCTCACAACTTTGTCTGGACCTCTCAACACTGGTTCAAGCAACTACCAAAATCTTCTATTCACTCCTTTCAGGATCTGAGGGAGGTTTTTCTGCAACAATTTGTCAGTGTCAAAAGGACTACTCGAAACTCTCTGCACTTGACGACGATCAAACAAGGTGTCAATGAAAGTCTGAGAGACTATATGACACGCTTTAATGAGGCCATACTGGAAATACCGGGGGTGGAGCCAAAGCTAAAGGTGCACGCTTGTGTGGATGGTCTGAAGCCAGGGCAATTCTTCGCCTCTCTTATCAAGAAATAAGCTACCTCTTTTGAGGAGTTGCAGACGAGAGTCCAAAAGTATATTCACATGGAAGAAGCCATGAGCAACAAGAGGGCCGAACTCGTTTTTTAAAAGGAAAAAAGGCCCGAGGAAAAGAAAAGATCAGCGCTAGATGCTAAAAGAACTGACCAAAACGAGCTATTTCTGAGGCCTTTTACTCCTCTCGTTAAACAGCCCGATGATCTGGTTGAGATAGTCATGAGAAAACCAGGAGTTCAGATCCCCATGGGGCACAGGCATCCTCCAAGGACACCACCTTCAGACAAATTCTGCAAGTTTCATAACGACTATGGACACACGAATAATGATTGCAGAAATTTGAAGATAGCTATTGAAAAGCTGATCCGGGAAGGAGAGCTCCTGGAGTATGTCAGGAAAGAATCTAATCAAAATAAGAAGCGCAAGGAGGCGGCACCTGAGGTGGATGACAAAGCACCTGAGGTTGAAGGAACCTAGAACCCAGAGGCATTATCAAGTAAAAAGAAATACAAGACCTACTTACCCCAGGGGAAGCTATGAAGAATTAAACATTACCTTCTGGGAAAAAGAGAAAGACAGGGCTAGTAATGTCCTTTATCTATATTTAACTTTTTCTTATTTCAGTCAATATGTGGGAAGCACAAACTATGTTTTTTGTTTTAAAGTGGTCGTTCCACAGATGACACCACAAACGAGATATAATTCCTTCGATTTTTTATATCTCACTTGGGGGGGGGGGGGGGGGGGAAGTAGGGGATATCCTACAGTTGGAATTTTTAAGGTGAGGTGGTAAGTTGAGCACATGGCCTTGACTGCGTTCAGACAATTGCGACCCAGTATAATGTTGTAGGGAGACTTGGCCTGTACTACGAAAAATTCCACCACCTCCGGGGAACTGACAGGTGCTCTTCCGACCATAATGGGGAGCTCCACCACACCTTCTGAATGTGTTTCTTCATGTGCGAAACTCCGGAGTGCCCTGGTTGTTGGCATGATTTTCGATTTCTCGATACCCATCTGATCGAAGCACCCCTTGAAAATGATGCTTACCGACGCCCCAGTGTCGATGTAGATTCTCTTGACGAGTTTGTTGGCTACCACTGCTTCAATGATGATAGCATCGGAATGGGGGACAATGGGAGGGACTGAATCTTTCTCCGAGAAGGTAATCATCTTCTCCTTTTTAAATCTCTTATTGACGGGCTCATTTGCTGAGAGAATTTGTGCCCCGGTCTTAAGGGATGACTTGGTGTGCCCTTTCGAGAGGCCGGAAATGGTGGCGATGATCCCGTCGAACTGATAATCCACATCGCCATCAGCATTGTCCTCGTATTTCACCATCTTCTCCACCTCGGAGTTACAATTGCCCCCTCTCTGCTGCCTTCTCTTCTTTTGACCTAGGGGAGCATCAAACTGATTCACTCGTGCATCCCGGTCCTGGTATTTCCTCAATGGGCCACTTCGGACGAGTCCTTCGATGTCGTACATCAAATTTCGGCACTCTTCTAT